>OZ030023.1:46785057-47385057 GCA_964023405.1 Apodemus agrarius
AATATCCCAGGACATTGACAAGTGTTTGTTTCTCTTCACAAATTTGATCATGTGTCGTGTACGATGTCATAGCTCCATTGTCTCTGATTCAATTTATCTGTGCAGTGCAGATAAATACTTGGAATATTTCATAGCTGAAACCATATCTTGAGGTCATGGAACCCAGAATGACTTGTAACGAGTGATGCCATAGGTTAGATCTGGTTGATAAAATGTAGTAGAGGTTTATGGAAGAGCTTCCATTTTTCTGCCAAGGAAACTATATTTCTTCTTATTTCCTTATTTTCTTACCTGTGAAGCAGAAGCTGTTCTACAATTTTGAATTGTAGTTCTGCATGTCAAAAGATATTTTCTTACATTGATGTGGACTGAGATTTTCATAATTATCAACATAAACCCCTGAAAAAGGAGTGCTTTTCCAAATTCACACTTTCGTGACTTGAATGTGTTGAGCCTTAAACCTAATGTCATTTGTGTCTTTGTAATTCAACCTCTCTTCTTGTCTGACAGATACTGTAAAGTGTTGTATTTCTGTCTTAAGCATGCTTTAAGGTAACTTACTCAATGATAGCTTTCAAATAACTAAAGGTGGTATGTGTTGGTAAGGCCATGCTCTTTGTCCGTTCTAATTGTTAAAAGTGTTTGTAAAGAGAAGCTTCCTTCATGAGGGGAGAGGACTGTGCTAATCTGTGGGTATAAGGACGAATGTTTAGATTGTTGTTAGGTATTTTTCTGGCCTAGTAAAGTCATGGTTGGAGATTCTCCTCCAGTATCCATGAGACTCTACTTGGACTGATTCGTTACCAGAATTTTAGTACAGGAATGGTTTCCCTCTTGTTGAATGAGTCTTAAGCCCAATTAGAGAGCTGATGTCTACTGCTGAGGTAGATGTGTGTACATGCGACATTTGCACCATTAGTGTGCCATGATGGTCTTTGATACGATCACTCAGGAGTCTGTAGGACTACGTAGAAATGCTGGTTGCCTCCCTCCTTTGGAAGAGTGCATGGTCAAGGAATCTCTGCAACATCTCTTTGCAGCAGATGGAGAGCACTACAGAAACCCACAATCGATCAAAATGCAGAGTTGCGGAGGCTAGGGCCAATGGATACATCTACGAAAAATTCCCGCACCTGAGGTACAAGGAACATTGTGGAACAGGGGACAGAAAGAGTTTAAGGGCAAGATGATCAGATCAAGGAATTTTCTATGAGACTGTGTCTCTTAGCTACACCCATAAACTATAGGGCATGTGACTACCCCAAGATAAACTGAGCCAGGACCATACAAGTGAACATGCCAGAGCAGACAGAGAAAAGCCCACAAAGCCTCAACCCTACACAAAGAAGTACTGACAACTGAGGAATGCCAAGGGTGGAGAAATAATCTTCCTCAGGGAAGATCATACCAGTTGGTTAGCCAATATTGAATGGTCAGCCCTGTAAACACACATAAGTAACATTATACATTATACTAAGTATAAGAAGCTTATACTTAGGAGCATATATGTATATACATATACCATGCAGTAACAATTAATAAAAAAGGTCATGAATTTGAAAGAGAGCCAGGACAGACATATGGGAGGGTTAGGATGGAAGAAAGGGAAGGGGAAAATATTGTTATGATCCCCCCAAAAGTTGTAAAAGAAGTGTTTGTAGCCTAAAGACGAACCCCTACTAACTCTAATTACCCTGAAAACTAGACAGTATAGAAAGGGAAATTCTTGAAGAATTTTAGAGAAAAAAAATTCGATAAGAAATCTGCACAGACAACAAATGATGCTTGAAGGAAATATTGTCCTAAGTTTCCTTCAGATCAATAATTAAAATACCTGAACTGTTCAGAACTCCTGGTTGATTATAAGTCTAGGAAATCCTGGATTTGTCTTCACAGCCATCAAGTGGGACATTAGGAAAGAATGCTCATTGAAATTTAAAACAGCTGGGTAGACAATATATAGTTTATAAGCTTATCCCGTCTGTCAACAACGGCCTGCAGATGTCACGTGAACTGTTTTAACTGCGATTCTAAAACTCAAAGGAATGTCTAGAGGTGATAAAAAGCACAGTTGGGTGACATGAAAAGTTCCTTTCTTCTGCGGTGCTCTGTCTGACACACTTCCAAATGTGTACAAACTGTTCTGCCCTGATGAAGTGTTTCAGGCTTACAGTTTTAGAAGAAAGGGAAAAAAAATCAAATAACAACTGAAACATTATCCATGTTAATAACTTTTTCTAATAGTTTATAGACTCAATATATTTATTCCAACTGAATTTATTCCTTAGTCATAAACTGGGGTGGAGACTATAGGCCAGGCAACAGTACATCTAAAATGATTCAAGATTTGCATTTAATAAGGTTTCTTTCTGCAACTTATTTATTTCTCTTTGGGGCTAAGGATTTGTTCATTTTTAACTCCAGAACATGTGTCTAAAATCACTTCTTGCAATCATTTCCCGATTGTTTGACTTCTTCAGAGTTGGCATCATTTGGGCATCTTTGCTATGTTAAAGCACTTTGGCTTTACCAGTCATGCAAATCAAACCAATCGTCCTGTAGCTTGCTCAGGTCTGAAGCAGGAGCAATCGATTTTTAGGATACTCTTTCTTGGCACAATGCAAATCAAGATAAATCAGGCATAGGGAGCGGTGTTGATTAAAACATGTTCTGATGCATCCCATCAAGACAGACTCTGGATCAACAAATGACATGTTTACTGAGCTGATATTGGGAAGTCAATCCTCCCCCTTATCCCAGAGACAGTATCTTTTTATGTAGCATTAGCTGTCCTGGAAATCACTCTGTAGACCAGGCTGCCCTTTGACCTCAGAGATTTGCCTGTCTCTGTCTTCTGAATGTTGGGATCAAAGGTCCACCCATGCTTGGAGAAAATCAAACATTTTAATTGCTAAGTTTGGTCATGTTTTTCTGATTCTTGGCCATCTTGTTTACACTTTAGTTTTCATGTTCTTTGCCTTCACATACTGTGCACACTTTGTTTGCCATGGACATCCGACAAACATCACGAGTGTGGACTAATTGTCTTAACGTTATCCAGTTGCAGAATGGCTGACAGGGTGTTTTCTCCCTTTGTCACTTAGTCTTCAGAAGCTACTAGCTGCATCACATACCCCTCCCTACATTACTTAAAGCCTAATGCATTAAATTAAATTTTAAACATTACCCTTGAGTTTCATGAATGAAAACATCAACTGAAACTTTCATTTTGTATTCCATTTCATTGTGTTGAAATCATTGGCTGTGATCCAAATTAAATGATCCTAAAGTGTACTTTTTTTCCAAGAAGTACATAATATGCATGGCATAGATCCACTCTATGATAAGTATTGTTGGTGATTATGGTTTCTGCTTCTTTCCCCTAGAAATTTGCAGAAGGCATGGAGGTTTCCAAAGTATATATTAACTTGCCATTTATTTTTATTTGAAATGAAGTTGTCTTTCTAAGTGTATATCTGGGCTTCTGAAAATTAGCATTTAGATATTTATTGAGCATCATCAATTAGCTGAAATCAAAGGAAGAATCAGTTTTGCTTCTCACTGATCAAGTACTATCCTTATTAACTTCCTCTTTGCCTTTAGACATTTTAACAACTTGTATTTAGTTTTCTCTCTTTGTTCTTCCTCAAGCTTTCTATAGTCCTGCTCTTTGATACTAGAACTTCTAGCAGTTAAGACAAAACCATAAGCTAATTTTATTTCAGTCTCAAATGACTTTACCAAATATTTTGAGTTTTGGTTGTATGTAACAAAAAGTTGCATTTCAGTGGTTGAATAACATTGCACTTTATTTCTGTCTAGTTATCATATAACCTTCATGGGTGGCCAGGATGCTACATCGCAGACGTCATCTGTCTTATATCGTCAATGTTTGGAATTCAGTCTTTTTTTTCTTTTTCTTCTTTTCTTTTTCTTTTTTTCTTTATTTTCTATATACTTTGTTTACATTCCAAAGGCTTTCCCCTTTCCCAGTTCTCCCCCACCATATGTCCCATAAGTCCTCTGCCCCCTAACTATTCCCCAATCACCCCCCCCTCCATTTCTCTGTTCTGATGCTCTCCTACAAATCTGTGTTCAGTCTTTTCAGGACCAGGGTCCTTTCCTTCCTTCTTTTTGGGAATCTTTTGATTTGCTAATTGTGTCTTGAGTATTCAGAGCTTTTGGGCTCATTAATATCCACTTATCAGTGATTGCATTTCATGTGTATTCTTTTGTGATTGGGTTAAATCACTTAGGATGATATTTTCCAGATCCAACCATTTGTCTACAAATTGCAATGAATTCATTGTTTTTCATTGCTGAGTAGTATTCCATTGTATAAATATACCACATTTTCTGTCTTGTTCATTTTAGCATGAGTGGGTTTTTTTTCTGTGTTTCTGTGATTGTGGTGACTCTTACGCCTCAGTAACACTGTATCTGCTTGGAAGGAAGCAGGGAAGAATGGAGTATGAGAATGGGGGTTAGCACTTTAATAGAAAGACAAAAGCTTCTGGAAAATAGCTTTTGATCAAAACTATCTTTTTGCTATCTTTAGCTTCAAGACAGGCTGAGAAGCAAAACATGTAGTTTCAAAGATATTCAAATTCTCCCTGTGAAGAAGAAATGGAGAGTAGACTCTACTTAGGATACTAGTAGTATTTGTTGTTACTGCTTTCTCAATATTTTCCATTTTTGTGGCTTCCAAACTTAATGCATTCTTTTTAGAGTAACTTGAATGGGTGATGTTTTTGAAACACTGAGTTTTGAGTAAGATTAATATTACCATCCATGTCTTATAGGTTTCAGGTCTAATTTGCAGAGAGCATTTTTCCATGAAACTGTCATAGAGATGAGGATTTTAAGTCACTAAAGATTGCATCCAGTTTAGTAAAGAAACCGAGGGGGGAGGGGGAATTATTGGGGAACAGATGGGGGGGAGAGGAACTATGGGAACTATGGTGGGTGGGAACTGGGAAAGGAGAAAGCCTTTGGAATGTAAACATAGAATATAGAAAATAAAATTTAAAAAAAGTAGATACACAATAAAGAAAGAAAAATCTTGGGAAGTGTATGGCTCTCAAAAAGTACTAAAATAATGTAGGTTTCAGTCAAATATAATTAGGTAAATAGTACATATTTTTTTGTAATAGAATGATTATACATCTTGTTTCATTTTCTTATTTTCTGTGTGTAAAGTTGAAATCAGAAAAAAATTTCAAATAATAATTCTCCCTGAGGAATTTTTTTATACTGCTTAATGTGTAGACTGGACCTAGCTTTCTTCAGTATGAGTGCTCATTTATTACTTGTGTTCATATGAAAAGCAGGGACAGCTGATGTTAGATCACAGGCACATACTATGGAATTATATCCAAAAAGTCAAGTAATCAAAGAGGATGTATGATTACATTTTTCACACTCCAGGTATGTGTGTAATGCAGTCTTTTCAGGGAGCAAAGTAATGAATAATTTATTTTCTCAAGTAGAGTCTCATGTGATTGGTTCTGATGTGGAACTCTTCGTCTGTCTTCAAGAATATGCGTGCCTGCCTCTCTTGAGCTCTATGATTTACTCACCAACACAGGATAATATGAAAACCAGAAGCTCAAAATGTATTTAGTGTATTTTTGATGTTAGTGGTATATTGAAATGCATTTCTCTATTTTCTTGTTATCCTATTGATTTTATTATTCTAGTACTTAAAAAAATCAGATTTATTTATTTTTATGTGTGTGAATGTTGTGTGTGTGTATGTATGTATGTATGTATGTATGTATGTATACCACATGACTGCCTGATACCCATGGTAGTCAAAAGAAGGAATAAATTTCCTGGAATTGGAATTACAGTCAGTTGCTAGCCATCCTGTGGGTGCTGAAAACTAAGCCTAGAGCAAGAAGAACAAGTGCTCTTAACTATTAAGCCATCATCTCTCCGGCTCCTTATTTGAATTCTGAATCATACTATGCAAAACATATTTTCACTAAGTAGACCATGTATCAAATATAACTGGACTTAGACACAGAAAAGCTCTTAAAAGTGAGCAGAAAACATCTATTCCTTGAAGAACATTTAACATTTGAACATTTTCCCATTTAATTTTTATACTAGGATTTGACTAGTTAATTATCTGAATTTTTTTGAATTGTAATTGGATTTTATGTCTTTATTATTTTGAACTATTTTTCACAGAATGGCTACATGACTGTCATATGTTCTGATATGTTAGTAGAGCCCATATTAGAATTTGCTTTATATATTGATTTCTATTTTGAATGATATTTAAATAGTTTCCATAAGAGAGGTAACATTCACATAATTATCAGTTATTTGCACTTCCATGTTGTATGAAATAAGAGGATGCTGTATGATTCTCATGAGGGCTTGTAGGGTACAGTGAGCATGGCCATTATAAATACAACCGCGCTCATCGTACGCCAGCATGAATCATGAAGTGCCTCATGGTTCACCGGTCACAGTGTAGTTCCTCATCTTTATTAAACTCCAAACGAAACTTTTTTAAACCACAGCACAATGTTTGCTGATTTCTAAAATAGTTCGGTCAGTGGTTTTAGAGGAAGGGACCCAGAAGTCGATAATTTCAAGGTTGAAGCACATTAGGTGCTACTTCTATTTCCTGTCTGGGATGTCTACTTTGGGACTTTATTTGGCTCTGCTGTGTCAGGCAATACCCTTTTGGTCACTGGCAACAATACCATATCACATTGTAAAAGAGAAATTATAACTAGTCGAATAAACTTGCTAAGTATATTTAAAAAAATCATTCTGGTGACTAATATCCTAATAATCCATATTAGCAATTTTAATAACATTAGAATTTATTCATTTTAATTCTAAATGACTTGCCAAATTTGAAATGAGTCTACACGAAGCCAAATATAATTGCCAGATATATCTTAAAATATTTTTTAATAACAAATGTTTTTTTTTTTAACATAGATTCCCACTTTTAAGCAGTAATATTTAAAGAGGACATTCATTTGCTTCAGAGAGATGTGGATTTGGTTTTCTCTGCTGTAATTCTAGGTATTTTGAGAATAAAATACTTAGTGGAATAAAAGTGATTGGAGCCAGCTAACAATTGAGAGACTGAACATTTACTCTGGTTTAATTTCCATAAGTGCTGTTTTACAATCCTATATAATTGCCTGATATTTTATAAATTGCCTGAAGGCATATTTCTGAAGAATAAGGATTTTGTCCCAAGTACTCTAAGAATATGCTTCGTTGAATTTCTTTACTATGGGTTACTAGTAATACAAGTAGTTTTTACTGAATACAGGGACCTAGATTTGACTCCCAGATAATTCAAGTATCTTTATACTTTAATTATCTTTAATCATTATATTTTGAATCGTTAGTAGAGAGCCTAGGGTCATTGAAATCACACAGACTTTGGAGGTAGTCCTAGCTTTGGACTGAGCACCTCCGGATGTCTATGCTTTTCTGTCAGGCTTCCTTGACTATAAACTAAAGGAACATTGCATATGTTGTACACTTATCTCATTGGCGAAGAAAGACCTATTTTTAGTTCATGATTTAATAGTGGCAGTATCTGAAAGCTTGGCTCCATGTTTCTGGACCCTTGGTACAGAAGAACATCCTGGCAGTGGGAACATGAGGGAGATACTTACCCATACCAAACAGGAAGCAGAGACAGAAGGACAGAATGTCTATAGTATCTCACGGATATGATCTCACTGGCCAGATGCCTTCATATAGAGCCTACCTTCCAAAGTTTGCAAAAAATCATCCTAAGTAGTTCTACCAGCTGGGGACCACATGGAGCATTTTACTCAATCCCTTATTCTTTGCCACATTGCAAGGAAGCCCATCTAATAGTACAGTATTTTATGTTTGGGGTCAGTTCCTATAAAGCATTGTTCTACTCTTCAGTGCCTGCCAAAAGTGTTATATTCCTAAGTATGAGTTGCACTCCTGTCCTGGCCCACAAGAGAGAAAGAACCTCATCTAAGCATCCATCCATTAATGTTATTTGTGCCTGTTAAGTGCACACTTGGGAGATATAAACTGAATAACTCTTTAAGGATACCAATGCCCTTCATGTTGTGGAAGCCATTGAAAATTACGAGGCTCTGTTTTTGTTAAGTCATTGTCAGTCATATAAGGAAACTAGAAAGGACAGAGAAAAGGAACGAGGCAGGTTTTCTGTGCTCATAGGTCTTTTCAACCTGTGGGTCACAACCCTTGGGGACGAATGGTCCTTACACAGGGGTCACCTATCAGATATCTTGCATACCATTTATCTCAGTCGTCTTTTATCATAAGATCATTGTGCTGGCCATATGTGTTGTATGCCATAGCAATACAACCTCACGATGGAACAGGGAGCCTTATTTTATTAATTGCCTTTAGCAGACTGGTTGGTGTGCAAGCCTCTAGGGTATTTTCTTGATTGATGTGGATGGATTCATTCTACAGCGTTTGGTGCCATCCCTGTTCTGACGCTCCAGGGCAGTCTACGAAGGCAGACTGCACACATCTTGAAGAGCAACCCAGTAGCAGCACCCTCCCATGGACCATTGTGGGCAGTGCTACCCCTAGGTCGGTGGTCTAAGAAAGCAGCATGGGCAAGCCATAGAGACCAAGCCAGGAACAGTGTCAGCAGTAAGAAGCATGGCGCCTTCATCCATTCCCCATTGGTTCCTGCCCTTACTTTTGTTAGGATTCTGTCTAAGCTCCACCCCACAATTACCTGGCAATAGCCAGGTATGCCCCTCCCCACAGTTGCCTGGCAATAGCCAGGTAGGCCTGGCCCACTATAAAGCAGATGCTTGCCCCTCCCCCCTCTCTCTCCCTCCTCTCTCTCTCTCTCCCTCTCTCCCTCCCTCTCTCTCTCTCTCTCTCTCTCTCTCTCTCTCTCTCTCTCTCCTCCCTCTCTCTTTCTCTCATTGCTCTTGCCTCTTGGCACTCTCTCCTCTCTGTCCCTCTTGGGCTCTCCTCCCCTCCCCCCTCTCTACATGTGGTCATGGCCAGCCTCCACTTCTCTACTCTCTCTCTCTCTCTCTCTCTCTCTCTCTCTCTCTCTCTCTCTGCCTTTCCCTGCCCCCACTACCCCATTACCTCCCATCCTCCGTCCTGAATAAACTATTCTATACCATGTCTGTGTGTCTGGTCCCTCGGGGGAAGGGATGCCTGGGCATGTACCCGCCCAGGCACCCCCTTCCCCCACAGTGCCATATACCACATTCTCTAAACCTCTTTCTCTTTTTATGAACCCAACAGCTTTCCCTCATAATACACTGCAATGTGTAAGAAATTGAAATAAACCCTTCCTTCCCAAAATGTTGCTGGTCACAATGTTTATTACAGCAATAGAAACCTTGGACAAGATTAGTATTTATCTTAGTCATGAGACTTCACCATCAAGATCTCGTTAACTCCTACCACTACATAGAGGATCTTATTGTGAGTTTTATAAAAACACTTCATTCATTAATCCATAGACTGAAGTAATAAGTTTTATTCAGATGGCAGAGATAAGCATGGGAAGGAGAATTTAGTCCACAGCCATTATTTCCATTCTATGTAAAAAGCAAGGGTGGGAAGTTAAATCTTTCAGGATTGACTAGTTAGAATAATTTCAGTGGGTCTTATAACCTAAGCTGATCAGTGGTGATTGGAAGACCTCAAAACCAAAGTAGAAAAATATTGCTTCCTAGAGAGTTGGACCAAAAATAAAGGATGTGTGACTCCAGAGAGAGGAAGTTTCGGGCTCTGTGTAATAATCCTAACCTCTTACCTCACTTAGAAACATCTTCCAGACTTGATTCTTCTTGTTCAGCTTTTTTTTTCTTTAGATCATCATATCTAACTAATAACCTTTTCCTTCCTTTGTATTGTGGCTCTCCCCACCCATACATTAAGCATTTTTAAGTTTTATTTGTGTTGTTGTTTGTTTGTTTCATTTTATTTCACTAGTCCTGTCTTTAGCTTCATGATTACTATTTTTTAGGATACTAAGATCTGTTTTGCTTACTGTATCATTCAGAACATTATATAATCATATACATATGCATGCATGTATATAGGCAGGTGTCCTTGCACAGTTATCTGTACCTTTGGAAGACAAAAGCCAGAGAATGGACCTGGCTATTTTCCTTGAATTGATTGGATAGGCTGACTGGCCAGTATGTTCTAGGGTTCTTCCTGTCTCTGCCTTGTCTACACCTGGATTGCGTAGACATGTTCCATGCCCAGCTTTTCACATGGTGCTGGAGCTAAAATATGCATCCTCCTGCTAGTGTACCAAGTTTTTCAGTGACTGAGTCATCTCCCCAGCACTGTATCTCTGTTATTACAGGACTTTCTCAGAATTAGATAAACCAAGGAGTCTAGAAAAAGAGCTGAATAAGTATGAATTGGCGATAAGTATTTCACTGACTGACTCATCTCCCCAGCACTGTATCTCTCTTATTGCAGGACTTGCTCAGAATTAGATAAACCGAGGAGTCTAGAAAAGAGCTGAACAAGTATGAATTGGCGATAAATACTTAGAAGCCTGGTTCTGTTCTAAGAGCAATCATTTGATGGTGGCAGCGTAGAAAAGCCTTTGAACATTTCAAGAGAAAAAAGTTTGCCAACACTGATAATATTACAGTCTAGTATTTGAATATTACACAGGCTAAGAACTGGCCATTATGGAAAAGACTCAGACTTTGCATAAAAGATAGAAAAATACAGTGTACAACAACTGGATTTGGAAATAAAAAAGTCTTGTTCCTGGGGAAAAGTTACCCAACCAAGCAAATTACCAAGTCCGGAATGATGTTAATTTGGGAAACTACTGACACATGTGCCTTCTATCGTGACATGGATCAAGATTGATAATCACATTTAATTTACTTTTTGTCAGTATAAAACTTTCTTCGTTCCAGTTGCCAAGACTGAAAGTGCTCATTCCCTGATTCTCAGGACTATCAGCTGTGATTGAGGCTTGGTACTTGTTCATCTAAATACAAGTTTGCTCCAAGGGAAGCATGTCCAACCTCTAGATAGTCCCTTGGTAGTCCACACAAGGCAATGGGGTACACAGGAATTCAGGATGATTGGAGAAGGAGAAAATGTTTGTTATGAAGAAAGCACAGGCAATGAACAGATATGTCCTCTACAATGAGCCCTCACATATGAAATAGTGTGTTATTAGTTTCTATCTGCTACTGTCACAATTCTATATATTTTAACTCCATAAGAGAATGTTTTTGCCAAGAATGTTGTAATATAAATAATGATATGTTATTGAATGATGTTTACCACAGATCAATGTTGACATGCAGAATATACCATTTCAGATTATGAGACACACAAAACATTTGGAGAGATGGTATAGTCACTTCTATGGAAATAGAAGAAGAGAGCATTTTTCTAAAAGATTCTGACTCTGAACGTTTTCTGAATGTAAACTTTTATACCAACAAAAGGTAAATTAAATGTGATTATCAATCTTAATCCATGTCAGAAATGTAATCCATTTCCTTATCATAACATGGAATACAAAACTACCAAATCATTAGGTTAATGATAGTTTCAGATTGCGTAAAGAGGTCTGCTACCCATCACATTTAGGAATAATTACATGTTAAGGAACTATGAATAAAATTAGACTCAGAAAAACTATAAAGAAAGGCAGCAGAATATATATTCAAAAGAAGGAGAGCATTTAAAACTTGAACACAAGGTGATAAATGATAATAATGAACAATTATGAATATATATATATATATATATATGTGGAGGATCGCACTTTGATTTTTAATGTCTCTAATGTATACTTTAAAATTTAAACTAAAATTCACCATTGCTTAAAATCAAACCAGTATTATTTTATTGGGAGTATAAAGATTGCTTCTTATTGTATCTCTTTGTCATAGTTGATAGCAGATCAAACTGATGGTCTTAATGGAATGCCTTGTAATATAAATGGTATCTATACTTATATAATTATAGATCCAGGGGTCTTACATCTTCTACCTTTCAGAGTAGTTGTTACCTATTCATTTTGCACTTAACATGTAGTACATCAAGGGCAAGTGCCATATGTGTGACTTTTTATAGATTTAACATTAATAAACTAGTTAGATGGATTGTACAGAGAATCTCCTGTGCTCTGTCAATATATAAGCCTATGGCCAACGCGGAGAGAGAATATTGGAAGGTGGGACAGCTTTTAAGAGACAGAGAGGATTCTGGGAAAGAGTTAGGTGTGGGAGATTATCTCCAATTTTAGAAGATATGTTTGCATAAACCTGAGGAGAAGGAACTAATCACGGTGGAAGTAATGGGCTAGGGGAAAAAGCCAAAGCTTATGGCCTAAACGTTTATTCATATATAATTATGTCTCACAGTCATCATTTCTGGGAATAAGGAGGAAGGGTAGAAATGCCAATGGCAACAATGCATCTTGATTATGGATAGCTTTAAGGGAGAAAAACCTGTTAAGAAATACTTGTTTTATCCATTAGCTTATTTTGCTACCTGTTAACCTTGTCCACCTGTTATCCTTTTCTTCTCAGTTACTTCTCTGTATTTTAAGTCTCCTTCTGTGTATATCTGGCTACTGCTTACTGGCTACTTCCTATGTGCCAGCATTGAGCATGTGTGTATAATTAACAAGAACCTAGGAAAACCTTTGATAATTTTTTCATTTAATGTTAATGCCTAAACTCTCAAGTAATCTATCAATAAGTCAGCTATTCTTTTCCTCTAAAATATGTCTTAAAAATCCATGTATTCCATAAATTTCAATGGTCACTGTTCCTAGAATGGTTTGGTATTATGTCCTGCTTTCATGATTGCAGTAAAACCTAATTGGTTCTTCTTCTCTCCTCTCTTTCCCTTCCCCTCTCCTCCCCCTTGCTTTCCCCTCTCCTCCCCCTTGCTTTCCCCTCCCCTCCACTCCCCCTCCTCTCCCTTCCCCTCCACTCCACTCCACTGTCCTCTCCCCTCCCCTCCTTCCCCATCCCTTCCCCTCCCCTCCCTTCCCCTCTCCTCTCCTCTCCTCTCCTCTCCTCTCCTCTCCTCTCCTCTCCTCTCCTCTCCTCTCCTCTCCTCTCCTCTCCTCTTCTCTTCTCTTCTCTTCTCTGGAAGAGAAGTCAGAAAGCTTCACTGATTGTGGAGTCACATCCTCCCTAGAAATATCCTGTATCGAGGATAACACAACCCATGCTGCTTTCATCACTAAGAACTTCTGTGAGTTTTGTTCCCACCACATTGCCACATTTTCGGAAGAATGAAGCCTTTTCCTTCTGTCTGTTTTGTAATCGCATTCTTTGCTGAGAGTTTGGAATGTTCTTCCTTAGATGAGCATGGCTGGATCTGCTTTTTGTTGAGGTTCCAGCTTCAGTGCCAAGGTGGGGGAGGGGTTTACATTCTTTTTCTATTCCAAATTAACCACCCAGTTCTATCATGGTCTTCCGTCTGCTTGTCTGTTTTCAGAATCATTTTGATTGTTTCTTTCTTTATTTGAATACTTTTTAATTGACTCTCTTTCTATATAGGAAGTGGGAAGTGTCAAAGCTTTGAAAGACATTTATTCATAGCTCTGGATAGCTGAATGCTCACAAGAAAGAGTGAAATCTGTTTTTAGTTCTTCCTTTTCTTTTTCATCTCATTTTCTTTTCTTTTTTGACATGATGTCTTACTATGTAATTGAACTTGACCTGAAAGTTATGTTGCCTATGCCTTCCAACTCACAACCCTTCCAATTCTACGAGGATTAGTAGCAGATGCCAACTCACAGACTAAAGTGATTTCTAACACCTAAAAATCTCGGTGAACATTTAGTGTTTGTCATTTGATTGCAAATTATTATATTATAAAGACTTTGGGATACTATTATAAGTTTAATGCCTTTATTATAATTTTAACAGACAAGAATTTTACTAGGGTTATAGAAAGAGTGTCATGTCACAGAGAGCATTTGATCCCAGCACTGTTAAACACCTCAGGATGATTTGTCCAGGTGAGCCTTGACCCTGAAAAAGCTCTTGGTATGGTAGTCCTGACATGGTTGTCTTGGCATGGTTGTTTCCATAGGAGCAGAATGTGCTATAGGACAGTGAACGTGCTTCCCAACACTTCTTGTTTCTCCCCATTTGAACTCTCTGCCTCATAGATGTCATCTTCCACAATGGGTGACTTAGCCTTGAAGGTCTTCCTATGGCATTTGGTACTGTCTGATCATTGATCCTTAAACCTTCAAAACTATGTACCTAGTAAGTATCTGTTCTTTATGGATTAGCCATAGTAAAGTATTTTTCAGTAACTAACTGAAACATTCCAAAATGTACTAACACAATACAAATATATCTGTGTATGCATTGATGAAGGGCCTGAGACTATAATGTATTTGTCACACGTCTTTAAGACTCTCATTTCAAACTGAGTTCTTCAGAGGAGAAGTTTCAGTAGCTGTAAAGCACATTGTCAGGAGTGAAGCCAATGCTATGTGTGGTGCCACATGTCTGTCATCTCAGCAGTGAGGAGGAGAAGACAGAAGGGTCCCCAGACCAAGGCCAACATGGATTAAAAAGTCAGAACATATCTCAAAATCAAACAGACAGTCACAGAGCAACAGAAGGAAATGAGAAAACATGATCATATTTTGTCTAATACAGACTTCATACACGTATGGTAGTTTAGAAATTGCAAAGGATATTAATCAGTCATAGAGTTGTCTAGAAATATTCGTGATTATCTTAGTTTAATTTTTTTTCTAGAATAAACTTTGAGATATATAGGAGGCAAGAATTTTCTGGGGAGGGCTTCCAGGGTAGCTGGCAAAGAGTTGACAAAATGTGACAGATGAGGAGAGGGTTTCCACCGAGGGAATCTGAAGCTTAATCCTGGTGGGGGAGAGTTCTGGGAGATGGTGTGGAGCGTGTCCCTAGGTGTAATCCCAACTGAAGCCATTGGCACTGAAGTCTATAAATTTATTCACCAGTCCTTGGCTAAACAGCCAAGGGCTGTATTCCGGACTTTAATCCCCAAAATATCTGTCCGGCCTTAAGTGAGCATTATGAATTTTGGCAGTAAGATGCTGAAGCAACAAAACGCAGATGTGGACAGATGGGAGTTAGACTAGAATTTGTTGAAATTGGGAGGACATGGAGGGCATTGTTATGGGAGGCAGGTACCTTAATTTTTTAAACTACCCATATAGGTAGTAATCTGTATGCATTTGTGAGTGTTCACATGTGTATGGATTAGGAATTGCAGATGAGAACAGCTAAGTGAAGACTGTGAAATATAGGATTTACTGAAATTGAACAGTAGCGGTATGATATAGACAACTTCTATGTGAATGTATACATGGCTGTAGATAATTAGGTAGTCTGTATTAGGAATTGTAGGTATAGTATAGAAAGTCTCTCTTTCACATACATACACACACACAGTCAGGGTGTTACTATGTAATCTAAACTATTGTGATACACATAGGTTTCTGTGTTTCTAAGTGTTTGGATTATAAGTATATATTCCACACCTAATAAGAGAAATCTGTAACATTCTTCTTCAGGACTTACCTTATACTCTACTAATAGATTAACGATAGTCATGGTTGTCCTGGAAATCACCATGTAGACCAACTTGACCTCAAACTCAAACAGAGATATGTCTGCCTCTGCCACTCCAGTGCTGAGATTAAAGGTGTGTACCTGGCTTACTGAGAGATTTCTAGTAACTCAAACCAACCTGTCGTATACTGAATGATGGACCCTGAAGGTGAACCTGTCCTAGGACCTGGATAATGAATAATTTCCTACCTGACAGTAATTTCCTACATTAACAGGGGTTGCTCAGCAAAAATTTTTGAGATGAAAAAAAATAGTGATCTGTGTCATGTGTGAGTGATGAGGTCCAGTGAGTATCTTCTGGAATGTCCAAGTTTTTGTGTCCTGGAATGAGAATTTGGATATATGGATAGTGGTGAAGAAAGGCAAATTATTAGGAAAGAAAGAATTGCCAAGAAAGGAAATGGGTCAGAACTTGGAGAAAGATCAGAGGCTCAGTGGCCCCCAGCAAAGAGGGTAGTAACATTTTATGTGTCAGTTGCTAAGTGCTGGTTTTTCTCTCTTGCGTGCTCTGTTCCACGAACATTGGCTTGTTCAGGGAGGTTTCTAGTCTTTCTCCTTGACAATTTTTTGTTATCTGCCAATTTTTGCCTTACAATCTGCACCATTCTCTTGCTGGCTGTGAGTGGGCCCAGTGTAACAATGTGGGTCCTTATAAGTATGATAAAAAAAGCTGGAGAGTCATAGTATAGAGGCAATACTTCTGATCATGGCTGACCTTGCAGGCAGCAGGATGACTATGAGGCAAAGGGTGTGGACAGGACACTGGAAAAGCAATTCATGGGCTCCTTCTATGGCTCCTTAGCAAAGATCCTGTTGATACAGTGGCCCCAACAGAATCAGTATTCACTTACCTCTACATTGTAACATAAGATATCTGTGTTGTTTTAAACAACTCTCTTTGTGCAACCCATTCTAGCAACAGCAGGAAAATTATGTTTCCCAATCAAACACAGAGATATAAATGCTTCTCTCCTCAAGTGAAAAACAGTATGAAGAACTGTAGTTTTAAAATTATTGCCAGACTTTAATTTTCTGCATATATTCCTGTGGTTGATAAATAACTGTGCTACATGCAGGGACTTGGAATGTAAGTAAGAACCAGTGGGTTGGAATTCGTCCTAGTTACTCTCCATTATATCTCAGATAGCTTTACATTTCTCTTAGTTTTCAGTTCACCATTAGGAACATGATGATAGCAATGTTTCTTGTAGAAGTTTGTTGTATTAATTTGCATAATTCACATGAAAATACATTGCAGATGATAGAGCGGTGTGTGCAATCTCATTTGTCTCTTAGACAATGATAGTTGTAGAAATCATCCCTAAAGTCAAATATCCAAAAGGAGAGAAACTAAGCTGTATAATTCAAATTTGAGTAGTTATAAATCAGACTGGCTGTGTGTATTTACAGTGTTCAAGCCATCCTAAGTTTATATGGGAATGAACGCAGTAACGTTTTACTTTGGAGGGATTAAAAGACTGAATCCTAGCGTTGCTTAAAAAACATTTACAACGCGTGTTTTCTTCTCTTCTTCGAATCTGTCCTAAAATGAACAAAGACTCCTTTAGGCCACAGAAGAGAATCAACAGTCTCTGATGAAAGGGTCACCCTAGATTCCAGTGACCAAAAGAGTTGCCTGCTGACAACTTTGTAGCAATACTCCAGGCTGCCAGAGTCATGGCTGAGGAATCCACACAGCTAATGAATTCCATAAGGTGTTTCTCTCTTCTGAAGCCCGAGGCATGCAGCAGTGCTGTTCATTGTTTTATAGTGTAGACTCTAGCTCATTCTTGACACCCACGGCCATTTCCTGTCCTCCCCCAACATAACTCTAAACAGAACAACAATACACAACTCGCTATTTAATTTCAAACAGCGTCCCCACCACTGAGCTGGTGAGAACGTCACTGCTGTAACCCAGAAGTATTTCACTGGGGTCAGGCTGGAAGTACAAGAGACAGGTATGGTGGGGTATATGGAAGCTTCACGTTAAGGATTTCAGTCCATTGCTGGCAGTTCTAACGGATGGTTTTAGACCTGTTTCCACGATACATTTATTTCCACCCATAAAGTGTAAGTGAGGACTTAGTGAGCAAAGAAGGTGTCTTACCTTGTACTTTTGACTTTGATATAATAGTAAGACATTGTTGTCATGTTATAAGAGGGGAAGAGATTTCTAATAGTGACTCATCATCTGGCAAATGGTATGGTCGATGGCTTTGGAATATAAGTCCTTAAGTCTCTTTGTCTTTTTTTTTTTTTTTGGTATGTCAAGTTCCAATTCTGTGAGCAAATGGTGATTTGTAAGTTAAGTGTGAGAAGAATCCTTCCTTGTCTGAGAGATGCACATTCCTATCTAAAGTCGACATTTTTATTAGATGAAGGTGTCATCTTTGCATTCCAGTTGAAGGGACTGTAGAGTCAGAGGGAATTTCCTTTTCATGATGTAGAGACAGACGTGTTGCGTCTCATTCTTTCATGTCTAAACAGCATTCATCTCCTCTAGAGCGATGATTCTGGATTCTGCTTCTCTGCAAGAGGATTCTGCTACTGGGAAGCACTGGTACCTTCACATCATCAGGTCTTAGCTCCGTCATATTCTGATTATGGAAAGAAGCCCAGCACGTTGTGTGGGTACAACTGGAGCTATGAATAAGCCACAGATCCCACAAGCTTAGGAGCCCCCCTCAAGCTTCCATTTTTCATATACATTCTGCCCTGTGTTTCCCGGCATGTCGCGGGAGACAAGGCATCCTTTCTGACACTTTTCACTTGTTTAGTTCTTTATAATTTAAAATCGTCACCGTTAACAACTGTGTAGTAAGTAGAGTGTTATTCCTAGTAGCTAGAGTAAGGAAGTAACCATCTCAGGGAAACTATAGGTCAAGAATTTAAATAAAATTTAACATAAAGCTTTAATCACATTCCTAATATTTTAGGAGTGATTTTATATTAAACAGAAAGGTATGAATTTTGATATTTTTCCAACTGTTTAGTTTTCATTTGTGACATATCCCAAATATAGAAGACAGCAAAGACCCAAAATCTTCATAGTCACTGAATATCCTTATACTATAATTTCATGTTATTCCATTATTACATAGATATATCATATATATATATGTGTATATATGACATGCACATATACACATAAACTTGTACTCATATGCATGTACACACACATACAAACACACATTTGGTAACATAAAGTCTAACCATAGATACATTCACTCATATGTTTGCACACATGTCAGTATGCATATCTAAATGCACACATGTCATACACACACATCCCAAAACAACTGTGCATTCACAGGACAAGATTTGTAAAGGAGTATTTAGAATGGTTTCATTCATATATATTTATATGTAATCTATCACTATCTATATTTCTATATCAACATCTATACTCATATATATGTTTTCTTAAAGAAAAGCACAAGACAGATAAAACTGTAGACTGCTGAACAATGGGGAGAGGAATTATGGGACGTATGGTGGGGGAGAACTGGGAAAGGGGAAAGCCTTTGGAATGTAAACATAGAATATAGAAAATAAAAATTTAAAAAAAAAGAAGGTAAAAAATAAAAAATAAATCTTGTGTCCCGCTTTCCTTCCTTCATCATCTTTGTCAGTATTTTAGACCCAAAATTTGCATTGCAAGGATGTAGTTATAATCTTACCACACATGTGCAGATCTTGTATCTTTCTGAATTTTCTCATATCACACACGTATTTTTCTTCAATATGGTATGTGAGTGAATGTGCATATGTGCGTGCATTTTGTGTGTGTGTGTGTGTGTGTGTGTGTGTGAGTGTGTGTGTGTCACGCACACACGGGCGCGTGAGCATGTGTGTGTTCCCACATGCATGCATGGGAGTGGTTAATGCAAGAACTTATCTGAATATGTAGAAATCAGTTGTGCAATTCATGATTGAATGTTCTCTGGTAAATAGATATTCAAGTTGATTTGAATATTTTACCTATTCAATTATTGCTATAGTGAATATTTTATGTTTCCATATGAAGCAGAATAGGAATTCTATAACCATTTTATATGCTAAGAATTTGTAAATTATGTGTTAAAATATCATAAATTTTCTGTAAATTTTTTTTAAAAAAATCATTGTAAATATGTTCAAATTTACTTTAGAAAAATATTCATAGTTTCATTACCTTATGATTTTTACTATGCATTTTAAATATAGTTACCTGTTTTAATCCTAAAATTCTTTATATATTCTAATTCTGAATTAATCTCATTAGAATACCTGGCTACTTGGATTTTATTTAAAAAATAATGTTATCTGTGACCCTACATTATATTTCCACTGTATTACCTTATTGCCCTGATTATTAATCGCCTTCCTATATAAACATTTCCATCATTTTCCTAATCTTTCAACTCATCTTTGATTTGTTGCCCATCTCCTAGCTTTCAATAAATTTCTTATGGTTTTCCATTACAGATTAGAAACATTGATGCTTTTATTGTAAAACTGTGATTTTTGTTCTTTCTATTTCTCTTTTTTATTTCTATAAACATTTTCTGCTTTAACCCATGATTAATATTCTAAATATTTATAGAGGATTTTTTTGTTTAGTTGGTTGGGTTTATTTATTTATTTATTTTTAGTTTATTTTACTTAACTATCTCTGCCATAATTGTGTTGGGGTCAAACTACTTGCTCCACTGATTAATGACTATTTTAAATAGCTTGAGAGATTTCAGGGTGTATCTGAAAGGATGTAACTTTTGGCTTATATGTCCAATTTCATATGTACACATATATTTTGAGAAAGAACGTGTTAAACCTGTGTTGAACCTTATCTATACTACAATCTTAGTAGAGGCTTTCACCCCATAAATGTTATATACATACAACTCCTTTTCTGTATTGAGACAATAATATTAAATATGTATTGAAAACACTTCTTAGTGTATAGTATACTGACTACAATACTACGCATTTTACATTAGGTACTACATTTTTTCTTTTTTGTTTTTTTGTTGTTGTTTTTTTGTTTGTTTGTTTTGTTTTTTGGATTTTTTTTTCTCGAGACAGGGTTTCTCTGTATAGTGCTGGCTGTCCTGGAACTCACTCTGTAGACCAGGCTGGCCTCGAACTCAGAAATCCACCTGCCTCTGCCTCCCAGAGTCCTGTGATTACAGGTGTGCGCCACCACCGCCCAGCTGGTACTACATTTTTTTCTTGATGCTATTATAGTATTAAAATTGTTATTTTTATACAGTTTATTTTTTGTCAACTATATATAAAAAGTGAATGTAATTTTGTTTTATATGTGAGTCTTTACATTGTCCTTTATTTTAGAACAAACCCTGAATACATTTGTCTTCCATGTGCGATAAATCCCTTCTGTTGCAATTACTGATATGCTAGAGTATTAAATGAACATTCTCCCTCAAACTTAGTTCAGTACTTAGGAGGAAATATATTCCTGCTTTGTCATTGTGGTTTTTAATGAGGATTAGTTTATTTAGTTTTTTTATTGTTGTTCTTTGTTTATTTTTTTCTCCTGGGAAATGTATTTATTTAGCATTTTAGAAATCAAGGACACCTAGCTCTGTGGTTGGTGAGATTGGTTAGTAAGTAAAAATGTTTACTGTCCAAGCTGGAAACATGACTAAGTTCAGATACCCATGTGAAAACATGGGCTTTGTGGTTGGGTTGATAACTGTCCGTCTTCTTGACCATCAAGGTAATTGGTTACATTTTGGTACATTTTATTCTTCTCTATTTGATATCTCTAATATATCCCCTGACTCCTACATACCCTTAGACTTTAATGTGATCCTAGAACTTAGATGATCGCATGATGATTTTGCATTATAAGTATTTTGTTTAAGATTAAAATGATCATGTTTATACACAATGGGCTTTCTCAGTTGCTTACTTTATATAGTTTTATTCTTTCTCTTCTTTATATGCTTTCATTAATTATAGTCTCTTTTCTCCAACACAAAATGCCTTCTGTTTTGAAAAATACCTTTAACTCCTATTCATTTGTCTTTTTGTTTGGTTTTGTACCATACACCCCTTCGAAGTTTGCTTATTGTCTGTGTCGACTTGATTTGCCATTTGTTTGGGTGATTGTCCATTCCTTTCTTCATTACTCATGACCTATTTATAAAATACATAAAAATTTTCTCTCACCTTAAAAACAATGTTACATATGTCATTACATGATAATGATGTTTGTGGTATGGGATCTATACAGAACTTGTTTAATACAGTCTTTACAAAGTCTAAAATATTTAGGAGTTTTAATATATGGACTAAGTACCTGTACATATTTTAAATGGCTTTGCCAATCTCAGAACCATATTTAATATTTAAAATATATTAATCTTTTACTTAATATATTGATTTGTAGTTACAGTACAGTCTTTAGAAAAATATTAGCCTAGGTCTAGACAGATGGATAGCAGGATAGAGAGTCACTGATCTCACACAAGACCTGGGGTCAGTTCTCAGCATTGAGTCTGGACAGCTTACAGCTCCCTACGATAATGGTTGCAGGAGATCGGATGCCCTATTCTGACCTCTGTAGATACCTACACATATGTGATGTACCAAATCCACATAGGCAAAAAACAACAACAAAAAACCACAGAGTCTTAAAATAGTAGTCTAAATTCAAGATTTATTAAAGCAAATACTTATTGCTTGGCACAGGTACTTCCTTCTTAAAGCTGTTTAATGAAACACACCTGGATTATTATGAGTGTGTTGTACGTAAGGCATCTAATCTTTGCCCTGACAGTGGGTTTACAATCACATGCTGCATATGTTTGAATGAAGACTGATTGTGGTATTTCCTTAAGAATAGCATATTCATTTTTAGCTTATGCACGTCTACCATTATCCTACCATTCTTAATTATTCAAAAAACACTGACATCAGCACCTAGGTAAAAATAATTCTAATTATTTGTTTTTATTCAAAGCCCTACTAAAGGGGAACATTTTCAACTTGAAACTTCAATTTGCATCTATCTTGATTTGCCTAAAAGTGCATCTCATTTCCCAATGCTTCTGTTTGCGGTGCTCATGGAAACCACATTGCTAAACCTTATGCATGATGTAGCAGGGTACGATCCCTTGATATATTTCCATGATGTCAATGCATGAATTATGTAAATGGGAACACTAAGCAGAAACCTGCCCCTTGTTTGATATGCACTGTCACGCGGCATGATAGATAGTCAAGTGAGGTTATCTGTCTCCCTATCTGCATTTTCGTAAAGTGCATATCCCTGTGGTATCTAAGCACTCAAGCACTAAGTACATTTCTGCATCTGGTTAATAAACCCAGCAAACAAGAGTTTATCAACATCTGGCATCTGCTTTCCTTTTGTGAATTTCCATGAATAACTAATGCATGGTGACCTTTGATAATTTCTATGATTGCTTATAATTTCAATGGTGGTTCATGTTATTTCTCTGGTACTGGGAATTTTAATATGACAACCAACTTCCTCATGGTTGCTTAACTTAGGCTGGAATTCATAGGATTAACCCCCCAAATGCTAGTCAGTTTTCAGCTTTTGCATATGTTGCAACTAACTGGTTCAACTTTTCAAAAAATAATGAACCCAAGAAAGATTATAAGAATTATAATGAATAGAGTCACATTTTTAAAAGTGTTTGGTAAAGATTTTTTTCTTCTGATTAAGATATTGATACTGTTTCAGTACAGAAAGCTAACAAAAACTACATAGAAACAATGATGGAAGGCTACTGGTTTCTAGAACTTAGCAGGAAATCTCATTTCACCCTCCCCCTCCTTTGTCTTTCCTCCTCCTGTCTGTCCATGCCTCATTTGCTTCTGATGTCCTGGCATTAATGTAGCTTATGTTTTTCTTAGTAAATAGAAGGTTTCTCTAAAGGTAGGCCTTCTTAGCCTGTTATGGATTAATGTTCCCTCTTTCTAGACAGGGTATAGGGAGAGACTTGGGATCCCAGGAGAACCTAAAGCAGCCAGAAGATATTTCTGTGCACTCTGCTTGTCCCATGAATGGGAATGGTAGGGAAAAGCCCAAGTCACTAATAAATAAAAATCCACTGGCTAGATACTTCCTTTGCCATCTCACATGGGGTGTTTAATGTCTACATTTTGTTTCTCTCACTCCCCCCTCTACATTATGTTCTCAGAAACTCCTAGATTATAGAGTAAGGCATCTCAGGAGAGCATTTCCTCCACCGAACCAAAGTTTTGTCTTTGTGCGCTGGATCTCACTGTATAAACAGAGTAATTGAAAACATGTCTTCTTCAGGTCAACACAATATGTGCATGCAAAATGACGTTACGTCTTCTGTTTGTTTTCCGTTGTGCCTGTGCCATTAATAACATTAGGCAGCCTGACTTGTGACTGTTGTTCTCCCCTTGTCTTGAGATACAGGAATTGCGATTGCTATTGAACCCCATTTTGTGCTTATCAAGTGCATAGGGCACACCCTTAAACAGCTTTAAGAGTACCTCATGCATATGAATTGTGATAAGTTTGTAAGTCTCTCCACTTTATTTTCCCTGAATCCTTGATAAGCAAGGGTATTCAGGTTGTGTACACATTTTGGGGAATATAGCTAACATGATTGTCCCTGGAACTAGATTTAATATTTTACAGGCTGGCTGCAGAGCCCACACACAAAAAGACAAAACCACCACCACCACCAACAACAACACAAAGGTTTTTGGCAGTGTTGGGTAGAGTGCACTAAGTAGCCAGTACTTGGGAGATTCCTGTCACATGGAATGCTTGCCCACCAGATTGCTAAAGACTCCTAAGTCACAGTTACAAGAGACGTAGCTGGATTTGCATATTCTAACCAACATGTATTTGTGTGTGTTCATTTTCAACAAAGGTTTTAGAGTCAGCGTTACAGTGAAGGTGGTAGCAATGGTTTAAAGTAGGCAAGTAATTTGGCAGCTGGTGACTCATGACAGAAATGATAAGATGACTTGAGGGTTCGAGGAAGCAGCAGCATTCAGACATGCATGAGGATGAGTGACTGGTGTGAGGCTCTGTCACTCTCGTAGTCTGTACTTTGTTTCATCACGTGGGTGGTAGAGTCCGGCTATCAGAAGTGTACGCTCAGACAGACGTTATCCAGGGGTGCGCTGTGAGTAGAGATTATAAAGTTATAAAAAGGCACTTTAGAATTATACAAATAGTGCAAGATAGCGCGAAGAGTGCAGGGTCTAGAAGAAAAACACTCCATGGGAGAGTTCTTGTTATTCTCTCCAGCTTACTATCTTACTCAGAACTTCTGTAAACTTCCGGTGCACCCTACAGAGTCAGATATTCTCCAGCCCGAAGTGAATAAAAGTTACCATGTGTGAATACATTGCGCCAGTGCTGGTCAAGGACAATAAAAATATTAATATCTCTGCAGATGAAAAACAGGTTTGCAAGGTTACACTACAGCTGCGGACAGCTCAGGTGCTAAACACTGTACCATGTCCTGAGGCCCTGACAGGGCACTGTTACTCAGCTTTGCTTTAGTAATCTAGAATATTGCCTCACATTTAGAATTCTGAAAAGAATGGAGTCTCTCTCTCTCTCTCTCTCTCTCTCTCTCTCTCTCTCTCTCTCTTTTCATTTAGAGAAGAATTTTTTTATCATAAGAAAATTGTAGTCATGAGAATTGCAGGATTTATAAGAAAATAAGATGTTTTCCTTCTTACAGTGTGTGCCTTTTCCCCAAGCTTCTCCAGATGTTCCGAGCAGTTTGTACATTTCTGATGCGGACTTCACTTGTCAAAGGTCCTGTTAAAAATAAATTGGGTTTATGGGGTGGACGCTTAATAAACAAACCAAATAAAAAACGTGACGAACTTTGTTATTTTTGCTTTGCCTTTCGGTACTGGTCATTGAACCCAGAACACTGCACATGCTCGTAAGTCACAATTGCCTTTATAAAAATAATTTCATGGCCAGTGACTCCAGTGTCAGTCAGAAGGTTTTCAGGAATGAAAGTGAAAGATGAATTCCTGTCAAACACCCTCAACACAAAGAGATATTTCATCCTCAGAATGAGAGGTTTACTGCATTGAAATTTCATTAATACTGTACATGAGAAGTTTTGAGTCAGGTAGTGAATTTCAAAATGTATGACTAAGGCCTTTGAAATACAGTAACAGGTGGGAGTTATAGTCTAGACTTAGGATATGTTTGGTATGAAACAGAGTCCCCACACAGCTGAACCAAATCAAGGGGTGCAGCAATGCTTCTGCTCATTATAATTTCATACCTTTGCCTATTTTCTGTTTTTAGAATTGTAACTAGAGCTTTTGAAAATCAACACTTTGATTCATTGTTTGAATATAATTATAAATAAAATTAAGTATAGGATGGAGATTTAAGACCATAAGTTAAACGGTATTTATTCCAAATTTACCTTATTGGGGGAAGTTATGAAGAATTTACAAAGGTTGTATTTCTTTAGATTGTATAAGAAATGTTTTAAAACTTAATAAATACTATATGACATTAATATGGCTTTATATTACTAGTATATGGCTTTATATATCTGTCATTTATATGAATAAAAATAGGCAAAATAGCTTTGATTTTCACTGGAGAGATTTAAGCCAGTTATTTACAATCTATATTAGTAGGCATGTTCATGGTTGTCTATCTATAAAAGCATTATTATATATAATCTAGTATTCATACCTTTTACATAGATATGTAATTATGATATATTTTGTTTTTATGACTATTATAAAACTTGTTTTCCACATTATACATTATTTATATATAACAGTGACATAATTTTACATGAAGTATCCTATCTTACTTAAATCTCTTGTCATTACAAAGCTTTTAATAAGTTAGCCTTATTTTATGATTCTTATAAAATATACACTCCAACATTATTGGATATTAATTCTTATTAATTTATAACCACATACTTTATTAGAGATTTTTTTGTCTCAAATATTTTGACTGCTATACTTTACCAACACGAGAAAAGGTATTTTGAAAACAATCTTCAGTTTTCTGCTCTGTCCTCATCATGTCATGAGGAGAACAATAGCATCCTCAGGAGAAGCACACAGTGGAGTATTCAGAAGAAGAGAGACAGCATTTGGAATATAAATAAATAAAATAATTCAATTAACAAAAACACCCATGGTGCTCAGCAGAGTTGCCCTGTCTGCTTTTGGATGTTTGCTTCTAACTTGTTACGCTCCTAGCTTTCCTGGGCTGCTCCTCTTCTGTTGAGTCTATCTGACTTTCAGGGTCCAACTCTTCTGTTCCATTAAGCCAGCACTCACTGAGACCTGCTTTTGAGCCTGGCACACCTCAGTTGCTATTATGGTAGTTCAGATTATCCAGATGCCCCCGTCTCAAATTAAGAGATGTTGTACACCTGTTGTCGTCAGAACCTGGTTCAGTCAGGTAATTATTTCTTGATATAAACTTAATATTTGGTCTTTCACATCACTGTGGGTAGATCTTAAAAGGACTTAAACTGAGTCAGAAGAGAGTTGATGTTCATAATTCTGCAATTTACAGATTATTTCCTAAGGAAATGGGAGATAGTAGTGATTTGCCTTTCTGGGTACATGTGTTTCAGTCTTCAGAATGGCTCAAAAGATCTTTTTTGTGATGAGGCTCATTTAAACATGATAATGCTGAGCTTTAAGATGATTATTAACAACGATTTGAAGGTTAATTTAAGAAGGATCAAATAATTAGCATTTGAATTAAGATGAATGTAATTTCAAACTCTTTGTATTCCTTGTAAGTTATACACATAGGTACCATGCAGAAAGAAGGAGAGGAGAAAGAAGTGGAAAAGATAATTGTTTAGTACTGTACGATTCACAGTATATCTTTCTAAACATGGTAAAAGCCAAGGCACTCAAAGGCTGGGTAGTTATACTTTGCTTTTCCTTCTTTTATGTAGATCTCGGTTTCAGTACAGATTGTTTTCTTACTAATGAACAATCCATTCATCAACACTTAAAACATCAGGCAAAACATTCAAGCATCAGGCAAAGGTTACACTTTATCTTTTTTTTTATTAGTCACAACATAATATATTGTAGGTTGTATAGAACAGCATGTACTCTATTAGCTTTAAATTAGGAGAGAAGGGTCTAAGGCACCACATACACAGCATATTTCAGTAGCTTCTGGCAGTTTCCCAATGGCTGTGATACTCAAGATAACCACAACAGATAAATCAAGCCCCAAAGTGGACCCTCCAGCTCAGATTTCTCCAGCTTTAATGTGCCTGCACCATCTCCCGAACCAGTCTGCATTACTGCTGATTACCCAGATGCCTCTGCCTTGGGCACTGAAGTGATTTACATAAGCTAAGTCGTTATTCTAACAATTAAATCACTCGGAATTAGCGCAAGCATTTTTTGTTTTGTGCTACAATATTAGGGTTTAAAGTCAATTGAACACAGCTCTCCATATGCTATATAATGCTACTAGAAAACAGTGGTTTAAGAGAAAGGCAAACAAAAAAAATAAACAGAGCTCTTAGGCAGGAAAGAAGTGTGGACATTCAGATGACGGAGAGGACAGAATGACTACAGAGGGCACAGTGGATGGTGGCATTGCAAATTTGGAATGTAAAGGACGTTTTAGCTTGGCGTCCCTTTTTCATTATTATTTTTTTCCTTTTTAATTCTTTAATTAGTTCTAAACAATTCTTTTATGCCTCACCAATTAATAGTTTAATCGCCAGTGCAGCAAACATTCATTGAGTACTTGCTATTTACCCTTGATTGATGAGTTATTTTTTTTGACCTTGTAAGTTATACACATAGGTACCATGCAGAAAGAAGGAGAGGAGAAAGAAGTGGAAAAGATAATTGTTTAGTACTGTACGATTCACAGTATATCTTTCTAAACATGGTAAATATTGGTCAAATATTTTTGACCAATATGCAATGAAGATAAATACTTGAGCTCATGACAAAGAGGATTCACCTATGCATAGATAGTTCTGCATACTTAATTTTTAGTTTGTTGTGGCTCTTTATGTTATTCCTAAAGTTCTACATTTAAAAATCTAAAGAATAAGTATTTATTTTAGTAGGCAAGGCATATTTTTATCCTGGTGGAATTTTTTTCCCCAACATTCTGAAACAACCCTTGGTCATGTTCCCAAACTGACTTTAGGCTTCTGGGACAAAACTCCCGAACAACCAATTGCTGAATCAAGAGGATGCCTTTTACTTTCCAACTGTATGTGAAATGTCCTTAGGCTGGCTTCTTTGAAAACTAGTTTTGCTGTAGCAGGCTGTAAAGAAAGGACAGAGTGCCAGAAATATATGGAGCCTGCAAAGCCACCACTTAAATGTTCTGTGATTTGGGTGACATTGTGCTTTCTCTCTCTCTCTCTCTCTCTCTCTCTCTCTCTCTCTCTCTCTCTCTCTCTCTTCCCCTCCCTCTCTCCCTCCCTCCCTCTCTCCCTCCCTCTTTCTTTCTTTCTTTCTTTCTTTCTTTCTTCCTCTCTCTCCCTTCCTTCCTTCCTTCCTTCCTTCCTTCCTTCCTTCCTTCCTCCCTCCCTCCCTCCCTCCCTCCCTCCCTTCCTTCCTTCCTTCCTTCCTTTCTTTCATCTATCATCTATCTTCTATCTCTCTCTCTATCTCTCTATATCTATCTATCTATCTATCTATCTATCTATCTATCTATCTATCTATCTATGTTTTGTTTTTATATTTCTGGAAATGAGTCTCAGATTCTTATGCTCAGCCTCTAGGACACACATTAAACTCGTCACTTTTAGCTTAGGTACTTGCCTAAATTTTTACCCAAAGAAGTTCTGTACAGACTTTGACACAGACTACTTGTTCATTGTATGCTTCTGGAATTTCAAATTCCAGAATCAATCATATTAGATTCACCTATTAGAAAGCATCAACATCATATCGCATTGCTATAAAGATTTCAAAAGATTCCTGATGGCATGGTGTAGTTTAGTGTTAACTCTTGTCAGGCTTACTATATAATTACTTATTATTCCAGTTTATTTCTAAATTTTACTTCTTAAAGTATTTGATTCTTTATGTAGAAATATTTTTTTCTGAATTCTTTAAGAGTTGTATGCACTGTAATTTGATTGTGTCTACTCATGTCCTCTAACTCCTCATAGACCCACCCTCCATTTCATAAGCCCCCAGCTTTTGGTCTTCATGTTCTTAAAACCCATCCATCCCAATTAGTCTGGCAGTCTACTCTGGTGTGTGCCCATCCAGTGGAGTCTGCTCTATACCAGGGGCCACACCCTTAAAGAAAACTAACTCTGTTTCCCAATAGCTCTCCATTGCCAGTATCTCACCAGGTAGGAGTAGGACGTTATGACCATCTTCTCTTTGTATGCTGGGATTTTATTTGGCTTGAGCTTGCACAGGTCTTGTGTTTGCTATCACATCTTCCTTGAGTGTGCTGATGCCCCGTTGTTTCAGGAAAAACCTTGTAGTCGGCTACCCTGTCTGGCTTTTACAGTATTTCATTTGATTGTTCATTTGTTTCACTGTTGTTCTTGTTTTTTTGTTTTTGTTTGTTTTAACCTACTCTTCTACAATGATTCCTGAGTCTTGAGTGGAGGAGCCATAATATGGATTCTCATCTATATTCTCATCTATCAGAGGGCTGATCACTTCATACTCTACTTATTCTCTGTGCCTTGAATAAGTTGTGGGTCTTGGTGTTCAGTGCCTCTTATTGACAAAGGAAGTATCTCTGATGAGGTATAAAGGTGTAGGTATGAGGTATGAGTATTAATAAAAGTCATTAGGAGTGGGTTTGATATTAGCAGTGTAATGGTAGGAGTTTCTCTCACAGGGCTGATGATCTCCCTAGCTATAGGGTCTCAAGCCCCAGATGGTGCCGGCGAGGGTTTCATCTTGCCAAGTGGACCTTAAGTATAATCAGGATGTAGCTTGGTACCCTCATGGCAGTCATGTCCCTGTTGGATCATTGGACATACCTAGCCAAGCCTGCCTTTGTTACACCTCTCAGAGGTCGCAGCTGGACACTATGATGACTTCTCTCTTCTCGTGATGGTATGCATAGCATCTCCCAGTGCTTTGAAAGCTAGCCAGTAAGGATGAAGCTTCCAGGCCATCATGAGCTTGATTTGTCCATGTCCTATGGCTCAGGTATGTGGTGTCTTCAGCACTAGGGATCACCATCAAGTTCTGAAGGATGATAACAAGAATCTGTAATATTTGGGGATCAGTTGGACCTTAGTGGCCAATAACCCATGTAGAGGTAGCCCATTTCCAGCACTGGGATTTTTATTTCTTAGTCTGTGGTGTCCAGTAGGGCATTATTAACCATTATAGGGCAAGTCAATTAAAACTCTTTTTCTATGTGTCTATGTAGAAAGAATTTTGAAATTTTTGAATAAATTTTATATTAATACTTAAGTTGTATTTTAAATATAACTTTTTTAGGTGAAATGAATAGTCATAAGACATTTTAAAAATACTTTTGCACAAGCTTATTTTATAAAGTCTGTGTATCAGACTTTATAACTAATTTTCGTAGTAGTTTACATTTCTTTTTCAGTGTCAGTTTACATTTGAGTTTAGAATGTTTACTACTTAATGAGACAAAGTGGGTGGTCTCATAAGTTATTGTTGCTGCTCATCTTGTGAATAGTACTGATTTTGCATAACCATTTAAAATTCACACACTAATACATTAATATTTTATTTAAAATTCTTAAAATTGTGGAACCAGACGATCATTGTTTTTAATGCCATCCTTAAACATGAAATCAGATATGCTTCTTTGTATAAGTAGCTCATTATTTTTATGGTTTTGTTTGTCTCTGTATTTTTGTTATATGGTGTGTTTATTTAGGAACATGAAAAGCATCTAAGATATTATAACATAGTAATTTTTTAAAAGAAGAGTTTCTAAAATAAATAGAATAAATATTTCCATTGAAATGAATGATTATATGCAAGTCTTTCATTCCTTATATGTATATACATTTAAAATTTAAAGTTCTTGCCATATAAGAAAAATTATGCAATAATTGTTGAGTGTGTCCCAAGCATTATACTATATTCTACCAGGACTTCTCTTTTAATCATCACAGGGATCCATGAGGAAGACTTGTATTACAGTCTCCCTCAAAGAGAAGTAATTGAGGCACAGAGAAACAAAATAGCTTACTTGTGCCCACAATTGTCAGTGAAATAGATGAGTTGTGTGCTCAGGCCAGTTCAACCCCATGATGTTAGCTACATGGCCAAGAAGCAATGGCGGTATCTAAAGGTTATTCTTTTTGCTTATGTTTTGATGCACAGAATAATTGTGATTTAGAGTTGTAAGCCCCACTCCCCCGCAAAAAAAACCACTTTAATCTAAGCTGTAGATATTTGTTTACATTATGGTGACATCACTATGAAAGTGTGTTTAATTTGTCAGTGAACTCTAAAAATTCAAAGCAGGGTAACTCAAAGTTATCATTGTTCCAAACCCTACAGCCATATACGTTTTACTCTTGTGTTAGGCATAGTTCTTGTTTTCTCCAGGATTGTTCTCCTTACTCAATAAAATCCATTTAGGCTGGGCATGGTGGCACACGCCTGTAATCCCAGCACTTGGGAGGCAGAGGCAGGTGGCTTTCTGACTTCGAGGCCAGCCTGGTCTACAAAGTGAGTTCCAGGACAGCCAGGGCTACACAGAGAAACCCTGTCTTGAAAAAGCAAAAAGAAACAAGCAAACAAACAAACAAAAAAAACCCAAAAAAACAAAAATCCATTTAGACTTAGGACCATTAAATAATTTTTTTTCTAATACAGATTAATATATGCATCTCTACAAACAAAAGATATTTTCTCTATACCAGTAAATAATGCTATAAAACACTATTTTTAGTCAATTGGTACCTCCATTTCAGTTAAGGTAGATGAATTTCCAAAGCATTTGGTGTTGTAGATTTTATAAATGTCTCTATATACTCGGGAATTTAATGAGATCTGCTTTTAATATTTTTGCATCTTCTACCAAAAGTAATTTCATCACCTTTCTAAATGGTTAACTTGAAAACGCTCAAACTGCAGGAATATATTTATAGCACTGTGTGGGTGTAGTTGGACTGTGAAAATCCCCACAGAACTGCCAGATGGGTGTCTGTCGGGCTCTGAGAAGCAGCAGAACCCCACTCCGGGGGTGGGAAAAGGCAGTCCTTGGGGTCACCTGGGGAGCTGGCAGGGTGGATCCCGTGGGTCCTTGGGTCTCACGGAGGCCCACAAGTCCTCAGTCTTGGACACCGCAGAAGTCACTGGATGTCGAAGAAGAGCTGAGTGTGGGCCCCCAGCGCTGGGCTCTGTTCCAGGGCTGAAGGGAAAAGAGCAGGGGAGAGCTCTAGCTGGCCCCCAGGGGGACGGGACCGCCCTTGGCTTGGTTGGGGGACAGCTTGGGTTAGTGGCAGCTCTGGCTTGGAACACTGGGAGGCCTTCTAGCAGTAGATTAGATGCTCGGCTATTTAGGGGAAGACCTATCCCATTGTTCCAGCATGGCGGGTCTAGATGAGAAGAGGCAGTTCATGGTTTTAGCCTTTAGTATAGAGAAGGAGAGAGAGAGAGAGAGAGAGAGAGAGAGAGAGAGAGAGAGAGAGAGAGAGAGAGAGAGAGAGAGAGAAGGTAGAGAAGTAGAGGCCAGCCAGGGCCACATGGAGATAGTGAGGGAATTCAGGGGGGGGGAGCAAGGGGACAAGAGAAAGAACAAGATAGTAAGAGAAGAGAGAGCATGAGAGAGAGGAGGAGGCACGTATCCCCCCTTTTATAGTGGGTTGGCTTACCTGGTTGTTGCCAGGTAACTGTGGGGAGGAGCATACCTGGCTGTTGCCAGGTGACTATGGAGGTGGAGTCCAGACAGAATACCAAGGGCTTGGGGAGTTACTGTATTTGCCCTATGTATGGAGTTGAGGGCCTTGTGTCAGAAGCCTAATGTCAGGGAGCATGGCCAAGAGGTTTGTCCCTTGTAGAGTATCTATTGGGTCTCTGGAGGTTAAGCCTTGCTCAACCAGATAGACTGCCTTTCACCGTCCCACAGTAGTGTTTCTGATGCTGCTTGGTGCAATCTCTGGGCACACTGGGATGTCATATACCAAGGCACTTGAAGTAATACAAACTTTGCATTGCCCTGTAAAAGGAGATCTGTTCAGAAGCCTCTGTTTGCAAACTATTCACCTCAGGTTTCATAACTTCCTTTCGAAAGTGATTCTTTCTATAATCCCAAATAAAGAAATATTAATAGAAATTGAATTTCTGGGCAAAGTCCTTCCAAAAGCCTCTGTCCAAAATACCAAGTGCTGAAATAAAAAGACCAAAAAATATGCCAATTTACATCCCCTCAGCCCCACCCCTTTTTTTGGTTTTGGGTTTTTTTTTTTTTTGGCTTTGTTTTGTTTTGTTTTTGTTGTTATGGATAAATGGTAGAACAGCTAAATGACCCATATTCAAAACATCGTTTTTCTTTTCTGTTCAAAATACCAATTATTCAATACTTGTGTATTTTATTCATTGTGCTTTGTATCTAACATAAAACAATGTTAAATTAAAAAAAAACACTCAGTGCCAACTAATAAGAAATAAGAAAGCAGGAATCCCATTCTTTTTTATCCAAAATAAAACAACGTTAAATTTAAAAATAAAACACTCAATGCAAAGTAATCAGAAATAAGCAGTGATCCCATTTTGTTTTTGTTTTTGTTTTTGTTTGTTTGTTTGTTTGTTTGTTTTTGAGACAGGGTTTCTCTATGTAGCCCTGGCTGTCCTGGAACTCACTCTGTAGACCAGGCTGGCCTTGAACTCAAAAATCCACCTGCCTCTGCCTCCCAAGTGCTGGGATTACAGGCGTGGGCCACCACGCCCGGCACAGTGATCCCATTTTAATGAATAAAATGACCCTTGTTGAATTAAGGAAAGGCTGGAAGAAGCTGAAGAGGAGGGCAACTAACTCTCAAGATCTCTCAGACACTGAGCCACTAACCAGGAAGTATACACCAGCTGATATGATAGAACACATATACAACAGAGGGTACATAGTCTGGGTTCAGTCAGAGAAGTTGCACCTAACCCTCAAGAGACTTGGAGGAGTGGGGAGGTTTGGTGGGGGGGAGGGGATTTACATCCTTTTGGAGGCAGGGGAGGAGGAATGGGATGAGGAAAGGTGGACCTGGGAGTGGATCTAATGACTGGTCTGTAAAACAATAAAAATAATAGAAAGATATTTGAAAAAATGTGAACAAAATGATGGAGGAAGAATCATATTTAAGAATTATTAACCATGTGAATTGTGTCTTGGGTATTCCAAGCTTCTGGGCTAATATCCACTTATCAGTGAGTGCATAAATATGGGTTCTTTTGCGATTGGGTTACCTCACTCAGGATGATATTTTCCAGTTCTACCCATTTGCCTAAGAATTTCATAAATTCATTGTTTTTAACTGCCGAGTAGTATTCTGTTGTGTAAATATACCACATTTTCTGTATCCATTCCTCCATTGAGGGACATCTGGGTTCTTTCCAGCTTCTGGCTATTATAAATAAGGCTGCTATGAACATAGTCGAACATGTGTCCTTATTACATGCTGGGTAATCCTCTGGGTATATTCCCAGGAGTGGTACAACAGGGTCCTCCAGAAGTATCATTTTCAGTTTTTGAGAAACCACCAGACTGATTTCCAGAGTGGTTGTACCAGCTTGCAACCCCACCAGCATTCACATATCAAATGAAGCTCGAGAAGGAAGAACAAAGAATGGATACTCTGATCCTTCTTGGAAGGGGGAACAAAATACCCACAGAAGGAGATACAGAGACCAAGTGTGGAGCAGAGTCTGCTCAACCCAGGGATCCATCCCATATACAGCTACAAAACCTAGACACTATTATCTATGCCCACAAGTACTTGCTGACTGGAGCTGGATATAGCTGTCACCTGGGAGGCGCTGCTAGTGCATGACAATTACAGAGAGGGACACTCTCAGCCAGCCATTGAACTGAGCACCAGTTCCCCAATGGTGGAGCTAGAGAAAGGACCCAAGGAGCTGAAGGGGTTTGTATCTCCATAGGAGGAACAACAATATGAGCCACCCAGTACTCCCAGAGCTCCCAGGGACAAAACCATCAACCAAAGAGTACACATGGTGTTACCTATGGCCCCAGATGCATAGGAAGCAGAGGATGGCCTTGCTGGACATCAAAGGGAGGAGAGGCCCCTGGTCCTGGAAAGGCTTGATGCAGCAGTGTAGAGGAATACCAGGACAGGGAAGTGGGAGGACGTTGATTGGGAAACAGGGGATGGGGAGATGGCTTATGGGATTTTCGGGGCAGGGGGGGGGACCAGGAAAGGGGAAATAATTTGAAATGTAAATAAAGAATATATCTAATAAAAAAGAATTACTAACCATGTAATTAAAATTGACTTTAAGTTTTTATTTATGCTAAAGACTTGGTTTAGATAAATAATCAGATGTGTTATAAAAGCATGTTTGACTAACTTTAGGGTTTAGTAAGTGACATAGAAAAGGCTCCATGCAAAGTGAAAACAGTATACAGCAAGGGGCAAAGCTTCTCAACAGATTGGGAATAGGCAGATTCCAAGAATCAGCAGGGTCCGTTCAGATTATACACTTAATAAAACGACAGAAAGAAGAACATGGAAGAAAAGAGAAGAAATGACAGCCAAAAGAGGACCAAATAAAATGTTTAAAATACAGTAAAGTGCAAGGTTAAAAAAAAAATTTGCAAAGCTAACCCAGTAAATGAGTAGCCAATAAATACGTAGTTTAAAAGTAAAAGAAATGCCATAAGAAGGTAAATTTTCTCCTTCAAAGCAAACGATTCCAGCTGCAGATGACTTTTAAAAAAATAAGATTGCTTGATTTTCTAATCATTTAAAGTAAACATCAATAAAATGGGTGATTTAGTATTTTAAAGTATATTTGTTGTATTTTTGCTTACTTAAAAGTCATAAAGTTAGCCGGGCGGTGGTGGCACATGCCTGTAATCCCAGCACTTGGGAGGCAGAGACAGGCGGATTTCTGAGTTCGAGGCCAGCCTGGTCTACAGAGTGAGTTCCAGGACAGCCAGGGCTATACAGAGAAACCCTGTCTTGGAAAACCAAAAAAAAAAAAAAAAAAAAAAAAAAAAAAAAAAAAAAAAAAAGTCATAAAGTTATCATGGTATTTAATTATTTTATCAATATTATTATTGTAATATCAAGTAAATGCTTTGATATTAGGTGAGCATCTCTCCAGAAATTTTATAAATGAGATCCTCACCTTGGGATCAGAATATAATAATATGAGCACATAATACATAATTGTAAACACACACAACACACACGGTGTTCTACACGTTTTCTTTGCAGACACTTTTACACATTTTAAGTTTGCTCCCTTTGATTTTTATCTCTTTTCTTACCTTTTTAAGCATAAAAATCAAGTATTTAAATATAACCTTGGCCAAATATATGTTCAAGTATTCTATCTTTTAAACAAGCTTATTTGGAAAAATTCATACATTCCACATATAAATTCTTTATCAGAAATACATGCATTATTTGTTTCATTTACAATTTTAGTTTGCTTTTTTAGGTTTTGTCTTTTAAGTTTTTAGTACATCTATCTATCTATCATCTATCTATCTATCTATCTATCTATCTATCCATCCATCTATCTGTGTGTCACTACATTCAAGTGAGTGAGAAAGGCAGGGGACTCAGTTGTTTAAATCAGAGGATAATTTGTGGACCATTTTTTTTATCATTTATTTATTTATTTATTTACACTCCAGATTTCATTCCCCCTCCCCCCCATGCAACCCTCTGACCATTCCACATCCCATACCTCCTCCCTTTCCCCTGTCTCCATGACGATGTCCCCAATTCCAACCCCACCAGACTTCTAAACTCCCCGGGTCCTCCAGTCTCTTGAGCGTTAGGTGCAGGGATGGAAATGGAGAAGATCCTGAGGAAAAGAAGGTTCAGAGATAGGTCAAAAGTGGTATCCAGCACAAGGGGAGGTCCCAAGTCCTGACCCTATTACTGAGGCTATGGAGCGGTCACAAAAAGGGACGTAGTATGACTGTTCTCCCAAAGACCCAACAAGCAGCTGAAAGAGTCAGATGCAGATATTTGCACCCAACCAGTGGACAGAAGCTGCTGACCCCTGTGCTTGAATTAGGGAAAAGCTGGAAGAAGCTGAAGAGTAAGGGTGACCCAGTAGGAGGATCAACAGTTTCAATTGACCTGGACCCCCGAGATCTCCCAAACACCACCCAGGCAGCATACAACAGCTGATATGAGGCCACCAACACATTTACAGCAGAGGACTGTGGGGTGTGGACCAATTATTTAAGATGAAAATCTATAGGTTTACCTAAGCAGAGAAAACTAAGCTGATTGTTGAGCATGGCCACTGAAGTATGAGATACAAAACTGCTCCTACAGTTCTATTCATGCCCCAGCTACGATGCAAAATCAGAAGTTCTCTCCTTTTGTCACTTGGGTCTCTTTTATTTAATTTGGAGCCTCTGATTTGGGGGCCATGTGCCTATATCGACTGAACTGTTTTATTGCTCTTTAATTTTTTAAATGCTTTTTATTGAAGAACAAAGCTGCCATGTTTATAAACCCAACTTATTCCTACTTCCAAAAGTTTTGCATTCGGTGTCATATCAAAGTTTTAAGAGTCCAGAGTCACAAAGATGAGTGGTATAGTTTTAACTCATGCATCTAAGCAGGATCTGAAGTTTCTCGACAGAATGAATCTCTCGGTTCCCTGTAGAGTTTTTCACGAAAAACGTGAATTTGCTTGATGTGATGAGGATAGAAGCTGGGAGATATAACGGCAGTCTTGATCTCTAGTTAAACTTGAATCAACCTGCCAAATTATTGTTGTCTCATTACTTCCGTTTCTGCATCGCTGCTGGTGCATGAATAGAACTGTGAATATGCTGTTCTGAATCTCGTGCTTCTTATGGTCTTTCTTATCACCAAGAGCATCTATTCAGATTTCTCTCCTTGGCGAAGCCTATTGATTTTTATCTTTAAAAAAATTAGACTCCTTTACATTTATCATGATTTCACTTCTTTTTATCTCTGTGATTATAATATAATCCTTTGAATAGATTTTTGGAGGAAACCAAGCTGTAAACTTATATTCAACCTGCTGCGTTTTATTAGATACTGAAAGATTTATTTTCCCCTTCTAATTACTTATTTATACATTTTGCATCATGTGCATATTGCATGTATGTGTATGTATATATGTGTGTATGTGTGTCTATATGTACTTTGACGCACATGCACATGTGTGCAGTCATTTTTAAAGAAGAAATACCTTAGATGCTTTTCATTTTATTTTTCTGTTATACCAAGCCTGTGGAGTGAGGTTAGTTATATGAGTAGTAATAGTCAGTAGCAGTATTTAGGAGCAAAAGTTAATGATAGTAGTGAGTGGTAGTATTTAGCGCTATTATTCAGTGGTCGTAGTCACTAGTGGTAGTCAATGGTAGTATTTAGCAATAATAGTCAATGGTGGTAGTCAGTGGTGGTATTTAGGGGTTGTTAGTGGTAGTTGTTTAGTGGTAGTAGTCAGTGCTAGTAGTGGTAGTAGTTAGCCAGTACAAGGCTTGAACCAGTCAGGAATGACAATCTAGTGAGTCCATATTGCCAACACTGGTGCATTATGAGTGATTCCTCATGATCTCTGACTTTAAATTTCACACTTTTGGGGGGGAAGAGATGAAATAAATACTTCTTGCATTAAATATCACTTGTGACACTTCTGACAGTCAACTCTTCATGTTACATTTTAGTTGAGTTTGAAAGCAAGAAAAAAATCAGCGAAAGCCTTTGGAATGTAAACATAGAATATAGAAAATAAAAAAAAATCGTAAAATTTATGTGCTTATTATCTTGCAATTGACTTAGCCTAGTTGGAGAGTTACAGTATGAACATGGTGAAAAGCTTGGCTAGGATACAAATATTCTTTCAAACTTTCATCTAAAAGGAAACTGTGTTTATTTTCTTCTTTCATCATTCAGACTAAAGAGGAGAAACCTCCCCAATATCATTATAAAGGGAGTTACTTTTCTGAAAACTTTAATGAAATCTGAACTCAGTTACCTTTAGCTACTATTAGAAGGTTTTGTGAAAGTTGTCAGCAGTGATATTTTATGATGTGAACAAACTGAAAAGAAACTGCTTATGTGCACCCTGTGGTGTTGTGGGTGTGCTACAAGGAAGAAATACTTAGAATCAGCAAAATAAGTGTGGATCCGAGTAACAGAACGAATAAGGCCAAGAATAAGTGAGTCTGCTTTCAGGTGCCATGGATGCGATGAAAGAAATAGCAGGGGCTAAGGTAGACTCTGCAGCTTGGGATATAGAGTTACAGAGGAGGGAAGTCTATAGTAATAATGTGGTACTTAAGTTGATCTTTTAATGAAGAAAAGGCACCAGCCATGTGTAGTGCTACGAGAATATACTTAGAGGAAAGAAGAGGGATTTTGTCAAGTTCGTTTTACTTAAAATAAGCTTAAAGGTTATAAGACACTAGAGTTGTAAAGCAGTGGTTCTCAACTTTCCTAATTCTACACCCCCTTAAATATACTTCCTCATGTTGTGGTGACCCCTGACCCTACAACTATTTTGTTGCAACTTAATAACTGTATTTACTACTGTTATAAAGTATAATGTAAATACTTTGGAGTCTGGGGTTGCCAACACATAGGTTGAGAACTGCTGTTCTGGCTTGAGGTTTGCAGGGGAAGTCGATGCAGTTGAGGAAAACTGAGGCATCAACAGAAGCCAGACAATCCAAGGACTTCCAGTTGTTGGGTGGATTTTATTTAAATATAATGGTGAGCACCTGAAGCACACGAGCTGGGTGAATGGCTTCATTAAGTGGGCATTGGTAAGAACCCCTCTTATTTTTGTGTAGCGATTCAGTTGCATCGATCAAGGGAAGGCAAACAGAAAAAACAATCTATAGGATGATGGCTGTGCTGACCAAGAATTTCATAGCCAACGGGATAGTGTGGCTATAATTTGATAATAAAATGCTTACATGATATGCACTCACTGATAAGGGGATATTAGTCCAGAAACTTGGAATACCCAGGAAACAATTCACATATCAAATGATGCCCAAGAAGAAGGAAGGAGTGGCCCCTGGTCCTAGAAAGGCTCAGTGCAACAGTATAGGGGAATACCAGGATAGGAAACTGGGAGGGGGTTGATTGGGGAACAGGGGGATGGAAGAGGGCTTATGGGACTTTTTGGGAGGGGGGATCCAGGAAAGGGGAAATCATTTGAAATGTATATAAAGAATATATCAAATAATTTAAAAAAAGACTTGCTGTTAGATTTCCTTTTGGAACAAGAGCGAGTTAGTAAGTCTTGGTCTCAAGGTTTTGAATTAGATATCAGTTAGTAAGTCCTATCCACTATGAGCAAGATTTCAAGCAGAAATTGGAGAAATCCAAGTTAGGTGCTAGTAGTGGTGTCTTGAGAAGACTAATGAGAAAAGTTTGGTCTAAACTACATGTTTCTGTTTTCAGATCCTTTAGAGAAGATCAAGAGTAGATGAAGTTACTAAGAAAGAGAAGTAAGATGATTGGAACCAAGCCCTAGACCTTCAGTACTAGAATTGGAGAGATAATGCATAGGGGAAATAAACAAAGGTCCTGGATAATAATAGAAGCTGATGGAGAGGAAACAGCAGGAAAATATGGTCTCAAGAAAGCACACACACATACACATGGCTTTAATAGAAAAACAGCACAGTGACCTATGGGATAGTGCCAGGAGACTGTTGGGGAGCAGAACCCAGATGTGATCCTTGACTGTAGGGTGGCAAAGAAGAGCACTAGAGTCCTTTCAAACCATTAAGCTCTGTGAGAAGAGACTAAGGATATTGACTCAAAGGGCCCTTTTATCTCCTTGATATTTTCCATTATTCTTGCATTTATTTTTTAAGTTTTTTTTTTAATTTGTGATAACAGCAAGTCTGGAGAACTCTCAAGAATGAGAACAGTATTGCTTAAGCGGGGACAGAAGTGACACACACATCTGTGGAGTTAATAGCTTTGGGGAGAATGAAAAGCATTTGATTAGTTTTCTTCAAAGGAAGGAGAAAGATTGGGAAATGGATTCTCGATGAAAGTCAGCCAAGGTGATCAGATATGATCCAGGAGAGGCTGAAAAATGTGAGATTCGATCAAATACCCATGGTGGTCACATAGCAAGGGAGATAAGGTTTTCTCTAAACTGACTTAGTCGAGGGGGAAAAACTGCGTTAGCCGGATTTTCATGACTGCATCAAAACAGCTGGGGTAATTTATTTCAAAAGGAAAAGGTTTATTTTGGGCTAACGGTTATGCTGATTACAGTCTACGAACAGGTGCTTCTCATGGCAGGAGTGTTTAGTGAAGCAAAAGCAAAATCATCATGAGCCTGGAGGAAAGGAAAGCAAGCCGTGGTGAGGGTCACAGAGGCTCCTTCAGCTGCATGTCCTCAGTAACCTCCAGTTAAACCCACTGAAACCCACCACTCAGATGTCCTAATACCTTTTGTGGTTGTCTTCCTGGGGCCCAATATCTTCACAGGGTCAGGCAGAGGGCATCGAACGTCCAACCTATGACACTTAGGTTTCTCAAGGAAATGAGGAGAAGACGTCGTGATGAGGCCAATTTAAATATTCACAGTAGTGACTGTCATTGTCAGCATGGGCTAGTTATAGGAGAGGTTGTTAAACCACTTGATACATGCATACTGTAAAAAAAATATTAAAACACAGTTTCAGAACAAATAAAACTAGATGGAAGTAGTGGCATACTAATTTTGTAGTCGTTTCACTCAGTGCACAGGCTCCGGGGTCTCTTCTATAGGAGCTATGTGTTAGAAAATGTAGGAGCTTCGGAGTCATAAGGAGAGTATCAATCAATAAATATTGTATTAATAAATATGGATATGTATACCAAGAATGATTCATTTGCTTTTCTCCTGGGCAGATGAGCTGATTTCTTTCTCCTTCCTCCTCCTCTCCCTTGACCCCCTCCTTCTCTGACACCTTCCCCTCCTCAGCACTCTCAAGTAAAAATATTTTACGAATATAGTCTCACGCATAAGAGGAAGCAATAAAGACTATATTCAGTTCAGTTGTCTTAAAATGAAATCCAGTTTGGTAAATACACTTGTCGTATAGAACTGCATCTGGTAAGCATTAGCTAATATGCAGTATGGAATCCAAACCAGCTAAATCAAAAGAACTGAGGGCTGCAATGGTTTGCTTGTATCTTAATGTCAGCAAGCTAATAGCAGACAGGAATAAAGGGAGTCAAATCTTGGAAATCTGTCGGTTCAACTAAATGGATAGTTTCCAACGGTGAAACTTCGAATACAACTTCTACTTATTGGCATAGTGCATTGGAGAATGTAAATATTTAATCCTAAACTTGACCTTCACGGGGCACATTTTAAGCTGGAAATAAATGTGGTTTAGGATTGTTCTCAAGCCAAAATCTAAGTTTTCAATTATGATTACTGGTTGCAAATTTCATTAGCATAACAGTTTTCTTTATTTAATGGGACTTTGATACAGCTACTTACTTCCCCTTACAGAAACATCTGTGTGAAAAGCTACCTGGGTTTTTAACACCATGTTCATTTACCTAGATCCTAGTTTGTAAGGATGAAGAAGGTTATAGCAAGGAATTATCACCAGGGGAATCTTTTTTTAAAGGTTCATCCTCTCTTAGTGAAGAAATACCTTGCTCCTACATGTTCCTGTACAAATAATACTGTTTACAAAGACACACCTGCCTTCAGTGCTGTGAAATCAAACTGCATAAAGCATAAAATGAAGAAAGGAGCTATGGGAAGACATTGTCTCCACGCAGCCTTGACAGTAATAGAGTAGTCTGCTAAGTGGCACCCCTAGAGTAAGAAGTTAGGGACCCAGGGGATCCTGGCCTGATAAAGAAGTGTGTGAACTTCCCCAAAGTAAGTGCTTTTCCCAGAGCTCACTATGTGGACTGACCTCAGGGGAACTTCCTAAAACCTTAATGATGAATTAGATATAAAGTAGTTCTTTTTCCAGATTCCTTTAAAAGTATATAGCTTCAGCATATTCAAACCACCAACTGATGCATGGCCTTTTCCCCCTGAGCCCCGCCCCCCTGTCTAGAAGCAAAGTATAACAGTGGACCAAATTAGTATTAATATATAAAACAACAAATTAGTGGATTTTATTTATTTATTTATTCATTCATTCATTTGTGTGTGTGTGTGTGTGTGTGTGTGTGTGTGTATTTGTATGTGTATGTCTCTGTGTATGTGTCTCTGAGTGTGTCTGTATGTGTGTTCCACCTGTGTAGATGACATTTGGGTTAGAAGAGAGTATTGGAACCCTTTGAGCTCTAGTAATAGGCAGTTGTTTGTTTGCCCTATGAAAGGAACTGAGAACTGAACTTGCTTGGGTCCTCTGGGAGAGCAGAAATAACCACCACACCATCTCTTCAGCTCTAGTAAATAGATTTTTTTTGAAGACTATTAAAATTTGATAGTTTGTCTCTCTGAAATAAGTTCTTAAGAAAGTTTTAATCATGGAAAGTAATTTAACAACTCACGAGTCAGTGAAAGTGCAAACTGCAAGTTTTATGTTTTTAGATGCAATACTTCTGGTTAAATAATTCAGCTTTGTTTTTCCTCAACATTGTTTCATAGCAACCAATTCCTCTCCCTGACACTTTAGTAACTAATCTGGAATCCTTTTGACACATGCACATAAACTACAGAGAATTTGTCTGGAATTAATCGCTGTGTACAAAGCAGGTATGTCTTAAGATTTGTAAGTTCCTTGAAAGAAGAAACCCGGGAATCTGCTTAAGAATCTTAGCTCTCAAAATAAACATATATAATTTGTAGCTTATAAACTATACTGAAGGAGAGACTTTTGTTCTGGAATAACATGCCTAGAACATTCCCTGGCACACTGTAGTCATTCAATAGAAAATGGCAACTGCATAACTCTTTCATAACCCTTTCTCTCTTACAGTTTACTTAAAATGCTTTATTAGAAGTAGTGGCTGCCAGGATCCCTCTCTCTCTCTCTCTCTCTCTCTCTCTCTCTCTCTCTCTACACACACACACACACACACACACACACACACACACACACGCATGTATGTGTGTGCATATATATATATATTAAAATATAATTTTTTGTTCTTATCTGCACCTTAAAAATGTATTAGGACTTCTAATATGTCAGCTCAAGAGACAAAGGAATATCTATTTATCTCTCTATCTCTCTATATATTATTCCATATGTATATTATATATATGGAATATATATATGTATGTATGTATATTATATATATGGAATTAAGTAAATGGTGATAGTTCTACATCAGGATCTTAAGGAATATATAGGATGCTTTAAAAGAACAAACAGAAAATAAGAAAACAGGTGATACCCTTAATTGCACAAAAGTAATGAAAGAGTAGCTTCCTATAGCCGGGCTGGACAGAAATACATGGGTAGCTTCTAGTGCCTCTTTTCTTTGTTGTGCACTTTCATGCTGGATATTTCTTACCTGATTTTTGCCTGCTTTTGAAGACAATCTTTCTGTTTGTGTTGATGAATTACATTTTCATATAAGTTCTGGTATATGTTATGGTGGTTTTGAGCTATAGGCATGCATTTGCCTTGAATCCTCTGCATTGTGGGATGCTTAAGAATGTCTCTCCAGTATTCAGCAGATCTTTGCCGCAATGGGATGGGAGTAGGATTATGGAAGCTGTTAAGATTCGGCAACATCCTCACCTCGCTGATATGTGGGCATCAAGTGACCGTTTTGAAAACCACTAAGGATTCAGGACTTCAGTTCTGGCTCCTTGGGACTTAGGGTCTGTCCCTTAATGCTCCTCAACAGTGGATATATGTTCTTCTGGTCTGTGTCCTCACAGATAATCATCTCCTTTGCCTCTCCCCACCTGTCCTCCTCATAGGGTTCAATGTGCCCTGATTAGCCACAAAGAAGTCTTTTGTGGGGTAATGATGTGCCTTAGAGCTTCTTCAAAGAATTTCATCATTTTGAGCACATTGTACCTTTTGTGGGAAGGCTAAAAATGCTTTGCCACCGGGAGAGATAGATATCCCCAGCTCCTCTACACACAGGTCTCAAGTGAAAAGTGTCAAAAACAAATACATGGATGTTTCTTTGTGGGTGGAAGCATCCAAGACATAAAATCAACGATCTATATGAAATATCTTGGCATAAGTTCAGTTCAAGCTTCACCATAAAAGGAAACTCATGAAACATCATTTATCTGGAAAGAAACTTAAAAGAAACCAGGAAACCATCACCAAGCATCTGGCTACTTACATACCTTATTTCACAGGATCGCATTAAACTTTTACAGCGGTACCGATATTTCATTCGAAGAAATAAACTCGAAAGGTAATGCACACAGTAAATATGGTGACTAAGATTCAAATACAAGTTTATCTATCTGTTCTGGTGCATGATCTTATTACTGTGTTTGGTGTGCATGCATGCTTCCTTAAAAAACGTGATCTGAGCCGGGCGGTGGTGGCGCATGCCTGTAATCCCAGCACTTGGGAGGCAGAGACAGGCGGATTTCTGAGTTCGAGGTCTACAGAGTGAGTTCCAGTACAGCCAGGACTACACAGAGAAACCCTGTCTTGAAAAAACCAAAAAAAAAAAAAAAAAAAAAAAAAAGTGATCTGCTGGGAAATTCAGATTCCAGACAGAAACTGTATTTTAAAAGTGCCTTTATGTATGCGATGTGAGCATTTAAGTAGTATGCACATATATGATTAGGGAAGGTGAGATTTCACAGAGTGTATGTTATAAATAAAACTTGAGAATGAAGAAGGCTTTGAAATTTAGCTTGCTCTACAGGAGCGAATCCTCTTTGCACAGTGCCTAATGTTTAGTGTTGTCACCAAGTTCCTTGGTTATGATTGTCTTTAGTGCATAACATACATAAAGCCATGGGCATGTCTTTTGTCATGGTAGTTTATACTGTAATGCCCCTAAAGTTTTTTTGTAGTTTATTTGGTTTTGTATTTGTTTTCTTAATTCAACTACAATTTGTAATAGAAGAAAAAATGCAGTAAAATTTCAATTGTTTGGGATATTAGTACTATTGCTAAATTAGGGAAATTATATGTACAATCCAAATAATATGCTTAATATCAAGCTTTATTATAAAGCTGTTGTAAGGGATGGTGATGTAACTCTGCCAAAAGGCCCTTACTTAACCTCCGTGTGCAAGGCTCAGGGCTCAGTCTCTAACAACACTTTACTAATTATTAAACAAGTTTTGTACTAGCCTAATGGTACATAATTACATACATAGATGAAAAGGGCCTAGATTTAGTCCTATGCCAAAGTGATGGGCCTTTGAATAAAATGGTGTAGGTTTAATTAGGTATGAAAAAATAGGATTCTGTCACCTAACTCACACTACACTGAGTAAACAGTTCCAGATTCATGCTTCTCCAAACGTTAATAACAATTTTAGATAACAAAGCTGAGTGGCATTTTCATGACCTTGAGTTACGTGTTTCCTTGAAAGACTATGGCAGTAACATTAATGTCTAAAAAAAATCCTCAGATATTGTTTACACACATACACACACACACATGCACACGCACACGCACACGTACACTCACACTTCTGTTCACCAGATATCACTACTGAATGCATAAAAACATAGTTATGTTATACTTAACTGTGATTTGTATGTTCAAAGGCACACAATGTAAAGAGCACACATCCAGAATACATTTATATTCTCACAAGTAACAGCACCAAAGATGGTTGACAGAAATGAATACAGAACTTTTAGTTTGCAGTCAACTCTATAAATAGGTGAATACATTAAACCAAAACAAGATATTTATTAGACAGACTGAAAATGTAAAAGAACAACTAATCCTTGTTGGCAAAGACACAGAGCAAGGAAATCCATATGAACCCCTCAGAAGTGTAAATTGATACATTCATTTCAGACTTATCTGGGCAGATAATTATTTGTTTAATTTATGAGCCATCAATTCCTTTTCTTACTATGTTCCCTTTACATGTGTACTCCATATACATAAACTAGAGAAACTGCAGGAGTTAACACAGTGGGAAAACAGTATCTTTCATATATGGTTCAATTTCACAAATCAAGATTGAGAAAAGAAACCCAAAACTAAGTATATGCATACAGCTTCTGCTATTGTGAACTCAAGGCAAGGTAAAAACGGAATCAAAAACAACTCAGAATATGTTAGTTACATTTAGAGAACCATCGTAATTAAACAGAATAAAGGAGCCTTGTATGATGTAGTCCATGTTTTCCATGCTTATCTGTGTGGGGTTGGAGAAGTTCAGGTTATAAAATCCCCTCGAACTGTGTGATCAGGACTTATCCACTTTCTAATCAGGTATTATATATTAAATTAAAAAATTAAAAATTGCACAATTAGTATTGCAATCAGTGCTAGTTTGTGTTAGCATCATCTGTTATTAATGCTGTTCTTTGTCATCTCAAAGAAACTTTACTAAAAGCAAATGTTTTAAAACATATTACATGTCTTCATTTCTAGTGAAATTTTGAAGTATCCCATATGTGTAGTGTGTCTGTGTGTGTCTTTGCATGTGTATGCTGATCTATATGCTGCTGCACATACACATGGGTGATCATGAGTGTAGAGACAGGAATTGACCCTGATGCTGTCTGCTGTATCTGCGGGGTCTCTTCCTTGAGCTTCTGTCTGTCTCTGAAGCACTGGGAATGGGAGTGGTTTGGGGTTACAGGCAGCCACCAAATCTGCCTCGCATTATGTCAGTCATGCAGAGGCAAACTCAAGTCTTCATGTTCTTGTTTTATCAGTGCTTATCCACAAAACCCCAAGAAGTTGAATGTACATTTTTCAAAAACATAAAGCTTGCTTTTGAAATTATAACCAATATCAGGGAAATAGTTCATAAACATTTGAGATTTACTTTGGAATACTATATATATAAATAAATACATTTTGCTGCTATGAGCCAAGGAAACACTGTGAAAAAATACTTAATGTACAAACAGAAAGTATGTTCTTGACACAGAGTAATGGAGTCATTAATCCAAACGGGTAGTGGTAGTGAAACCCGCTCTCTCATTCATTCCAAAGCCTTTAAAGGATTTTACATAGTGAAATCATAGAAATTTCCACCTCCTGGAATATTCTTAAGAGAGTAATACATGCCATGTATATTATGCCATCTGATTAAGTTAAAATATTCCACCTAATGAAGCCCTCTACTGCCCCCTCCAGGGTTTCCCAACAGCAACAGTTAAAACATTATCCTAGACAATTCTGTAGGTTATCCAGTGATTGTAATGGCATTCATGGTTACTCTTTGCTGTTGCCACTAGGAACACACTCATCCTCATTCTGAAAAAACAAAAAACAAAAAACAAAAAAAAAAAAACAGGTATCTTTAAAGTAGAGGCCCGTAGATGAATTTCCTCAGTGTCTGTTGTTATATCTACCTTTTCATTTCTAATTTTGTTAATTTGTATACTGTCTCTGTGCCCTTTGGTAAGTCTGGCTAGGGATTTGTCTATCTTGTTGATTTTCTCAAAGAACCAGCTCCTGGTTTTGTTGATTCTTTGTATGGTTCTCTTTGTTTCAACTTGGTTGATTTCAGCCCAGAGTTTGATGATTTCCTGTCTTCTACTCCTCCTGGGTGAAATAGCTTCTTTTTTGTTCTAGGGCTTTCAGGTGCGCCATTAAGTTGCTAGTACGTGCTCTCTCCTGTTTAGTTTTGGAGACACTATGAGTTTTCCTCTTAGCACTGCTTTCATTGTGTCCCATTTGGGTATGTTGTGCCTTCATTTTCATTAAATTCTAAAAAGTCCTTGATTTCTTTCTTTATTTCTTCCTTGACTAAGGTATCATTGAGTAGAATATTGTTCAGCCTCCACTTGTATGAGGATTTTCTGTTGTTTTTGTTGCTATTGAAGAACACTCTTACTCCATGGTTATCTGATAGGAGGCATGGGATTAGTTCGATCTTTTTATATTTGTTGAGGTCTGTCTTGTGACCAATTATATGGTCGATTTTGGAGAAGGCACCATCAGGCACTGAGAAAAAGGTATAGTCTTTTGCTTTAGGATGAAATGTTCTATATATATCTGTTAAATCCAATTGGTCCAACGTTTCAATGAGTTTCCCTGTGTCCCTGTTTTAGTTCAATGGGTTCAGATGCTGCCATATTGCCTTGATTTCTGTTAGTAACATTCCTACGTTTGCCTTTTGCCATCTGTTTATCTCTGGAGTTAGTTCGTCTTGTTGTTACTGGTTGGTGTTTGAAGCTCCTGTGAGCCTGGCATTTGGCGCTGCTATTGTAGAGGGTGTCCAAGCTTCCAAGGTGGAGACCAGGAGGTTTCCGCTACTGGGCTCCAAATTACCTCCTCAGCTCTGCTGGGCCAGACTCAAGTCTTCCCCAGGCTCGCTGCTGGACCTGCAATTGGCCTCCCGCTGTCTCCTCCTGGCCTGCCTACTTGCCAGCTCTTAAGAATCAGATCTTTTTTTTTTCTCCACCAATCTGGGCTTGTCTGTTAGATCTTTATGGTGACCTAGGCTCCTCTGTTGGTTCTCTATGGTGACCTGTTCAGGCCACCAGCTCCAAGATGGTGGCAGGTCTTAGGGCTCTGTCTAACCACGGGATTCCCTGCAGGACTGGAGGTTTCCTGGTTGGACTGCTAGAACCTAAATGGTGGTGCTCTCAGTCCACAGGGCTCTGTCTGTTAGCTGTCTGTGGTGTCCTGAGGCAAGATGTCGGCCTCTAGCTGTACTCCAGGCACAGACCCACTAGCAGGTTGGTGCCCACAGGGGTCGGCGCAGAGACTGCCCGCCGAGCTGCTCTGGATCTGAGCACAAGCAAGAGCCTGACTGGGTAGTCTATGCTAGACTAGGTCTCTGTCCACGCACCTGAACCCAGCTGCCAGCAGTCCACAGTGACCTGAGGCAAGATGGCGGCCTGGCTGCAAGCCTGTGAGCCAGTCCCCAGCGGTCAGGGACAGCATCTGAGCTGTAGGTGCACAGAATTCGTGCTGACCTGCTCTGGCTCTGGGCGCAAGCAAGAGCCTGACTGGGTAGTTGATGCTAGGCTAGGTCTCTGTCCTTGCACCTGAACTCAGCCGCCATCCATCCGCAGTGACCCGAGGCAAGATCATAATACAATCTTTTTCTTGATAATTACAAATATGTACTCCTCTGGGGCTCAAAACATTATTATTCCTTGCTTCTTGCTATCATCATATATACGCATGTGTGTGTGTGTGTGTGTGTATATATATATATATATATATGTATATATATATATGTATGTATATATATACATATATGTGTATGTGTGTATGATGATATAGAGCGATATTATGAACATATATTCACTCTCCATATTACTAATATTCTGTGTGTCTCTCATTGGGTGGTAGCAGTCTCCTGTTGGTGCTCACTTTGGTTCAGTGAACATGTAACCTATTCTGCAGTACTGTACAGTGGGATGAAGTTAGAGGTTGAATGCAGGCTTAGCAAAGTTGTTATGGAAGAGGTCTAGTAACCCTCCTGTCATGCATAATGATGCTGCTCCTTGTTTTCTAGTTGTTAATTAAAGCATTATGACATTTTATTGCACATGTCAGTGACCACAACTACATCTGATCACTGTCTTATTCTCTAGATTTATCAAGGACTGATTGGCAAATAATCTCTCTCTCTCTCTCTCTCTCTCTCTCTCTCTCTCTCCATATATATATATATACATATATATATGTGTGTGTGTGTGTGTGTGTGTGTGTAGATAGATAGATAGATAATATATATAGATATAGATAGATAATATATATAGATGTAGATATAAATACACACATATATGAATTTATACATGTGTATATATATACATATATATGTCTAAATCTCTCTATATCTACATCTGATCTCTGTCTTATTCTCTAGATTTATCAAGGGCTGATTGGCAAATAATCTCTCTCTCTCTCTCTCTCTATATATATATATATATATATATATATATACACATATATATGTAGATAGATAGATAGATATAGATAGATATAGATATAGATAGATAATATATATAGATGTAGATGTAGATATAAATACACACATATATGTATTTATACATGTGTGTATATATATACATATATATGTATATATGTCTACATTTCTCTATATCTACATCTGATCACTGTCTTATTCTCTAGATTTATCAAGGGCTAATTGGCAAATAATCTCTCTCTCTCTCTCTCTCTCTCTCTCTCTGTATATATATACATATATACATATATATGTAGATAGATAGATATAGATAGATAGATATAGATAGATAATATATAGATGTAGATGTAGATATAAATACACACATATATGTATTTATACATGTGTGTGTATATATATCTATATATACATATATATGTATATATGTCTAAATCTCTCTATATCTACATCTACATCTATATCTATATATGTTTTGAAATTCTCAGAAGATACTTTTGCACACATCATTGCATAGATGAGTTTTCTTTCCATCAGTAATGAATTGAAATCTGACAACATTTGATTCTTGAACTTTGTGTTACATGTGAGATTGTTCTCTGGATGGCCAGACTTGTTGAAATGGGGTTCTTCTTCCTGGGGTTGACCAGCGTATCCACCTCCTCATTGCAACTGGGAACTCTGGAGTGACTAAAGGTCCTGGTGTGCCTGTGTAACCCTTTCCAGTTCCTCTCTCACCTGGGAAGAGAGAATCTTGAAATGCAAGTTCTGAGAGAGAGTTTAAGGTCTCAAGCTGTTCCAGGGTCAGTCAATGCTGACCTAGGTCAGCCGATCCCTATGTCCATAGCTTCCCTCATGCCACCAGGGCAGGCAGTCAATGCTAAGCTCCAGGATGGAATGAATATAAAACCATGTCTGGCATGTACACATTCAGCGGACACAGGTGGGTTATCTAGGAAAATCTGACATGTCGGTTTGCAGAGTGACAACCTCAGAGTCTGTAAATTTACACTGCTGGCCAGATCTCTCAGGATGTCTAAGGATGCCAACTCCTAGGCACCCCCTTTTCCCAAGAATCTAAGACTCCCATCTTCAATTACTGCTTATTGGATGAGTTTATGGGGGCAGGGGCATGGTTAGTTTATTTTTTTTCCCCTGCATTTCATTCCTACAAAAGCAATAAATCTTGTCCCTTGCAGAGAAAAGATATGGTACGAACAAACAAACAAAAAAAAAAATGTTTGACTAGAAACTAGAACTGTATTTACATATGATAAACGTGAATGCTTGGGGAAAGGAGACATGATGAAGATCACACACACGGACTGACTTAAACTGTACAACACTAGTGACACACTACACAATGCGTGGTTATCTCAACCAACAGACTGCCGAACGCACAGCTTAGTATAATGATTAAAGAAAAGACAGCACACACCACGTTCCTGGCAGGCTGAATTGATTACCTGCCCCACCCTAGAAACCCTTACTCCCCATGATGGAGAAACCCCAAGTTTGTTGGCAACTCCTCCTGGGTGTTTGACCTGGTTCAGATCTTACTTGACCAGGCTCCATGAAATCTCCCATCTCCATCCTGAACCTCCCTGACACCATCGCTATGCAGAACCAATCCTAGAATTACCACCCAAATTTAATTTTCAATTCAGGTGAACCACATCTGTAGCTTAGGGTTCACCTTCTCCCCATAAATCCTAGCAAATATACCATGTGGGAAGTTATAGTGTGTTATTATCAGTGATGTTAAAATCTCCTCTAAAGGTTAACTTCAAGGATTATTTCATGCTGCCATAACTGGTCCAGATTTTTATCTTTTCTCTTAGTTTTAGGAATCCAAGCCAGAGCTTTGAGCATTCTAGGCAAGTGTCCTTTCCCTACAGTACACAAGTAGCCTTTAGTCCAACTTTAAAATCTGCAATTATATTTTCATGAAAATTAATACTTATGTATCTTAAAAGACTTTAGTTATATTGTGTTGATGCTGATATTCAACATTAGAGGAAATTTGTGTCATTTTACTTCCATATTACATGAAACAAATATGTGTGTATGCTGACCTAGGTCAGCCGATCCCTATGTCCATAGCTTCCCTCATGCCACCAGGGCAGGCAGTCAATGCTAAGCTCCAGGATGGAATGAATATAAAACCATGTCTGGCATGTACACATTCAGTGTGTGAATAAGTTTATAATGTGATATACAGCTGTGACTTAAATAAATAATTTTTAAAAGTCATTTTAAAAATTGTATCTAACGATTCTTGTCTTATAAGCAAATACAGTTTAACTGTGCTGCTCCAGAGACATTTAAATATTAACGCACATTTAATTTCACCATGACAATTTAAGCAAGACACGATTTGTTAATAATACTTCTATTAGCAGATACAGTGTCTGTCACATCAAACCAGAAAGGTTTTGACTTTGTTTCTTTGACTAAGCTCTTATGGGGAAAGTATTGATCCTGCAATTGTCTTTGACAGGCTTTCGAAGGCAAAGACCTGGAGGAGCAGTTGCGGTCTGTGTCCAGCGTAGATGAGCTCATGTCTGTCCTGTACCCAGACTACTGGAAAATGTACAAGTGTCAGCTGAGGAAAGGCGGCTGGCAGCAGCCCACCCTCAACTCAAGGACAGGGGACACTGTCAAATTTGCTGCTGCACATTACAACACAGAGATCCTGAAAAGTAAGTACAGAGTGCTGACTGTGTATCGAGCCTTCACAGTGGCAATGCTGGTGTGGGCAAACAGAGCCTTGAACACTCATAATGACTGCCAGTGTGGGCATACAGGGTGTTGTACAATTACCACTGACTATGCCGGTGTGAGCCTACAGAGCCCTAGGAGACTCAGCAGTGATGGTGCTGGGTGATTTCTTGAAATCCACAGCTAGAAGATACATCCATATCAGCACACACTTGGTAACTGAGGCAATAGTCCATTGCAAACGTTTGGAAACACTTAAATGAATTTTCTATACGGTGTTCATTAATCTTTGGTTTCTTAGGTTAATGTAATTCTGTGCCTCCTGACCTTCCTAATGCTTCAGCCCTTTTGTACAATTCTATCTGTTGTGGTGACCCTCACCCATAAAATTAGTTTTCTTGCTAACTTATAGCTCTAATTTTGATACTGTTATGAATCATAATGTAAATATCTGTTTTCCAGTAGTCTTAGGTGACTCCTGAGAAAGGGTTGTTCTATCCCCAAAGGGTCTGTGACCCATCCACAGGTTGAAAACCACTGGTTTAAAGACAATGAGTATTTTTTAAAAATGCATATATTTTCTTTTTGGTTTGAATTCAGACGTAATTTCATTTACGTGCTAGAACATGTATATATTACACATAAGATGCCTAACACTTTAGGCACTATCTTCATAGACAGACAAGTGGACATGTGTGTGTGGTGCATGCACACACCCGCCCCCCCAACACACAAACTTGAAAATACTGAAATAAAATTTACTAATCCAAATCAGTTTTCAAAAGCTACTTGCTATCTTATTACATTAGAGATAACTGGCTCAGAGTTGTCTCTTTTTTTTTTCTTTTTTTGAAGCAGATGAATATTTGTCATAGCATTTCACAAAATAGCATGATGTGAAAAATGACATAATATGAGTTGGTAAACCATGTCAGTTTTGAATATTATGGTGTTTTAAAGTTTGATGTTGGGGCTAGTAAGCTGACTTAATAGGTACAAGAACTCAATGCTAACGTGAAGATGTGTGTCTGAATCCCAGGTACCCACGTAAAGGGATGCATAGTTATGGGTACCTATTACCCCAGCATGCATAAAACAAAAAAGGAAAGTCCTGTGAGCTAACTGGTCAGCGAGCTCAGCCTTCTGAGAGTTTCTGCTCCACTGCAAAAAATTCCTATCTCAAGGCAATAAAGATAGAGAGTGATGTTGGACCCAAAGTATTCCTCTAACCTCTATATGAACCACAACCCCTCCCTCCCACCCACCCACACAAGCACATAGTTTGATATCGCAAAGTTAAAGCAGAACCAAACAGGTTGACTGGATTCATGGTGGAATAACCTGTAACTTATAGTCCTTAAAATGTTATTTTAGAGAAAATACGGGAGAAATAAACTAAAATACTTAGAAATTGCAGTGTTTCTTATATAGTGCAAAGTCAAGAGTCCCAGATCAGGCTACATAGAACCTATTGGAAGTGGAGTTCCAGGAGAAAGCGTGAAAGGGACGGGTAATTTGATTTTCCTGCAAAGAGTCAGTTTAGGTTAGCAATCCAAATAGGTGGGAAATGGCCTCGCCTTGCACCTAGCTACTGTCACGACATAATTTAAAATTACTAGGTGACTTGCCTGAGAATGAGTTTTGAAGTGACACCAAAACCATAGTTTTCTCTTTTTAAACACGTCAGTTCAAAATGAATAGCAAAAACATGCTGTTTACATCGACTTCAAGGCCACGAAAATTGTACATGCCAGGCCAGCACGTGGCTCTGTTTGTGCATATTTTGTAAACATCCATTTATTGAATTCCTCCTTTTTTAAGCAAGGAGAACCAAATATTTATGTTAGGATAGTGGAATATTTTGTTTTTGTTTTTGTTTTGAAATTCATAATTTAATTCTAATTTTGGCGTTACCTCCCTGTAGAAATAATTGTAAGGAGTCTCATCAGCTATTCTGCCGAATATATTACATTCCCATTCGCAGGGAGGTTTAGGATCCCAGCCATTGTTTCTCTAACTGCTTTATACAAAAAAATCTTAAAATCTGAAGTCTAATGTGAGTAAACGACAAATACTGTAGGCTCTGCGTCTCCCTTGGTGGTTTCCGTGTGACTTAATTGACTTCCCTGTGACTCGACAGGTATTGATAATGAGTGGAGAAAGACTCAATGCATGCCACGTGAGGTGTGTATAGATGTGGGGAAGGAGTTTGGAGCAGCCACAAACACCTTCTTTAAACCTCCATGTGTGTCCGTCTACAGATGTGGGGGTTGCTGCAACAGCGAGGGGCTGCAATGCATGAACACCAGCACAGGGTACCTCAGCAAGACGGTAGGTATTCCGCCTCTCAGTCCGCCTTAGGGCCCTCTGGGGGATCGGGGAGGAGGGACTCACAGGGTTGACCCCACTGAAGTGACCTAAGTCAAGCCAGAGGTTCTTAAAGTTTCATTTGGGAATGAAGTAAATATCTCGATGATGTGTTTTTTGATGCTACTGTTTCACAAACAAAGAAATGAATGTATTATAAACTTTGTCCATATAATAGGGTCAGAGTGTAGCAAAGAAAACAATAAACATGGTATAGGTTAATTATACACAGACATGCATACATACTATATACCATAGATAGCATATACAGCATAAAGAATATATATGTCTACACATACTATGCATACACTCGTTCATAGCTGCATTTGTGGTGAACTTTGAGAATATTCATCAATAGAAAGTAGTAAAATGACTCACTTGTTAGAGTTTTTAATTTTTAAACCCAAGGTTCTGAGTTCAGTCTCTAGTACTGGTGTACTGCTCAGTGATCTGGGTTTGTAATTCCTATGCTAAAGAATCAGAGATAGATTCAGTGGCCAGCCAGTCTAATTCGGTAAGTAAGCTTCAGTTAGAGTCAGCAAGTAGATGGTTCCTAAAATAGGATACCCGAGATTGATCTCTCGCTTTCATAATAAGTACATGTACTTAAACTCCTACACACAATAACACACACACACACACACACACACACACACACACACACCATGAAATAGTCATTTTCATGTAGCAATCAAACCTTTTAAATGTTTAAACCCTGTGGTTGTAGAAACGTAGCAAAAATACTCAAAGTCTAAAATCAAACAATCATGTTCTGTGCTGTAAAGGAAAACGAAAAACATTTTAAACTCTGGTTTGATTTGCTCAAGGTAATTTTCTTTTTCAAATTGTTAGTCTCACTGCTTTAGCTGATCCACCACATCAGCTGATCAACAACAGTAGCTAAACACTCTCTTAATTTACTACAATGCCAGTGACTGTGGAAATTGACAATTCCCTCAATTAATACCAGTCTATCCTGCTAAAAATTAAACATTAAGCCTAACTAAAAGGTACCTGTGAGGGCGTTAGAGCAGAGGGGAGTAGGTAACCCCTAAGAATTGGAGGGAACCAAGAAAGCTGGACATACAAAAAAAAGGGGGGACAGAAGATAGCATATCAGAAGATACTCAAGGGCACGTTACAGGGAAATTCATCAGACCTTGGGGACTACTGTAGTCTTATTCTAAAAGCCATGGGGCATCAGTGAGCATCCTTTAAGGGGGGAGAATGCCAGTATTAGACATGTGCTGTTTACAGTAGCCTGCTGATGTAAGCCTGAGAACAGGGAGAGCTGTGGAGCAGGGGAGGCGGGAAGAGTGGAAAACAGAAAGGATAGCATCACACTCACTGAGAAGAGAAGCAAGTGTCACTTAATGCTCTATGCCAAAGAAACTTCAGGGGGCAGCTAACATCTGTCTGAAGACATTCTTTTCCAGCTACACGCTAGCTAGCTCGTGGCTTCCCATCTACTGTGCTTGTTTTTCCACAGTGATCTATTCCATCGCTCTCCTGATTTCCATAATCCCTACTTTAAAACTGTGACTCAGCTTTCTCCTGGGAAAGCAGTCAGTCAGTGTGCCTACTCCTGCCTGAGAAGAGTGAAATCTCATCCTCTCCCATCATTTTTCCATCTCTTATTAAGTTACCCTGTCAATACTTTGGCCAAGCCAAGTATTCTTCAAACTTAAAGTCCAATCAATGATTCCACTAACTAACTTCCAAGTTGCTCTGGAACCCCAATCTTGTTTTCACTCTGATGTTGCCACATTTATCTTTCACCAGTAATCTAATGGGTGCTGTCCCATATCCATACTTAGCTCCTTCCAAGACACTTGCAACATTTTGTAGTGACATGAGTCAACTCTTTCCAGTAGCATTGTGTTCTTGAGTGTGAACTAGCATCTGTTCGGTGTACTGATAAGCTTGTGTTTGTTGAATGGAATATCTAAATTTAAAAAAAAAAAAATGAAGGAGCATGAGGTCTGATTTCTACAAACACACTAAGTTGAACACTTTCCATTGTTCCGTTCCTTAAGACACAATTTCCCCTGGGGCCTTCTACAGTCTCTTCCTCTCAGTTCCCAATTGTTATTGTTGTCACCTGCAAAAGGTGCTTCTCTTGGATTCCCTAACTCTTGGATTAAGTAGCTGTTCACCTGCAGTGTTGAATTCAGTCATCTCCATGTCCCTAGGGATGTTCTGCTCATCCTCAGAGCTGATTACTCATGGAAGCCATTTCCACTTTCCCATGACATTGTTTTTATTTTCATCTGTTAGTTTTTATTCCTTGGGCTCGAGATTCCATGAACGGGAGCGAGCACGGTTTGTTTATTAACCTGGAGAATACTTACTGGCATACTTGGCCTGTGGTCATCACTTGGCACTGAGTAGAGTGAATGATTCAATGAAAGGAAATGACTTCCGGATCAGAGGTTGAGTTTGGAGTATGCAGATTTGGGGAGGCTGAAAGCCCTAAAAGATGCAGATGCTGGAATGATGTTGGAAATAGAATTCTGGTGAAGTGGCTGGGTCTCCCGCTTTTAATTTGGAAGAAAGCGTCATATTATTAGTTTTACTATCAAATAAAACTTACTATGCTTATGAATAGCAACTGTATTTATCAGAAGAGGTATCAAATGCCAAGGTAAAACCAGCATTTATTATTTGTTTCAGCCACTACTTCCTTTCATTTTGTAAAACCATGCCCTTCGCCCACCAAAAGGATCTGCTTGTGATTTTTTGGCTTGTTTGTTTGTTTGTTTAGACTAAAAGAACAAATTTAAATTAAATTAAGATAAACGAGTGCACCTTAGTGTTGTTTTTAACACTAAGTAGTGACATATTCATTCTGTCCAATAGAATTTGACATGTGGCCAAGGGAATTAGTAAAGGGTTAAGAGGTTAAGAGCGCTGATTTCGTACAGGACCAGAGTTCAGTTCCCAACACTGAAATCTGATGTTTGGATCACAAACATCTGTAACTCCAACTTCAGGGGATCGGACTGCTCTAGTCTCCGCAGGCACCTTGCACTCGGTGTACGCATATAATCCCCCCATCCCTTGCATACATACACATAATTAAAAGTAAAGGTGTAAAATAAAATTAATACTCGTCTAGTTATTAAAAGTAGTGTTAGGTGTTATGAATGAGAACCCTGCAGGTTTATGGAGGTGCTTTAATGGAATTTTACATCTTAAGTGGCTAAAGCATGAAACTTCCAAAGGCAGGAAGGAGGTGTTCAGTTGTATTTCTTGTTTGACTAATACAGTTTGCTAAATCTTTTACTTAATAACTTCCTCCTATATTTATTTTAAAAAGATATCTTTCCAATGTATGCATGGGAATGTATGAAGATATCTTTCCAATAGAAAAAATTTAAATTTCTTACTATTAAATGTCTTTATGGTAAATGGGGAAGAAAAACCTAAGCTTTTGTTTTGTTAAAGTTTCAGACGCATATTTTAGCAACCAACTTCCCCAGTCTGAGTATAGAAACTGTAACAGCACCAGCATTTCCAGTGTCATGCTCCAATTGTTGATTTTTAAAATGGAAAATTCATAGAAATGTTTTTTATGGGTCTCTGTGAAGGGCAGGTTATCAGGAACGCACGAGGAAGCCAGTTTCTAGTTGCAAAGTAAAACCACATGGGCCGAGCATTCCAAACTGAAGTCATCAATAGCAACTGCTCCAGCGGGCTCCCACTCATACATCTAGGAGCATATAGATCGAATGCCATCTTAGCCTCTCGCATGAACATGCCCTGAGTGTATTTTCTTATGTGAAATTGCATATTTAGGAGATCACATCAAAAGCTAAAGAGAATCTTGCAGAAAGTAAGTTATTTGCTGATGAAAATAGAACCGGAAGAAAGGCTTTGAAAATACATGTGTGGAGTTAGAAGTTCCCTGAACATTCCCATCTACCCCCCAAATGTCATCATAAAGATAATAATGAGCAAATGGTGACTAGGGCCATAGGATCATTGGGAGGCCTGAGGTTTGCTCTCAGGAAATCGAGCAATTTTTTTAATAGTCATTAGTACTAGGCAAGAGAAGCCAGCCTAGCTTCATGAACTAATATTGAGCATTATTTAAAATTCTGCATCTCCCTCTCAAAAAGAAACAAAAATTTGTTTCTTTATGTTTATAGAAATTATATAAACTTAGGTATTGCCAAAATTATTTCTTTATATTTGAATGCAGCATATCATATTTTTTACAACGTAATACATTTGTGCCTCAGTATAATATGGATCTTTATAGTACAAGCAGGCGGTATTATTTATACTGTAGTTAGAAACATTTCTCCCAGAATGCTGCAGAGGCATGAAAGATTAATTTATTCCACTCATGTGTATTCATGTATTTTTAAATTGAATGCGATTTGCGGGGTATCTTTAACAAATTAATATTTGGCAAGTACAGTTGCTAGGAAACAGGTTTCATCTTGATGTGGGGAAAGAGCTCTTGACCAGGAAGAGTTAGCAGAAAGTTATGCAATAATATATTTTTTCTGAAGAAAATAAATAAATCTGTGGGAAAAAACATTGCTTTTGGTCAAATAAAGATATTGACCAAATGTTAAGAATTTTATCGAGGACTCTGAAAACTTCTGACTTGAGGTTTTAACCTATCTGTAATGTGGCATGAATTTTCACGCATCACAGTATGTTAAAATGACTCCTGAGCTGGGCGTCAAGACTCTTGTATCTACTTTTCATTCCAGATCCAATCTGAGTTCTAAAGGCTTTGAGCAGCTGTGGGTGTGTGGCCAGAACACTAAGTTTAACTGCTGACATGAACTTTGAACTCTCACCTTTTCTCATTTTCAGAAATTATTTTTTTTATACCTTCCAGCCACATACTTTTGTTGTTGTTGTTGTTGTTAGCTGTGCTCATAGTTAGAATAATTAGAAGAAAAGAGTATTCTATTTAAGATATGAAGATATGTTTTAAAAGTCTCATTTTAGGAACATATTTGTTTCCCACTGTTGAAATGGGGAATAAACTGTACTCCAGGATATTTCCAACGAGGAAGCTCTGCTCTGTCTCTTGCCCAGTCTATAAGATGTGTGGAGTCTGAACTGTTGGTGCGCAGCCGTTGCTATGCTGGGTAAACACTATTGTTTCAAAGTGCCCTTTATTAGAAGTCCATTCTTGGTGGTGAGAATTGACCATTACATATTCTTACTAAAGAATGCCAGTAGATAACAACAGGGAACCTAAGGGCAGAAATATTTCCTGCTTCACTTTATCTAGCACACTTTTTTCACAGAATATCAAATCAGATGATATTGAATTCCTAAACTTTTAAAAATACCTTCTTTATATGTACGCCATTTCAAATGTATCCCAAAGCCAAAACAAAACATGTTATCATATATTATAGTTAGTTAGTAACACTTTTACCTCTTAAATATTAACTCAAATATAAATTAATAATATGTGCTATTCTAGAAGTACCTTCTTTATAGCATAAGACTGTTTTAGTAAATTTAGCAATTGGTTGGAATATTAAGTACGCTGTGGTATCTCTTAGTACCTACTGAGTAGACACACTAGATGTGGACCACTATTTAATCTAGCACACCAAGCCTGAATTTGGTACTTTTGTAAGTGAATAAAAAAATACTACTTATATACAGATTAAGATGCAAATTAGCCTGACAACAAAGTATAGTAATAAAGCATGATATAATCCACTTACTATCCCAAGAATCAATGTGTTTATGTGGGTCATGACTTTATCAACAGAGGATTGTAGTTAACCGCATTGTTCAGATTTCATGAAATGGCCAGAGACAATTTCACACGAAGGTCACACTATGGTTACTAATTTCTTTTTTTTTTTAATTTTTATTTTCTATATTCTATGTTTACATTCCAAAGGCTTTCCCCTTTCCCAGTTCCCACCCACCATAGTTCCCATAGTTCCTCTCCCCCCCCCAACTATTCCCCAATCATTCCCCCTCCCCCCTCGGTTTCTTTACTAAACTGGATGCAATCTTTACAGGCCCAGGGTCCTCTCCTTTCTTCTTCTTGGGAAAACATTTTTTTAAAGAAACTCTCTGGTACCTTGAAAAGTCTCAACCAGTATCTATCCATCACTGTCGTGTGTTCCTCTGTGTGTGCACAAGGACATGTACACACGTGTGTGCATCAGCACATGCCCACCTGTGTGTCTGTGTCATTCAGTCTCACTGATACTGTTGATAACCATAAGCTGCATATGAGCGAGTGTCGTTATTGCTGATTACCACCTTGGAATCCCAGCAAGGACTTTATAGTAGCTTATAGTTACTCAATAAATCATTGTTGAAGATCTGAACAAGGAAAAATAGTTTAAGCAGAAATTATTTTCCGTTGCATTTACACCCCCACCCCTACCTTCCGCATTAGACGTCTACATTTTCACCTGATATTTACAAGTTCATTTGCTTTCTCTATGAATGTTCCTGCTCCCCAGGTTTCTTTATTATACACATACTCTTTTCATTCTCTATAATCTCACTAAATCACACAACACTGCCCATGACTTTATTTACAACTTTGATACTGACAACTTTTATATAACTCTAGACACAAATACTTAACTCTTCATTATATAAGCATTATTAGACTTTATTTACTGACTTACACGTCTTGCTATCATTTACACGGTAAAATGTAAGATACATTAAATATGAAAGTAAAATCATAAAAAAATAAAACTAAGAAGTGAAGCATAGTTTAGTGTTAGATCATGTGCAAGAGCCCAAACTTTATCCCCAACACCACTAAAATTATAAAACTGATTTATAAATATATTTAAAATCCTTGTTATATGCAACTTGTATGTCTTCTATATTTCTTGCTATCATGGTAGGTTTACATCACACCATGAAAAATAAAAATGCTGTAGCATCTGTAGACCTGCAAAAATTCTTTCATACAAACAGCTATCTATAGATAAAGATGTCAGTCATTTCATTAAATCAGAAATTTTATGCCAGCAACATAAGCAAATGTGTGCTCAGAAGAACTCAAAAATCACAATTGTGGCTATGCTGTGATCATATATTGTCTATACAAAATATAAAATATTCTAGAAAACACATATAGACTTGAGAATTTTTGCAAACACTAGCACGTCTATAGAAAACTATATAATATTCATATCCATATATACTGTTATATATAATTTTCATAGCAATCTCATGAAATAACAAATCAGTTACAATATTATCTTTAGTTAATTGATGATTAGAGATAAATATATAGCTTAGAAAAGCTAAACCACTTTTCCAAACCCATATAGTTTTTAAAAATGGGAGCTAAGAAAAATATCCTATCTGGATATAATCTTCTATCCATCTTTTACAAACATGTTGTAATTTGCTAGAAAGTATTAGAATTGTTTGATGTGGATGTAAGTATGCTTCAAATAAAGAAAATGAGCATCATATAATTTAGATGGTCTATATATGTATACATATACATATATGCTAATAGGTACATTAAAATATAGAATTTCATATTAATTATGTACTGTGTATCATTTAAATATGCACACACTGTGTAATCAGGTTATATACCTATCTCCTCAAATATGTATAACTTATTCATACAAAAGATATTGAAAACCATTCTGGCTTTTTGAGATATGTGATCACTGTAAGTAGTCCCTTCATTGTGAAATAGCACACCAGAACTGATTACCACAGCCTAACTGCAGCATGTCTGCCCCTCTCCTTCCTAGTTTCTAGAAACCAACATTTCTACTCTTAGTATCATTGACATCAGATACTTTATTTTCTACATACTTATGAGATTTCATAGTACCTATATTTCTATGACTGCGTCTTTTCACTTATCATGATCTTTGGGTCCAGCTATGTTCTCTTTAGTCTGTATATCCAAAACTGTTAAGTCCATCTGTGTTGTCTTTATACTGTATATCCACAACTGTCAAGAGAGCCCCTTACCCTTGTCAACAGTTGTCCGCTGATGGCTTGAAAGTATAGCCAGGGAGAGAGCAGTTTCCCAGGTCTCAGGTGTTTTTCCTATTGTAACATTTCTCAGATTGCCACAACAATACAGAATAACACAGGGTTCCACTGTCATTTCTCTACTATAAATACATCTTACAAACAAGCAGTTAATGGGTAGGGTTTCACTTTTACCATTTTTTTTTTAGTAACACATTGGCTTACAAACCTTAAGAATCAATATCCACTTAGTCTCTGTGTTCTGGTTAAAACATTGCCTTTTTTCCTCTTTGAGAACTGAAGTTCTCCACAAACTAGGAGTGCAGTAGACATCTTAGGTAAACTTCGTCTTCAGGCTCCAGCTCAGTTCAGCAGCGTGGAAAATGGCTTACTTTATTTTTAGCTCATTTTAATAAGGTCTGTCAAGATTGCACTAACACAGCTTTGTTTGTTAAAAGAATGGATTGCTCTTTTTTGTTGTTTGTTTTAAGTGTTGTAAGATCTGAGATGTGTAAAGCCTTCAAGGAGAAAGTTCACTTGGAACAAAAGGTCACTTCATAAGCATAATATATGTCTAGGGGTTCAGATTATGTAAAATAGAACTTAACAGAGATTCTGTAGGTTGTGTGGCCAGTAGCCTTGTTCATAAGTCAGGAAGATATTTACCTCAGATGATTTGTGTCACATTTTAAATCCGTGGGCTTTAAGACTTTGATACTGAGTACTCTGGGATTCTGGGCACCACTGTGTTCACCAATGGTAGGTCATTGCTTTATTCCATATCATTAGTTGCTAATCATACTTTGAATCTGATTCATAACTAGTGATGTGATGTAAGCATCCTAACTATTTATTGTTCTAATGGAACATACTGTTTGGGAGCAAACCACTTTTTGCTTTGTTATTAATGGAAAAGCATTAATGCCCTGCCTGTAGCACACAGTACTAAATCATAGAAAGCTAAACTCACATTTTTGGACTCCAACATATACCATCAAAAGTCCTCTCTAGCATCTATATAATACTTTTCTTCTTTTTGTCCCTTGTAGTTGTTTGAAATTACAGTGCCTCTCTCTCAAGGCCCCAAACCAGTCACAATCAGTTTTGCCAATCACACGTCCTGCCGGTGCATGTCTAAACTGGATGTTTACAGACAAGTTCACTCAATTATTAGACGCTCCCTACCAGCGACATTACCACAGTGAGTATCAATTAAGTCTATTTCTTCCTACATCTGCTCCTGAAATAAAATTATCTTCCAATAAACACAAGTTTATTGAAGGAAGTTTTGTAAAAAGAATGTTATATTTCTCATGGAATACAAACACAAGATATTATACAAGAAAAGTCGAATCATATAAGCTACCTGTTGCACAGTTGGGGTAGTTTGTAAGATTAAAGAACGTTCTATAGAACAGTACACAGCCTACCACTATTCATACAACTAATTAAGTAGTCACATTGATTTAACATCTATGGAATTGAATATTCCCTTACAAATGATTATAAAGCTTAAAACTTTAAACCTTAATAATTTAAGCCTAAAACAAAAATTAACCATATATATTATGATGATATATATAAGACAGAGTTGAAATATATCTCCTTATTTCTTCTTTCAACAGTGTGACTATTGAAGTCTTGATTACCTGACATTTCTCTTAATATTACTTGAATGAACATTCACACAATAATTTAACATTCAACTTGTTTTCCTGGCTTCATTTTAGCTTAGCAAAAACAGTAGCATTTGATTAAAGGGAATGGCAGAGCATTAATTTGGACTCTCTGAGTAACTTATATTAGGATAGTCTTCATTGTCATTTGAGTCTTAGGAACGTTGAACCCCATAACAAAGATGCAGCTCACCATTTTTAAAAATCATTGCTGGTATTTGTAATAGGTGCTTAAGAGTGAGTCAAGCATAAGTACAGAACTTATTACAACAGCATGAGTAGATGGACAGTATGTAGGACAGAAAATTAAGGAACTCTCTCACCTTTTACCTTAGGAGCCTTGGCACTAAATGTTTCACTAGTGGCAGGCATCCCATGGGGTTTGAATTCCCATGAGACCCATCTTTATGCTGCTTAACTTAATCTGGCAGCTAAGTGGCCTTCTTAAGGCATTTAAGAGAATTCAATGATAGCTTAAATATTAACACAAATCTGTCCTCCTTAGCATGAAGAAGAAAAGGGCCCATAGATATCTATGAAGAAAACATGGTATGATAAGCACATTAACTGACGAGTGGGTCCTATATGTAGGCTCATTCCTGCAGCCCTCAGAGCGCTGTTCATTTTCTAGACCGGCTCCCCATAGGCAAGAGCATCCATCCTGAGAACTTTAGGTATCATCTTTGTGTTTGTGCTTTGCCAAATTTCATTTGAAGATCTGATCATGTTCGTGATTTCTAGTAATTTTTCTGCAAGTGTCTTACACGTCCATGTAATTGGATTAGATATATGTCAAATCTAAAGACACGTTCAACCCCTTCTATTTCTCTGCTTTACATAGCACAGAGTTCTCATAGTCTCTTGAGACTTTGACATTGCCGGTATGGCTAATTATTTCTTCTTTTATCTCACATAGGTAGATAGGTCATTTGGAAGAAAAGGGCAATGCCTGTTCCAACTTACATGTAATTACACAGAATATTCATCTACTTCAGTCTCTATGTATGTCTGATTTAACACATCAGTGTCAAGCCATTTTCTTAGTATTACCTCTTTCTCCTATTCCTGTTCACTATTGTAAGCCTTAAAAGACATCATCTGATTCATCTAAGAAGAGCGTTTATCAATTGCTTAAAGAATCGAACACACATCCCTAAACTTTTATTTTTTCTGTGTCATCTTACTTGTTACTATTCTTCATGTCTGTGTTTTACAAAGTCTAAATCCCTGGTCACAAGTTCATCTCCTGTTCTGAATCTTGTTTCTGTTATGATTTTAGCTCAAAGTGACTTCTCTTTCTTCTCTGCCTTTCTAAAGCCACATCCATTTCTCAGACCTCACATTAAGGTCCTTACCCTGCATTTTCCTCATCAACATACCACAGTCATGGGCTGTTTCTGTGTTGAGATGACTGTCTTGCCTTTTTATCTCTGGACAATATGCCTTAGAGATGTAATTGGATTAATACATGTACATCTAGTTTGTTTATTTTATAACTTCTATATTCTATTAAATTATTTACTAATAATGTTTTTATGTGACAATATAACACAGGCACATCAATGTACTACAAAATATAAAGAGAAGTGTGTAATCAAGAAAGTGTAGAGGAAGAGACACACACACACAGAAGAACATTATATGGAGACACATGTATCTTTTTGTTGTTGTTGTTGTTTGTTTTGTTTTGTTTTGTTTTTTTCAAGACAGTGTTTCTCGGTGTAGCCCTGGCTGTCCTGGAACTCACTCTGTAGAACAGGCTGGCCTCGAACTCAGAAATCCACCTGCCTCTGCCTCCCAAGTGCTGGGATTAAAGGCGTGTGCCACCACTGCCCGGCCCGAGACACACGTATCTTAATGCTAAGGCTGCTGAATTACTGCTTGGTTAATGGATGCCTACAGTATCCATGAAGATGGAAGGAAATCGAACAGTCTAGCGGCAACAAATTGGATGAGTTGGTTAGATTTTAATCCATTAAATCAATAGGACATTAATGAACAAAAAGACTGTACTGTGAGTTTCAAGCAGTGACCACCAGTCTAGAGATCCTCATGTTTTTATAAGGATATGAAGCTAGGACAGAAAGTTTTGTAGGTAAAGAAATGGCATGATAGCCATAATCAAAGCATCTTGAACTATACTTGATACATCCAAATATGTCTGATAATTGTGATTTGAAAATGACTGTGACATTATATCAGTCTTTAGAGTAGTGTCAAGTTGAAAAGAAGGATAAGAGGGGTGGTAAAAATAGAAAATTCTAACATAGGTGATAATTCATCTTTTATTTGCTTGCTGACATTGTTATAAAATGTTCTCAGCGGTAATAAATTATATTTACTGAGATTTAAGGGGAAAGCTTCATTATTGTGAAGACTCTTATCTTTGCTGAGGAGAAGACCAGATTCATGTCCCAGGCCATCTTTAACTTAAGACCTGAAAACTCAGAATCTTTAGACCATCAGTCTATAAAAGATCCTCAGTCCAATTGCTTAAAAGTTCAAACATAATGGCATTTCTTTTTCTAGTTTTAATTGCCGAACTTCCCTTTAAGTTTGAAGATCATACATTGTTCCATGCTTGAAATATAAATAAACAGATGACCATAAAAAGTACTTTATTAACATTTATGAGAGAGTAGAAATAGGATACTCCCATTAAATCAAGACATAATCTTTTAAAAATATTTTTTCTCTTTATTTTTTATTATTTAGTCACTTTACATCATGATTGCTGCCCCGCATTCCCTCACACAGTCCCTCCCTCAGCTCCCCTTCCCCATATCTCCTCCCTGGTATACATCAAGTCTCTGCAGGACGAGAGGCATCCCCTCCCACTTAGGCCAGACAAGGTAGCCCTGTTAGGGTAATGTATCTTACAGACAGGCATCATCTTTAGGGACAAACCACACTCCAGTTTATGGGGACTCACAAGAAAACTGAGCTGCACATGTGCTACATATGTACTGGAGCAGCTAGATCCAGCCATGTGTGTTATTTGGTTGGTGGTTCATTCTCTGAGTGTCCCCAGAGGTCCAGATTAGTTGACGCTGTTGGTCTTCCTGTGAAGTTCCTTTCCCCTTTGGGGCCCCCAATCATTCCCTCAACCATCTGATCAGAAATAAATTTTCTTTAGCATTCTTAAACATGAATTTTTTTGATGTCTGAGAAAATATCCTCTCTACAAATTTAAAATCCTTATGAACACGTCATTGATTTTAAAATCTTAGTGTATGTATCTGTTTAGTATTTCTTCAATGCTCTCTCTCTCTACACACACACACACATATATATATGCCTTTTCTCTCTCTCTCTCTCTCTATATATATATATATATACATATATATATTCCTCTCGATATATATATACATATATACATATATACATATATACATATATATATTCCTTCTCTTGTACTCCGAAATTCTCCTCTCTCTCTCTCTCTCTCTCTCTCTCTCTCTCTCTCTTTCTCTCTCTCTCTCTCTCTTTATATATATGTATATATAGAGAGAGGCTGTCATATACACATTTATAGATATAGAATATATACACATATGTTTGTACATATATTTATATGTATGTGTGTATTATATGTATGTGTGTGTAATACACACACACACACACACACACACACACACACAAAGTCATGCTCAATTGAGGTTGTATTGGCATGAATGACCGTTCCAGTAAAAGTCAGTCAAGAGAATCATTGATTACATCCTGAAGCAATCTTTTTTCTAACAAGGTATTATGGAGCACCTGCAGGGTCTGGTTTATCAAAGATTGTCTTTGACATCACAGCCATTCTGTGGCTTGCTTGTTGACATGAAGCAGGAACAACACAGTGAAAATAACTGAGTAGTCTACCAGCTCATGTTCCTTATTGACATTGTGTATGTGATTTTCACAGCAGAAACAAAAATTAGTGATACATTCAAGAGATTAAGCTATAGTCTAACAGTAGCAAACACTCTACCACTCAGCTGTGCCCCCAGGGGTGAAAGATTTTATTACTTTGTATTGATTGGTATGCACTATAGGAAAACTATACCTGAATAAATGTCTATATAGCCACAAAAGTGTATCCAGGTGACATATAAATGATATCAAGATAAAAAATTATTTAAAAAGTATTTGGAACAAAACAACCCTTACATCACCAAAACACAGCAATCCTTCCAGTTGCTATTAAGACAACAAATTTTTAAAACTAAATTTATTTGAATATTTGTTTTTTTAATTCAATAAAATGAAATGTCAATGATATTTTTCCATAATATAGTTTTAAAGAGTTGAAGATCAGATTGCCTTATTTACTTTCTTAGTATATCTAGAATTAGGGTTAGTTTTTTTGCACATTTCAAAACATCATTTTATAACTAGAGAATATAAAATTTTGTCAAATATACTTTTAAAAGCTGCAAACATATTAATTGAGATTCATTTATAAAGTAAATCTGTTATAAAAATTATAGTTCTTTGAAAGAGTCATAACATGACAATTCATGTCTATTAAATGCCACATAACAGAGGTGAGTTTTAGTTCCTTCAGTGTATATTTGGGCAGTCAAGGAATATCTAAGAATATAAAATTACAGTGCCAAAATGTAGAGAAAATTAGTTACAAGTATAAAATACATGAAAAAGCATGCCATAATATTTAAAGTGTAAAAGCTAGAAATTATTACCCAACATTTAGAATTTCAGAGATGAAAATGGACTAATTAAATTGACTGTATCATAGAATACATCATTTTCCCCATTGATAAATACATAGATGCTTAAACTCATGACTTCTGATTTCAAGCAGCAAAATCAATGACTAGCAAATCTGTCTGCTGAAGTTTTCAAGTAATGAACTAATTCTTATAAAGGTAACTTTTATCATAAAAATTCCAAGTTCTATTTGGAGGAAAACATAAGAAAGTTTATTTGCTTGCATGGTTCACAACATAGATCAACATTAAAAATTACTCCATGCCTTGCAGAAAACATGTGCTTTAAGTAATGTGTTTTGCAAATGTAGCACATAAAATGTCTTATTTATAAAAATCTGTCTATATGCACATTAATCATTACTTTCATATATCATTTTCAACAGCATGAAAATGCCTTGACTTTAAACACAAAAGCAATAAGTACATTGTGCTAATTCCTTAATCTAATCTGACAGAACTTCCCTTCATTATAATATAATAATATTTGAAAATTCTGTTTCCCACCTAGTTTCTTTAGAATGGTCTTCTGTAAAACCTAAGATTTTGCTTCTTACTTCCGAGGAGGGGGCATCCTTTAGACACTATAAAACTAAATTTATTTGAATATTTGTTTCTTTAATTCAATAATATCTAGCATAATTTCAGATTTCAGTATTAAATTATGTTTTATGGTGAGTAATATTTTCTTATTTGTGTGAAAAAATTCTCATTTATTCTTAATATTTGAATTGTGTTTTGAGACTATTAGAATTCAAAGTATTTAGTTCCCTTTAAGCGAACCATTAGTAACTGCTGTAATGTTTGGGTTCAAGACTAATGAAGGTATAACTGAAAGTGTTTCCAAAATATATTTTTGTTCAGTAGACTATATTTCCATTTTGTTCAACAGGAATACAATGAAAGAGGAAAGAGATAGTACAAATAGATTATGTGAACTCTTTATCTCCTACTATAAAAATACATATCTGGATGTTTATAGAATATTTCCAAAATAATTTCCCACAATTGTTTCTACACATGAAGTTCATATATTTAAATTTATATTTTCAAAAATATTGTGACATAAAGAAGCAAACTATTTTTCTAACTATATAAAAGGCAGAAAACTGTTTTCTTTTTCGACTTTAAGGTAGAGATCTGCCTGCTTGCTTTAACACAAGCATAAAGCTTACCAGGTTGCCCTGAAGGGGAAGTCCTTCATTCTGAAGTAATGGGGGAACTAGAAACTGAGATAACTCCCATCACTCTGAAATTTAAATAGCTTAGATCTTTGTCATGTCAATTTTTTAGACTGCATATAAGGATAACTGTAAGCAAATATATGCATAACAAAAGAAGAAGAGGGCACCTGTGTCTTACATTGTGTGTGTGTATGTGTGTGTGTGTATGTGTGTGTGTGTGTTTGTGTGTGTGTGTAACTGAAAGGAAGTTGTAGAAATCTATCTTTACTTAATTCATCGATAGGCTATGATACTACATGTCATTTCACTACATTAGGAAATGTATAGCTTTGGTTTTGATTTGATTTTTGTTTGATTTGTTTTGATTGAGAAGCTTTCTCATATATCACAGACTAGTCCAAACTTATTATATAGCCCAGGGAGATTGACCTTTGAACTCCTGATCCATCAATCTGAGAATTTCGGATGTAGGAATTAATTACATGTGCCCCCATGCTGATCTTCAAATGTTGATTCTGACTCTTTAATTGATTTCATGTTTCACATATGACCTGTAACCAACCAAGATAAGCACTGCATGAGGCAAAAGTAAGATAAATGACATATTGGAAAAATGAAGAAATGTTTTCTTTTGTCAACATGACAGTATATGCCTACCTACAAACATCATGTAGAACGATGACTGCCACATGTAGATGAATAATCAAGTATTTTATGATAGTATACAAAAGTTTGGATAGAATATACGTACAAAATTGATGATACTGGTTTAGAAGGTTTATAAATACTGTATAAAACCATCATGAAGTATTTATACACATGATTTAACTACAATATAAAATAATGACTAGATTAGTTTCATTTTATTGTGATAAAATACCAAAACCAAGAAAACTTATGAAAGAAAGAGTTTTACTTGATAGCATACGATATCAGAGGGAAAATAGTCCATTACCCTCATGTCAGGAGTCTTGGAAACATGAGGATAAGCATGGTGCTGGAGCAGTAGCTCAGAGCTTGACCCATATGATGGAGTCAGAAAACCAACACAAAATGGCATCAGTCTTTTGAAACGTCAATATCTGACTCCCAAGTGACACTTCCTATGGCAGGCTACACCTCCTAATCTGCCCCAAAACATCCACCAAAAGGAGATCAAGTATCTTGATATCTGCCATTTATGACCAACCTCACATTCAAGAACTTGAGGAGAGATTCTCCCTTAAATGAAACATTGGGACTGCATGTTATATTCCTGGTAATACTAAGTGAACAAAGAAGATTTAAATGTTGTCCTGTTGTTGACATTTGGTTTTTGTTGTTTTTCAAATGAAATACTGAAACATATAAACAAAGATACTAATAAAAGAAATAGCACACTGGGAATATGGACCAGAATAAACTTCAATGAATACACATTTCTCCTAGTCTTAACTCATTGTCACATAGGTAAATATGTTGCATATCTAAGATTAAAAACAAAAAGCATGCCACCTACACTGGATAAAGCAAGCAGCTATTTATATAAAAATTGTTGGAGGCCACATGTTTTACTGGAATTTGTTAGAATGAAGTCAAACATACAGACCGAAAGCCTTAGCTATCCTTTGTTGGTTTTGGATGTCAGTGATCTTTTTATCTAAAAATACATGCTTACCGTGCTTAAGATCATGTCTTTATTCCTGAAAATATATATGGTAAGCATGTTTAACTTTATTTTAAATTAAAAATACAGTGAATTGTAGTTAGCCCCCCAAGTGTAGCTTATTTCAGATGAATTACCATAAATTACACTGTTTGTACAAAAACAAAACTATTTTGATAGCATCTAAGATGCTTAAACAGTTTCATGTTCATATAGCAAGTAGTACTGCCATTAGCACACATTTGGAATGGTTGCATGCTTTATGAGAGGTTGTAGTTGGCATAACATAGCAAATAATAAGGTGGAAAAAAGTCAAGAAATGCTCTATAATAAATTCTTTTAACAACTTAAAGGGGCAGTGAACTTTGGGAGACTTCAAGAAGGAAAGACTGAACAAAGCTAAAATAATCAGAGCCATTTGCTGAAGCATATGGGGCATTTTAGACTCACTGCCATATGAAACAGAATGAATAGAGCTGGTGTAGAGAAGGAAAACACTGGTACATCGTAAGACGTTAATCCACAGTGAAAGGTAGATGCGGTTATAAGATGCATATTTGCAAGATAGGCATAGAGGTGTGTGACTATGATCCCAACATTGGGTAGGCTGAGGCAGCAGGATCACAAGTTCAAGGCTAGCTTACATTACCTAGTGAGGGGCTGCATGAAAACAAACACAATTCAGAATTGCTCATTCCGCAAAAGACAACTCCAAACAAGATCTTTGTATGATTTCATAATAGCTCTCGGGCTGTTTTAGAAAGGAAGTGTCTCATCGCATTGAGGCTGTATCAATGTAAATTCTCTTAGCAGCATTCCAAGGACATGGCCTATTTGTTTGTATTTGGTGCACTTTTTTTACAGTGTCCACAGATGAATTCTGTGTAGTAACAATTTGGAATTGATTCAGCATTCTTCCACCATATAATGTTATTTACAATACTGTTTTAAAATGAATGATGTGTAATATCTAAGTAAATATTTCCCCATGATGTCTACGCCGGTGTCTCTTAACAAGTCAAGTAGTAAAGGTTAATGCCTGCTCTGTAAGCTAAAATATTAAAAGCCATGAAGCCTTCTGGACAGACTAACTAGGAGAACAGTCTGCAGAATATATATGCATGTGACTCCTAAGAAGATCTAGAAGTGTTCAATCTAATGACACAGAACATGATTCATATCAGACATTAGCTTCTGAATGTCATTTTTAAAGTAACAATAAGGACAAGAGTAGTAGTAGTAGTAGTAGTAGTAGTAGTAGTAGTAGTAGCAGCAGCAGTAGTTATAATGGCTATGTGAAGAGTTTATCAGTCTAGGTGTAGTGACATTAAATAAGATGAGCTAGTGAGGTCTGTAATACTGAAGTGTCCAATGTTGTAATCATTAACATGAATGAGATCCCGTCAGCTAAGGGTAAAACAATTGGAACATTTGAGGCATAGTTTAACTTCCTGACTGAAGACCATTTGTTCATATTTTTTTAAACAAATAAGGAAGATAGAAGGAAAATAGAGAGAAAGGAAGAAAAGGAGAGTAAGTAAAAACAGGAAAAGGAAGGAGATGGCCATGAAAAAGCACAGCAAAGGGGGCTCCTGGAGATCTTTGTGGTTGAATGGAAAGTGGAAATTATCCACTGATCAAAACATTAGATCTATGGGATCTGTGCTTCAGATATAAGACCGTAATTGTGTTCGTATGTGGATGACACCATAGTTGCAGTAGTATATGAGAGGCAAAAGGTAAAAGCCACCTAAGTGGCTGCCAAAAGAAATAGTCCAGTCACATCGTTTCATGAAATTTTGTACAGCCACTAAAATATCATGCAAAAGAGCTTTCTAAAATGACCTCTTGAGTTGCCTGAGGTTTGTATTTATTTGATAAAGGAAACTACAGAGTAATATAGAAGGCATAATCACATTTTTTTAGTAGGTTAAACAATCTGTCAGTATATGAAGAGGCCTATTTCCTTTTAAAATGGTAATTCTGGAGATCTTATAGCTTACAGAGGTAAATGCCAAGATTAAAACCAGGCAGCAGATGAGGTAGGGGTCGTTTGAGAGGAGAAACTGATGGGTCATATCCTATATTCTTATGAATTTTAAAGCTTTTCCGTAAGTATGTTTTGGTTTGTAACATGTACATGAAAAAGAAATGATCCATCTCTATGCCAGTTGCACTGCTGTTTAGCTTCCATTTCATCTGTCTCCCCAAAAGGTGTCAGGCAGCTAACAAGACTTGTCCAGCAAACTATGTGTGGAATAACTACATGTGCCGGTGCCTGGCTCAACAGGATTTTATCTTTTATTCAAATGTTGAGGATGGTAAGTAAAAAAATACTTTGGTCTACAACTGATCTATGTTTTAATTAACATATTTTCAAATGAACACACTGTTCTATTCATCATTCCTTGAAATGAATATCAAGTAGGATATGTCCTTTTGCTCTTATTTTTAATTTCTATGTGAAGGGACATAACATGTTTATACAGAGTTTTTTTTACTGAAAACCTAAAAGGGGAGATCTTTTGAATCCACGTATTAGTTACCATATCCTGAAGCAAGTAAGGTCCAGTAAGTGTGTCCTGTGTTTGTCTAGAGTCAACGAATGGATTCCATGATGTCTGTGGACCCAACAAGGAGCTGGATGAAGACACTTGCCAGTGTGTCTGCAAGGGGGGGCTTCGGCCATCCAGCTGTGGACCTCACAAAGAACTAGATAGAGACTCATGCCAGTGTGTCTGTAAAAACAAACTTCCCCCTAATTCATGTGGAGCCAACAGGGAATTCGATGAGAACACATGCCAGTGTGTATGCAAAAGAACGTGTCCAAGAAACCAACCCCTGAATCCTGGGAAATGTGCCTGTGAATGTACAGAAAACCCACAGAAGTGCTTACTAAGAGGAAAGAAGTTCCACCATCAAACATGCAGGTAAGAAGTCTATATAAGCAGCTCTAATTCCCAAAAATGCAAGTAAGATGTCTATATAGACAGCTGTAATTCCCTTCTGGAAAACGCAGTGTTCCCAGCCTCAAGCTGTTTTCTCAACCCATACCAGAAGCTGCTTATTAGAATGAATACAATAAATCCTCTCAGAAAAAGTTATGATTATTCAAGTCAATCCCAATTGTTCTTGACAATAGATTTTTGTAAGATATTTGGCTTCTTTGAGACAGTGTTACTTCATAACCAGGCTGACACAGAACTTAACATCCTTCTCCCTTAGTTTCTTGACTCCAGCAATTTCAGGAATACATAAGCATATTTGGTCTTTGAGAATTGATGTAACCACAGGAACATTAAGACATAAAAAAACAAATAAACAAAAATAAGAATAAGTTCAAAGCTCTATTCTTGTCCTAGACGGTAATGAAGAAAGAGTGAGTCCTATATGAATTCTCCTCTCTTAGAAGATTTATGTATTATTTTAGAAATGCATTCAGCAATCTATGTCTCCAATCATCAAAACTTATACTTCCGGGTATAATTTATTTTAAAGCTTAAAAATAATGAGCAGCACCATTCCCTACAAAATTTGATCCAAGAATGAAACATTTACACTAAATGCCTATTGGGAACTAAATAAATGTTCTAGTTTGCGTTCTGTTGCTGTTATAAAACACCATGCCCCAAAGCAACTTTGGGAAGGAAGACTTGCAATTTACAGTCTATCAATGGAAGCCAGTACAGGAACTGGAGGCAGGAACCAAAGAAAACCTGAAGGAACTCTGCATACTGGCTTAATCCCGGACTTCTGTGCAAGGGCAACGCCCACCTCATCCACAGTGGAGAGGTCTTTCATCAGTTAACAATTTTAAAAAATGCCTCACAGACATGAGCGTCAGATCTATGCAGTTCATCAGTTCTCTCTTCTCAAATGACTCTAGATTTGTCAGATCAATGAATGAAGCTAGCTATCACAATAAAATAAAATGCTGGTAGAAGTTATTCAAACTGCAGAGATGACTCAATGGTTAAGAACACATGATACTCCTCCTTCAGTGGACCTGTGTTTGATATCTGGCACCCACTTCAGTCAGCTCACAACTGCCTTTAACTCCAGCTCCACAGAATTCAGCACCCTCTTCTGACATCTATATTCACCCACTCACACATACTCATGGACACACACAGACATACACACATAACTAAAAGTGAAAAGTAAAACCATTAAAAGTTACTCCCGATTCATTTTTGGAACATTACTTTATTTTACCTTTGTCGATTTTTTTTATGCCTGCATGTATGTCTATGGACCATATGTGTGCTTGATGCCCACAGAGGCCAGAGCAGGACACCAGATCCCTAGAACTGGAGTTAGACAGTTGTAAGTCAACATGGAGGTTCTGGGTGACAATCTTAGTCTTCTGAAAGAGCAGCAAGTACTTGACCACTGAGTCACATCTACTCCATCTTTTTTTTTTCAATTTCCTCAGCATGACTTTGTTCTTTCTTTGTTCTTTTTATATCAAGAAAAATAGATGAGGTTCTTAGATTGTAGGGCATACCATAGTGACTGAACTTATGTCTCATCTCAGAAAATGACTGCAGTTTAATGAGATCTCTGGCTGTGATATTCTTCTTGTATTCCTTCAGTGTTGGTCCAGCCACGATACCTCTTCTTAGCTTACTTCAGTATCTTCAGCTGTCTTTCTTCTCCCTCAGCTTATAAAGATTACCGACTTCTTCTGCTTCACTGTCCTCTTACGTTAATGCTGAGAACGCTGTAGCCATCATGCTGTTTTTCAGAGTTGTTCCGCTTCATGTGGATTTGGCTTTTCTGTACTTTTCCATCTCTAATCTCAACTGGAAATATAGCCTGGCAGAGGCCTCTGAGTTAAGCTGTGTTTAAGCCTCTTAGTTTTAGGATCCAATAAAGATCTTCATGTTTATCTAGAAGTCCATAAGGCTCCCATTTTTCTAGTTTCGTTCTCTTCTCATTACACATGAAATTGTGGTGTCCCGATTCTCATTAAATATTCTCCTTCATTGCATCTCTTCTTCCACCCAAATATGTATAGACAATTCCCTTTCAACATCTAAAACAAGCCATACCTTTTTTTAGTGTAGTATCCTCATGACTGTTTATCATTAATTAATCTAGTACCTCAATAAGTAGTCTATCTTTTGATTCTCAATAGTGTGTTCTTTCATTTTAACTTATAATTATGAAGATCTATCATTTTTAGTTACTGCATAATGAGTCTTCACTAAATCCAGGCATTTTGTTGACCATATCATTTTCTTTCTGCATTGCTGCAGAGTTTCTTACAGAAATCTTAATACTCAGTTAAAATATTTTGGAATAGTATATGCTTTCCAATTTTTACTTACATATTTATACTCTACTTATCAACTGGTATTTCTAAAATAAGATATTACATCCAAAAGAATAATGCTATTACCTTATCAAGCCATGTTTACAGTGAAACTTTTTTCAATGAGTCTAATACATATTGCCAAATTTTAATTTTTGGCAACTGTATATAGACTACCCAGACATCATCATTTTTCTCCAGAGAATTATCACATTAACTAAGTAGATTATATTTATGTCCTTATATCTTTGGTTAATAGGATACACTCTTTCATATACTACTTTTCTGTTGTTCTAGTTATTAAAAGTTGAATCCAGTATGTCTTGGGCACATGGGCTTGGAGCAATACCCCAGCCATGAACTATATCCCCAGGCAAAGTCTTTATACTTAGCAACTCTTTGTGTGTCCATTTGTTCTAAGTATATTGTTTCAAAATGTATGGTGTCAAATGGATGGAGCAAAAGAGAAAGCCATAAAATAGATACATATTTCTTTTCTTCATGTTTATTACAATGGAGAAAGGCAGAGTGCATTTTCACACTGGCTTAATCATCAGTTGTCTTTGACCACTGAGAACTATATCTCTTTTATTTCTAAAAGGAAAATTGTATTTATTATGTAGCCATGAATATTTCAAAATTTTTTAACAAGATATTTATTCTGTCTTCCTCCAAACTTCAGAGAATATTTCAGAAAAGGGGACTGAAGAACTATAAGAGCTAGCAAGATAGAAAAATGATCTGTAAGCTGTCTTCCTCTGGGCAAGGCACAACCATTAAAGCCATAAACTCAGTATATTTATAGATGCTCTTACTGGGTCTACATAGAACAGGCCAATGTGGGGTATTGATGGAAGAAGGGCTAAGAGGATAGAACACTCGCTCTTGAATTATTTGTCCCTGGTAGATTCAGGGAGACATCCGTTGTATGCTCACTCAGGATTCCCTTCCCTAGGCCCCAGTAGATTCTTCCAATCCAGGGATTACTCAGCTTGACACAATTAAACTGGATGGTTCATAAAGCAAATTAAAAATCAAGAATGTGTGCAAGTGGCTGCAAGGGAGGAGAAGGAGTTACAAAGGGCGGTAGGGAAATAAGAAAGAGTAGAAGGTGAGAGAGTAATCCAGAATCAGTAGATATGCCCATGAAAATGTTAAAAATAATAAAAATTAAATATTTTAAATAACTTTTAAAAATACTTAGCTACCCTTTCTGTTTTTCTTTTTGATTGGTTATTTACATTTCAAATGTTATAACCCTTCCCAGTTTCCCCTCCACAAACCCCCTACCTCCTCCCCCTTCCCGTGCCTCTATAAGGGTTCTCCTCCATCCACCCACTCCTGCCTCAGTGCCCCAGCATACCCTTTCTTTTCAACATCAAGAGCTTTTAACTGTTTAAGGGTCTCTTTAGTGCACGTTTCATGTTTTTTTCTTTGCAGCTTATAACACAGCTAGACAGACTCATCTTCCAAGATGCTCTTCAAGCTAGAGTCAATTCACTATAGCAAACAGAATTTCCAAAACTTAAATGATCAATAATCTGTCCTTTCACCACTACGAGCAACTGGAAGTCTTGGGTAAATGGAGAAGTGTCCCTGTATGTTCATGTTTTCCCTCACGATCTGGAATACAGGTGGTGAGAGAAGGGTTACCCACTATCATCCAGCCAGCTGCTGAGCAAAAACACAAGAGGGTGGGTGGGGCGGCTTGTCAAAGGCTATGGTCCTGCCAAGATGGCTGGGTTTAATTGCCTGGAAGTCTGGGTCCCATGCACATCGCAGACTTTTGTGAACTTTGCCATGCTTATGTGATCACAGGAAATCAGCAGACCTTAAATATCCACGTTCAAACTTTCTGTTCTATGTTACTTTCATCCACAAAGCAGAAAGGACTTCAAAAGAACTAATGCTTCAATAGTCCATCTTCCCACTGTGGTGTCAGCAAGCGAGCCATGCTTTTAAAGGCTTTTCCGTTCCTCTGCAATTCTGTAAACCTAAGCACATACTTAAACATTTATAAACCTATAAACACATTTATAATAAAGTTAGTAATATTTTTTTCTGGATTAAAATGAAAACAGAAAAGCTGTCTGTAGCATCTTGACTCACTACCTTGGTCTTCACCATGTGTGTTTCTTTCTATTTGTTTGGTTTTTTTTTTCCTAGTTGTTACAGAAGACAATGTGCAAATCGAATGAAGCATTGTGACCCAGGACTGTCGTTTAGTGACGAAGTCTGCCGCTGTGTCCCATCATATTGGAAAAGACCACATCTGAACTAAGATCATACCAGTTTCCAGTCCATCGTTTTACTGTCTTGAAGAACTGTTGCCACGTTAGAACTGTCTACGCACAGAAAGACTGTGGGACCATGGTAACAGAGGCCCAAGTCTGTGTTTCCTGAACCATGTGGATTATTGTGGGAAAGAACTGGCACTCATGTGCAAAAAAAAATTCCTCCTCAAAGACTGGTTTTCTGCCAGGGACCAGACAGCTGAGGCTTTTCTCTTGTGATTTTAAAAAACGAAAGAAAAAAAAAAAGAATGACTATATAATTTATTTCCACTAAAAATATTGTTCCTGCATTCATTTTTATAGCAATAACAATTGGTAAAGCTCACTGTGATCAGTATTTTTATAACATGCAAAACTATGTTTAAAATAAAATGAAAATTGTACTATAAGGTGTGAAGTTCAGTTTCTTCCCACTTTATGTTGTAGTCAGGTCTTAGAAGATGAAATGCCATCTTACAAAGTTTTCTCTTCACAGATTAGTGAGTTGCCTTCCAGGTTTTAGTGGAGTGATCTACAGACCCTAAGCAGCTGATGTGTCTACTGTATGTTCATTTACTATCTGGATAGAGGAGATAAGGCCTACATTTTTAAATTTGAGGAAAGGGAGAGGAGAAAAAGTATTAATTTGACCACAGCAAAATGTTTACTTTTTAAATGTGATTAAAGAGGAAAATCATGAAAATCACAGCCAACCTCTCTGCATCCTACAAGACGGAATGATCCCTGTGCAGCCAGTGGCCTCCATCTTTGAAATTCAACCAAAATCCAAATCATTTTCCAACTCAATTGTTCTAAAGGCGAAACAAAACCGACTCTGTATATCACTAATTCTCCATTTGAAAAAAAAATCATCTTTGGATTTCATACATTTGGAATATATCGATTATTTTAGCAAATAAAATGAATCTCAGCTTCATTTGGTAAGCCTAAGGAAGGTTGGAACCTGTTAAAATGACTGTTTTATATTAGCTTGAATGTCAGTCTAAATCTTTGGTTTCTTAAAGTATAATGGCAAACCCAAACAACCGAAAAAAAAAATCACTAAACTTAAAATTAAAGCCAGAAGTGTTTCAGAGACAAAGCATTTATTTGTCCCTAGAGATGTAATAATTTTGATTGAAGAGACAGAGTAGCATAGACAAAGATAATACATTGCCATAGAAGCTTGCAAACAATTTTATGTGGACCATAAAAATACCACTTCAACACACTATAATAGATGGGTTTGTGTGTGTGTGTGTGTGTGTGTGTGTGTGTATGTGTGTGTGTGTGTGTGTGTGTGTGTGTGTATGTGTGTGTGTGTGTGTATGTGTGTGTGTGTGTGTGTGTGTGTGTGTGTGTGTGTATGTGATACAGATGAACTAGGGCTGAAGCAGACCAGTTGTTTAGAATAGTAACACATATGATTTAGGAAAAAAAGCTAACAATCAGAATGAGAATGTTCTTAAACTCTGCAAGCATCCCAAGATACCGTGGTTGATCCAAAAGATAAAGTTGAGAAAACACTAGAAGCTCACAGCAACAACGAATAGATCCAAAACTTGGGAAGTTTCTAAGCAACATTTCATGTCTAGAAATCTAATACTGTATACTCAGTCTGAGAAGCTGAAGGCAAAAATGTTTTGCTAGGCAGTTGTGTAAGATTTAGCTTCCAGATTGTTTTTGAAGGAGGTTTTAATATTTACAAACTGCCTGAGTTCCATTATTAGAACATCTAAAAATACTCCCTTTCCTCCATATGTGCATCACTTAGAACAGAGGGGAATGATGTCGATATATGGCTAAATTTATCAGCATGTGCCTTAAAGGATGGAGAAAGGGCCATGAACTTACTTGGACCAGAGCCATTCCCTGTACACACCTTGCTTCTGAAGGAATGTCACTCAGAGGAGAATAGAGACTCTAGGCGAGAGAGTACACTTTTACCACAGGGCCAGAACATTGAAAACCTGAGTCATGCTCTAAGTTTCATCTACTGAGATGTGCTAGAAGTACAGATAAGGATGGAGGAAAATATGTTTGAGGATTCTCTGTGTTACTCTGCTGTCTGCAAACCTGCATGAGCTTCCATTAGAAAATATTCCAAAAGATACCTCTGGAGCTTATGTTCTGCATTTATACTTTATTTTATCCTTTAAGATAAACATAAGACACTCAAATAAATATTTAAGAAAGACAGACACATTGAAGTATACACTTATAATTACTAGCTGATCTGTGTGCTTGAATTACTACTGTTCTCTTGGTTATCATTTTTTTTAACTGGGAAGTGACTGTTGCTAATTTAGAAGAACCAGGAACTTTTTATTCCAAGATGACAACTTCTTGCTTAAAGAGTCACCCAATGGAAGAAGAATCCAATCTAATTGGGCACTGAATTGTAAGTCATAAAACAAGTTAAATCGTGACATAGCTATGTCCCTATGCAAATCACTAAACTCCCTGGGCCTCAGCATATTAAGCTTTGAAGGGAAAGAGTTGCATCAAACTTGTGTTTAAAGTCCAGGCTCTAATGTTACAGTTTGTATTAACTACAGTAGGAAGGCTTCCTGGAAGCATCTTTTCAATGCTTCATATATGAAACTATAAATCAAAACTCTTTCTTATGTTGTCCTAGTAATTTGCTCTTAAATCCTTAGGTAGTATAGATAGCTCAGAAGAGTTGTTTACCCTGACTTCTTCATGCCAATGGTTGCCACTTATAGAAGCAGATATTTTCCTTCCTGAAATATCTTTAAAAAACCTAGACCATGCAACTTTCGTAAAATGATGTTAAGATTTTGTATCCTCTCTGTCCAAACATCACTCAATTGTATATAATTTTTCCTTCCTAAATATCTTTAAAAAACCCAAACCATGCAACTTTTGCTTTGAAAACTGACTTTGGACTGCTGCTGCTCTCTGCCATTCTGGCCACAGCGTTTGGTTAAGCATTCAGCAGGATGTGGCACATACCAATGTTCAAGACAGTGCATGGGTTTGACTCATCACTTGATCGGATACCAGGCCCAAGACATGGCCGTGTTCAACAGACAATGGTAAATGTTCAATTTAATAAACTAAGTAGACCCCTCAGAATACCCAGGGGCTAAGCCACCAAAGAGTACACATGGGTAGGTCCATGACTCCTGCTGCATATGTAGCAGAGGAGTGCCTTATCTGGCATCAGTGGAAGGGGAGGCACTTGGTCCTGTGGAGGCTTGTTGCCTCAGAGAAGGTGGGTGCTACAGGGGTAAGGCTGAAGTGGATGATAGATAGGGGAGCACCCTCCATAGAGTCAAAGAGGAGGGGGAGAGAGTTTGCAGAGGGGAGACCAGAAAGGGGGACATTTGAAATGCAAATAAATAAAATAGTTAATGAAAATGAAGTTGTTAAGACATTAAAAGCTTCTTTTTCAAAACACTAAGTTTTTGATTGATTTCTGGAGAAAGAATGTGTTGTACATAGTTAAATACAGAATACCATACCTAATTTTAGTGATAAGACAGGAATGGCTGTTCAAGCCTTTGGTTTTAACACTTAGGAGGGTGAGAAAGGAGTATTGTTATTTTGCACTCAGTGGGCCGGTTCCAGGAAACTCTGAGAGACATTTCTTTAGAAATGTGAGAATTTCTCTAGGAAACAGAAGATAAATTGAAATACGTTACTTTTATTTTATTTACTTATTTTTTTTTAAGAGAGAATATCCTGAAGTTGAGGCTGGCCTTGACCTTCTGATCCTGCTGCTTTCACCTCCCATGTTCTGTGTCCCCAGGGGACAAAAAGGAGAAAACGGTGTCAACATACAGGTTTCTGCAGGTCTTTGTGACCATGCTTTTGCTGTAGTGCTAGAGTCAATCTGTATTTTTAAAAATCTCTCTGAAAAATAAATCTTTTCTTTTGTTTTTGTTTTTTGTTTTTGTTTTGGGTTTGGGGACAGGGTTTCATTGTGTAGATCTGGCTAATCATGGATTTCACTCTCTGGCTCAGGCTAGCCTCAAACTCACAGACATTCACCAGCCTGTACCTCCCAAGTGCTGGAACGAAAGGCATGAGCCATTACTGCCCAGCTCAGTCTTTCTTCCGTATAATACATATGCGAAGCTTCTGTAGAATTCTATTGGGAATCTTACTATACCAACAAACTATAGTGGTGTTACTGAGGGCATCTATCTCCACCCAGGAGCATTGCTTTAAACAGTGCCGAGATGGCAGAAGGGCTGAGTGTCTTAGTTCTCTTTCTTATCTGCGCTTCCTATTTTCTTAGTATTAGAGATTTTTATGATTTGTGTGTGTGTGCATGTGTTCACGTGTGTATGTGTGTGTGCATGTGTGTGTGTGTTTTTACAGAGTGTGTGTGTGTGTGTGTGTGTGTGTGTGTGTTGAACAGAGCCCAGACAGGCACAAAGCTAGGCAACAGAGACATGGGCAAATAGAAAACGTGGCAAACTTCCAACTTCTTCCTCAACTTCCAGACCAAATGACAAAGGCCGAGCAGCTGAGGAAGTGTCTGAGCAGCTCTTGCCTCCCACCTGCTGCTGCTACTGCTCTTGTCCAGCCAGCATGGTCAGGTAGGTTTAAAGCCAGAGTTGTGGGCTCATCGGATTTCCTGTCTTTGTTGAAAGACGACCAAACACATTTAAAACCCTCAGTCTTCCAGGATAGGCCAACCAAATCTTATTTGCAATGAATCATCTCCTCCTCTTTCTTTTCCTCTTCCTCCGTCTTCTCTTCTTACTCCTCTTCCTTCTCTTCCTTCTCCTCCTCCTAATTATTCTTTCTTCTCTCTTCTTCTTCTTCCTCTTCCTCTCCTTCTTCTTCTCCTTCTCCTTCCCCTTCCCCTTCTCCTTCTCCTTCTCCTTCTCCTTCTCCTTCTCCTTCCCCTTCCCCTTCCTTTTCCCCTTCTCCTTCTCCTTCTCCTTCTCCTTCTCCTTCTCCTTCTCCTTCTCCTTCTCCTTCTCCTTCTCCTTCTCCTTCTCCTTCTCCTTCTCCTTCTCCTTCTCCTTCTCCTTCTCCTTCTCCTTCTCCTTCTCCTTCTTCTTCTTCTTCTTCTTCTTCTTCTTCTTCTTCTCCTTCTTTTTCTTCCTCCTCCTCCTCCTCCTCCTCCTCCTCCTCCTTCATTTCCCATCCTTTTCTCTTCTTCCTCCAGCCTCCTTCCTGCCCCACACAGCACTTCTTTACCTTCAAATAAAGATTCCTTCTTATATTGGTTTTGCTGCTGTGTCTGAGATTTTTTTTTTATTTCCCTACAGCTACCTGTCATTTCTGTGTTTGATTTTCCTGACTTTCAATTCTTTAACTAGCAGGGAAAACAAAGTGAACCTAGACACCTTACATGGTAACAGAATCCCTTGAAACTAGAATTACTGGCACTTGTAAACCATCCGCAAGTGGTGCTGGGAATTGCACCCAGCTCCCCTGCAAGAGCAGCACGTGCTCTGATAACTGCATCTTCTTTCCAACCCTATTTACAGTTTGTAAGAATCTATTTTACTTCTCTTTGTAGTCATTCTTCCTTAAACAATAGCTTTTAGCCATGATTGTGTGTGTGTATATATGTGTGTGCGTATTGTTTTGTTTCTTCTTGTCTGTGGTCTGATGCTTCTAATCTTTAAAATGCTGGCAAAAACTGTTCTAAAAAAGGAGAAAGAATGCTGGGAATGAAATGCAATTTTTGGTATCCAACATCAAAACACTCCCAGCTTCCTCTGATTCTATCCTAGAATTTGTACCAACAGACTGGGATTCATTTTAACACTTTCTTTCTCTTTAGATTTTTTAAAAATTAGCACACAAAATAATAGTTTTCCTTATGGCATGCATTTTCTCAATACTTTGTTGTGTTGTCCTCCCACTCTCTCCTGTTCCCTGCTTCCCTCCTACTCTCAGGATCACCCACCATTTCCTAATGTTGATGTGATGGAAGTTCATACACTTCACAGAACACACAGTCGATAAAGAATCGTAGACCTGAATTTAGAGTTGTTAATAAGATGAAGAGAGCATGGAATTGGAGAGGAATTAAGATGAAAAAAAAAAGCAGGTATAAAGGAACAGAGAAATATGGTAGGATAACTAATACAAACAAGAACAAAAGCAGAAAAAATAAAGCAAATCATTCAAACCTTTTCCTCGTTGCACAGGGGTTAGGAAAATGTACAAACTCCTAAAGTGAATAGAAATGTTTCAACAATTTATGAGCAGGAATGCCAAAATGAGTCTGTGCTATTGCACCAATTTTGAATTGAACCATCGTGCTTTTATGAACATTTCAACGTTTCAGTAAAAGTTGAAATGTAACACGGAAAGATTCTTATAAAATACCTCCACTCTGTTTTCCACATGGACCTGCTGAATGTTACTTAATTTCCCATCATCCCTAGTGATGCCCCCGCCTTTGAGAAGGTCAGCGGGAGAGCTGAACTGTCTCTTCCCGCACATATTAAGGACAGATGTTTCTGTGTGAAAGTTCAGATCATGTGAGAACTTCCTTATCTATCTCACTGTGGTTTTTCTCCTACATGTTAGATGACTTGTGTGAGCTAGGAAGTTCTTTGTTCCTGTGACATCAGGTTAGGTAATCCTGATAGACAATTTGCATTACAAAGTCCACACATCAGCCATAATGTAAGCACATGCTTGCTTTAGCTTCAATAAGTATTCATATTTTTTTTGCTTCATGAGTCTAGGGTGTGTTAAAAAGGTATAGGTTATAAAGTTTATTTGGACACTCAGTCCAGTCTCTTTCTGCTCCTAATTTGTGTTACTTCTAGAAAGTCTTTTTGATAATTATAAAGGATTGTCTCTGATTTTTTGAATAAAACACCTATAACTGGAGACTGTTAAAAAAGCCCTTCACTGTATCAAAAGCTCCCAAGTGATACAACAGCATAAAATCACATGAGAGGTTGTCTGTCGTCACGTTCTTTCTATCTCTACAGTAATACTTACACTAGGTCCCATGCCAAGTTAGGAATCACACTACTGATACTTTATATAATGCAGTCTTGTGATGATGATTATGATAATGATTATGATTAATTCATTTTACTTATGCCAAATATTGGGAGAACTTGTTTTAAAAGCCCTTGCCAATTATTCTTTTCCTTAGACATTGCTATAGAACATGGATTATGCTTTATTAAATTATTTTAGGAGCATCTTACAATGCAGTGAATACTACCTCACATAAATACATACATGTCTACAATTGGGTCAAAATCATGTAGCACTGATGTTCTTCCCATCAAAGGAATGCGTATTTGGTGACCCTGAGGAAGGGTACTACCCTGCTATCAAGAAAGACTGAACTCTTATTTTCCAACATTTCTGCCATTCTACTTGAAGAATGTATGACAAAATCTTTACAGGTATAAATTAACTTTAAAGAATTAAACATACACTTATGTTATACCATTGACATAAGTACAAATACATCTCAAAGTGAACTAGGAGCTACTGCCTTTAAAGTCCTACCCTCACCTTAAACCACAGGCATTATTTGTAAAATTATTTTTATTTAATTAACATATAATTATATTATTTCTACTTTCTCTCCCCTTCTCCTCCCTTCAATCCTTTTTGCACAAGCATTATTCTTACACCAAATTCCTATTCCTTAATTCTGCCTGCCTTTGTGAAATGCTGTTGTACCAAAGACAGTTTGTCATCCCAGATTTCCCCATTTAGCTATATCTAGATTTCTAAGAAGGTTACCATATATTGAACTCCTTTTTAAAATGTATTTTTCTTCTCTATTAGTCTGAGTTTCCATTTAAACAATACCCAAAGTTTGGGCTAAAAGAGCACAAATACATTTTTAACAGTTCTAGAGGTCAGAAATCCAAGATCAAGAAGTCATAGGGTTGTGTTCTAGTGAGATATCCCAAGTTGTGGCTCACCACCTTCCCTTAGCATTCACACTGTGCTTAAATCAAGTAATAGAGGTCTCCATTGTCCTATTATGGGTACATCATACTATAACTTTTCTTCTCCGTTTGCTTCATTCATACCGTGGACATGCTTAGGTCAAGTAATAAAGGTCTCCACTGTCCTATTATGGGTAAGCCATACTATAACTTTTCTTCTCTGTTTGGACTGACTGCTTCATTTTAGCAGGAAAAAGGATGGGTCCACTGCCAGTTTTCAATAAATATGACTGTTTCAACCTTATGGGGTTTTTAAAAATTCCTCCAGATGCTCCATAACATCTGTCTGACAGTCTGTTTTGAGTGTTCTTAATAACAATTCTCAGATGTACATAGAAGAGCTGAGAGATTTCTAACCTGTCAGGTGTGATTTCTATACCCATATCCCACTACCCTTTTAGAAAGTCACAAATTATACTTTGCTTTGACAGCATGCAGAGTGGGAAAGTCAGAGGGTGCTCCATAGCTCACACTGTTCAGAAAATGCCCCCAGAGATTACAAAATTTACACTAGGATTCATGAGTTACAAACCAGGAAATATAAGAAACCCCAGAGATAATCTATTTGACTAAGAAAAATATGTAATTGCTTCCTTCTATTCTCATGGTTTTTTATTGTTGGTAATTAAGTAGAAGATATAAGATCTCTATCAAAATTTAAAAAAAAAAAGTTTTTTTGGGTGGAAGACAAAATGCAGACTAGTAGAGTCCAGTCTCAACAGATACATCTACAAAACAATATTACACCTAAGGCTACTGGATCATGGCATAAAGTGGGTCAGAAAGACTTAGAAGTGGAGGGTCAGAGACTTTGGAGTGAGTGTGTCTCCTAGGAATGTCAGAAGATAAAACCATAAGGTCTCACCAGCATGGCTTCTTGACGATAAGTTCATATAGAAAACCAGCAGTAGACATGCTAATGTGGATGGAAGAGAGAGTGAAGCAAGGGCCTCAACTTTGCACAAAGAACTACAGGCAACTATGAAATGCTGAGAGCAAGAGAGAAATAGTATTCCCCAGGGAAGAAAACACCAATGTTTATCCAACAATTGTTTATCCAGTATCAAGTGGTCATACTTGAAAACATGCATATAAATAATACTAGGCAGAATGAGCAGATTGTATTTATGCATTTGAAATGTAAATAAAGAAAATATACGGTAAAAGGAAAAAATTCACAACATAAAAATATGTATGTATGCACATAGACATATGTATGTTTATATATAAAATATACATATAGATATACATATAAATAATATATGCATATATCAAGCAATTATGTGTATATATTCATGTATATATATATATATATATATATATATATATATATATATATATTGGATATTAGCCCTCTGTCGGATGTGGGGTTGGTGAAGATCTTTTCCCACTTTGTTGGTTGCCGTTTTGTCCTTCTGACAGTGTCCTTTGCTTTGCAGAAACTTTGTAATTTTATGAGGTCCCATTTGTCGATTCTTGATCTTAGTGCGTACGCTATTGGTGTTCTGTTCAGGAACTTTTCCCCTGTGCCCAAGTCCTCCAGGGTCTTCCCAAGTTTCTTTTCTAATAGTTTCAGTGTGTCTGGTTTTATGTGGAGGTCCTTGATCCACTTGGAGTTGAACTTAGAGCAAAGAGATAAGAGTGGGTCAATTCGCGCGCGCGCGCGCGCGCGCGCGCGAGAGAGAGAGAAAGAGAGAGAGAGAGAGGGAGAGAGAAATGTAAAAGGAGATCATGAATGAACAGAAATGGGTATATGGAAGGATTTAGAAGCAGGAAATGGAAGGGAGGAATAAAATAATTATAATTTCAAAATAAATAAATAATAAATACTATGGTGGCCTTAACAAATAGAATAGTTTTAATATAATCCACACACATACTCATGGAAGATTATAGATAATAAAGTGGGGGGTCATTAGACATAGTAGACTTATAATTTAACTATAACTCTGTTTTAGTGTACATGCTAAACTGCTTAACTGGACTTTCCTAGTGAAACTACTTCTGGTGAATGAAATTGGATATTGGCTTTCTTGCAGGTTATCATGGCATCTATATTTTCTAAGCAGAGGTCAAGTATGTTGCCAATGACAAAGGAACTTTAAAATATACTTGACAGCCTTCTACATAATGTAAACAAAATTTTAAGATTTCTTTTACAATGTGTGTGTTTGTGTGTAGTGTGTGTGTGTGTGTGTGTGTGTGTGTGTATGTGTGTGTGTGTGTGCTCATGCAAGCACGCATACCCATATGCTCATGTGTATGGATGGTTTCAGGATCCAGAAGATCTTTTGCAGCAGGATCTACACACAGTTGTGATCCTGGATGCTCAAACCAAATTAGGATCTTCTGCAACTATCTGAAGACTGATGCCTGCAAAAAGTGGCTTTCAAGGTCTTCACAGCATTCCAACCCTGGAGCATGGCAGCCATCCTTTCTAATGGCTCTTTCATGGCTAGCCATGACAACTATCAGTGATCCTTGGCCTCCTTGCCCAGCAACAGTTTCCAGGGAAGGTTTTGAGTACCCTAAAGATGCTTTCACCTATCATCCAGTTTTCCCCATGGCCAAGCATGGCCACCAGTGAGCTAGCTTCATTTTCAGGAAGTCTGACCTCTAATTCATGTCCAAAGTCTTGGAATCTCTTAAGCACTCAGCAGAATTAACTTCCACAAGTCCCTGCCAGCCTCCAAAGCTTGGTGACTGGACTACACAAACCACAAAGAGGGAATAATTCATCTTGGCTAGGCCAACACGAGAATCCAGTCCTGACACAATAGAATCACAAGCTAAGCCAAGTTTCATAGGTACTAGGCTGCACTCACCCCACCATGTAAGCTAGGAAGGCAGCTGCAATTGACAGTCTTCAGCAAGAGATGGAAAGAGCTCCCTCTTCTCTCACAGCACTGAACTTTCCTGACCCATAACTGGGCCTTACACCAAGCAGAAAATAAACAGCCATCAGATACCCCACCTTATAAAAAAAAAGAATGCTAATTGCTCCTAACTGCTGAGCAATCTCTCCAGCTCTCTATTAAAGGAAAAAAACCCACCCAATGGGTAAAATATCCATTATTACTATATCAATTCGATGTTAAAAGTTTGATGAGAGTCACTAAAGTTTTTTTGTTTTTGTTTTTGTTTTGTTTTGTTTGTTTTTAGAAATCGTGACAAAGAAGTTTATTTCAAGTGAAATGGAATTTCAGGACTTTAGACAGCAGCTTTCTCTTCAGAGTTGTGTCAAGTCCTGCAAAGACAGTGAGTGCGTGGGTTTGATCCTGTAGTTCCTCCCTGACTTTCCTCTCCTCATATATGCTGTCTGTTGACCTCATCTATTTTCAGAACAAAATGACTTTCAATCTCTTGGAGACTCATGAATTTCTATGACAGCTATTTATATTTATATGAAGCCAGACAATGTCAAAATCTCTAAAGTATTTTCTCCCTGGCTACATATATTCAACTAGACAACACTTGAGATGATATCTAAAAGAAAATCTTAGTTGCCTCAGACCAAAGGAATGACTTTCATTGAAACATTTCCTTCCTTCAGCGCATTTCCTTGTGAAATTGTTATGTGCTGCTATTCAAATTTAACTCCATCAGAAATTAAATGGGCACAGTTGAATGCCAGCCAAACTTGTAGAAAAATATGAGCAAACAATCAGAAGGTTCCATTTCATGATGATTTATGTGACCTTAGACTGCTGTGTGAGTGTAAGGCTAATATATATGTAGAAAAATTACCAAGTCTGTTATGTTTATAATTTTATTTATTAAGGTCTTGTATTTATCATTTATTCATTATTTCAATTTAAATCTTTTTATATAGATGTATTTATTTTATTTATATGAGTGCACTGTAACTGTCTTCAGACACACCAGAAGAGGGAATCAGATCCCATTACAGATGGTCATAAGACATCATGTGGTTTCTGGGAATTGAACTTAGGACCTCTGGAAAAACAGTACGTGCTCTTAACTACTGAGTCATCTCTCTAGTCCTTTAATTTAAACCTTTATTGCTGTTGTTAATGATCTATTCTCCATTGGAAATATGGCACCCAGGTCCATCCACTAAGATGAAAGACATGAAGCAGGATTAGTTGAGTGGTCAGAGTCAGAGCATCTCCTAGAGGATGCAATCACAACCACTAAATGATATGCGTGGTGGTTTGAATATGCTTGGCCCAAGGAATGACACTATTTTGATGTGTGGCCTTGTTGAAATATATTTGACCATGTGGGAAGAAGTGTGTCACCATGGGAGTGAGCTTTGAAGGTCTCTGCCCAATGTGGAAGAGTCAGTCTTCTAATAACCTTTAGATGAGAATATATATAACTCTCAGTTCCACCTGTATCATGCCTGTCTGAATGTGGCCATGCTTCTTGCCTTGGTGATAATGATCTGAACTCATTAACTGTAAGCCTGCCCCTACTAAATCTTGTCCTTTAAGAGTTGCCTTTGTCGTGATGTCTCTTCACAGCAATGGAAACCCTACCTAAAGCAATATGTAATCCACCTTCTTACTCATAATTAAGATTGTGCTATCATGATGATCTAGAATTCTTGAGATAATACCCTTTAGTTTCATTAGCTTTTAGATATCATTCCACTGACTTCTAGACAACAATTATTGCTTCCTTTATATTTGATATTATATAATATAACCACATCATTTCCCCCTTTTATCACTCCTAGCACTCCCATATACTCATATATTCTGTCTTTTATCTTAACTTCTTTTTATTCTTAACTGTCACTACATGTTTATAAACACATGTTTTAATATTGTTCTAGTTTGTTATTCAACTTTGCTGACAGTAAGTTTAAAGTTACAGATCCTGTGGTTTGTTATTAGATATGTAGTGTTCAAGACTCTCTTTATCATGGTCAGAAAAGAACCCAGGATCTAGTGTCTAGTACACAAGTACTTCACCACTGAATTACGCTCCCAGCCCCAGTTCACAACTTTCACACAGAATTTATGCACATATTTTCTTATTCACTTAGCCTAGACTTGATTGAACCATTTGAAAATGAAGATTCTAGTTATTTTTCAACTCTAGAGTTATGTCTTTTGCAATATGTGTTGCAAGGTACCTTCATATGATTTCCAGTATTCCTCACTTTCTGACAGCCACATCCTTATTGCATCCCACTGAAGTTGTACCAAATTGGTCTACTGAAGCATACAAAGAGATGAGTAAATGTCCCTGCTGAGAACGGATGATATGGCATTTGTTTGTGTCTTGAGAATGCCTGTGCATGATTTCATATTTCTCTCTTGGATTTCTCACTGAAGGGAAGGCTGTGCTATGAGCACCTCAGTGGAAAATATTTGTGTGCTAAGGAACTGAAGCATCTTGCCAGAAGCCAGGTTATGTTAGCTTGACCGTGGGTGCACAAGTAACAGTCAGGCTGAAAGACCACAGCTTCCATCAGCATTCTGGCTACAATGTCATGAAAGAACTTGTGAAAAGCAGGCTTTCTGACCCATGGCAACTATAAGAAAATTAAAGTACAGCATTTTTTTTAATTTATTGAATATCACCTTCATTTACATTGCCAATGGTAAACTGTTTCCCGATTTCCCCCCTCCCCAAAGACCCCAAACCCCTCCACCCATTCCCTGCTTCCAGGTATATGCCCCTCTGCCCAACCCACTCCCACCTACACCCCCCTCGATTTCCCTTTTTTGGGGCATCTATTGAGCCTTCACCTAACCAAAGACCACTCTTCCCACTGATGGCAACAATGCTACCTTTTTGGCTGGAACCCTGTGTGCCCCTTGGTTGATGGTTTAGTCCCTGGGAGTCCTGGGGTGTCTGGGTGGCCTAAATCATTGTTCTTCCCATGGAGCTGTAAACCCCTTCAGCTCCTCCAACCATGTCCAGACCAATGGTTGCCTGCTAGCATCTTCCTCTCTGTTTGTAAGACTCTGGCAGGGCTCCTCTGAAGACAGTGGAGATGAATAGTGAACACATGGTCACAGGGGTAAAGTTCCTGAACAGAACAGCAATGGCCTATGCTCTAAGAACAAGAATGGACAAATGGGACATCATAAAACTGCAAAGCTTCTGTAAGGCAAAGGACACAGTCAATAGGACAAAACGACAACCAACCAGTTGGGAAAAGATCTTTACTAATCCTACATATGATAGAAGGCTAATATCCAGTGTATACAAAGAACTCAAGAGAGTTCTCCAGAGAGTCAAATAATCCTATTAAAAAATGGGGTACAGAGCTAAACAGGGAATTCTCAACTGAGGAAACTCGAATGGCTCTAAAGCACCTAAAGTACAGCATCTTAACTCCTTTGGTTTTAGGATAATTTGTTAATACAAAAATAGATCTCTCATATGATCCACTTTGCATTCGTTATCTTTGTTTTATTTTCTAGAATTCCTATTTATGACATTTTCTTTCGTTTTTTCATTTTTTTATTCTTTAGTTTTCTTTACATTCCAAAGGCTTTCCCCTTTCCCAATTCCCCCCACCATATGTCCCATAAGTCCTCCCCCCCCCCCCCGCAACTATTCCCCAATCACCCCCACCACCACCATTTTTCTGTTCTGGTACTCTCCTACAAAACTGGATCCAATCTTTTCAGGCCCAGAGTCCTCTCCTTTCTGCTTCTTGGGAATCATTTGACTTGCTAATTGTGCCTTGAGTATTTAGAGCTTCTGGGCTCATTAATATCCACTTATCAGTGATTGCATTTCATGTGTATTCTTTTGTGATTGGGTTAACTCGCTTAGGATGACATTTTCTTTCTTAAATACATCATAACCAAATTTGTTGTCTTTCTCTCATAGTTTTTTAAGCATCTCATATTTCTTCCTTGCAGGTTTGAGCTCCTTTTTTCCTTGACTATCAATATTATTCAGTTTTTTATGGAGTGATTCTTTTGAAGTTATCTCCTAATGTTTAACTGGGAAGCTGTATGTGTGACGTTTATATTCCCATGAGTCATTCTGACATGTATAAAGTTATCTGCCCTGCAAAAATACCTAGAGGAATTGGAATTGAATCTTTCCATGACATAGAATCTTCAATCATCACATGAAATTTTCTCCAATTTGGGAATTAGTTCATTAGTGCAAGATGGACATGGGCATCTTCACAGGTGTCTTTAGATGTAAGAGTCAGGCCTTTCCCAAGAGAACCTACTTTACAGTGTTTCTGTTGCATTCAGATGTAACTGTTGAGTCTTCCGTCCTCCCTTTCTCCCTTCCTTCCTACCCTCTCTCCCTCTCTCCCTCCCTCTTTCTCTTCTGCCCCCTTCCTTCTTTCCTCCTTCCTTCCATTCTTTCCTTGTATCCTTTACCAAAGGTGCTATGGATCAAACCAAGGGTATCAGGAATACTTGGTAAATGATTTTCAAAAACTACACAACTATCCTATACATTTTCTTATGTAGCAAACATGCAAGAAAGAAAACCTAACCTTGAACAGCAGACAACTCAAAAAACCTAAATAATCTATTACTCTATTTCATACACAGAAACATGTACAGTAAAATGCATTGGCAACAGATGTAGGCAGAAAGAAAGTTATTTGATGATCATTTTACCAGGATCTTTTTTAATTTCCAAATTTACTATTAGACAACATTTTAAAGAAATAGTACACTGAGCATAAAACAAACAAGATAAAAGATAAAAACATATGCAAAATAAATATACCTTGACTAAATATCTGCAAAATAATAAATAGATTGTACATTTAATGTGGTAAGAGAATAAGGAGTCTTCTCAGAATATATAGCAGTAGGAGTGTCAGGAAATATTTTTCTCATCAGAAATCATCCAATTGTCTATGGAAAAAGTATAGATTTAAGTGTTCAAAACAAAGAACTAAGAGGAGAAAATCTTTAAGACAAACTTGGAAAAGTCTTAGACTAATTGGTATTCTATAAGCTTCTTGTATGTTTATAGCCATCTCTTTCTTTGGGTTAGTAAAGGTTTCTTTTATGATTATATTGAGAATTTTGAGGGGCCTTGGAGCTGGGACTCATTACCTTCTTCTATTCCTATTATTCTTAGGTTAGGTCTTCTCATGGAATCCAAGATTTCCTGCAAGTTTTGTGTTAGGAATATTTTAGGTTTAACATTTCCTTTGACTGATTTACCAATTTCTTCTATTGTGTCTTCTATGCCTGAGATTATCTCTTCCATATCCTATATTATGTTAGTTCTTTGTATGCTGAGATCAGGAGAAATAGTATTCCCCGGGGAAGAGTAAACCAATTAGTTTTCCAATACTAAATGGTCAGCCCTAAAAACATACATACAACTAAAATTTTATAGACAGAGCAGGTTATACAAGAAATGCATGTATGTGTGTGTATGTGTGTGTGTGTGTGTATAAAAGTCCATGAATTTGAAAGAGAGTAAAGAGAAGAGAAGTATAAAGAGAAAAAAGGGAAAATGAGAGGAATGAATTGTATTACAATCCTCAAATGTAAACAATTATGTTTTAACTTTTTATTAATTCTTTATGAGTTTTCATCATGTCCCACAATTCTGCTCATAGTCCCATCACTTCATCTTGGATCCACACTGGACTCTTCCTGATTATCCTGTTGTCCTATGTCATGAAGATCCCACAACTTTGGATCACAGGACTGGACATTTCAGAAATTTGTGGTGGGCCATCTCAGAGCCCTGGATCTCGGCCTCGTGGTAGCTGAGCTGGCCTGCCAGTTCTCCCTTATTAGCTTCACCAGGGCGAGCTCTACAGCACTGCTCCTTGCTAGACTTTCCAAAGCTGCCATCAGCAGAGGCGTGTCATCTCTTCTGTAATCATGCCTCCAAGGTAGCTCACCCACCATCTTAACTGTGCTGCTCCAGACTGCAAGGGGCCGGGCCAGCTCTCCTGCTCTCATACCCCTGGGCCTGGCTCACCCACCCCTTTCCCAACAGGGGTAGCTGTTTTGAGTTACCCAGGCAAGGTGCAGAGCCTGCTCTCCCAAATGCTATAGCCAGTGAGGGGGCAGGGGCAAGGGGTGGGAATGAATAGCATCCCTGTACCTAAAACACCTCACTGCAGATGAGAGTTGTACAGCCACATCTCCCAGGTTCTAGCGCCTAGGGGCCAGCTCAACTGTTTTCCCTCCTTGAAGGCCAGCTCTAATATGTTGTTCAAGGGAGGCTCAGGGTCAATTCTCCAGAGTGCTGCCACCAGTGAGGATCAGGGTCAGCTTACCAGTTGACCCTGATCCTCATTGGTGAGGGGCAGGGCTAGCTCTCTTAAACTCATGATCCTGTGGGTAGCTTTCTGACTTATTGAGATACCAGAAGTTATGGGGAGACACCACCTCTGTACCTGTGCTACCCCTAGCAGTTGAGTGGCAGGATCAGCTCTCCCACACCCACCCTGGGAGCTAGCTCTCTCACATCCCCTGCTATCAGGATCCCTCTTTCCATGTCTCATATACACTCTTCCTTTAGATTTCTTCGGGGGTGGGAGTGTTGAGACAGAATTTCTCTGTGTAGCCTTGGCTGTCCTGGAACTCTGTTGTAGATCAGGCTGGCCTCGAACTCAGAAATCTGCTTGTCTCTACCTCCCAAGTGCCACCAGTGTTTTATTTAGATATCTTTATCATCTGACATAAGACCAATTCTATATTAATTTACTGATATTTATATATATGCATATGCACATTCTTTTATATAAATTTTAATCCAGATTCATCACATGAAAGAACATTAGTCTTTTCAACTGTCTTATTTTTAGTTAATTAGATGATGTCCATTTGCTTCCAGTTTAATAAATAACATAATTTTATACTTCTCTATGGCTGAATAAAATATCAGTGTGTGTGTGTGTGTGTGTGTGTGTGTGTGTGTGTGTGACTTTGTGTGTGTGTTTCTCTGCATCCTTACTAACATTTGTTGCCATATATTCTCTTGGATATTGACATTCTGACTGGGAAAAGAAATAAGATGAATCTTAATGTTGCTTTAGCATGTTTTTCCCCAGTGGCTGAAGATGGTAAACTCTCGTTCAAATATTTATTGACGATTTATATTTTTTTTCTTTTCAGAAATGCCTTTTCAATTCTTAGCACACTCATGATTCACATCCATCTGAATTAAAGAGGTGGATGTTGGTGAATGGCATATATTTTTAATTGCCCCCAAAGAAAATAAATTTAGGTGCAGAAAATAGTTACAAACCTAGAAAAGAATTGCTGAGGGGAAGTAAGGGCTGTCTTTAGGATCAGGGTTGTGTCAAGCCACAAGCCAAATACTCTGCAACACTATCGGTTAACAGTCTCAGAGAAATGAGAGGGAAATCATAGAACCTCAGAAAAAGTGATCACGTTGTTATATTTGTGTGTATATTTCAGCTGTCTTAAATGCAAAAGTACTTTAAAATCATTATGATGAAGCAGTGTTTTGATCAAAGGGTCTTTTTTTTTCTTCCACTTGCTAAAATCCAGCTCAGGATTCTGAATAATTATGTGAAAGATCTAATCATTCTCCCCTGTCATTATAAATCACAGAAAACAATGTTCAATTTCAGCCTCGTGGTGTTTGAGCTGCAAAATACACAAAGAATACTTCAAAGGTCACATACCATCAAATAAAATTATGACTAGAATGGTGCTCATACATTTCAACAGAGGAAAATAAAACCAAGATGTTTACAGAGAGATATCCTACAAATCAAGAACACACACAGGTGACCACCTGCAGAGATCTCTGTCAGGAAAGCCAGTGAAACTCTGATGAAGGCACATGACTTTCTTCTGTTGCAAACTCAGTCAGCCATCATTAGACAGGAGCCATAAGGTCTCAACATCAGCGCCAGCTACAAATCTCACGATTTCACTCGATGAACTGAGCATCAGCCGTACCCTTAAGAGGTGAGAAGGTGACCAGTTGGTGTCTGGGGGATATTGGGAGACTTCCAAAAAAGGAAAATGCTCCCATTATTAAAGTCAGTGACAGAAAAAAGATGGAAAAAGGAGAATTACTCATCCAAGGAATGGCTTAGATGACAGTATTAAGAAACTGGAGGTGCCAAAGTTGCAGAAAAGGTAGGCTGTTACAAGTCAGAAGTCATGATGAAACCAGTAGTTATTTGTCCAGACTAGAAGCTCCCAAACAAAAATTAAATCTAACTTATGTAAAAAAGGGAGGAATACATTTTTATTTTAATTTATTATTATTATTATTATTACTATTATTATTATTATACTATTACTACTACTACTAGCAGTAGTAGCAGCAGCAGTAGTATTTAAAGGTATACATGATATGTATAGGGTGTGTGTGGCACAGCATTTGTGTGGAGGTCAGAGTACAATTGTGGAGTAATTTCTCTGTTTCTGCTTTATGTGGGTTCCATGGGCCAAACTAAGACCACCAAGCATATAGAATGGGCACATTTACCTATTGAGACCTGCAGTCAATAACTCAGACTAATACTTCATAGTCGATTCTTGTATTTCAATATGCTGTAAATTATCATTCAAATGTTTCTCACTCTTCACTTTTTCTCTTTGATTCTATTAATATAATAGAACATGATGATTTTTTTCAGAATGATTATAAAGTTCATAGCATAGCTGTCCTTTGAATTCATGAAAATATATGCATCTAAAAGGAGAAAGAGCAGAAAAATAACTGTCATCTATTCAATCTAAAATCCACTTCTCTTTCTCAACATATTTTCTACAGACACAAGCTGAGAAATTATTTAGTATAGTATAAAGATATCTTTGATTCCATTGTTAAAAAGCATGCTGCTGAGATCCTACTGGACAATGTGAAAATACAAAAGACATGGGACAGGAATGTTTTTTTCCAAGCTCTTTGAGAAATTGTTTATAACTTCCAAAGCACCCAACTTTTCAATTTAATTTTTGAGAATTATTGACAGAAATGTGGAATTCAAGTATTTTAAAAATGTTAATTTTTCCTTAGTGACTTTTAAATTTTTTAATCAAACAGTTGTTTGATCATTGCTAAGCCTTGAAACATTCAGGATAATACCAGGTTTAATGTTTCATATACTAAAGTGGTATGTATATAGGTAAGCAGGGGTACATGTGTACACATGTATGCATGCAAGTATGTGTATGTAAAGCTGTTTAGTAGAAAAAGTGGATGGAAAAGTAAACTTGTTATATAAACTGCATATTGATTATTTTATATTTCACATATTATTTTATGTTATATATATGGTTTTGATTTGATCTTCATTATACTAATAGGTGGTAAATAATATTTTTTCACTTTTCAAGGAATTTAAGCCAACAGAAGCTAAAAAAAAACTTCTCTAAACTACATAGATATTTAACTATATGCTTGAGAATTGGACACAGTGCTTCTGAATCAGAGTTAATCCTCTTATCTTTCTGAATATACAGTATAAACACTGAGTATTTTTTTTTTGTGTGCTATAGGTTTAGTATAGAAATAGGGTAAGTACTTGTGGCTGTGGGATCTGACCAGAATCCTTGTCTTTTATCCTAAAGAAAAAAAGATGTACTTTAAAGGCTCAGAAGCAGAAAGAGAGAGAGAGACAGAGACAGAGACAGAGAGAGACAGAGAGAGACAGAGAGAAAGAAAGAAAGAAAGAAGGAAGGAAGGAAGGAAAGAAGAAAAGAAAGAAAGAAAGAAAGAAAGAAAGAAAGAAAGAAAGAAAGAAAGAAAGAAGACATAAATCCAATATACACATACAAGTAAACTATGGGATGGTGGTTTGTGGCATGTCCATCCTCTGAAAGTAGATGAGGTAGTATTGCTTATCTTACCTTCTTTGGTGTTCCCTCTTCAAAAGAACCATCCTTGGGGCATATGAGATTGCCCTGTGAGCAAATATGCTTGCTAATAACCCTAATGATCTACATTCCTAGTCAAAGGAGAGAACCAAGACCTGAAAGTTGTCCTTTGAGATCCACATGAATAAACCATGATTGTACACACACACACACACACACACACACACACACACACACACAGAGAGAGAGAGAGAGAGAGAGAGAGAGAGAGAGAAAGGGAGACAGACAGACAGAGACAGACAGACGGAGACAGAGAGAGCAAGAGAGGTCTACAATACAAATTTAAATATAAGTCCAATCTTTTGATACCTGATTATACTATGGAACTAAAAACTACCGTGGAATGTGGAATAAGAGCTACCAAACAAACCCACAAGATTCTCCTTTCATAACCCTGCTCCCATCCTCCAAGAAATACAGGCAACAAGAAGATCCGACACTTAGCTGCTGAGCTATACACTCAGTCCTGTGGGAAGAAAGCACATCTTAATACTTCTAAAAAATCATTCCATTAGAACATTGCTAATACTTCTACTAAAAAAAGTGATTAAAATCTTAATCAACAACTGTTCTAATTACCTTTATGTTACAGTGCTAAACACAGACAATAAGCAACTTGAGAGAGAAAGGGGTTTATTTAGCTTAAACATCCATGTCACAGTTTATCAGGAGGGAAATCAGTCAGGAAGTCAAACAGAAAACAAGAAGATTCCCTGGAGAAATGTCACTTGTCTGCCTCGTTGTCTGGCTTGCTCAGGCTCATTCTCAGCTAGTTTCCTTACACAGCCTAGGACCACCTAAATGACAATGTTATCCTCTACAATAGGGTGGGTCCACTTACACCAATTAATAATGAAGACAATTTCATCTAGTTATATCCAAATGCCCACCTGATGTAGGTAACTCTTCAATCAACACTTTCTGTTTAGGTGACCCTACACTGTATTAATTTGGCAAGGATAGTGAACTAGGACAATGACCTACTCTTAAATATACAGACCTCAGTACCTAAATGCAAGAAACATGAAGAAAATTGGGGCAACATCTCCAAAAGTTACTACCATTACAACAATGGACACCAGTGAATATTTTTTTTAAATCTTGTATTTATTTATTTATTTATTTATTTACCTATTTGTTTTTGCACTCCAGATTTTATTTCCCTCCTGGTCCATCCTCAGACTGTTTGACATCCCATACCTCATCCTTGTCCCCTTCACCCATACCTCTGTCTCTAAGAGGATGTCCGTACCACCTAACCCAACTGAACCAGACCTCTAAACTCCCTAGGGCCTCCAGTCTCTAGAGGGTTAGGTACCTCTTCTCTGATTGAACCCAGACCTTGAAATCCTCTGTTGTATATGTGTTGGGGGCCTCATATCAGCTGGTGAATGTTTGCTGGTTGGTAGTCCGGTATCTGAGAGATCTTAGGGGTCAATGTTAATTAAGACTGCTGGTCCTCCTACTGGGTTGCCCTCCTCCTCAGCTTCTTCCAGCTTTTCCCTAATTCAACCACAGGGGTCAGTGGCTTCTGTCCATTAGTTAGGTGGAAATATCTGCATCTGACTCTTTCAGCTGCTTGTTGGATCTTCTGGATTGCTGTCATGATAGGTCATTTTGTGTGAGCACTCCATAGCTTCAGTAATAGTATCAGGCCTTGGGACCTCCCCTTGAGCTGGATCCCACTTTGGCCTGTTGTTAGACCTTTTTTTCCTCAGGTTCCACTCCATTTCCATTCCTGTAATTCTTTTGGAGAGGAACAATTATGGGCCAGAATTGTGGGATGGCCCCTCCCTCATTTGATGTCCTGTCTTCCTGCTGGAGGTAGGCTCTGCAAGTTCCCTCTCCCTACTGTCAGACATTTTATCTAAGAGAGTCCTGAGAGTCCCTCAAATTCCTGGTCTCCCCAACCACATACCTCCCAAGGTTACCTGTTTCCATTCTTTCTGCTGGCCCTTTAGGGTTCAGTCCTTTTCCCCCATCCAATATTAGATCATGTTCTCCTCTACCCCCTCATCCACTTTCCCTCCCAAGTCCCTCCTTCCCTCCCCCTTGTGATTGCCTTCTTCACCCTCCCAAGTGGGACTGAGGCATCCTTAGGCAAAGGACATAGTCAATAAGACAAATTGGCAACCAACAGGTTGGGGGAAAAATCTTCACTAACCCCACATTTAAGAGAGGGCTAATATCCAAAATATATAAAGAACTCAAGAAACTAACCACCAAACACTCCAATCAAAAAAAGGTGGGGGGTAATAGAACTAAATTGAGAATTCATGACAGAGGAATCTTAAATGGCTGAGAGACACCTAAAGAAATGTTCAAAGTCCTTAGTGACAGAGAAATGCAGATCAAAATGACCCTGAGATTCTACCTTACAACAATCAGAATGGCTAAGATCAAAACCTCAGGTTTGAGGATGTGGAGAAAGAGGAACACTCCTCCATTGCTGGTGGTATTGCAAACTGGTACAACTACTCTGGAAGTCAATCTTGAGATTTCTCAAAAAATTGGAAATAAATCTACCTGAAGACCCAGCTATACCACTCTTGGGAATATACCCAAAAAAATTGTGCTACCATGCCATAGGGCCACCTCTTCCACTATGTTCAAAGTTGCCTTGTCTGTGATAGACAAAAGCTGGAAACAATCAAGATGTCCCATGACAGAAGAATGGATACAGAAAATTTTGTTCATTTACACAATGGAATACTACTCAGCTATTATTTATAATAGCCAAAAGTTGGAAGGAGCCCAGATGTCCCTCAAAGGAGGAATTGATACAGAATATGTGGTATATTTATACAATGGAATACTACTCAGCAATTAAAAATAATGAATCCATGCAATTTGTAGGCAAATGGCTGGATCTGGAAAATATCATCCTGAGTTAACCCAATCACAAAAGAATACACATGAAATGCAATCACTGATAAGTGGATATTAATGAGCCCAGAAGTTGGGAATACTCAAGGCACAATTAGCAAATCAAAAGATTCCCAAGAAGAAGGAAGGAGAGGACCCTGGTCCTGAAAAGACTGGATCCAATTTTGTAGGAGAGTACCAGAGCAGAGAAATGGGGGGGGGGGTGATTGGGGAATGGGCGGGGGGGTGCGGAAGAGGACTTATGGGACATATGGTGAGGAGGGAACTGGGAAAGGGGAAAGCCTTTGGAATGTAAACAAAGAATATAGAAAATAAAAAAGAAAATAAAAAAAAAAAGAATGAGGACATCCTGAGTTTTGCAGGCAAATGGATGGAACTAGAAAATATTATTCTGAATAAGGTAACTCAGACCTGAAAGGACATGAATGGTATGTACTCTCTAATAAGTGGATATTAGCCACAGAAAATACAGAATACTGTCCCTACCCACAGGACAGTCAACAGGGTTCCAGGACCACTTAGGAGAAGGCAAGAAAGAAGAGACATGAGAGAGGGACAGCAAGACAGTATTCTGATCAAGCTGTCAAATTTTATTTTTTACACAGGGCTTTTTAAAGGGGAGCAATCAGGTGTGGGGAGGGGTGAAAGGGGGGACAGTCATTATATTTGGGGAACAATCTCAGGGGGCTAGTATCATTTCTCAGAAATAGTTTCTCAGAATTGTCTCTCAGAATCACAGGGAAAATCTGGTGAATGATGTAGGAACTTGGCACTAGAAATTGATCATAAGGAGGTGAAGTGGAAATTAGTTGCTATGGTAACCTAACCATAGGTGAGCTTTATTTGTTCTAGCCCACTCAGGTGAGCTCTGTATGTACTGACCATCTAGCTTACTTGGCTAATCTTTAAGCTAGTACTTTTCCTTCTAAAAGCAGGCTAGAAGAAGCAGGCTAGAAATGGCTGAAAGGAGGTTTTGAGATCTATGTGAGAATGGCTCCAATACCCAAAATACATTTCACAGAACTCAAAAAACTGAAAGACTCAAGTGAATATTAATTCAATGAAATCCAGGAAATAAATGATTATGAAAATGTACATCAAAAGCAAGTAAGAAAATAAAAGTTTTCGATGTATAAAAAGTCAATTCCAAAATGACATGAACAAAGTAAAGAGGTAAATATAAAATATGAACAAATTCAACAGATAGAAGTGTTTAAAAACTAGATTCAGGGTTTAGAAGTGGAAAGTTCAATAAAGGCAAAAAAAATCAATAAAAGCCTCATTAATGAATAGATCAAGTAAAGATAGGATAGCAGGGCTTGAAGGTCTGCCATTTAGACTACAACAAAGATAATAATAATGTATGGATAGAATATACACAAGCTATGAGGCACTATAAAAGATGAAATTTATTAATTATATAAAAGACAAAGAAAGTAATCATAGTAATCCACTCATATTTTTCAAGAAAAACTCTAAATGCCAGGAGGCCACCATGGACATATGGTGCTTTTAAATAAGGCTATTATATTCAACAAATCTATACTCCGAAATTGAAGAAATAAGAAGCTTACATGATAAACAGAAACCAAATAAATACCAGCACTATTGAAGATAGCCAAACAAGTTAAATTATACATACCTAACAGCAAAATGAACATGTCCATAAAGCCACAGGAAAGAATAAACCAAACTAGAGCAGAACCTTATGCCAATGAAGAACATGGGAGCATCAAACACCAATAATAGAACAAATGACAGAAATGAATGCTGACAGTAGATAAGAACATGCAATGGTAACAATCTCAGTTCTTCCAACCCAAAGACATGAGCTGGCAGAGGGAATTTAAAATGCAGCACCATTTGTGACAGAAGAAAGATATTTCACTAACAAAGATAAACACAGCATTAGGAAGAAAGGGTGAAGGAGACTGCAAGCAAACAACTAGAAAAAAAGCAGGTGTATAACTGACCAATATCTGATGAATGACTTCAACCACATATGTAGCAGAGGATGGCCTTGTTGGACATCAATGACAGAAGAGGCCCTTGTTCCTGTGAAGGCTCATTGCCCCAGTATAGGAGAATGCCAGGACATGGAAGCAGGAGTGAGTAGGTTAGTGAGCAGGGGGAGAGGGAATGGGCTATGGGGTTTTTGGAGGGGAAACCAGGAAAGGAGATAACATTTGAAATATAAATAAAGAAATATCTAATAAAAAATCAAAAGAGAAAATTAGGGAAGTTAAAAAAGGTACCTTCATATTGACTAATAGAATAATCTGTGAAGCAGATATCATGCTTCTATACTCTTATCCATTTTATATTGGTACACCTAATTCTGAATTTCATAAACCAAAGACTACAGGATATAAAGATATCATGTGTGCTGTTATCAATACAACAATACTAAATAAATTCAACAGGCTGCTCTCACTGGAAAGAGGTAATCTCAATTAAAAATTGAGAAAGAAACATTAACCAAGTCAAATGATAGATCAAATAGGTTTACTGGGCATCTACAGATAATTCTTTCCAAACACTGAAGACTGCATTCATGTCAGTGAACCCCATGACTTTCTCTAAAATAAATGACATTTTGTGATGCAATTCTTTCAAACTCTATTTGACCACAACAGAAAAAAAAAATGACAAATCAAGAACAGGAGAAACTTCAGAATACATAAAGTCTTGGGGAGAATGAACAATACATTACTAAATGAAGAATGAGTTATAAAAAACCAAGATGGAGGTATTTAAAATTCTAGAATCAAATGAAAACAGTATACTAAAATCATTTGGTATAGTACAATAGCAAGCAGTTCTAAAAGAAAGTTTTGCAGCAATAAATTTCTACATTTAAAAATCAGGAAAACCATACATAACTACCTTATCGATGTATCTAAAGGTATTAAAAATATAATAACTGAAGCTCCACCAAGTAATAGAAAAACTAATGTAGAAATGAATGAAATGGAAACAAAAACAAGCAAACAATACAAGGGCTAAAAAGTTGGTTGTTTCAAGAGGTAAGCAAGACTGGCCAATTCTTAAACTAACCAACAGCATGGAAAGACTCAAAGTTATAAAAACCAGATGAAAAATGAAGTACTCAAACAAACACCAATGAAATTCTTGGGACCATTTGGGCAGACATTGAAAATTTATATTTAAAATATTGGAGAATGTTAAATAGACAGATAGATAGGTAGATAGATGATAGATAGATAGATAACAGTGTGTATAGCTACCAGGCTCAACAATAATTTAAAGAACGTATGTAGATCTATAACAAGCAGTGAGATTGAATAAAGTATGTTCTGTCTAAACAGAGCTCAAGCCAGACCTGTTGAATTTTACTTTTCAAGAAGAATTGAAACCAATATATCTTAACTCTGCCCATGAAATAGAGAGGAAAAGGATGCTGTTAAACTTATACTATAAAGTCAGACATGAATGCAATTAACACACACACACACACACACACACACACACACACAAGAGCATCTCCCAATTGAACATGTATGCAGTGGATCTCAATTAAATTCTTATGAACTGAATTCAACTATAAAATTAGACCCTTCACCACTACAGTGTGCACTTAATTCCAGGGGTATAGAGATGGCTTTACTTTCGTGAATCAATACATAAAATAAAACACAATGGTATACACAAGGGCAGAAATCACACAATCTTCTCAATAGTTAGAGAAACAGCCTCTGAAAACTTCCACTGATAAAAGCCCAGGAGAAGATAGAAATCATATAAACACTCCTCAACATAAAAAGAATTGTTTGTGTATGTGTATGTATGTGTGTGTGTTTGTGTGTGTGCGTGGGCAACAAATATATAGCCAATATTATTTTCAGTGAAAGATATGAAGTTCCATTAGAATTATTCATGTTGTCTTAGTCCATGAAACCTTAGTTACAATAGTAAGAGAAAAAGATAAAAGGGATACAAGGAGAAACCCTTAGAACCAATAAGCTCATTCAGCAAAATGGTAGAACATAAAATCAGCATGCAAAATCCATGTGTCTTCAATATGAAGGAATGAAGAAAAAAGTCCCATTTATAAGGAGTGAATCATAACAAGTCAATGAAAAAAAAAAAAACTCCAAAAGTTTATACAATGAATAAAGATGAAGAAAGGCACTAGACTATATCCACACTTTCTATACTCTCAAACTGGCAGGATTAATACCTTGAAAGTGGTTGTATTACCGAAAAGCCTCATAGAGATTTGATACCACATACAAGAAATTCATATTTTTTCACAGAAACATAAAACAGTAAAACAGTCTTAAAATTCATTAGGAATCACAGAAGTCTCTGGTCAGCCAAAGCAATTGTAATCAAGAAGAATAATGCTAGAGAAATTAGATTCATTTTCAAATTAAACTACAGAGCTATAGTAGTATAAAAGAATAGTTGGCACCAAGCAGATAAACAAACAGACTAAAGAACCTAGAATTCCAGGTTCATATCCATAGTTCTCTCTGATTTGAAACAAAGGTTTCTTTTTTCTTTTTTCTTTTCGAGACAGGGTTTTTATCTATAGCCCTGGCTGTCCTAGAACTCACTCTGTAGACCAGGCTGGCCTCGAACTCAGAAATCAGCCTGACTCTGCCTCCCAAGTGCTGGGATTAAAGGTGTGTGCCACCACTGCCTAGCTCAAAACAAAGGCTTCAAAAGCACACACTAGGGAAAGTATGATCTCCTTAAAACATGGCACTATGAGTACTAGATAGACACATGTACAAGAAGGGAAGAAGGAACCCATCACCTAATCCTACAAAAAAAAAAATAAGTCCAACTGTGTCAAAGATGTCAAAGGAGTCATGATATTGCTAGTGAGAGAAGAAAACATAAGTAAAATATTTGAGATATAGGCCCAGGCAAGGGTTATTGGAAGAATACTCTACTAACTCAGGAAATAACCCAAAGAAATGCCATGTAAGAGCATGTGAAATTATAATTTCTGAATAATAAAAGAGAGAGTAAGTGAAGAGCAAACCTGTAGATGAGAAATCTTTGTAGCTAAGGATTTAACTGAGGATTAGCATTTAGAATACATAAATACATTAAAAAACCCTAAATACCACAAATTCCAAACAACTTGTTTAATAATAGGGTGATGAAATTTACAAACATGAAGTAAAAATGGCCAATAAATATGAAAAGAAATGTCAAACATTATTAGAATCAAGTAAATGTAAATTAAAACTGTACTGAATTTCTAACCACCCTACATGCAAGGGCTGCCACTAACAAAACAAAGAAAAGAAAAATGCTAGTGGATTGTGAAAACTAATGGTAGATTGTAGTGTGCAACGAATATGGAAATTCATGTGGAGTTTCCTCAAAAACTGAACAATAAAATTACAATACTCTCCATATATGCCCCCCATGGTGATATATGGAAAGGACTCTAAGTTATATTGTATAGATACTTGTATGTGCATATGTATTTGAACACTTTCACTAGGCTTCCATCAACATAATAGATGGGGAGATAAAGAAATTCTCTCTCTCTCTCTCTCTCTCTCTCTCTCTCTCTCTCTCTCTCGTGTGTGTGTGTGTGTGTGTGTGTGTGTGTGTGTGTGTATACATGCATGCCAGCAATGAAATTTTATTCTGCCACAGCAATATTAAATTATGTCATTTACTGGAAAAATGGATGAGTCTGGTGATCATCATATTACAGCAAAATAAGCCGAACTCGATATTTGTTCTTCTTTGTGGATATAGATTATACATAAAGGACATGTGGAGATGAATATGACCAGCATACTCGGTATCTTTGAAAGAAGTTTTATAAAATTCGGCATTGTGTGCAATGAACATGTTAAAGTTCTTAAAATAAGCAAACAGATGTGAATTGGCTCATCTGAAGGTTAAGCTATTGCCTATATAACAAAAGACTACAGAAAGTCCAGCACAAAGCACCCAGAATGATTGTAACAACCACACACTTCATAGATTAGTTTGCAGATATGGCTGAATCAAGGAACTAAAAACATGTTCTCTACTGGGTTTCTTAACTATGAAACCATGATCCCTCCTTGGACCTGGAACTTGTATTTGTGTTGCTATTGTAGAATTAATGTTTGGGGAACAAATAGTTTCTTATTCTTCACAAGTTACATTGAGAGAAATCACACTTGAAGTACTGCACTCTGACAGCCTCACCAACACATTGCTCATTTGGTCAAAAATCTGGATTTTGAACCTTAAGTTCAGAATGGAGTGAGACTTTTAGGAGCGGCAGGATGAAGTTATTTACAAGGCAGATGTATTGTAAATTGTGGGCAGAGGGCTAATAAGTGTATCTGAAGTAAATTTTCCTTTCTTTCTCCATTTTTCATCTTTATTTTCCTTTCTCTATTCTGTCTCCCTGCCCTGCTTCCCCACCTTGCCCCATCCCTCAGTCTTTACTTGCAAAGTTGCTTACCCCCTACAGTACTGTGGGTTTACAACCAGCAGGGTGTTGCATGAAGCAAAACTAATCACAATGCTTTCTCCTGGAATACAGTCATAGCCACCATAGTGTGGTGGCTTCTTCCCTATGCAGACCTTTTCTGTAGCTAGTGTCTTATTGCTCACAGCCCTGGCCATGCCTGGGGTGAGTGCTCATGCTTGTTTCGCTTTGATGTTGAGGTCGCCTTTGCCATGCTACTCTGGCTTGAGGCTAGAGGTGCTGAGCCTCGGGGCAGCTGAATGCTAGATGGTCCCTCTTCACAGATGGTCCCTCTTCACCGATGGTCTAAGCCACATGCCTCACTGTTGCCTAGCATGTCAAGTTAGAAAGACAACTCCAGGAAAGGGACAAAAGATCTTAGAGAGAAAGTCTGGGAATGAGAGGCATTGCTAAGAACTGTGACTTGGTGGTTATGTGTAGTGATGGTTTGATTTTCAGTTACTGGTGTGAGTCTCGAATAAGTTCTCTCTGGTCTAGTTAAGACAGCTGCTCAGAGCCAGTGATGAAAGTGACCATGGGTCCCTTCTGAAAAACAAAGCAGCTATGAGCTCTGCTGCATTAAAAATGCTTTTAGATCTAACCATTTACCTACAAATTGCATGAGTTCATTATTTTTAATTGCTGAGTAGTACTCCATTGTATAAATATACCACATTTTTTGTATCCATTCCTCTTTTGAGGGATATCTGGGCTCCTTCCAATTTCTGGCTATTATAAACAAGGCTGCTATAAACATAGTGGAGCATGTGCCCTTATTGTATGCAGAGGAATCCTCTGGGTATATGCCCAGGAGTGGTATGCCAGGGTCCTCTGGAGGTGACATGCCCAATTTTCTGAGGAACCGCCACACTGATTTCCAGAGCAGTTAATCTGGAAAATCTCATCCTAAGTGAGCTAACCCAATCACAAAATAATACACATGAAATGCAATCACTGATAAGTGGATATTAATGAGCCCAGAAGCCCTAAATACTCAAGGCACAATTAGCAGGTCAAATGACTCCCAAGAAGAAGAAAGGAGAGGACCCTGGGCCTGTCAAGATTGGATCCAGTATTGTAGACCCAGAACAGAGAAATCGTGGAGGGGGGAATGAGTGGGGAATAGCAGGGTGGGGGAGACGAATTACGGGACATATGGTGGGGGGTAACTGGGAAAGGGGAAAGCCTTTGGAATGTAAACATAGAATATAGAAAATAAAAATTAAAAAAAATGCTTTTAGTTAACTACAGCCTTCCCACTCTCCCTAGTGGACCTAAGGATGCACAGAGTACAGCAGAGGTACTGCTAGGTAGATTTAATGTTCTTTGTCTAGGTCCTAAGCACCACAGTGACTTTTAGTCTGGCCCTTTGAAACATATCCTTTTGGTATATTCTCTTAAGAAACATGGGTATTATGTGAGGACTATCTTAAGTCTCAGGGGCAGACCATGGCTAAGTTCTCTGGTAAATAGTCCCAGCCACATCTAGCCTTTGAGTCATACCAACTCACCAAAAATCTGAAGCCTGCAAATGATTCAGGCTTCAGATATTTGAGTCACCCTTGGCCTCAGGCACTATGGAACAGACATAAGCCATGACCTGTCCAAATTCCCGACCCACAGAGACATGTGACACTGTTGTTAATCCTCTGTAGCACTAAGTTTAGAGCCCTCTGTTAGGCAGCACTTGGAGCCAAAAAGAATAGCGGGAAGTGTGCCAAATGGCGGAGGAGTTGATTACAGGAATGCTGGAGAAATGGAGGCATGACACTCTAAGGACTGTCCTTGACTCACCCAGAGCATCTCAGGTCTTAGGTTTTACATGGGACACCAAGCTTCAGCAAAGGGATAATGAGACCAACCAGATAGAGCAATGTGCATTATAAGAGGCTCTGGAGGAATAAGAGTGAATCAAATCCATATCCAACAGCAGCAGAAAGAAAGCATTGCCCATCGACACATTCTAAGCTATTGTTAGACAGATGCTTGGAGAAATCTAAGCAAATACTTTGTTTTTAATCTTGCCTCATATGCCAAAATACCAGTGATGTTTTAAGCATGGAGGCTGGAGGCAGGAAGAAGGAGGGAGAGTGGAAAGGAATTTCAAATTATCAAAGAAAGGTTCAACCCAAGCCGTTTTAATGAAAACAAGACTTTAGAACAATTTTGCCAGATACTCCAGTACATTGAAAGCATTTTTAATTCCGAACAGTGCATGAGATACTCTTGCAAGATGACCTATTTCCTTCACAAATGACCTTTTGTAGATGACATTTTATTATCAGGTAAGTCTTTAAATCTCTTATTAAAAACAGTCTATGATGATGGTTCTCAACCTTCTCAATGCTATGACCCATTAATAAAGTTCCTGTTCTGGTGACCCCCCCAACCATAAAACTATCTCATTGCTACTTCATAATTGTAATTTTCCCACTATGAATTGTAATGTAAAAAAATCTGTGTTTTTAAATGGTCTTAGCCAACTCGTGATGGTCAAGATGCACAGGTTGAGAAACACTGGTTTATGGGGTTAGGAGATAGTTCTTCAGGCATTAGTGTTGGCTGCAAAAGAAGGAGGGGATACATTCAAATCCCCAGCTCCCATGTTAAAAAATAAAAAGCTGGATGTGCTATGTATATCTGTGATTCCAGCAATGTAGAAAACAGAGACAGGGCCATCACTGAAGCCTGCTGGTCACCAGCACAGCTAAAGTCAGTGAGAAACCCTGTCTCATGAGGGGGAGAGAGAGGGACTCACTACTCTGTCTTCCATGTGCATGCATAAGTATATGTGCCCACCCACAATAGACACATGCATAAAACACACTTATACACACAGTGCACACAACTTAATATTTCCGCACTCAGGAAATGTATTTTAGATGGCCTTCAACTCTCTTTGAAAAGAATCAGTGCTTTAAAAACCAAAGATGGCAGAATTAATTCACTATTCTGATTTGACATAGATCAGTGGGCTTAAATGTTGTTGACAAGCCTTCTGGGTGAAGACAGAGCCTCAGAATAGAAAGAATAAGAAAGTGATCCAGGGAGACTCTGTAGTACATGACAAATACAGAGGGGGATACTCTCAGCCAGCCATTGAACTGAGTACAGGATCCCCAGTGGGGGAGTTAGAGAAAGGACCCAAGGAGCTGAAGGGATTTGCAGCTCCATAGAAGGAACAACAAGATGAGCCACCAAGTACTCCCAGAGCTCCCAGGGACAAAACCATCAACCAAAGAGTATGCATGGTGTTACCCATGGCTCCAGATGTATAGGCAGCAGAGGATGATGGTCTTGTTGGACATCAAAGGGAGGAGAGACCCTTGGCCCTGGAAAGGCTCAATGCTGCAGTGTAGGGTAATACCAGGACAGGGAAGCAGGAGAGGGTTGATTGGGGAACAGGGGGAGGGGAGATGGCTTATGGGATTTTTGGGGAGGAGAACCAGAAAACGAGACAACATTTGAAATGTAAATAAAGAATATATCTAATAAAAAAAGTTGGCAAGCAACTTCAGGAATAAAGTGCTTCACTTGTAAGGTTATTGCAAGGTTCATTTGACCATTAACTCAATGTGTTAGCTTTTTAATCATTGCATAACAAATTACAGAAATTTAACATATTAATACGCATGTGCACATTAGCTGATATTCCAGTAGCTTAGAAAGTTGGTTATTCTATTCCTGTCTCATAGCTAGACTAGAAGGTCCCAGGAGAGTTTCCAAAGCTAGTTCACACAGTTGGAGGGTTTCTTTTCTGGCTGAAGTAAGATTGATTGCTTGTTCTTGCTGGTTCTTGGCCTGGGGTCACTTGCAGCAGCTAGAGGCCACTCTCAGGTCTTACCCCAGAGACCTGCTTCTGACCAGTGGTCCACTTTCTTTATGTGGAATTCTTCACAGACTAAGAAAGTCTGAGTTACCACAGCAAGCTGGAGAGAGTTTTGAAAGGCTCCTGCACCTCAGACCCACCTAGATAATCCTCCTATTTTGACACAAACTGATGATTAATCCTAAAACCTGCAGAATCCTTGCTGTATTGTAACATAATAAACATTACTGGTAGAAGGGCACAGGACCATCATTTCAGTTTTTGGCCCCTAAAAGTAGTCTACCAATTCCATCTAAGTTTTAGTCAGAAAGTAACTTCAAATGTGGTGACAACAGTGCACACCTGTTGTCCCAGCAGTTAGGAGACTGAAACAAGGAGATTGTCTTGAGTTTGAGATTACCTGAACTGTCTAGTGAGTATCAGGTCAACCTAGTAAAATATCAAGGTCATGTCTGAGGGAGCGTGTGGCAGGAGAGAGAGGAATGGGGAGGAGTTTGACAGGCATTCTGCTTCTATCTCTACCTACCTCTGCTGTTACAGATGTACCACCTAACAAAATCCCAAGATTTTCATTTAGAAAAATTAGTACAGAGAAGTCAATGTTCATTCCTTTTGGTTGTATGAGAACTACATGGGCAACCAAATCTAAAAGTATCTAGCACTATGCTATGTAAATGGTTGACTGTCAAGAGAAATCCCTCCTCTCTGATGGTCTCTCTCCTATACAATTGAATGTTTACTATAAGCTTGAGGTCTTACTTCAACCCCATCTCCTTGGCTACTGGTCCATTTCCTTTCATGAATATCTCTTAGAAGAAGAATTCACCATGTGTCTATCTTTGTATCTGAAACAGTAAATAAAGGCACAAACATAAATCATGAGCAAATGTATATTAAAAATGAATTTTCAGTGCACCAGTGGTTGCAAAATTGGGCAATGCCTGTTAATATCAAAATGGCTGTGAAAAATAAATATATGAAAAATTTTTATTTCAATCTAATGCTTGCAGTTCTGAAAATGTCTCTTGATTGAATTATACTATTATTTTTCTTGGAGTATAGAATCAATCATACTTCTTTACATTAATTTTTGAAGGAAATGGCTTGTATCCCTACTTATAAAAATTCTGAAAACTTCAATGATTAATGTAATTTTACTCATATTTAATAGCATTTTACTCAAAAAAAATTGAAGCCAATTCAAGATCATGACAGTTCTAGAGTAACTAGCTTCCTATGCAGACATGTTAAGTTCATGGGACATAGACAAACTTGAGGGTGGTTACCATGTGTTCAAACATTTCTACCATCAAAGGTGTGGCAATAGCACTCTGGAGGGAGAGAAGCACACATCAGATTCTGACATCAAGTTGCTCCAGGTCACAGTTGTATTTGGTAAACTCTAAGAACTTCTTGCCTACCCAAAGGGCTTATCAAACGGATTAAGAAAATCATATTCCCAAGTGTATCCATTTTGATTTCTCTCTAGAGAACAACCTAGAAAAGTCACCTACTTTACAATTAGCTGTTGTAATATCTGAGGAATGGATATGGAAAGTCTCAGAAACTTGAAGAAAAACAGATGTTTCTGTGTTTGGGGTTTTATTTTCTTTTTCCTCTGATACAAAGGGAAAAAAAAACAATCTTAGAAAAACATGTCTTACTTGAGCACATTGTCTCCATAAAAACAAAAGAGAAAAAAATAAAGCTATATTTCTCTCATAAAAGGACTGAAAAGCATCAAGTATCAAAACCTACTACAAAGGCCACATACTGAACCAAACCAGAGAGCTGGCATTAATGATTCATCTGTAGCTGCTCCAGATATTTGGAAGCAAAGAGCTGCTTTCTATTATCAAACTTTAGAAGGGGTTTGGGGGGGCCCAAAAGCTTTTGGAAATGCACCACAGAGGAGAACTTTAAGATATCATTCCATTATTAGAGAAAAGCTTCCTAAAATTTTCAAGGCTGACAATGAATGGTTTCGAAGGCTAATGTTTAAACTTATGAAATACTTATTTGATAATTTGAGGAGTCACAGTTATTACGATAAAGTTTAAAACTAGCTGCTGATAGGGAAATGCAAGATTACTTTTCCAATTTGTATATTTTTCCAATTTCTTTTTGGTTCCATTCATTGTTTTTAATGTGCTGAACAGTATACTTCCAGAAAAAGTACTCATGCTGGATTCAGAGCTCTGTTCAGCTCAGAGTCATGTGCGCATCCTGACAATACCAGCACATCAAAGGACTCTTCAGAAGCTGCTATTTCAATCGAAAAGTACTTGTGTTACCTGTAGTACTCTGTGCATGTTTGAGACCTCCCTGTCCACGTTAGTTTGTCTATTGTTTTCCTTCAGCTCATTTTAAAGAGTCATTTTAGTGAGACTTTATGGGTTGAGCTCCTGATTATTCTAGGAGACATTCTTTCACAGCAAATGTCATGACTCTTGGTTCTAACCAACTTTCAGCTAAGGAATACTGAGAGTGAGAGAGATAGTCTTCTCCAGAAAAGAACACACCGACTGTTTACCCAATACCAAATGACTAGCCCTGAAAACATAATACAAGCAACATTATACAGACTGGCCAGGTTGTATTTATGTGTTTTGTTAATAGATGTGCACATACATATGTGTGTGTAGCATAATTGTATTAGTTCTGAAAATAAGTCTACAGTTTGAAACCTTTAAGAAATGAAGGTCCAGTGTATAGAAACTATTTCTTTTGTAAACAAAATGACTTCATAAGGTTTACAAATTACATATACCTTATTTGTTCTGTAAGTGTAGTTTCAATTATATTATTTTTTCTTAAGTAGCTTCTAAAATATAGTTTGGTTCTCATGTGAGTTCACATTAAGTCAAGAGCAAAGAACTCTATTTTTTTTAATGAATTCTTCTTCCCCATTTTTGTTGTATTTTCAACTAAGCAGCATCAAAATAGAGTAGAAGTATACAATTCTGATTATATTATGTGTATATATTTACAATGTTCCCACACAAGTCATATTAGTTTCTAACATTTAGGTTCAATGGATGCTACAGAAATCCCTAGGCTATCCACTATCTAGATTTTGGGGAGTTTGAGAGAAGTGATGGTTTTCCCTGAATTTCCTTCCCCTTCTCCCAGTGCTATCCTTCTTTGGGTCTCTATGACTTGATCTTATTGTATGATCTCTCTAACTCTATTTTTATTTCGAGCTAGATTGTAGGGACAACACAATCTCCTTATGAAATATTTAGAAAATAAGTGAACTAAAGAAGAGAGTCATAAATTCAATTTGATTATATTTGGAGATAAACACTTAATTTTGAGATATAATAATGCTGCTGATTTTTCAAAAAGATATCGCATGCTACATAATATCTCATAAGCTATAGTTTTCTTAGCGAGTACATTTTAGATATGGCAGTGAATATCCTTTTATATCTTTATCAATTATTAGTTTTCAAAAGTGGTATATTACTTAACTTTGTAAACTACAGTGCATCAGATACTGAGTGTGAAAGTCATAGAGAGAAACCTACAATCAGTGATCTATTCTGGTTAGGCAACTTGTGTCTATTTATAGCCATCAAATGAGGACAATTTCAGAGATATTCACATGGCTTCAAATTGTATATCATATTGTTTTCCATAAGAAACTGTCCCATAAATAACCCAAACAACATTTTATTAACATATATCGGCATAATCAAACAAATGAATAAATATATTTTGTAATAAGTTGAATCAGAATAAAGTATGGATGAAATATACAGTAAAATAAATTGGACCAGAATTAGAACCGGAGATGGTCCCAGACAAAAAAAAATTTCTCTAAAACAATTTTTTTTGTAATATTCTTAAAGTGATCCATATGACAGGAGGGGCGTGGGATGTGCCAACATCAAAGAGCTGACTTGACTGCATGGGAACGTTTCCACATGAGAATCACAAGCATGCCATAAATTTAAGTAATGAAGAGGCTCGTGGTGAAGAAGAGCCTGGGAATCTTTCTGCGTAAAACTGCATCTGTGCATCCATGGGCTCTGACTCTCAGTTTGAAAAGAAACTGGTTCTGATTTTTAAGTGAGTACACACAGAAAACTAACTGGTCTGACACAGCAAGCATGATCTTTCCCACAACCATTTTTTTTTTTTTTGCTTATTGTTATTTTTCCGTGTCCACCTAGCTGTATAACATACAATAAAAATAATTTATGACAAATGGTCATATTGATATCCAAGATGATGATGTGGCATTCACCATTGGTCTATAATAATATAATCTAGATAGAACAGCTGGAATAATTTTTAATATTTGTCCCAGGGCCAGGCACAACAGCCCACACATGTAATCTCAAGCACTATAGAAGCAGATTAGGAGATCAGAATGGACCACATTAGAGTCTCTGTCTCAAAGCAACACATTTTCTCAGTTACATTGAGAGTGTAAAATGGATCTTCAGTAAACTGAGAAAGTACATGTTTGCTTATTATTTTTTTAAATTTTTATTTTCTATATTCTATGTTTATATTCCAAAGCCTTTCCCCTTTCCCAGTTCCCACCACCACCATACGTCCCATACTTCCTCTCCCCCTCCACTATTCCCCAATCATTCCCCCTCCCCCCACGGTTTCTCTACAAAACTGGATCCAATCTTTACAGGCCCAGGGTCCCCTCCTTTCTTCTTCTTGGAAATCATTTGACTTGCTAATTGTGCCTTGAGTATTTAGGACTTCTAGGCTCATTAATATCCACTTATCAGTGATTGCATATCATGTGTATTCTTTTGTGATTGGGTTAACTCACTCAGGATGATATTTTCCAGGTCTAACCATTTACCTACAAATTGCATGAATTCATTATTTTTAATTGCTGAGTAGTATTCCATTGTATAAATATACCACATTTTCTGTATCCATTCCTCCTTTGAGGGATATTTGGCCTCCTTCCAATTTCTGGCTATTATAAACAAGGCTGCTATAAACATAGTGGAGCATGTGTCTTTATTGTATGCAGGGGAATCCTCTGGGTATATGCCCAGGAGTGGTATGCCAGGGTCCTCTGAAAGTGACATGCCCAATTTTCTGAGGAACCGCCACATTGATTTCCAGAGCGGTTTTACCATTTTGCATCCCACCAACAGTGGAGGAGTGTTCCTCTTTCTCCACATCCTCGCCAGCACTTGTTGTCTCTTGAGTTTTTAATCTTAGCCATTCTGACTGGTGTGAGGTGGAATCTCAGGTTGTTTTGATTTGCATTTCCCTGATGACTAATGATATTGAACATCTCTTAAGGTGTTTCTCAGCCATCCGAATTTCTTCTGGTGAAAATTCTTTGTTTAATTCTGTACCCCATTTTTTGATAGGGTTATTTGGTTCTTTGGGGTCTAACTTCTTGAGTTCTTTGTATATATTGGATATTAGCCCTCTGTCGGATGTGGGGTTGGTAAAGATCTTTTCCCACTTTGTGGTTGCCATTTTGTCCTTCTGACAGTGTCCTTTGCCTTGCAGAAACTTTGTAATTTTATGAGGTCCCATTTGTCAATTCTTGATCTTAGTGCATAAGCTATTGGTGTTCTGTTCAGGAACTTTGCCCCTGTGCCCATGTCCTCCAGGGTCTTCCCAAGTTTCTTTCCTAATAGTTTCCGTGTGTTTGGTTTTATGTGGAGGTACTTGATCCACTTGGAGTTGATCTTAGTGCAAAGAGATAAGAGTGGGTCAATTTGCATTCTTCTGCATATTGACCTCCAGTTGAACCAGCACCATTTGTTGAAAAGGGTATCTTTATTCCACTGGATGGTTGTGGCTCCTTTATCAAAGATCAAGTGACCCTAAGTCTGTGGGTTAATTTCTGTGTCTTCAATCCTATTCCATTGATCTACTTGCCTGTTGCTGTACCAATACTATGCAGTTTTTAACACAATTGCTCTGTAGTACTGCTTAAGGTCAGGGATATTGATTTCCTCTAGAAGTCCTTTTATTGTTGAGAATAGTTTTAGCTATCCTGGGTTTTTTGTTGCTCCCAATGAATTTGAGCATTGCTCTTTCTAGATCTATGAAGAATTGAGTTGGGATTTTGATGGGGATCACATTGAATCTGTAGATTGCTTTTAGCAAAATGGCCATTTTTCCTATATTAATCCTGCCAATCCAGGAGCAAGAAATATTTTTCCATCTTCTGAGGTCTTCTTTGATTTCTTTCTTCAAGGACTTGAAGTTCCTGTCGTACAGATCTTTCGCTTGTTTGGTTAGAGTTATGCCAAGGTACTTTATGTTGTTTGTGGCTCTTGTGAAGGGTGTTATTTCCCTAACTTCTTTCTCAGCCTGCTTGTCCTTTGAGTACAAGAAGACTACTGAGTTGCTTGAGTTAATTTTATAACCTGCCACTTTGCTGAAGTTGTTTATCAGCTGTAGAAGTTCTCTGGTGGAGTCTTTTGGGTCGCTTAAGTAAACTATCATATCATCTGCAAATAATGATAGTTTGACTCTTCCTTTCCAATTTGTATCCCTTTGACTTCCGTTGTCTAATTGCTCTCACTAGAACTTCAAGTACTGTATTTAAAAGATATGGAGAGAGAGGGCAGCCTTGTCTAGTCCCTGATTTTAGTGGGATGTTTTGCTTATTATACACTTTATTCAGAAATTCTGGTAGTGCACACAGCAAAAGAAACTCACTCTGAATAATTTATTTCTATTCCCCCCTTTTCAGTACATATCGGAGGTTATTCTTTTTTTATATTCATAACTGGGATACACTTACATCATCTCCCTCTCTCAGCTTTACTCTCTTCTGGCTCTCCCGGCTACTCTCCCTGCAACACAAAGCAAGCCTCCCCCTCTCAAGTTGATACCCTGCATTAGTTTGATTGTACTTGTCACAAACATATATACACTTATTTATGCATACATACATGCATTTATATGTGTGTGCATGTTTGTGTATGTCTATATAAAAGTATAAATACAATCTGCACCAGACACATCAATATGGGGGCTTGTCACTGGGAGAGACTAGTTCTCCTAGTTGTCAACAGTTGCCTGTAGTTATCTGTTTATTCCAGGAAACACTATGTAAGCTGACAATGGAGGGAAATAAACAAACAAACAAACAGTAGAGGAGTACTTTACAGCTATAAAGACAATGGATTCATGGTGACCTCAAATTTGTTGGCATCCTCCCTCAGTCTCCTGAGTGCTAAGATTATGTAGGTATGTGCCAGAATGCCTAACAACAACACTCTTTGAAAGAGATTACAAGTGGTTGCACCCTGCCAGCTTTAGGATGAATAGAAGCCCTCGCTAATAGACAAGAGTTACTTCATTCAAGAACCACAGCTGGGTCCCAAATCAGCTTCTTGTGCTTATGGAGCTCTTTCCTCTGACAGTTTACTCAGATCTCACATCCTGCCCTCTACCTGGACCCTGTGTCCTCCATCCTTTGGCCCTCAGCACTTTGGGTCTGGCCACATTCCCCATGCCTAGAGTGATCTTTTCAGCTGGGAAGGCTTAGAGATGCTGGATTCTTCTGACATGTGCTTATGCATAAGAGAAAGCCTTGGGCTCTGAAGACATCTCAGGGCTGTCTTCTGACTCCTGCATTCTCAGGAAGGGGAAAAAGAACTGGGCAGCAAAAGGGTCCCTTGAATGGTCCCTTGAAGACTCCCATCCTCTCTTTCCCCTCACCAAGTGCCCAGGAAATCCCCACTCAGATCAGCCCAAGGCTTTTCTCACTGGCAGAGAAAAGGGCACCATACTCTACCTCACAGTCATTTGACTGTCATCATCGACCCAACCTCCTGATGATATTCCACCACATCTCCAGCTGTCCCTGACCTCCACTACAGGCAACAGAGCTGTGAAACTTTCTTATGTTATTTTAACACTGAGTCTCATGAGTAGGACTTTCTCGCACTAGTTCCTCTGCCTGAGTCTCCTAGCTGGTCCTCCAGCAGTCTCCTCCTTTCCCTGGCCATGACTCAGTTGTCTCTGACTTCCCCTTTGCCTGCCTCCATGTTTCAGTGAGAGTGTCTATATTGTCCTGCTTTCTGTTTTATTGCACTGTGTGAGAGAGAAAGACCTCTCTTCTTTTGTTTAAACCATTAAAGAAATAAATGGCATGACTTGAAAAAGAATTACATTCTCACTAGTCTTCACACTCAATTTTTACTGGCAAAATATTACATTGATAAACCTCGCACTTCCTCAAATTACTAAACAGAATAAACTTTAAGTCTCTTCTGGTAAGAAAACAGGCACAGAACAAGGATATCATTGGTTTACATTCAGCAAATAAGAAGTTCCCAAAATATTCTGAATTTATATAAATTTTCTAAAGTTAAATGTATATTAAACCTAATTTAGTTCAATATTTAAGAAGGTAGAATGTTTGATTCAGAGAATGTCACCTAAATAGAAATAATCACAAAAATAACAGAGTGAGATAATTCCTAAGAAGGTTCTAAGTGTACCCTAAAAGATTAACAATACCTTGAGAATGCCTCTACATCATGCCTTCTCCAGTTCTCTTGAACATTTTTTGACAATTGGACTCTTTTAAGTCCCTACATTAGTATAGAATTAAATTTGAATATTATTTATATATTTTTTTCAAGATCAAAATATAAATTTAGAGGGATAAATTTTGAGTAGTTAATTTATGTCAAGTAGAAATCAGAAACATATTATTAAAAATATGACAAGAACATTAGATTGGCAATTAAGGAATCAATATTATTTAAAAGAAAGTGTGAATCTCCAAAAGAGGGAAAGGAAGTAATGTCTTCATCTTGAAATAAAATTCTTTGAAGAGATGATCATTTTTTCTTGGTCAATATTTTGAATATATAATACTTCCCAACTGTATAAATTCTGTTTACAAAGGAAGAAAGGTGTAATATATAATAAGTTTACTTTCCAAGTAGTTTTCAAATACGTTAAAGCAACATAAAGAACTAAGCCTTTTACTTTCTGATCTTAGATCCTACCCATCTGTAACCCAAGAAAGTCACGTGCCCCTGAGCTTACCTTAGTCTTAGATAATATTTCCAAGGAAATACAAATAGCATGATGTCAGCTACTATGGAAATACAAAGAGGTTCCTTAATACTTACTGGTACATTTGTTGTGAATGAATCCTATGGGTCAGTATCCAGAGTAGGAACACCTCCACAATATCTCTGCTTAACTGAAGATAGGAAGACTAGAAGCATTGCAAGGTACATTGATCCTGTATATATTAAAATAGTTTCCATTTAACATCCATGATAATACACAGTATTTTATATTGATTTGCTGTTTTGCCACAATGGTCTTTATAGGACAGTAGCTTAAGTGAAAAGTGTTCTTTGTCTTGTTCCATACCTCAAGGCTTGAGTCCTGTGAAAGAGAATCACTTGGAAACTGCTTTATTTTCTTTCTAAGAATAAGATTATTTTTTTAAGCATTAGCTCTTCAACATCCAGTTGTTAGAAGTGAGTCATAACTGAAGATCCATGTTAGGAGAGAAAATAGATGCTACCTCCTAGTGAAAGAGATCTGAGAATTCACAGATGTGTTTGCAAATCACTTTAGAAAGTCTAGACGACATTTCTCTGAAGATTGTTCACATAATATAAAAAGAAACAACTGGACATTGTAATTATCAGACCAGGTTCATAAAATACCATTATTATAATTACTAAATATGTTTAAAAGGTTTAAATTATTGATTGATATGCTCAAATGGGCTCTTCCTCCTCATATATTGTTAACTGCATATCATAAAAGCATCAAAACTTTTTCTGTAGCCACATGTGACTAGTTCTGGCCCTTTTTGGTGAGTAGGAACCATGTAATATTTTACCAGCATACTCAGGAGCCATGGCGGTCTTCTTCCACTCTATCCTCCCTGTTGTAGGCTAGACTGCTGTTTTAGCATTGCTGTGAACAAAATGAACTAAGCCTCTTAAGGACTAAGCAACTTAATGAGGAAGGCTTTATTTGGGTTCATAATTTTAGATTGATTTTAGTTTGTCATGACTTGGAGGACTCAGTGGCAAAATCAGCTTTGTTCATCATTGAAAATGATGCAAAAGCATGTTCCCATTTCAGGCAGGAAGCAGAGTGTAGATAGGAGCAAAGGGTTACTATAACTTCCAAAGTTGGACCCCATAGTGGGCTATTTCTGCAAACAAGGATCCATCTCATAAAAGTTCCACATTTGTCAAAAGCTAGGAACAAGCATCAAGCAGAAATAGAGGGGAGCTGTTACAGATTCGAACAAACCACAACAGTGTGTATGCCAAAAGGACAAAATCCTAACTTCCAATGGCCTCATTCAAGAGTGGTTTTAGGATGTAAATAATATTTGATGAGCAATTATCAACTATGACTGATGTTTTTAAAAAACTCATGATGTGCAGAATGTATAGGGCAAATTCTTAGGAGGCGTGAAGGAATAGATAATAGTTACGAGCCACGGGCCAACAGAGTCACTAAATGTGAACTGAAAAGCAAAGAAGAGAGTCTGTCCTAGAGCCATGAGTACCTACTAAATAGCTTGATGTGGGGTTTCTAGTTTCTAGAACTCTGAGGCAACAAACTCATTCTAAGGAACCAGGGTAATGGCATTCTGTTAGAGGAGGCCAACCATCAGTGTTTATCATTGAAGATACCTCATATGGAGACAGAGAGGGCAAAAGGAATAAAATACTGTGGTTGCTGATGTGAATCACAGTGGAATTCAAATTAACAATTTGTTGTAATAGGTACCTGAGGCTTATGAATGATTTTTCTGTTGCAATATAGGCCATACTGTATTGATAAATATCAATATTCACATATAACTACATTCTTAACTAATACATTTCTATTTGGTTTTGGGGTTGATATAATTTCATACAGGTGAAAACTTGCACATGCATTTAGATATACATGCATATAAATACATAAACATATACATATAGGAAAAACTATTCATTATACTAGTGTATATATTTTAAAACATTACCTGAGTAAGAAATGGGCCAAAATGTTAAAATCTTAAAATAACTGTTTTTAAAATGTGTGTTTATTATTATAAATATTAGGGAAATATTAAATGAGATTTTATTTAATATGTTAATGTTTTAACACTTATAGATAATGGATCTCATATAGGTTTAAACACCATATTTATACTCCATTTATTATAACCATTGATGGGCAGACTGGTAGCATTTTGAAATATATATGTGAGCTTAATTATATTGCATAAAAATGTCAAATTTTCTAATTCCATCTCATTTCTCATTTAATTAAGAAGAAGAATTTTATTATCAGGTATGTTTAGTTTTGATTCACAATTTTGCTAAACATATACTATGCCATTTTGAGCAAGTTTCTTATCTAAACCCTGCAATTGTCTGTTTTAAGATAGTAACAACAATAGTTTCTTTATATAACTAGCAAGGACTATAAAATAATATTTACATATCTAACATGAATTTTTCCCCTCTACAGTAATACAAAATATATAACATTAGAATATGAATTTTCTCTGTCATTTGAAGGAGTGTATAAATTATTAGGAGCAAAAACCAACTATGATCAAGTAAGTCATTTCAGACTTTTGATTCAAGCAAATCAGCATGTTAGCCATGAGGAATTTAAAGGACATCTTGATGCTGGAGGGAACACCTGTTCCTAGAATTTGACATCTGTTCTGGCTGGCTGTGAGTTACTCACTTCTTTACCTTTAGATGAGGTTGGCCAGCTCACCACGTGCTGAGATGCCTCCTTTGCTTGTTTGCACGCACTGGTTCAAAGTCAGTAGGTTCTCTATTCTCCTTGACTTGACTCAGATCTGCTATTCTATTTTCAGCTACTTTTTTTAAAGGTCCTAGGGAACAGATGGCTTTTATAATGTAGGAGATTGCATTATTTTATCAAGACATTTCTGCCTTGACAAGTCTGGCTGATACGTTCATACTTCAGGGTAACAAGCCTGTATACCCTGTCACTGTGCTTGTCTGATGTCTCACTTAAACCAACTTGGACAGAAGCCAGTCTAGAGAATGAGCAAGAGCATACACAGTCCCCAGCAGACTGGTACTGTGCTCTTCCCTGGATATCTTTGCTTCCTCTTCTCACCCTTTAGAATGGCTTATATAGATAATATAAGACAGAACATTATATGTCTAGCCAGTGCATTTTCCTATCTCATAAAGGCTTGTTACAAAGTTTTTCCTTAATAACATGACCTCCATCCTAAGGCTCAAAAGTCTAATTTAAATCAATAACAAAAGGATCATTTCTTCCTTGTTTTACTAGGGTATTAAATCTATCTGGAAGGTAGAAAATACAGAATACCATGGGCATACCGCTTCCTAGATTTGAGAAGTAGATGGGGAGGCTTTCTGAATATTTCCTTACCAGTATGAGCTATCACTTGTTTTGCTGATCTTAGTCATCCTAGTAGGTGTAAGATTAAATTTCGTCAAAGGGCTTTTCTGCATCTATCAAGATGACCATGTATTCTTTTTCTTTCAGTTCATTTATATAACAAATTACATTTGTTGATTTATATAAGTTGAACCATTCCTGAATCTCTGGGGTAAGGTCTACAAGATCACAGTGAGTAATATTTTGATGCATTATTTTATTTGATTTGTATGCATTTTATAGAATATTTTGATTTCTGTGCTCTTTTGCATGGACATCCCATAAATCCACAAGCACATGACAACTTTTCTTATTTGGTTAATATATAGAATAATATTTGCACACTCTTTCTGAATATTTCCACATACATTTCCACAGGTAAGAAAATAGAGTTTTAAAGATATCTAACTTTACAACATGTGTCTCAGACAAAGAAAAAAATGGGTTGTAATCAATGAACTAGTATTAATTTCAGGATGACTAAATGGAGTTTTTGTAGTGCAATGTGACTGAAAGCCAGCACTCCAGAGGACCAGGTAGAAGGTAGCTGTGAGTATAAATCCAGATTGTACAAGCTACCTTGGGCTATAAGGTATTCTGTTTATATAAATAGATGCCTTATATAGATGATGTAAGACAGAAACATACATACACAGGTAGTGATAAAAGAAGCACCTTGAAAGAATAAATATCAGTGCCCATTTCACACTTCTTTTCAGTTAAGCAAAATTTCTTACATCCTTTCGAAAGGGACCTAGAAAAATATAATAAATGAGGTAAGTAGACTTTGTGCTGATATAACCTGATATTCGTTTCATATCATGAGTCAGCATCCCGTTCAAGGTAGAAAATGCAAGTGGCACAAATTTTCAAGTTCTTATTTTCCTTGAACTTTGACTAGTATATAGAATAAGGAGGGTATTTGTTGCGTTTTCTGAACTTTGGTCAGCATATAGGCTTGCTTTTTTCTGAGATTAGTATTCTATGATCTAATTGCATGTACTAATACTCAAGTTTTTTTTTCCCAGAGAAGGTGTCACACTGTTTCTCAGACTGTCTGTAATCTTTGAGTCATTATTTTGCTAAATGATTTTGCTACCAACTGTTTTCTCAGTATTTATGTTTATAACAGCATAGCTGGGATGCTCTCAGTCTTAGCCAGAGAAGCCTTTCTCCTGCAGTACATCACAGTCAACGTAGAGACTCATAAGTAGTCAAAACACTGTAAATTAGACTCCTTTGCAGGAAGCCAGGTAGGACCTCAAAACTAACCCTCATAGTGAAAAACTTCCTCTAACAAGGCCACACCTACCCCAACAAGACACACCTCCTAAGAGTGCCACTCCCTGGACCAAGCATACTCAAATCAACATAAAGAAGAAGGGGGGCAATGGTGCTCCTTCCTTTCCCATATAGAAGCTTTACAGTAAATGTCTAGTGATACTGTGTCAAAGACCAAACTATTAAAATATAGTTTCTTGGCAATTATTAATGACAGTATTAAATTTAAGGAAATTACTTTAAAGGGCCATCATGAGAAATCATTCTTATAAAGCATGCAAAAATAATTTTAATATTTTTTATAATGCACAACACCAGAAATCATAATACACAAAGGCCTATTGGGCAAAAGAAAAAAAGAAAAAGCCTGAGTAGGTGTGTGTGTGTGTGTGTGTGTGTGTGTGTGTGTCTGCATCTGTATGAAATTGAATTTCACATGTATTTTATTTGCGTCCATTTCTTTTTTGTTTGTTTGTTTTTCTCCTACACTACTTTTCTTGGTTTTGATTTTATAATATTTTATTTTATTTTATTTTATTTTATCTTATTTTTTTAGATTTTCTAAAAGAGAGAGAAAGGGTATGGATTTGTATGGTAGGGAAAGTAAGGAGGACCTAGAAAGAGGTGGGGAAGGAGAAAATATAATCAAAATGTATTGGATGAAAAAAATTTTTCTTTAGTTTTTAAAAGGTTTTTCCTTTTATTTACTTTTCTTTTTTTTCTTTCTTTTCTTCTTTTCTATATTCTTTGTTTACATTCCAAATGATTTTCCAGTTCCTGGTTTCCCTCTCCCCATAAGTCCCATGAGCCCCTTTCCCTCTGCCTGCTCCCCAATCAACCCCCTCCCACTTCTCTGTCCTGGCAATCATTGCAGCATCAAGCCTTTCCAGGACCAGGGCTCTCTCCTTCCTTCTTGGGAATTATTTGAAATGTTAATTGTGTCTTGAGTATTCAGAGCTTCTGGGCTTATATCCACTTATCAGTGACTACATTCTATTTGTGTTCTTTTGTGAACGGGTTACCTCACTAAGGATCATATATTCCAGTTCCAACCATTTGCCTAAGAATTTCATGCACTCATTGGTTTTAATTTCTGAGTAGTATTCCATTGTGTAAATATACCATATTTTCTATATCCATTCCTCCATTGATTTCTGTGTTCGTTCCATCTTCTGGCTATTAAAAATAAGGCTGCTATGAACATAGTGAATCATGTGTCCTTCTTGCATGCTGGAGAATCCTTTGGGTATACACCCAGGAGTGGTATAGCAGGGTCCTCTGGAAGTGTCATGCCCAGTTTTCTAAGGAACCGCCAGACTGATTTACAGAGTGGTTGTACCAACTTGCATTCCCACCAGCAGTGGAGGAGTGTTCCTCTTTCTCCACATCCTCACCAACACCTGCTGTCTCCTGAATTTTTAATCTTAGACATTCTGACTGGTGTGAGGTGAAGTCTCAGGGTTGTTTTGATTTGCATTTCCCTAATGACTAATGATGTTGAACATGTCTTAAGGTGATTCTCAACCATTCAAAATAATTTAGGTGAAAATTCTTTGTTTAACTCTGTACCCCATTTTTAATAGAGTTATTTAGCTCTCTAGAGTCTACCTTCTTGAGTTCTTTGTATATATTGGATATTAGCCCTCTGTCAGATGTAGGATTGATGAAGCACTTTTTTCCAATTTGTTAGTTACCGTTTTGTTGAATTGACTGTGTCCTTTGCCTTACAGAAACTTTGTAATGAGGTCCCATTTGTCAATTCTTGATCTTAGAGCATAAGCTATTGGTGTTCTGTTCAGGAACATTCCCCTGTGCCAATGTCCTCAAGAGTCTTCTTTTCTATTAGTTTCAGTGTGTCTAGTTTTATGTGGAGGTCCTTGATCCACTTGGAGTTGATCTTAGTACAAGGAGATAAGAATGGGTCACTTTTCATTCTTCTACATGCTGACCTCCAGTTGAACCAGCACCATTTGTTGAAAAGGCTATCTTTTTTCCACTGGATGATTTTAGCTCCTTTGTCAAAAATCTAGTGACCATAACTCTGTGGGTTCATTTCTGGGTCTTCAATTCTATTCCATTGATCTACCTGCCTGTCACTGTACCAATACTATGCAGTTTTTAACACTATTGCTCTGCGTTACTGCATGAGGTCGGGATACTGATTCCACCAGAAGTTCTTTTACTGTTGAGAATAATTTTAGGTATGCCGGGTTTTTGTTATTCCAGATGAATTTGAGAATTGCTCTTTCTAACTCTATGAAGAACTGAGTTGGGATTTTGATGGGGATTGCATTGAATTTGTATATTTCTTTTGGCAAGATGGCCCCTTTTACTATATTAATCCTGCCAATCCATGAGCATGGAAGAGTTTTCCATTTTCTGAAGTCATCTTTGATTTCCTTCTTCAGAGACCTGAAGTTCCTATTTGCTACCAGAGGAAGTTCCTCTGATGATGGCTGAAAGGCACTGATCTATGAAAGTCAGACAGATCTTTCACTTGTTTGGTTAGTGTCACACCAAGATACTTTATATTGTTTGTGGCTATTGTGAAGGGTGTCATTTCCCTAATTTCTTTCTCAGCCTGCTTATCCTTTGAGTATAGAAAGTTTTTTTTTTTCTCAAACAATGTATCCTAATTAGGGTTTTTCTTTTCCCTTCTTTTTCTTTTCCTAGTTCCTCCCCATCCTCTCTCTCAGTTCCTCCCCACCTCCTCTCCCAGTTCCTCCCCTCCTCCCCTAGTTCCTTCCCCCCTCTTACAGTTCTTCCCCCTCTTCTTCCAGTTTCTCCCCTCCTTTCCCACTTCTTCCCCACTTCTTCTCCCAGTTTCTCCTCTTCCTCTCCCAGTTCCTCCTCCTCTTCCAGTTCCTCCTCCTCTCCCAGTTCCTCCCCTCCTCTCCAATTCCTAGCCCCTCTTCTCCTAGTTCCCTTCCTGCCCCTTCCTCTACTTCCTCCTCCCCACCTTCTCTCCCAGTTTCTCCTTTCTGTCTCTCATGAAAAATGAAATGAGGTTCTAAGGGCTAATAATATAAAATGGTACAATATGAAAAAAAGATAATACAATGAACAAAGTTTATCACATTGGAATAAGAAAAGCAACAAACAGAAGGGAAAGAGCCCAAGGACAGACACATGAGATAAGTACAGACCCACACCTATATATTTATCTACTCGGGAATCCCATAAAACAAGTCAACAGGAAGCCATAATGTATTCACAAAGTACCAACAGGGAAAAGAGAAAAAGTAAATGAATAAAAAGATAAAAATAAAAATTAAAATTAAAATTAAGCCCTGATATGACATTATGAGACAAGAAACATCCGAAGATCCTTTAAGTTCATTTTTTGTTGGCATGTACTGCTTGGCATACACCCTACTCTAAGACTAGTTTGTTTCCCACAGTGAAACATCATTGAATGGAACTCCATTTTTATTTGCAAGTATCTATCAGTTGAGGATTATTTCTGGTTTAGGCATGGTTTTAGCTCTGAGACCCCGTCTAGTGCAGACGTGTGGAGGACCAATTTATGCTGGCTCAGTGTAAGTTCAAAATGTCATTGGTCATGCTGATCATGTTGACAATGTGTGTGTGTGTGTGTGTGTGTGTGTGTGTGTGTGTGTTCCATTTCCATCTTCTCTGGTTCTTACACGCAGCCTCCTAGTCATCAGGTCTCTGTGAGTCCTAAGGGTAGAGATATGATGGAAACATTCTATTTAGGACTGAGAGCCTGAAGGTCTCTCCAATTCTACATGTTGCCTGGCTGTCAGCCTCTGTATCTGTTCCTATTTGCTACCAGAGGAGGCTCCTCTGATGATGGCTGAAAGGCACTGATCTTTGAGTATTACAAAATGTCATCAGGAGTCATTTTATACCTATGTTCTTTTAGTGGAACAACAGTATTTGGTTTGACCCTACTACCCTGAAGTGTGGGAAATTTTATTTTCAATAAATAAATATTGAAAAAGGTATTTATATGATTAAAAGTATGGGTCTTAATATATAACGTAACAACATATGTTTGTTATTTTTCTAATTTCCTAAAATTTTGTTATGGAATAGAATACTGTTGCCAGAGTACTCTAAAATGATCATTCTTTCTCATCATTTTTATCAGAAGGGAAAAATAAATGCCTATGATAAGAATAAGCCTTTGCATTATCAAGTTGAACTAAGGGAATGTTCCCACAGTTTACTCAATGGGTGCTTATTTTTGTTGTGGGATTATCAAGGTGAAAGCTATCTAGCATACTGCCCCAGGGATGATGGGAAGCAGTGTACTAAGACTCACAAGGAATACCAAATCTTAAACCTGGAGACTGTGCCTAGGAATTATATGCTTTCCAGATGGGAATATAACTTTAATGCATGCAGTGTTCTCCGAGCTAGGAGATTATTGCATCATAAAGAGAATAGATGTTCATCATTAACAGTATTTGATCCCAAGTAGAAAAAAAATTAGTGGTGAGAAGAGCAGTCTATCAGACAGGCTCTGGTGTTTAATATAAGAAGGAGGGAAGACATCATCTGTCTAAAGTTCATATTTGGTGCTACATTTACTTGAGGCCAAGATTCTGAATGAAAAATATGTGCACAGTCAATCATGTAGTTATTTCTAATTATCTGTTTTGACTTTATGTAAGCAATGCCTTGAGTTTAACATCAATTTTGGTATGCAATGCCCCATACATCAAAATGTACTGACACATTAATGAGGAAGCAGAAATGGAAATGGGAATGGCAACAGTCAAAGTGCTCAAATCCTTTCTAAAAATACGACTCGGTATCCAGGGCTGGCTGAAGATTGCACATGCTTTGGAATACACAGCTAGGACAATGAAGCTCTTCTCATGCTTTTCCACCATCTGCTTATGGTCACAAATCTAACGATGAGAAAACTTCCCTCCACGACGGTTCAGATTAATTGATCTGCCTTGTGCAGGCATTGAAATTTCAGGATCACTTAAAGGTAAAATGGTATAATTTAAGAAAGATGTAGGGATTTTAATTTTACATGCAAATGACTACTAGTGCTTTAAAAGAAGAACTAATGTCTATGTCCTAAAATCAAAACCAGTCTTAAGAACACTCCAGTGACATGACATGTTGACCTATTGGAAAACTGCTCTACCTAAGGAGTTAAGCAACTATTGATAAACAGAAATATCAAGTTTCTTCTAAAAATTACTCACTGTGAAATATTTGGCAAATGGTTTACTTGCCCAGGGAAACCTTAACTTTGAGCTCTACCTCTGCCTGGGAACTTTATTGACAGAACATGATTTGTTAGCCTCTTTATCCCTAAGCTTAGAAACTAAAAGGAGAGTAACCACTAAGCTATTCTCTAGGTCCTCAGTTTCCAGAGAATTCTTTTATCTATCACTGTGTTCTCATGATTCCTTTTATGTAATTACTATCCCCCAAACATGATTATCTACCCAATTACCTTTTCAACTTTTTGAAGTAAAAAAATTGATGGCACAATCTGGAGTTGCTGCTCTTGAGACATGATGTACCATTGGGAAAGTTCTCAGCCAAAACAATCAGCTCAGGATTTGGATAAGACTATAGAGTGGCACATTATTCAAACCAAGATGTTGAATTTCAAGGACCTGCAGTGATAAGTGAACAGATGTTGATTGATCCTCAAAGAGTAACCATGGCCTAGTTTGTTCCCTCAGCTCAAGGAAATTCCTACAGAATAGCTTAGCAGTAAGTCTTGAGTAATTGTGTAATTTCTAAAGGACTGGAGGCTTTGATACTAAATGTGGGCTGAGAACAATTGTTACCTTCATCCTTACCAATATATAAATAAATTTTTATTTATGTAAGAACATTGTTTTGTGTTAAATAAATATATTTCCTTTATATAAGACCTTCTAAACAAACTTCATGTAGCTGTTACACTTAAAAGGGTATCTCGTACTGTTGAGCTTATATGTGGTGGTATTTATATAGGGAAGTGATCATAAATACCATCTGTTGGAAAAGGATTGTCAGAAACACAAGTATGCTCAAGGCAAATGAGTTGGCTTACTGAGTACTGATGCCTGCTGCTCAGCCTGACAATGTGAGTTTGATCCTGAACCTACATGGAAGGCATAACGAATTGATTCCCCCAGTGGTTCTTGACTTCTATTAATGTTGCTACTAATGTAGATAAGGTTATTAAACTCTTACTATCATCTAAGTATTCCTGTAACTGAATTAAATCACAGTTTTCTATGTCTATTTATGGTTATAATCAAGAACTTGCTATGTCATTATGTAGCCAAAGTTGGCTTAAATCTTTAGCTTATGTTCCTATCTTAGCCTCCCACATGTTGAGATTATTGATGTATGACATCCCACCCAAATTCATAAATACCATGTGAGGTAATCATAAATATCGGTTCCTTTTTTTTTTTAGATTGAAAATGTGGAGCATGTAACGGTAACTCATTTCTCATAGGTCACACAGATGACATTAAGGAAACCGAAAATCTGACCCAGCCAATCTCACTCCCATGTTTTCATTCATAATAAATTATGCATGTAAATTAAAAACAGTAATCTTGTATTATATACAGTTAAGGAGCTGATGACATTTCATTGCTATAGTGAGATGGTTATATATAAACTTTAATGTAAGTGAACTAGGTTTTCTTTATACCATAAACGGTTTGGTGATGTTGGCTTTTTTAACAGTCTTTGTATATTTTCTAAATATTTGAGAATACCCTCAATGAATATGGACTAAAGGAATAAGATTACATTTTATTTTGTAAAAGAACAATGCAACATTCACCAATGATAAATCTTAACATTTAAATCAACTAAAGTTTTGGAGAAGAAAAAATCAAGTGTGTGTGTGTGTGTGTGTGTGTGTGTGTGTATGTGTGTGTGTGTGTGTGTGTGTGTGTGTGTGTGTGTGACAGAGAGAGGGGGAGAGACACAAATTATTTCTTATCCTATTTCTTTTTTGTTCCTATGCCTAGTAAATGCTCAAAGAGCACAATGATTTGAGCTCTTATGAAAATAAGTGTTTTTATAACATCCTGTTCATAATAATTCCAATAATACTGACATTTTAGATAGATCTACTGAGCACTCAAGGTAATCTCTATTTAATCATTTGGGCTTTGCTTTGATCACTCTTAATTATGGTTAAATCCCTGAAACATGGGAGTTAAGAAGGTTTGGGAAGTTTCCACACCAACAATCTGGTTTTTCACTTACAAAATGAGCAATGCATCATCTATTGAAAATGATACCAATTTTAGAAGCTGTCAAGTTATAGCTTCTTTTTTAGGACTGAAAGAAATTGAGTTATGATCATTCCACATTCTGAGAAATTTTTTGCATAATCATTCAATCATTTTGAGTGGGCAGCATTGCAGCCTTATTACCTTTGCTTATTTCTTTTTCATATGCACTCAGATCTAATTGCAAAGCATAGCACTAAAGGTGCAGTGCATAGCATATTGCAGAAACATCCATTATCTTTGTGCGATACTCTTCTGATTGATAGTTCTTGTCTTGTCAGGCAGAGCTATCTGCACTGTGGGTTGAAAAGCACATTGTCTTCAATCTTTCCAGAAGTTACCAAGCTTTTTCAACTTTCTGCATATGATGCTACATAAGCCAAATATTCTCCAAGAATATCTCAACAGAGACAAGCTCCTTTTATTGTTTTTTCAGTAATAATTCTATGGTCTGGATTCTTTGGATCCAGAAAATCCATCATGGTCAAAGCCAGCCATCATGATGTTAATATGAATGACCTTTCTTGAGTTTTCAATGTGGATGATGTACATAGGGAACAGCATAATAGCCATCAGCAATTTATAACTGGTCTGAACACACCCCCACCCTTGGAAGCTATCAGAATTATCAAGCTCTCCCTCAGGAAATGAGAGGAAGTACCAACCCAATGGACATTGATTTGTTCCATGTTTGAAGGCTGCTGAAATAACAAACCTCCTTGAACAAGCAAATCCATCTTACACAAAGAAACTGAGAATATTCTTACACCAGGGCCGCAAATGTCGTGCCTGCCTGCATGTCCCATGAAGAAGTTTGCTAACTGCATTCCCAGAGTAGGATAAAGGCAATGTGGAAATATAAAATAAATCATGTACCCGGAAAAAACTTTTCTTGACCCAGTTCCTTGCAGGAAATCTGCTCTAAGTAGACCTTGGCACCAGTTAGGTCAACAGATCCTGTGTCAGAGCAAGCATCTTGTCACAATAATACTGTGTTCCCAAAGCTCAATCCCAAGGATCAAAGACTTGGAATAAAATATACTGCACGAAAGCACCTTCTCCCAGTGTCCGAGGAGATGGGCATCTTCGCCCTCATTTATCAGGCTTGCAGGAAACCTAAGAATTCAAATTCTTATTCATTTTCTCCTTTTTCTGGAGCTCTATAGTTTTGAGACAATGGGTGTGCTGGCCACAGGACAGGGTACAAGGCCTTGGATCACCTCACACACCCTTGGTGAGGTCAAAAGAGAGGACTTATCTATTTCTACTTAGTGTCGGGTATCTTCTGTGACTCTTGACACTTCTTAAACGATGATTACTATATGAGATAAGAGAATATAAGCATTTAGACTTGTTGTTTCTTTAGAGCCAGAAATCACCCTGCAACAAGGACAACAACAGCCCATGGGTCTCAAGGTCAGTGCAGGATCTGAGCTCTGGTTCTAGGATCACCTAAAAGACAGGAACTTTGATTCCATAGGTCTCAAAGGTCAGTGTAGGTGTGAGGTTTTGATTTCTGAGGTATGGTTGGTCACTGAAGGATCTGGAAACAGTACTAGTGTGGTCCCAGAGTTTACTTTGAACCTGTGGTTTTAACCATGGTTCCTATATAGTAGACAGACTTTAGGGAATCCGATGTCTGGTGTCCTCTCTCCAGCAGGTTCATGAAAATCTAAGGATGATCAAGGTTTTCACTTTATCTGATTAATTGTTTACTGTGAAGTCATACAGTTGATCCTGCTGATGCATAGACAAGACACCTCAATGACGAAATCTGCCCACGAATACCAGGTTTTACCAGTTTCTATAGCTGATATTCCTCTGGAGATATTTAAAGAAATCAAAATATTCTAAAAGTAACCTAGGAACATTGGCACAGGAATTTTCTATGGCTGTGTTCCTAATGCTATGGCAATATACCAAGCAATTAATGTGCAGAGAAGGTATGAGTTGGCATTATTTGGATCCTTTAGGTTTGCTGTAGTGACAAATTATGACCATGGTGGCTAAAGCTCTGCAAGTGTCTGTCCCTGGCTATAATCAAACTACTGTGTGTCCTAAAATGTGACACAGAAGTAATAACTTTTATTTTATTTTATTTTATTTTATTTTATTTTATTTTATTTTATTTTATTTATTTTATTTTATTTTATTTTATTTTATTTTATTTTATTATTTTTTATTTTTCTTTTATTGGATATTTTCTTTATTTCCATTTCAAATAGTATCCCCTTTCCCAGTTTCTCCACCAGAATACCCCATCCCATCTCCACTCCCCCTGCTTCTATAGGGTCCTCTCCCACCCACCCATATACCCACTCCCACCTCCCTGACCTCACATTCCCCTGCACTGGGGCATCAAGTCTTCACAAGATCAAAGACCTCTCCTCCCATTGATGCCCTACAAGGCCATCCTCTACTACATATGTGGCTGGAGCCATGGGTCATTCCCTGTATATTCTTTGGTTGGTGGTTTAGTCCCTGGGAATTCTGGAAGGGGGACTGATTGGTTGATATGATTGTTCTTCCTATGGGGTTGTAAACCACTGCAGCTCCTTCAGGCCATTATCTCACTCCTCCATTGGGGACTCTGTGCTCAATCCAATAATTGACTGCAAACATCCTGCTCTGGCAGAGCCTCTTAGGAGACAGCTATATCAGGTTCCTGTCAGCAAGCACTTGCTGGCATCCCCAATAGTATCTAGATTTGGTAATAGTATATGATATGGATCCCCAGGAGGAGCAATCTCTAAATGGCTTTTCCTTCAGTCTCTGCCGCACACTTTGTCTCGGTATTTTTCTCCTGTGAGTATTTGTTCCCCCTTCTAAGAAGGAACAAAGCATCCACACTTTGGTCTTTCTTCTTCTAAAACTTTATGTGGTCTGTGAATTGTATCTTAGGTATTCCAAGCGTCTGGGCTAATATCCAGTTAGTGAGTGCATACCCATGTGTGTTTTGTTTGTTGGTTTTTTGGTTATTTGTTTTTGTTTTTTTTTTTATTTTTGTGTTTGTTTTTGGTGACTGGGTTACCCTCACTCGGGATGATATGTTCTAGTTCCATCCATTTGCTTGTAAATTTCAGGAACTCATTGTATTTAATAGCTGAGTAGTATTCCATTGTGTAAATGTACCACATTTTCTGTATTCATTCCTCTGCTGAAGGACATGTGGGTTCTTTCTACCTTCTTGCTTTTATAAAGAAGGCTTCTATGAACAGAGTGGACCAACAAGTGTCCTTGTTATATGTTGGAGCATCTTTTGGGCATATACCCAGGAGTGGTAGAGCTGGGTTTTCAGGTAGTTTTCAGGTATGTCAAATTTTCTGAGGAACAACCAGACTGATTTCCAGAGTAATTGTTCCAGCTTGCAATCCCACCAACAATGGAGGAATGTTCCTCTTTCTCCACATCCTTACCAACATCTGCTGTCACCTGAGGTTTTCTTTTTTTTTATTTTAGCCATGCTGACTGGTGTGAAGTAAAATCTTGGGTTATTTTGATTTGCATTTCCCTGATGACTAAGGATATTGAACATTTCTTTAGGTTCTTCTCGGCCATTCGATATTCCTCAGTTGAGAATTCTTTCTTTAGCTCTGTACCCTATTTTTAATAAAGTTATTTGATTCTCTGGAGTCTGACTTCTTGAGTTCTTTGTATATATTGTATGTTAGTCCACTATCAGTTGTAGGATTGGTAAAGATATTTTCCCAATCTGTTGGTTGCAGTTTTGTCTTATTAACAGTGTCCTTTGCTGTATTAGTCTGGGTTCTCTAGAGTCACAGAACATATGGGCAGTCTCTATATAGTTAGGGAATTTGTCGATGACTTACAGTCTGTAATCCAACTCCCCAACAATGGTCAGCAGCAGCTGTGAATGGAAGTTCAAGGATCTAGAAGTTGCTCAGTCCCATGAGGCAGGCATGCAAGGAAGAGTGAGTCTTCTTTCTTCCAATATCCTTATATAGGTCTCCAGCAGAGGGTGTGGCCCAGATTAAAGGCATGTGCCACTGCATCTTTAATCTCAGATGATCTTGAACTCAGAGATCTCCTTGTCTTAATCTACTGGAATTGATAGCCACTATGCTTCAAGATCTCTATGCCAAGATACAGGTCAGAAACTTATATCTCTGAGCCTTCAGATTAGGATCATAGGTGAGCTTTCCAATTTTTGATTGTAGTTCATTCCAGATATAGTCAAGTTGACAACCAGGAATAGCCACTACAATCCACCCCTTGTCAACTTGACACAAATAATATCTCATGTCCACATGAAACAACAACAAGTTCACAAAAACGCCTAACATGATATAACTATTCATACAATTGCAAACGCATTTGTAAATTTACAATGGGGCAATGTCTCTTGGGAACATTCTTTTAGTGTCTCAATACCAATTGATGTTAAAGAAATTGGAAGAAAGGCAAATGTATCCTTAACAAAATAAAATAGGAGCATTCATATTACTTATAATCCTCATTTCTGCAACTGGTTATGTGGCCTTAGCTGGTTTTTATAACTACCTTTCTCTGCTACCCATTCTGTATTTCCTTCACCTTTGGCAAGCACCTCAGCAGATCTTGGCTCTTTTCCTGGAGCCATACTTCATTCCTGATGGGTCATCCTTTGTCATCCTGCTTGGATTAGACTTTTGTAGTTTCCCATTGACTTTAATCACAGGACATGGTAGTACTAAGAGACATCCTAGGGGATCTCCTTCACTCCAGACATAATCCTGCTTACCTCCACTGTGGAGAGGCAATCTAATTTCCCCATGGTAATCTGGATCTATCATCCCTCCTAACACTGTTATTCCTTTCTTAGCCTGATGGTTTAAGGGCATTAGAAGCCCAAAATGGCCAAGGGGAAGTCTGAGCTTCCAGTTCAATGGAATGTTTGCTGTGCCTCCTGATAGGAGTACTACCTCCTCTGGAACCAAAACTTCTAGACCAGCAGATCCTAAAGTTATGGGGACAGGAAGCAAGAATTTTCCTAGAGGGTCAGTCACTAGGAGTGATAGTGAGTGGAACTATTCTCTTTCCCACCCCTTGATTCCTGGACCCATGGATCCTGGCTATGGAAGAAACTGTACCATATATTAAACGCTGATTCAAAGCCTATATTGCCTTCTAAAGAATTCTGCCACAGCCCTCCATGGTGTTGCCAATGGAGGTGCTGTAACTGTGTCTTCAAAAGGCCATTCCATCTTTCTATCAGACCAGCTGCTTCAGGATGAAGGGGAACATGGTAAGACCAGTGAATTCCATGATTGTGGGCCCACTGTGACACTTCTCTGGCTGTGAAATGAGTTCCTTGGTCCGAAGCAATACTATGTGGGATACCATGATGATAGATAAGGCATTCTGTGAGTTCACGGATGGTGGTTTTGGCAGAAGCATTACATGCAGCAAAGGCAAATCTATAACCAGAATAAGTATCTACTCCAGTAAGAACAAAACATTGTCCTTTCCACGGGGGATGTAGTCCAATATAGTCAACCTGCCACCAGGTTGCTGGCTCATCACCTCGAGGAATGGTGCCATGTCCTACTTTATGATTTGGAGGGTCTGATAACACCCAGCTCATGGTGGAGAGTTCAGGTTGCATAGTAACTTGGTATCCTATTGTCAAACATTCAGTTTCTACTAAGGCCCAATAGCAGGCCAAGAACTGTTTTACAAAGGGAGAGCAGTTGTCTGCAGATGATGGTAGAACTTTGCTCCAAAAGGTCTCTTCTGTGATTCACCTACAGGAGCCTGCCAGAGGCTCCAAACAGCATCTCTATCTGCCATTGACACCTCAAGTAACATTGGGTCTGCTGGATCATATGGTCCAAGTGGTAATGTAGCCTGTACGGCAGCCTGGACCTGTTGAAGAGCCTTCTCCTGTTCTGGGCCCCACTCAAAGCTAGCAGCTTTCCCAGTCACTCTGTAAATAGGCCTGTGTAACACACCTAAGTGAGAAATGTGCTGTCTCTAGAATCCAAATAGACCCACTAAACATTGTGTTTCTTTCTTGGTAGTGGGAGGGACCAGGTGCAATAATTTATCTTTCACCTTAGAAGGAATATCTCTGCATGCCCCACACCACTGTACTCCTAAGAATTTCACTGAGATAGATGGTCCTTGAATTTTGGTCAGATTTATTTCCCATCCTCTGATATGCATATGTGTTATCAATGAATCCAAAGTGGTTGCTACTTCCTGCTCACTTGGTCCAATCAGCATAATGTCATCAATAGAGTGCACCAATGTGATATTTTGTGGAAGAGACAAATGATCAAGTTCCCTTCTAACTAAGTTATGACACAGGGCAGGAGAGTTAATATATCCATGAGGCAAAACTGTAAAAGTATACTCCTGGCCTTGCCAACTGAAATCAAATTGCTTCTGGTGGTCCTTATGGACAGGTACTGAGAAGAAGGCATTTGCCAGGTCAATAGCTGCATACCAGGTTCCAGGAGATGTGTTAATTTGCTCAAGTAACAAAACTACATCTGGTATAGCAGCTGCAATTGGAGTTACTACCTGATTTAATTTTCGATAGTCAACTGTCATCCTCCATGTCCATGACAAGGAGTACAGTGGTGTGGGGCATGCAGATGGGAGAGTTAAAGTGAGATGTGGTGGGAACCACCACCCGTGCATCTTTCAAGTCCTTGATCATGGCAGAAATGTCTGCAATTCCTCCAGAAATATGATACTGTTTTTGATTCACTATTTTCTTCAGCAGAAGCAACTCTAAAGGCTTCTATTTTGCCTTTCCAACCATAATAGCCCTCACTCCACAGGTCAGGGAGCCAATGTGAGAATTCTGCCAATTTCTGGGTATATCTATCCCAATTATACATTCTGGAATTAGGGAAATGACCACAGGATGTGTTCGGGGACCTACTGGACCTACTGTGAGTTGGATATCAGTCAAAATCCCATTAATCACCAGTCCTCCATAAGCTCCTCCTTTAAGTGGATGGCCACAATGTTTCTTGGGATCACCTGGGATCAGTGTCAATTTGGAACCAGTATTCAATAGACCCTGGAAAGTCTGATTATTTCCTTTTCCCCAGTGTACAGTTACACATGTAAAAGACTGTAGGTCCCTCTGGGGAAAAATTGGACAAAGACTAAGAGAAAAACTTTTATGTGTCTTATTAAGATCCCTCCTCAGGGAAACCTGGCCACCCCTTCATTCAAGGGAATTTGGATCTACAAACTGGTTCACATCTGGAAATTGATTCACTGGCCAAGATTGCCTTTTGCCATGATCCAGTGCAGCCTTTCTATCATTTGTTTGAGGATTTTTCTGCTTATATGGATCAAACAGATATGTAGTAGGTTTCCTATGTTTTTCATGCCTGGAAACACCATGATTGATTAGGCAGTACCAAAGGTCCAAACGAGTCCTGCCATTATAAATTCCACTTCTTTGCCCATTATGGGGTATGTCATTACAAACATTGTTTTGTCTACACTGTCCATTATATTAATTATGATCACCTTGTCTCTGGCGATTCAATGCTGCCACCTGGCCCTTGTTCCCTCAGGGCCCAATTAAACCCATTGAATTTAACTCATCTATTTGAGCAGCAGCATCTCCAACCCTAAAGTCTGGCACAAGGAAAAGGGCAAGAACAAAGCTCTTTAAATGTGCTGGTGCCCCTCTCACCAGTTTGCATCTTATAGGACTGGTGAAGGGCATATCTTCTGGACATTCCCATTATGGGGTGGTTCTAGAGGAGCAGAAGTATAAGGATGAATGTTTTAAAATTTTGGAGTTGGTTGGTTGATCCACCAGCACCTTCAACTACTAAACCTCTCCAGATTCTCTCCCTCCTGGGAGCTCAGAGAATATTGAAGACATATGGATGAAACTATATTTCAAGCTTAAAGAAGCTAATGTCTTTGATTATCTTAATGAATTCGATGATTTGGTGGTACACAATACTTTCTACAAGTTGGGGAAAAAATTGGAAAATTATTTTGCTGGCTGGTTGCTGTTAGCATCTTGGGAAAAAGCAATGAAGGAAAGGAAGGAGTTGTGTGATAAAATCAAAGAGCTCCAGATGCAAGTAAACAATGTAAAGGTTGCTAAGTGTACCCTTGAAGAGAATCTTCTCTCTAGCAGTCATAGAGCTCAAGTAGCTGAAATCAAACATTATAAGGTTGGCTGAATTACAGCAAAAATTCAAGTCTCAACCCCAGAGGATGGCAGCAGTTATATTAAGGGCATTAACTGGCAAAGAATGGGATCTGATAACTTGGGGTCAGAATGTGTGGGAAGACCCTGTTGAAATTGAGAATTTTGAATCTTCAGATTTTCAAGGATTTGCTCCACTTGAAGGAGTAGTACCCTCAGCCACACCCCTTGAAATAATGCCTTCTCCACTTGAGGAAATTAATCTCTCAGAGCCTGATAAACCAGCAGTGACTTTTGCTGACACTACTGATGTTTCTCAGGGCTCGCCAATAGTTTCTTCTAGACCTATAACCAGACTCAAGGCAAAACAGGCCCCTAGAGGGGAGGTAGAAAGTGTAGTCCATGAGGAAATACACTATACTACTAAGGAGCTTAATGAGTTTGCTAATTTATTCAAGCAGAAGTCTGGGGATTATGTGTGGGAATGGATTTTAAGGATGTGGGATAATGGTGGAAGGAACATAAAACTAGAGCAGGCTGAGTTTATTGGTATGGGCCCTCTGAGTGAGAGTCTAGGTTTAATATGGAAGCTCGCACAGTTAAAAAAGGTGTCAAATGTTTGTTTGATTGGTTGTCTGAAGTATTTATCAAAAGATGGCCTACTGAAAAGGAGTTGGAGATGCCTGATATCCCTTGGCTTAAACCCTGGAATTTATATCCACTAGTGATGATGAAGGGATTTTAAGGCTTAGGGAAATTGCAATGCTAGAGTGGATACATTGTGTAAAACCTAATACCCCACTCCCAGTACTAACTTCTTTATTAGTCTGGGTTCTCTAGAGTCACAGAACATATTGTTAGTCTCTATATAGTTAGGAAATTTGTTGATGACTTAACAGCCTGTAGTCCAACTCCCCAACAATGGTCAGCAGCATCTGTGGATGGAAGTCCAAGGATCTAGCAGTTGCTCATTCCCACGGGGCAAGCAGGCAAGGAAGAGTGAGTGAGTCTTTCTTTTTCCAATGTCCTTATATAGGTCTCCAGCAGAGAGTGTAGCCCAGATTAAAGGCGTGCACCACTGCACCTTTAATCCCAGATGATCTTGAACTCAGAGATCTCCTTGTCTTAATCTTCTGGAATTTATAGCCACTATGCTTCAAGATCTCTATGCCAAGATCCAGGTCAGAAAATTATATCTCTGAGCCTTCAGATTAGGATCATAGGTGAGCCTTCCAATTCTTGATTGTATTTCATTCCAGATATAGTCAAGTTGACAACCAGGAATAGCCACTACATTTGCGTTACAGAAGCTTTGCAATTTTATGAGGTACCATTTGTCAATTCTTGATCTTAGAGCATAAGCCATTGGTGTTCTGCTCAGGAAAATTTCCCTTGTGCCCATCTGTTAGTGTCTCTTCCCCACATTGTCCTCTATTGGTTTCAGTGTATCTGGTTTTATGTGGAGGTCGTTGATCCACTTGGACTTGAGCACTGTACAAGGAAATAAGAATGGATTAATTTGCATTCTTCTACATCTTGACTGCCAGTTTAATCACCACCATTTCTTGAAAATACTATCTTTTCCCCACTTGACGGTTTTAGCTCCTTTGTCAAAGATCCAATTGACCAAAGGTGTGTGGGTTCATTTCTGGATCTTCAATTCTATTTCATTGATCTACCTGCCTATCTCTGTACCAATAACAAACATCTTTTATCATTATTGCTCTGTATTATAGCTTGAGGTGAGGAACAGAGATTCCTTGAGAAGTTCTTTTATTGTTGAGAATAGGTTTTGTTATCCTGAGTTTTTTGTTATTCCAGATGAATTTGTAAATTGCTCTTTCTAACTCTTTGAAGAATTGAGTTGGAATTCTGATGGAGATTGCATTGAATCTGTAGAATGGTTTTGGAAAGATGGCCATTTTTACTGAATTAATCCTGCCAATCCATGAGCATGGGAGATCTTTCCATCTTCTGAGGTCTTCTTCAATTTCTTTCTTCAGAGACGTGAAGTTCTTCTCATACAGATCTTTCCCTTGTTTGGTTAGAGTCAAAGCAAGGTATTTTATATTATTTGTGACTATTGGGAAGCATATTGTTTCCCTAATTTCTTTCTCATCATGTTTATCCTTTGAGGAGAAGAAAGTTACTGATTTGTGTGAGTTAATTTTATATCCAGCAACTTTTCTGAAGTTGTATATCTGGTTGAGGAGTTCTCTGATGGCATTTGGTGGTCATTTAAAGTTATATCATGCCTGATTTTAGTGGGATAGCTTCAAGTTTCTCTCCATTTAGTTTGATGTTAGCTACTGGTTTGCTTTTTATTGTTTCACTATGTTTAGTTATGGGCCTTGAATTCCTGATCTTTCCGACTTTTACCACGAAGGCCTGTTGAATTTTATGACATGCTTTCTCAGCATTGAATGAGATGATCATGTGTCTTTTTTCTTTGAATTTGTTTATATAGTGGATCATGTTGATCTTTTTCCATATACTGAACCATCCCTGCATCCTTTGGAGGAAGCCTACTTGATCATCATGGATGATTGTTTTTATATGTTCTTGCATTTTTTCCAAGAATTTTTTGAGTATTTTGCAGCAATATTCCTAAGGGAAATTTGTCTGAAGTTCTTTCATTGTTGGGTCTTTGTGTGGTTTTAAATAAATTAGGTATTGTTCCTTCTTTTTCTATTTTGTGGAATAGTTTGAAGAGTGTTGGTATTAGGTATTCTTTTAAGGTCTGATAGAATTAGACCTTAATTCTAGTCTTGTGCTTTGGTTGGGAGACTTTTAATGATAGATTCTATATCTTTAGGGGTTGTGGGACAGCTGAGATCATTTATCTGATTATGATATAACAAGGGTACCTGATACCTGTCTTGAAAATTGTCCTTTACAGCCAGATTTTCCAGTTTTGTTGAGTATAGGCTTTTGTAGAAGGATCCAATGATTTTTGAATCTCCTATGCTTCTGTTGTTATATCTCCCTTTTCATTTCTGATTTTGTTAATTTGGATACTGTCTCTGGATAGTGTGGCTAAGGGTTTATCTATATTGTTAATTTTCTCAAAGAACCAGTTCCTGGTTTTGTTGATTCTTTTTATAGTCCTTTTTGTTTCTACATGGTTTACTTCAGCCCTGTGTTTGATTATTTCCTGCCATCTACTTCTCTTGGGTATATTTGCTTCTTTATGTTCTAGAGCTTTCAGGTGTGCTGTTAAGCTGCTAGTGTAAGCTCTCTCCAGTTTCTAAGAGCTATGAGTTTTCCTCTTAGCACTGCTTTCATTGTTCCCTACAAGTTTGGATATGTTGTGCTTTCATTTTTATTAAATTATAAAAAGTCTTTAATTTCTTTATTTCTTCCTTGACCAATTTATCACTGAGTAGAGCACTGTGATGCAGTCCTAAGGATATAGTTAAAGAAAACATAGGTTGCTTAGGAATACTGAGTAGAATTTTTTGGATGTATGAATGCAACTACATACCCTTTAATCACAGATTCTCAGGTGCAATAAAACACGGACCAAGAATTGTGAAGGGTCTCTATCTTTCATCAACACGAGAGTCTCCTGTAAGGAAAAGGGCTTATGAGCATGGATATAGGTTCAATTCCCAAGGGAAAACTCAACTTAAACCAAGAAAAGAAAATCAACACATTAGATATATATCCTGGTACAGGATTTCCCATTGATCGCTCTCCACTTTCATTTCTTCCACAACACACAGAAGCTTAAAATCCTCAGGATCACTCTACCCCACCAACAAGACTGCCCAAACATGCACTAAGCAAGGATGACACTAAGCAATAGATGCCAGTTGACATCTAGATGTAAAAGAATCCATGTGGCTTCAACCATACACAAAGAACTATAGGCAAATAAGGAATGGTAAGAGCAGGAAAAAACACACCAGTTGTTTATCCCATAGCAAATGGTGAGCACACTAAAAATATACATATAGAAATAAATTATACAGACCTAGCAGGAAATATTTAGGAATATATATGAATTCAACAGTGAGCAAGATTTATGTAGAGGGTTTGGAGGGGAGAAACTTGAATGATAGGGAAGAAACTGTAATTATATTGTGATCTTTCAAAAAGTAATAAAGGAAAATTTGCTGTATGCCAAAACTTGCATATTTCACAGAAAAAAAATACTTGTAGATTAGACACATCCCACTCATTTCTACTTTTACAATACCATAGTTGTCTACAATTGTCTCCACAAAATAGCAACAAAATTTTGTATTTGGAAGAGTATAAAGCCAGACAGTAGTCACAGCAGTACACACCTTTAATCTCACCATTTGGGAGTCAGAAACAGGCATAACTGTGGATACAAAGCCATTCTAGTCTGCAGCACAAGTTCCAGCACAGTAAGAGCTACACAAATAAATTCTGTCTTGAAGAAGAAGAAAGCAGAGGCAGAGGCAGAAGCAAAAGCGGAAGCGGAAGCGCAAGCAGAGGAAGAAGAAGAAGAAGAAGAAGAAGAAGAAGAAGAGGAGGAGGAGGAGGAGGAGGAGGAGGAGGAAGACGAGGAGAGGAAGAAGTGGTGGAGAAGGAGGAAGAGGAGGAAGGAGAGGAGAATGAGGAGGAGAAAGGAAGAGGAGAAGATCAGAACCCTTCTGAATGAAATATGAAAATGAAAAAATGATGAAAGAGGATATTTTTATTCACTAAACAATTTTACCACATGGTCATAGTTTTTAGCACATACATTTCTACCACAGACAGTTAAAGAGCATCTGATGACATGACTCTGTGTGGGCTTTACAGTTGGTTACACTTTCATAGTGATTTCTTTGAGGTTTCTTGGGGAAGAAAAGATGAAAGAAAGCAGGACACATGCAAAGTTGGGAAGCAAACCCTCACGTAAACAGAAATGCCTGAATTGGTGGGAGAGCTGAAGACAGTCAGGAAGACAGTGAGAAAAACACACAAAGGGAGAGGAAAATGGAAACAAATATGAGAACATACACAATCTTGTCCTTCTGATAGGACAAGCTCTTTACTGTACATTTGTGGAGCAGCTGGAATGAAAGCTAACCAGATTAAAAAATTACCTGTCACTCAGAGTTGTTTGGCCTTGTCTTATACTTCAATGACCACATTTGAGGAAAAGAAAAAGTTCTTTTGAGACAAGTCTTACCATGTAACCTGGCCTGGTCTCCTTTGACTCAAAATGCAATTCATCCTTGTGAATTTTACTCATCAGACTCAGCCTTGCAAGTGCTGGTATTAGCGGTGTGTACCACTACTATTAATTTGGACATGCTTGTAGATATAAACCAAGTTACACAAACTGGAAGCAAATAAATTAACCAAGAAGTCACTTCCTGAGGAGATGGAAGAGGAATGGAAGAATTTGAGAGACTTAGTAGGAGGAATATCTAGAACACAGCATAGAAATCAGAGGTGAAAGACCTGGAGTGACAGGACATTGGGAATTCATGCATGTCATCCCACTATGGAGAATGCCAAGATTGATGTATCTGCTTTGTGTCAGAATAATTTTCTAAAGATTCATCCCAGATTAAAGTCATTCAAATAAAACCAAAGCAATTTTAAAATGGTGTCCCCCCCCCTTCTTTTTGAATTCATAATGTTTCTTCTGTGCCCTATCATTCTCAATGATGTCCACTTCAGCCCAGATTTATGGTGCAAAGAGAGCTGGGACATATCTTATCTGGTTCCAACATGGATAGTTAGTGGCAATTCCTGCTACTGAATCTATTTGTTATTCTTCTGTTGAGAGTTATAATATCAATTATATCAAGTGTGTTAAGCAGATTATTCGCTTTAATGAACATGATTAAACAATTAAATTATAAAGGGAAAAGATTTCAGATATCCAGCCATGATAAATTGGAATCTGCAAGTAGTTGTAAATATATATAATTTTAATGGAATTGTGTGAAACAATCCAATAAATCTTGACATTAACTAAAATCCATCCCTATTGTTCAATTGTTCCCTTCTACAATTTTCTTTGTGTGAATGAAGAAGGAATAATATTTTTAACATTACTGAAGATGAGGAATCAGGATTTGCTGGAGATGTCACTGAAGACACTTGAACAGGAATCACTTACCTGCAGTACTTAGCATTCCTGGAGTAGGAAGTCTTAGGACTGAGCCAGGTGTAGAAGATACTCTCATGTTTAGTAAAATGAAACTGTTGACTACATTGCCTTCATCCAAGTCCTGTGCATTAAGAGGAGCACATATATTCTTCCTGCTCATTTGTCCCATCCTTAGTATTGTGTGCAATTTCTCCTCAAATAGCTGTTAAGGTACAGGTTGATTTAACAGTAATTTCGATTATTTTAGCATCATTATTCAAACATTTAAGGAGAATGCATTTATATTTTTGTTTAAAAATAGTTCACAGATATAGTTGTTTATTTAAAAATATTCCTCTCAATATATGAAAATTCATGAAGGTAATTCACCTTATAAACAGATGGAAAGAAAACAAAAACCACATGATCATATCATTAGATGTTAAAAAGCATTTCACAAATACAACATCCCTTCACATTAAAATTTCTAGAGAAATTTTAGGGATAACAAGCACACACCTAAGCACAAAAAAGGCAATATGCAGCAGGCCAATAGCAAACATCAAATTAAATGGTGAAAAACTTAAAGCAATTCCACTAAAATCAAGGACAAAGCAAAGGTGACCCATTTTTCTATGTCTATTCAATACAGTACTTGAATATCTAGCTAGGGCAATAAGACAACTAAAGCAGATGAAGCAGACAAAAATTGGAAAGAAAGAGTGAAACTATCACTATTTGCAAATAATATGATAGTATACATAAGTAATTTCCAAAATTCTACCAGTAAGCACCTTCAACAAAGTAGCTGAATACAAAATTAACTAAAAAAATCAGCAACTTTATACATTTATATGATAAATGGACTGAGAAAGCGATGATAGAAACAATTCCTTCACAATAGCACAAATAATATAAAATATCTTGGGGTGTCTCTAATGAAGCACGTGAAAGACCTGTATGAGAAGAACTTCAGATTTCTGAAGAAAGAAAATAGATATCAGAAGATGGAAAGATTAAAATTCCCAGAAATTAATCTGCACTCCTATGTATACAAGATTTTTGACAAAAAAGCCAAAACATGCTATGGAAAAAGGAAAGTATCTTTGACAAATGGTGCTGGTCTAACTAGATGTCTGCATGTAGAAGAATGCAAACAGATTCATTTTCATCACCTTGCACAAAACTCAAATTCAAGTGGTTCAGAGATCTCAACATACAGCTAGATACAATAAATCTAATAGAAGAGAAACGAGAAAAGCTTTGAATACATTGATACAGGAGAGACAACTTCCTGCAGGGAAAACTAACAGCTCAGACACTAAGACCAACAATTAATAAATGGGACCTCATGAAACTCAAAAGCTTCTAGAAGGCAAAGGACACTGCCAATAGTACAAAACAAAAGCCCAGAGACTGAGAAATTATATCTATCAACCCTATATCCGACAGAAGACTAATATCCAAAATATAGAAAGAACTCAAGAAGTTAGACACCAACAAATCGAACAACTCAATTAAAAGATGGGGTAGAGAGCTAAGAGAATTCTCAGTAGTGGAATTTATAAATGGCCAAGAAGCACATAAAAAAAATTCAGTATCCTTAGTCATTGGGGAAATGCAAATCAAGAAGTCTCTGGGATTCCATCTGATACCCACCAGAATGGCTAAGATCAAAAACTCTAGTGACAGAACATGCTGGCAAGGATGTGGAGCAAGAGGAACATTCCTCTATCACTGGTGGTAGTACAGACTTGTACAATTACTTTGAAAATGAATTTGGTGGTTTCTCAGAAAAGTGGGAATAGTTCTATCTCAAGACCCAGCTATACCACTCCTGGGCATATACCCAAAATATGTTTCATCATAACACAAACACTTGCTCAACTCTGTTCAGAGCAGCTTTATTCATAATAGCCAAGAACTGGAAACAACCTAGACATCCCTCAACCAAATAATGGATAAAAACAAATGTACAATTATACAATGGAATACTTCTCATCAAGTAAAACAAGGATATCATGAATTTTGTAGGCAAATGGATGGAACTTGAGAATATTATCCTGAATGACTTAACCCAGACCCAAAAGAACACTCATGGTATGTACTTACTTATAAGTGGACATTATCTATAAAGTATAGGATAGCCACACTATACTCCACAAACACAAAGAAGCTAAGTAGCCTGGAGGTCCCAGGGAAGGTGCTTGATTCTTACTCACAAGGGCAATAAAATAGACATATGTGGTGGATGAAGGGAGTGGACTGAACAGGCAAGGGTATGGGGAGGGAATGAGGGTGGATATCAAGTGTGGGGAAAGCTGGGGTGAGAGGAATGGGAGAGAGAATGAAAAATGGAGGGGGCATCTTTGGTACAAAAGAGAGACCTGAGACAGGGGGGTCCTGAGGACTCTATGGGGGTGACCCTAGCTGAGACCTATAGCAGTGGAGAATAGGAAAGCTGAAGTGGCCATCTCCTATAGGTAGTCAGGACACCCAGTGGAGGGAAGGAAACACTAAACCTTCCACAAAACCTTCAACCTCAATATTGCCTGCCTACAAGATGCACAGTGTTAATGATGGAGCAGAGATTGAGGGGACAGTCAAACAATGACTGGCCCAACTTGAGTGTCATCTCATGAGAAAGAGCCAACCTCTAACATTAATAATACTCCGCTATGCTTACAGACAGGAACCTTGCATAACTCTATTCTGAGAGGCTTCATCTAGCAGTTGATGAAAAGAAAATGTAGAGATCATCATCCAAACATTGAATAGAGCTTCAGGAGTCTTCTAGAAGAGTGGGAAGAAGGGTTGATGGAGTTGGAGGGGTCAAGGACACCACAAGAAGACTTACAGAGTCAACTAATCGGAGCTCATGGGGACTGACAAGAGATTGAACCACCAACCAAAGAGCATGTTTGGGATGGACCTAGGCCCCCTCCACATATATAGCTGGTGGGCAGCTTGGTCTTCATATCAGCATCCTAAAGATTGGAGCAGGGGCTGTCTGACTCTGTTGCATGCCTTTGAATCCTCTTCACCTAGCTGGGCTGCCTTGTTGGGCCTCAGTGCTAGAGGATTCACTTATTCTTGCTGCATGTATCAGAGCAAATTGGTGTCCATTGGGGGCCTCACCTTCTCTCTGAGGAGAAAAGGAGAGGGAATCAGGTAGAGATGGGGGAATGGGTGTGGGTGTGGGACTGTGACTGGGCTATAAAATGAATGTATACATACATACATACATACATGCATGCATGCATGCATAAAATATTTCTATTAGATGATCACATAGAATTTTGATGATTGTGTTGTATTTGGACAATGAGTATGCAATATCATATGCAATGTATTAAATAGAACACTACATAAAATCCACATGGACTAAATGGGCATATGTGAAATGTGTTCCTAAGTAGACATTTGACATACTAGATTCTCATTTGCCCAGAACCATTATTTAGACAAGACTTGTTGCATGGAAGCAATACAAGAAAGAACATTTTTTTTTATAAAGGAAATAACATGTCTTAAGAGTAAGTAATCAGGCTTGTAGGTTAAATGGTGTTTTCTCAGAAATTTTTACTTTTGTGAGCAGAGAAAAAACAAAGGAAACTATGGCAATAGCAAGACATACTAATTCTTTCAGTTTGACTTTTAACTTAAGAACTTTGGCTTTACTGATAGACACATGATTGACATGTGATTCACATTACACCCATTGGCAAACTTTTTTTGATTTTCTGTCTGATGATGATGAAGATATTTAAACATTGTGTAACCAACCAAAAATAATGAAGCCACATCCTGAGATGAGTTGTAGAGTTTGACAGTAACATAATGAAAATGCACATTAGAAAGTTGACTGGCATGTCTGGACTACAGTCTGTTAGCTGCAAGAGAGAAGGTCAAGTTTACACTACACAATTCACTGTTGTGCTTATCTGAGAGGTAGTGTCAAAAATCCCCAATTCTCTCTGAGTGTTGACTGGCCAGACACAAACCTTTTCCAGAATGATTTGCACATAATTTTCAGTCCTGTCATTTTTTCCACTGGCTGTATAAAAGATACATGTATTATGTGCCTATTATTCAACATTATATATGAAGAATTTGCTCTATTTCCCTCTGGCATATTCTGCAAATCTTTCTCTTTCTTAAGAAAGTGATGGAGTTGTACCTGACAAGAACAGCATGCTGCTATGCTTGGCATTTTCCCAAGTCATGCTAGGAAGACCTTGAATTTGACTTTGCTAAGTTAGAGGGAAATATTTCAACTCTGCCATGAAATGGGACAGATCAGCCAAAGGACTTAGAAGATACCTCTGTGTGTGTGTGTGTGTGTGTGTGTGTGTGTGTGTGTGTGTGAGAGAGAGAGAGAGAGAGAGAGAGAGAGAGAGAGAGATGAAATGGTGCCTTATCTTCTATGATCTGTTATGAACTAAGACTTTTTTAACTTAAATGTAGAAAGCTCAAGTTCACAACATACTTTACTTCTTAGATCTATGATTTAATAAGGTAGAGAAAAATGAAGCATAAAAGTAAAATTGTCTTATTTCCAGGTCCACAGTTGTTGTAGTTAGAAACACCATTATTCCACATTCTACAATTACATATGCCAGCAAATCATTCCATACCCTTTCTATGCTATTAAAAGAGACGAGTTTAAAAAAATATTCAATCAAGTATCTCAGTGTTTTCTGTTTAAATTTATATGCAACACTAATTTCTTTTTTTTAATTTTTATTTTCTATATTCTATGTTTACATTCCAAAGGCTTTCCATTTTCCCAGTTCCCCCCCACACCATATGTCCCATAATTCCTCTCCCCCCCAACTATTCCCCAATCATTCCCCCCTCCCATGATTTCTCTGTCCTGGGTCTACAAAACTGGATCCAATCTTTACAGGCCCAGGGTCCTCTCCTTTTTTCTTCTTGGGAGTCATTTGACTTGCTAATTGTGCCTTGAGTATTTATGGCTTCTGGGGTCATTAATATCCACTTATCAGTGATTGCATTTCATGTGTATTTTTTTGTGATTGGGTTAGCTCACTTAGGATGATATTTTCCAGATCTAACCATTTACCTACAAATTGCATGAGTTCATTATTTTTAATTGCTGAGTAGTACTCCATTGTATAAATATACCACATTTTCTGTATCCATTCCTCTTTTGAGGGATATCTGGGCTCCTTCCAATTTCTGGCTATTATAAACAAGGCTGCTATAAACATAGTGGAGCATGTGTCTTTATTGTATGCAGGGGAATGTGGCTTTTGAAGGAGTTGCTTTCTGCTTTGACATGGAATATGTATTTGTTCTCTGGGAGGAATTGATGGTCTTTTTCAATATAAGCAATTTTCTTCCTGCAGCGGCTGCAGTAGCCAACATATCAGAACAGGCAGAATGTTCTTGGGTTGGGAAATCCAAAACTAACAAGGCAAGATGTACTCAAAGCCCTGAGCCATTTAACACCAGTTAGGCTAATAGCATCCAACAAATGTTGACAAATAATAATACAACTTCCACAATAAAATATGTAGCTCAGGAAGATTTTGAGAAAAGTTAGCACTGGATGAATTTAAATAAGGGAACAAAAATAAGTTTAGCATCTCAATTTCAATTCTATTTTAAATTTAGTTTTCAAGAGAATTTGTTCATATAATTGATAAGATCTTATGAAGCTTTGCACCCTTAGAAAGCATCAACCACACTTTATCCCATTTTCACTTCTAAACTATTATTTCTAGCCCTAGAGCCTAATTATAAAAAATTATGACCCCATTTCTTTTGAGACAATTTAGCTTCAAAAATCAGTTCAGGCAGAGCTCAGGTAATCCTACAAAAGAGAGAGGAGGGATTGTAGGAGCCAGAAGAGTCAAGGACCTAACAAGGACACCCACAGAATCAATGTGCCTGGGTTTATAAGGTCTCACTGAGAGTGAACAGACAATCAGGGAGCTTGTATGCATCTGACCTAGGTATTCTGCATATGTTATGGTTCTGTAGCATGGTGTTCTTGTGGGACTCTTAATTGGAAGTGTGGAGAGGGTGTCTCAGATGCTTTTGTCTGCTTTGTGGAGTCTAGGCCTACTAGATTGCCTTATCCAGCCTTAATATGAGGGGATATGTGTAGACTAACATGGCATAGACTTGATATGCCATGAATGGTTGATATTCTTGGGAGGCCTGTCCTTTACTGAAAGGAAATGAAGGAGGAAGGATCTGGGGTGAAGGAGGGGTGGGAGATGGTAAGAGATGCTGTTTTATTTATCATGTAGTAAAACATAGAGGAAATAAAAAGAAAATAAACAGGCTAAAGACTCCTAATGGTGAGTTTCTCATTTTGAGCACATCAAAATTGATTTTTCTTTTCCTTTCATCACTGTGGACTGCCAAAGCAGAATGTGTTGGTGTGACAGATCCCATGTAAATAGCTGTCTTCTTCATAGGTTCAAACCAGTAATTCACAGGCCTCTTCAAATGACAAAAAGACCATGCGACTAATATGTTGTTTGCAAATACTGCAATTAGAATAAGTAAGGTGTATTAGTTAGGGTTTTGCTGCTGTGAACAGACACCATGACCAATGCAAGTTTTATAAAAGACAACATTTACTTGGGGCTGACTTATAGGTTTAGAGGTTGAGTCCATTGTCATCAAGGCAGAAGCATGGAAGCATCCAGGCAGGCGTGGTGCAGGAGGAGCAGAGGCTTCTACATCTTTATCCAAAGGAAGCCAGGAACAGACTTACTTTGAATTCAGAGATCTGCATGCCTTTCTCCTAAGTACTGGGATTAAAGGTATGATCCACCAAGTCTGAATTTAAGTTTTTCCTCACCTAGAATTTGCTCTGTTCTAGGCTGGCCTTGAACTCAGAGATTTGCTTATCTTTTGCGTCCTGGTATTAAAGGCTTGTACTACCACACCTGGACCCAAATTTATCTTGGTGGAATCTTGCCCCAAGGTCACCACTCCCTTAATTCAGTGTAATATCATTGAGTTCAGCTCCATTTCACTTTCTTGAGCACCTTTAATACTCAAACTATATATTTTGTATTTTTTTTTCAACTTGCTATGCTTGTTCAAAATGCTCTTCATCAGACTTAACCAGAGAACAAAGTTTCTGTTGGGCTTTTTTTGAGACTTCCTTTATTGATGCAATTAATATAAATCTCTTTACCTTAGCCTTAGTCAGTCTCTTCAGACAATGGCATAAAGCAGCTCCATGTGATATCAGCAGTGCAGCATAATGGTGTTAGGAACTGCCAGTCATCAGACCCTAGGTCCCTTAAAGAGGAAGGAAAAGAGGCAATGAGGTTATGCCATGCAGTAGCAGTTGTGATGTTTTTCACCAAAACACAAAAACAGTCTCTAAACCACATATTAAAGATCTTCTCCACTGAAACCTCATCAGGCCTACACAGTTCAAACAACTCTCCACACCATTGTCTTCCATATTCCTACTAGGCTGGTTCATTAAGCCCCACTTAAAGCATTCTATGACTTTCCAAATCCAAAGTCCTAAAAGTCATTCTTCCAAACAAAAGCATGGTCAGGCCTATCACAGCAATACCCCACTCCCAGTACCAAAAGTCCTTCCACAGTCTTCCCCAAAACATGGTCAGGTTGTCACAGAAATACCCCACTTCTGGTACTAATTTGTCTTAGTCAGGGTTTCTATTCCCACACAAACATCGTGACCAAGAAGCAAGTTGGGGAGGAAAGGGTTTATTCAGCTTACACTTCAACACTGTTCATCATCAAAGCAAGCCAGTAAGAAACATCCTTCCATGGCCTCTGCATCAGCTCCTGCTTCCTGATCTGCTTGAGTTCTAGTCCTGACTTGCTTTGGTAAAAAACAACAGTGCTGAAGTATAAGCTGAATAAACCATTTCCTCCCCAACTTGCTTCTTGGTCATAATGTTTGTGCAGGAATAGAAGCCCTGACTAAGACATAAGACAAGTGAGATGACCATCTCAAAATATGTTTTTACAGCTTCTCTTTTAAAAACAAGCATGTAAAATAAGGCTCTGTTACAGTCATCCTAACCTGTAGGTCTTGACCACTTTGAGAGCTGTCTTAGAGTTTTATTGCTATGAAGAGACACCATGACCAAGGAAACTCTTATAAAGGACAATATTTCGCTGAGGCTGATTTACAGTTTCTGAGGTTCAGTCTATTAATATTGGCAGAAAGTATGGCAGTGTCCAGGCAGACATGGTGCTGAAGGAGTTGAGAGTTCTACATCTTGTTCTGAAGGCAAATAGAAGACTGGCTTCCAGGAAGCTATGAGGAGGGTCTCAAAGCCATCTCCATAGTGACACACTTCCTCCAACAACACATACTCCAACAAGGCCACAACTAAAAGTACCACCCCCTGGGCCAAGCCTATTCAAACCACACAGGGGCTCAGGGGGATTGCCTAAGAACAGCAGAAGACACAGGTATATTCATTGTGGTTTATAATTTTATAGTTGGGGTCACTACATCATGAATTGTATTAAATTGTTGCAGAATTAGGAAGGTTGGGTAGCACTGTTTTATTAGAAATTTACTCTATTTAACAGCAATAGTAAATATCACCTGACTGCTTGAAATTATACTAGTTAGGATATGCAGCTTCCTTGAAGAGAAATTAGACTAACTAAAACAAATGCTCACACTGTTTTATCCCTATCACTGATTCTGCCTCCATTCTTAGGAGAAAGTGTGTGTTACTGAGTGAGAGTAAGAATAGATCACATGGCTAAACAGAAGCCACTCTGCAATGGCTTAGGATGTACTTAATCTTTCCTTGACAGGTACAATCCAGAATGTTAGACATTGCTAAGTAGTACTTGTTGAAGTATGGTCTATAGAGCTTTCATGTAATAGTGTTTATTGCTTCTTTTGCCCTGCCAGAAAAATCCACCTGGGAGTCTCAAAGGTCTTTTCTGTCTAAGATCTATGATCCAAGATCTACGCTCCTTACTGAGACAAAATGGCCATTGGGCATTCCTGCCCCCCATGGAAGCTTAAAACTGTAAATCTCTGCTTCTGTAAGTGTCCAAATGCTAGAACAATCTGATCATTAAGAAGACTGTCTCTGTGTCAAAGGGAGGTTCATTTCCCATAAGTAAACTCTTCATGGTCATGATGTACCATTTATAATTCTGTTCTTAAACACGATGCTGTAGTGGATTCTACTGAATTAAAAACAAAGATGTTTCATTTAATCTGATAAGTGCCATGAGTCAGTTATAAACTCATGACTCTGATCCCTCTCTCATTCCTTTACAATTCTTTATTCATCTTGTTTTTAATATTTTAAGCCTCTGTCTTTTCTCAAGATTACTTCTCCTTTTATGTCTCTGCAAGAACATCTGCCAATGTTCCTGCAATCTTTATCCCCCCTTTTGTATTTGTTTATCAGCATAATGATGTGTTAAATTGACTGGTCCTGGTGCATCAGATCTTGGATTACTTACTTTTAGCTGGAGGAATATGGATACATACTCTTTAAAATACTTGAGGTTTCTGAAGTATGGGGAAAGATTAGCATTTCTTCAGTCTACCATTCTAAAAACAATGTGTTAGCAAAATGCCATTGAGTCTGGCAACTTATTAAGAAGATACCAATTACTCTGATTCAAATCAATAAGAAGAATTAAAGGCATACAATAAAAATTCTAGATTTTTTGGCTTATAATAATAATTCTCTGAATTTTGTACTTCCTATATACAATAGAAAAACACAAACCAAGAGAAGAAAATAAAATCGGAGTGGCTCTTTCTAGGTATGTCTAAAATTTTTCAAGTTTTCAACCTGTAAAATATTTTAAAAGTAATATTGAAATTTCATTTTACTGTGGAGACTTAAAATACAAAACACAGTTCTCACTTCAAAGTGGAAAAAACATTTATTCTGAGCCAACTATGAGAGAGTGTGCCCCAGGGAAAATGTTTCAGATTGCCCCAAATAACATTGCTTCAGTGTTCCTCTGTACAAGTGGTTACAGGAGATTTTGTTAGTTACTGAAGACCAAAAAAGGTATAAATCATGGAATTTACCCGTCATATGGATAGGAGCACAGGTAAGAAGATTATAACAAAAGAATGGAAAACTCCACAGTAAATTTCAAATGCTATCCAATGACATTCATACCTTTTCCACTGGTAGAAGTCAATGGTCTGGCAGAAAAACATTTTAAAGATTTGACCTGAAAGCTAATTTGGATATCATATCAGATGCATAGATAGGTGGTAGAGGGTTACTGAAGGAGTATAAGTGGCTCTGAATCTACAACATTCTAACTCCATACAATCACAAAATGTGAAGCAGTTATTCAGCCTTATAGAATGATAAATATAAGTGTGGCTTTTCTTTTTATTGAGCCTCTTTTCCTAAGAATCTAAGAATGCATGCCAAATAGTTTCTGGGTTTATGTATTTTATTCAGTGGACTGCCTTATCAAAGAAGTAGGAAAATGAGTAATAACAAAGTATACACTTGATAAAGTACCTGGAAAAGATGAGAAGTTCGTTTTATGATCTCAGGATGCTCTGAATGAGTAATTAAACCAAACAAGAGAGAAATTTCAGACAACCCTCTGGAAGATCTGTACTGACAGAAGTAGAAAGCAAAAATGAAGGCTGGTGTTATGTTCCTGAGGCCTTGCAACTTGTAACCAGTCAAAGCAAGTAGTTGACCCAGGATTAGAATCCAAGTTTGTCTAACCACATGATACTTTCAACTCTATCTCACTGCTTATTAATTACATCTGGATTTTAAAGGCCCTACTGATCAATGCTGCAAATTAAAAATCTAATGCAAGTTGAAGTACAGTTATTATGAATTCACAGTATACTATCAATATTTTTATAAATATGATCTAAGGCATGCTTCTAACTAAGTCATCAATCTTGCTTCTTAGCAAATATTTGGAAAGATATAAATATTGCTGTGAATAAGATGACTGGTATGTTATTCTCATGTAGCAGTACTTCTACAAGTCATGGTATTGTGCTTCCATAAAGAATTTTGAAGAATTATAACAAAATATCAATAGTGTTGGGAGAAAACCCTAATCTAAAGGTGAGTGCTACATAGCATGGCAAAAGGACCACATTACAGACATATGAGACAATTACAGAAAAAGAGTTTCCCCTGAAGCCTTTACTCAGCAAGAGAGCAGCCATTGTATTAAGGTAGAATTGTAATGACTGTTTGGAAAGAATGGTAAATGCTTGGAGAAAACTCAATACAGAGAGTCAGCTTCAATCTTCCTTTAATTTAGTCTGAGAGCTATGACCTTTATATCTATAGATGTTGGAATTAAGTGTTAATTAGCTGTTATTCAGACATTCAGCCCAAGCTGTCTGCATCAGAGAAGAGCCTGAAGCTTTAATTTTATCAATACAGTCTAAAACTGGAAGTATCTCCATTGGCAAAAGCTATTGACAATATATTCTTTAACAGTTAAATTAGGCTTTACAAAGATTATTCAGAAATAAGTTTCAAGTGTGACAACCATCAAACCACAAACAATAACCCAACTCTTGGGAAAATAAATGTTAGAACAAGCTGCTCTGGAAATAACTATCATAGAAACCATACCACAAAAGCTCACCACTTCAGCATAGGGAGATGCACTATAAATAGTGCTCACTAAGCTGGTAAGCGTTTTCAACAGTCTCTGGGGCAGGTGATGTCATGCTTCCAAAATGTTAGCTGATAGTCTCTTCTTCATCTCTTAGAGACATCTTTCTGCCAGACCCCTTAAGAGTGCAACGGTTGGTGTAGATGCATCCAGAAGTTTTGTTACAGGCATGCTTCTATAGTCCCCAAATCACTGTGGTAATCTGAAAGAATTACACTCTTGTATTATTAGAAAAGATACTTTAAATTGTGTTACATCTCAGGATATATTTATGTGTGAGGAGCCCTTGCTCTTAGATTGTAAGTCTCTAATCCCAGGAGGAGAGTCTCAGCCCAACACCAAATCAGTCTTCAGACACTCTGATCATCTGCTTCACTGGCTCACCAGACAAAACTGCAAATGTGTGAATTATAAGCAATGAGACTATCGTTTTCAATATTTATGTTTCTTCCTTATATCCTCAAACCACTTGTAATTCTTTCTGAGCAGAAATTACTCCCAACTTAGAGTAATTCTTCTGTGATTCTTGGCATAGTTAACAATATACAACTGGAGTGGGAACGGTAGATTAGTATGGCCCTGTTTAGCTTTATTGTCAACCTGACACATCTGGGAAGGGGGAACCTCAATAGAAGTCAAGATCAGATTGGCCTGTGGTCATTCTTGTTGAAAATTGTCTTCACTATTGACTAATGTAGGAAGGTCCAGCCCACAATGGATAGAACCACTCTTAGACAGGTGGGCCTGATTTGTATAAGAGATATAGCTTAGCAAAGTAGTAAGAAAAATATTAAGCTTCAACAGAGCACTCCCTCCTGGTCTTTGTTTCAGTTCCTGACTCCTTATCCCTGTCTTGAATTTTTGGCCTTACTCCTCTCAATGATGGAGTGTTACCTGGAAGTGTAAAACAAAATAAACCATTTCCTCCACAAGTTTCTTTAGTTATAGTATTTATCACAGCAGCAGAAAGCAAATGAAGAAAGAAATCAGTACCAGGAGAAGTGAACTGTTGCGATAACAACCTGACCAAGTTGGTTTTTGAAAGGATTGTAGTAACATTTGGAATTTGGGTTAGGAAAAGCTGTTCAATGGTTCAGGCCTAACAGAATATTTTGTGGAGTTTGTAAGATAAGAACCTAGGGAGAAATAAAGATAATGGAGGATTGGTTTGAGTAATTTTTGAAGGTAACAAAGACTTTCTCCATGCCAATCATGTTATATTTTGGCTTAAGGGTGTTTGCTGGGACTGAAGAATCAGCTGTTCAGCACTACTAAAGTGAAATCTTACCCATATGAGGATAATGAAGAATGGAGCCTAAAGAATTAGGTGTCGTTAATAAGAGACCATCATAATTGAGATAGGTCTGGGAAGTATTTGCTTAGGATCAGAGCATAGAAGCTATGGTGCAATAGGAGCAATGGTAATACCAAGCTGGCAGCACAAATTGATGAGCAATGGTGACGAATATTTTAAGAGTCCCTCATGGTGTTCAGTACCACCATCTGGTTCTGGTTTTGAAGGCATGGAGAAAAAATGAAGATTGAAATGATGGGGGCAGGTTAGAGTCACTAAAATAGACTATAAAAGGCAACTGGTTGACACTAAAACCTCATATAGAGAAAAAAATCCCAACCCCTTGTATATGTCAGCACCATGGGATGTCTAGTTAACAAAGACAATGGCTGATGTGACATCAACCTAACTTCAGCCTGATAGACAAACTGTGTGTGCTGTAGATGTCAGAACTATACTGTTCAGGCTATGTTCTTCGGAGGCCAGGAGATTATGAATTTTCTCAGCTGTTGTACACTGAGCTATTAAGTTTTACTTTAGGTTTGATATGACTATAACTATGCCTGGTTCTTCTCTTCTTGAACAAAAAAAGGTATGTAACTTTTTTGTTTGTATGTATGTTATTTTATGGGAGCCCCTTGCTTAGTAGGTTATTATACTGTGAGCTTTAAAAAATAAAGGACTTTCAAGTGATATAAATTTTAAAGATGGTGGGATTTCCTTTTTATTTTATTTATTGAATATAATCTACATTTACATTTCCAATGGTAAAACCTTTCCCAATTCCCCCCTCCTCAAAAACCCACAACCCCTTCTCTTACCCCTGCCTCCACGTATATGTCCCTCCACCAGACCCACTCCCACCTCCCCCCTCGATTTCCCTTTGTTGGAGCATCTATTGAGCCTTCACCTAACCAAGGACCACTCCTCCCACTGATGCCTGAGAGGCATTCTTCTGCCATATTTTTGGCTGGAACCAAGTGTACCTCTTGGTTGATGGTTTAGTCCCTGGGAGTCCTGGGATGTTTGGGTGGCCGAAATAATTGTTCTTCCCATGGGGCTGTAAACCCCTTCAGCTCCTCGCACCACCCTCCAGTATTAGGGACCCCATGCTCAGACCAATGGTTGACTGCTAGCATCTGCCTCTGTATGTGCAAGGCTCTGGCAGGGCCGATGGTGGGATTTCTAGTTAGACTTTTTTTTATTGTATCAATGTAAGATCTTTGGGAAATAAATAATAAGTTGTGACCCAACAATTATACATTTGTATGTCAAGTTGACAAAGAGTAGTTTGTGCCAATTAGTTTTAATTGTCACTTTAATATACCTGGAAAGAGAAAACTCCAACTGAAGAATTGCCAGGATCTGATTGGCTTGTGGGTATGTCTATAGAGAACTATCATGACAAATTGATTAATGTCGTAGAGCCCAGGCCATCATGGGTACAACCATCCTTAGGAAACTGAGTCTGTGCTATATAAAAAAAATACCCTCGTGAGATAGCTGGGAAGAATAGACCTGTAAGCATCATTCCTTCCTAGATTATTTTTTTATTTTAGTTTCTGCTTGAGTTCCCTCCTGGCTTCTTTCCATGATGGAATGTAAAATGAAAGTATAAAACAGTGAAACTCTTTCTTTCCCAGCTTGCTTTTTGATCATGGTGTTTGCAAGAGCAACAAGAAATCAGATGAGCCAGACAGTGGTGGCACACGCCTTTAATCCCAGCTCTTGGGAGGCAGAGGCAGGTGGATTTCTGAGTTCGAGGCCAGCCTGGTCTACAGAGTGAGTTCCAGGACAGCCAGGGCTACACAGAGAAACCCTGTCTTGAAAAAACCAAAAAACCAAACCAAGAAAGCAGACGAAGACAAGTATATAAATCAAACCAGTTCCCACATACTGTGCTCAATAGTAATAATCATTCAGGTTATTTTTGGGTGTCTTCTTGTGGCAACAATTTGTATTTTTCAAGATTAAGGAACAGAGACATCTTATTCTCCCCCAGACAACTTGGGACCTTTGTTCTTTAGTGGATGGTGTCCGAGAACACTATTGAGATCATAGCGTTCCCTAAAAATAAATCTCAGCCAGACCTGGCTAAGATTATGGAAAAGTATATTCTATAAACAGAACTGTAAATGGTCTCTGTTTTGTATGACATGATTTGTCTAGGGACATATAGTTGCTTATGTAATATGGAAAGAATAAATTTTCATTTAGGCCAAGAAAAAGATTTCCTTCAGAATATGTGAAGGAGAGATTCTACTTTGAAATGCTCACTTATTGATAAATCTTTCGTTTTTTGAACACAAATTAGCTCATAAGAAACTTATGTTTCTGACCTATCTAATGTAAACTTTCTCATATTTAATTTTGACTTATGCAATTTAACAGACCTAAATATTATGTCTATCCTGAGTCATAGAGAAAGCATTAATGTAGGGGGAAAAAAGCTTGTTGGTGATGGTCACAGGTAGGCAGAGGATGGAGGGAAAGAGTACCAGGGGAGACAACTAGAATGAGGGGGTCGATTTGGTGGCAAGGAGAGGGTGATATAAAGCCTGAAAGGACCATCTTCTATAACCAGGCAAGACTTTCAGTGGAGGGCTTGGGAAACGAACCCAGACACAAAACCTTTGACTTACAGTTTGCCCTGCCGGCATGATGTGCTGAGGTATAGGTGCCTTGCCCTTTTCTGAAGGCAAGGGGAGGAGGGGTGGATCAGGGTGGAGGGGTTCGTGGGAGGGAAAAGAAGAGGTGATGGCAGAGGAAAGGAGGAAAAAATGCTATTGTGCTGTAATACACAAGAGAAGAAAATAAATAAATAAATATTTAAATGAAAGATATTTGGATAGTATATAACAGAAGCTGGAAAATGTTGATTTCTGAACTTATCTTGACTTAATGTAAAGTACTGGTGAATATGATTCTTATGGATAGTATACCAAAATATTACAAACTGAATGACTTAAGGCAGTTAGAAGTCTATTATCCCACAGTTCTGGAGCATAGACATCTGAAATCAAGTTACTTGCTGGCCTCTTCCAGCATTCAGTGACTCCAAGTGTTCTTTGGTTTATGGAAACAAGACTCCACCTAAGTCTTTGTCTTCCCATGAAGCTCTACCCAGGTCTCTACCTATATTTTCTTTTCTTGTAAGATGCCAGTATTATGGAATAAAGCCTGGCTTCTGTGCCCCATGACCTTATCTAATTAATATGAAGGCAGCCTATTTTCCTGAAGGTCCTATTAAAATACTTTGGGCTAAAAATTTAGCCTATCTTTTGGGAAGATTCATCTTAACCCCCAATCAACAGAAATTCCCAGTAATAAGAAGTAGAAAGAGGCCACATTACCTTTGTTCTCTTAGCCTCTTGAGAATCAAAAAACCAAAGCCAAAAAAAAAAATCACTCTTTTCCTTTCTTTATGGAACTAACTCATACCTGACCTGGAGGGAGAGTCTCATGAGATAATGATGGAAACAGGAAAACACTTAAGTCCATGTTCAGCTTCAGTGGAACAACTTCCCCCAGAGTTACCTCAAAGAAACTCTGGATAAATAAACCTCAGAAGTAAGTGTGGGTGTAATCTTGACAGAATAGAAACAGCTGGCCACAAATACTAGCTGAGTTCTAGCATGCAAGTGAAAACTGTCCCTGTCTCCACCCTCGTTCCTCCCAAGTGAACACACATTTGCAGAGCTTCTTGTTTTTCTGTCATTGAGTTCTGTACCATCTAGTGTTTCTTCTGTCCTTAAAAGTCCAGTAGTTACCACATTGCGTGACAATGACTGAGATGGAACAAGTAGACAGTGACAGCAAAGCTGCTGATGGATGTCATTCCCATGAATACATAAGTCAGGTAAATGTCACAGAAATCGGAAGGGAAAATGGTGACCATGAAGCATGACATGCGTTACATAATTTAATCCTCATAGGAAGGAAGTTTGCTTTAGGTTTATGCTGTTTGAAAATTAGACTAGCCGCTCTTCATATTTCACCCACTCTCAGGGATTCATCATTTCTCTGGTCTTCATGACCATTCATGTCACTCTAGCTTTAAGATGGAGGGTGTGGGATCGAAGGATGCTTCATTCAATAAGCACATTCAGTGAAGAGGCACAGAAAAGTGGTTTCTGGAGACTTTCCAAAACCAGCATCAAAGCCAATTTCTAACAAGGCCACCAGTCTATGTACCATGTAATTTTTTCACTTTACACACCGTCGCATGTATTTTTCCAAATCAGGGCTCTATTCTTAACATATCTACATGACTGGCTAAAAATTCTATCAGTTTTTTCTTTGCTAGGAAATCATTGCAAATCCTCCAAATACCTCCACATGTCTTCTTCAAAGTGTTGTATGTTGTAGGTTTGTGGTATTCAAGCCTAACAAAGAAATCAATTTATAATTTTTTTCTTTCATAAAAAGAACGACTAGAGGAGAAATTAGCAGGTGTCCTAAGATGTATTCTAACTTATCATCCATGAGATATGGCACAAATACTTTTAAGTTAAGGAGTACAGAATGAGTTACTTGCCAGGTCACATTTAATGTCAGTTTATACCTAGAGGATTATTCAAGCTGTCACTGACCTTGGTACTATTTCAAAAGTAACATTTTTAATGAATAAAATGTTCTTGACAGATATCCCAGAGGAACTAGATGGGACCTGATGCTTTCAATATTACTCATAGTTCTTCACCTATATCTCATCTTCTACCAAGAAAGAGTCTTTTAAAATAAACTTTGGAATAAACATCATTTGCAACTCTAATTCCATGGTTTGGATTACTGCTCATACTTAATAGAATCATCATGGAAGCAATGTTCAAAGATGGGCATATATTTATTTCTTATGAAGTCAAGTGATAGCAAAAGATCATAAATCAAGAACAGAGAAAAACCACAAAGTTCTGACCCAAATCCACAGGTCTAATCCTGATACTAAATTTTGGTTGTGATTTATGTTTGTTTGCCTTTTTGACAATTACTTACATATATTTACTTAGTTTTAGGAATTTTCACCTCCTTTATACACTCTCACTTGCCTTGCTTCTGATGAAGTAGTAGTCCTTCCAAACATATTGTCTTTTATTTTAATGGCTTTTTTTTATTTTAAACTTGGTGAGTTTATATATGATGTCTTTCATGAGTAGGTTACTTACTGGACAGAAGCACTGTATTAGTAAGTCCAGAACTGAAGGAAATGACAGTCTCTCAGAATGCCTATTAACTGACTACAGTCCTTTAAGGAGGAGTGGAATCAAATGAGGCCCTCTGCTATAGATGGTGGAATAGTAACAGATCGTGTATAGGTAACCGCAGCTGTGGTGAGTTTATAATTACAATTGTAATGCTCTGTCAAAGAGACAGTGTTTGAAACAACCCTCTTCATCCTCTGGCACCTATGCTCTTTCTGAGCCTTGAAAGAGCTGCTATAAATGTCTTGTCCAGGGCCAAACTCCTTACACTCATGTCTTTTGTATCATTTGACAATTTGTGAGTCTCTGTATTTAACCTATGCCCACCACACAAAGGTGAAGAATAGCACTAGTGGTCTTCAATAGCAAGGAAAAAACAACAGAAAGCCCACATAAACATGGAAACTGAACAATACTCTACTCAATGACACCTTGGTCAAGGAAGAAATAAAAAAAGAAATCAAAGACTTTTTAGAATTCAATGAAAATGAAGGTACAACCTACCCAAATCTATGGGACACAATGAAAGCAGTGCTAAGAGGAAAACTCATAGCCCTGAGTGCCTCCAAAAAGAAAATGGAGACAGCATACACTAGCAGCTTAATGGCACACCTGAAAGCCCTGGAACAAAAAGAAGCAATTCACCCTGGAGGAGTAGAAGACAGGAAATCATCAAACTAAGGGCTGAAATAAATCAAGTAGAAACAAAGAGAACCATACAAAGAATCAACAAAACCAGGAGCTGGTTCTTTGAGAAAAACAAGATAAATACTTAGCCAGACTAACCAATGGGCATAGGTAGAGTATCCAGCTGATAAACAACTTCAGCAAAGTGGCTGGTTATAAAATCAACTCAAACAAATCAGTAGCCTTCCTGTACTCAAAGGACAAGCAGGCTGAGAAAGAAGTTAGGGAAATAACACCCTTCACAATAGCCACAAACAATATAAAGTATATTGATGTGACTTTAATCAAACAAGTGAAAGTTCTATATGACAGGGACTTCAAGTCCTTGAAGAAAGAAATCGAAGAAGACCTCAGGAGATGGAAAAGTATTCCATGCCCTTGGATTGGCAGGATCAATATAGTAAAAATGACCATCTTGCCAAAAGCAATCTACAGATTCAATGCAATCCACATCAAAATTCCAAAGCAATTCTTCATTCTTCATAGATCTAGAAAGAGCAATTCTCAAATTCATCTGGAGTAACAAATAAACCAGGATAGCTAAAACTATTCTCAACAATAAAAGGACTTCTGGGGGAATCAGTATCCCTGACCTCAAGCAGTACTACAGAGCAATTGTGTTAAAAACTGCATGGTATTGGTACAGCAACAGGCAAGTAGATCAGTGGAATAGAATTGAAGACCCAGAAATGAACCCACAGAACTATGGTCACTTGATCTTTGATAAAGTAGCTACAACCATACAGTGGAAAAAAGATAGCCTTTTCAACAAATCGTGCTGGTTCAACTGGAGGTCAACATGCAGAAGAATGCGAATTGAACCACTCTTATCTCCTGGTACTAAGATCAACTCCAAGTGGCTCAAGGACCTCCACATGAAACCAGACACACTAAAATTAATAGAAAAGAAACTTGGGAAGACCCTGGAGGACATGGGCACAGGAGGAAAGTTTCTGAACAGAACACCAATAGCTTATGCTACAAGATCAAGAATAGACAAATGGGACCTCATAAAATTACAGTTTCTGTAAGGCAAAGGACAAGGTCAGAAGGACAAAATGGCAACCAACAAATTGGGAAAAGATCTTCACCAACCCCACATCCAACAGAGGGCTAATATCCAATATATACAAAGAACTAAAGGAGTTAGACCCCAAAGAACCAAATAACCCTATTAAAAATGGGGTACAGAGCTAAACAAAGAATTTTCACCTGAAGAAATTCAGATGGCTGAGAAGCACCTTAAGAGATGTTCAACATCATTAGTTATCAGGGAAATGCAAATTAAAACAACCCTGAGATTCCACCTCACAGCAGTCAGAATGGCTAAGATTAAAAACTCAAGAGAAAACACGTGCTGGCGAGGATGTGGAGAAAGGGGAACACTCCTCCAATGTTGGTAGGAGTGCAAGATGGTACAACTGCTCTGGAAATCAGCCTGGTGGTTTCTCAGAAAATTGGGCATGACACTTCCAGAGGACCCTCTCATACCATGCCTGTGCATAAAGCCAGAGGATTCCCCTGCATGCAATAAAGACACATGCTCCACTATGTTCATAGCAGCCTTATTTATAATAGCCAGAAATTGGACGGAGCCCAGATGTCCCTTAAAGGAGAAATGGATACAGAAAATGTGGTATATTTATACAATGGAATACTACTCAGCAATTAATAATAATGAATTCATGCAATTTGTAGGTAAATGGTTGGATCTGGAAAGTATTATCCTAAGTGAGCGAACCCAATCACAAAAGAATACACATGAAATGCAATCACTGATAAGTGGATATTAATGAGCCCAGAAGCTCTGAATACTCAAGGCACAATTAGCAAATCAAAAGATTCCCAAGAAGAAGGAAGGAGAGGACCCTGGTCCCAAAAAGATTGGATCCAATTTTGTAGGAGAGTATCAGAACAGAGATGGTGGGGGGGGTGATTGGGGAATGGGTGGAGGGAAGAGGAATTATGGGCCATATGGTGAGGGGGGAACTGGGAAAGGGGAAAGCCTTTGGAATGGAAACAAAGAATATAGAAAATAAAAATAAAAATAAAAAATAGCACTAACATAGTTAGTGGTCATTTTTATGTGTATAGGTATTTTGCCTATAACACATGCCTGCCTGGAGCCTGGACAGACCATAGTGTGGCAGATGCCTTGGGTTTGAGTTAACCAATTGGGAGACACTAGGCTTGGTGTTAGGAATCAAATCCAGGTTCTCTAGAAAAATATTCAATGCTTTTAACTGCTAAAATCATCTCTCCAACTCTGATCATTTGCTTTTAAATCAATGATCCCATAGACTAGATCTTAGTCACAAAAAATTCTATGCAATGATTGAAAAAAAGAATTATAACAATCGCAAATAAGTAAGGAAAAATATTATGACACATTTAAATATATGATTTTTGTCCATTTTTAAGATTATGTCCTAAATTTAGTGACTTGTAATGTTTTCTTTTCTCAAGCAATAAAGCTTTTGTCTCATAATTTTTTTAAAAAAATTTTATTGGATATATTCTATATTTACATTTCATTTCCCTTTTTTTGTTTCGCCATCCCCCTAAGGTCCCACATGCCCTTTTCCTTCCCCCTGCTCCCTCATCCACCCCTTACTACTTCCCTGTTCTGGTATTCCCCTACACTGATGCTTTGATCTTTTCCAGCACTAGTGTCCATTTCTTTCTTCTTGTCAGACATTATTTGGTATGTGAATTGTGTCTTTGGTGTCCCAAGATTCTAGGCTAATATCCACTTATCAGTGACTGCATACCATGGGTATTCTTTTGAGACAGGGTTACCTCACTTAGTATGATGTTCTCCAGCTCCATCCATTTCTCTAAGAATTTCATGAATTCATTGTTTCTAATGGCTGAATAGTATTCCATTGTGTATATATACCACATTTCTTGTATCCATTCCTCTGTTGAGGGACATCTGGGTTCTTTCCAGCTTCTGGCTATTATAAATAAGGCTGCTATGAACATAGTGGACATGTATCCTTATTGCATGCTGGGGAATCTTCTGGGTATATTCCCAGGAGTGGTATGGCTGGATCCTCCGGAAGTATCATGTCCAGTTTTCTGAGGAACCAACAGACTGATTTCCAGAGTGGTTGTACCAGCTTGCAGTCACACCAGCAGTGGAGGAGTGTTCCTCTTTCTCCACATCCTCGCCAACACCTGATATCTTCTGAGTTTTTAATCCTAGCCATTCTGACAGGTGTGAGGTGAAATCTCAGGGTTGTTTTGATTTGCATTTCTCTAATGACTAATGATGTTGAACATTTTTTAAGGTGTTTCTCAGCCATCCGAATTTCTTCAGGTGAAAAATCTTTGTTTAGCTCTGTACCCCATTTTTGGATAGGGTTATTTGGTTTTCTGGGGTCTAACTTCTTGAGTTCTTTGTATACATTGGATATTAGCCCTCTGTCGAATATGGGGTTGGTGAAGATCTTTTCCCAATTTGTTGGTTGCCGATTTATCCTTTTGACAGTGTCTTTTGCCTTACAGAAACTTTGTAATTTTATGAGGTCCCATTTGTCTATTCTTGATCTTAGAGCATAAGCGATTGGTGTTCTGTTCAGGAATTTTCCCCCTGAGCCAATGTCCTCAAGCATCTTCCACAGTTTCTTTTCTATTAGTTTTAATGTGTCTGGTTTTATGTGGAGGTCCTTGATCCACTTGGAGTTGAGTTTAGTGCAAGGAGATAAGAGTGGATCAATTCTCATTCTTCTGCATGTCGACCTCCAGTTGAGGCAGCATCATCTGTTGAAAAGGCTATCTTTTTTCCACTGGATGTTTTCAGCTCCTTTGTCGAATATCAATTGGCCATATATGTGTGGGTTCAATTCTGGGTCTTCAATCCTATTCCATTGATCCACTTCCCTGTCACTGTACCAATACCATGCAGTTTTTAACACTACTGCTCTGTAGTAGTGCTTGAGGTCCGGGATATTGATTCCCCCAGAAGTTCTTTTGCTGTTGATGATAGTTTTAGCTATCCTGGGTTTTTTGTTATTCCAGATGAATTTGAGAATTGCTCTTTCTAACTCTATAAAGATCTGAGTTGGGATTTTGATGGGGGTTGCATTGAATCTGTATATTGCTTTTGGCAAGATTGCTATTTTAACTGTATTAATCCTGCCATCCCACGAGAATGGAAGATTTTTTCCATTTTCTGAGGTCTTCTTCAATTTCCTTCTTCAGAGACCTGAAGTTTTTGTCATATAAATCTTTCACTTGTTTGGATAGAGTCACATCAAGATACTTTATATTGTTTGTGGTTATTGTGAAGGGTGTCATTTCCCTAATATCTTTCTCTGCCTGCTTATCCTTTGCATATAGGAAGGCTACTGATTTGCTTGTGTTGACTTTGTAACCAGCCACTTGCTGAAGTTGTTTATCAGCTGTAGGAGTTCTCTAGTGGAGTTTTTTGGGTTGCTTAAGTATACTATCATATCATCTGCAAATAGTGATAGTTTGACTTCTTCCTTTCCAATTTGTATCCCTTTGACTTTCTTATGTTGAATTGCTCTAGCTCGTACCTCAAGTACTATATTGAAGAGATATGGTGAGAGGGGGCAGCCTTGTCTAGTCCCTGATTTTAGAGGGATTGCTTCAAGTTTCTCTCCATTTACTTTGATGTTGGCTATCGGTCTGCTGTAAATTGCTTTTATTATGTTTAGATATGGGCCTTGAATTCCTGTTCTTTCCAAGACTTTTAGCATGAAAGGATGCTGAACTTTGTCAAATGCTTTTTCAGCATCCAATGAGATGACCATGTGGTTTTTTTTCTTTGAGTTTGTTTATGTAGTGGATTACGTTAATGGATTTCCGTATATTGAACCATCCCTGCATCCCTGGGATGAAGCCAACTTGATCACGGTGAATGATTTTTTTTTGTTTTGTTTGTTTTGTTTTGTTTTGTTTTGTTTTGCTGCTATCATAGACTTTTATTTAGGTGTTCTTTTTTTTCTCATTTTTTGGATTACATTCTTTTTTTTCATTTATTGGATATATTCTATATTTACATTTGTTTTTATGTGTTCTTGGATTCGGTTGGCAAGTATTTTATTTAGTATTTTTACATCAATATTCATAAGGGAGATTGGCCTGTAGTTCTCTTTCTTAGTTGGATCGTTCTGTGGTTTTGGTATCAGGGTAATTGTGGCTTTATAGAATGAGTTGGGAAGTGTTCCTTCTGTTTCTATTTTGTGGAATAGTTTGAAGAGTATTGGTATTAGGACTTCTTTGAAGGTCTGATAGAATTCTGCACTAAAACCATCTGGTCCTGTGCTTTTTTTGGTTGGAAGACTTTCTATGACCCCTTCTATTTCTTTGGGGGTTATGGGTCTGTTTAGATGATCTAATTGATTCTGATTTAATTTTGGTATTTGGTATCTGTCTAGGAAATTGTCCATTTCCTCCAGATTCTCCAGTTTTGTTGAGTATAGGCTTTTGTAGTAGGATCTGATGATTTTTTGAATTTCCTGTTTCTGTTGTTATATCCCCCTTTTCATTTCTAATTTTGTTAATTTGAATACTGTCTCTGTGCCCTTTGGTAAGTCTGGCTAGGGGGTTATCTATCTTGTTGATTTTCTCAAAGAACCAGCTCCTGGTTTTGTTGATTCTTTGTATGGTTCTCTTTGTTTCAACTTGATTGATTTCAGCCCTGAGTTTGATGATTTCCTGTCTTCTACTCCTCCTGGGTGAAATAGCTTCTTTTGTTCTAGGGCTTTCAGGTGCGCCATTAAGTTGCTAGTGTATGTTCTCTCCTGTTTCTCTTTGGAGACACTCAGGGCTATGAGTTTTCCTCTAAGCACTGCTTTCATTGGGTCCCATAGCTTTGGGTATGTTGTACCTTCATTTTCATTAAATTCTAAGAAGTCTTTGATTTCTTTCTTTATTTCTTCCTGGACTAAGGTATCATTGAGTAGAATATTGTTCAGCCTCCACGTGTATGAGGATTTTCTGTTGTTTTTGTTGCTATTGAAGAACACTCTTACTCCATGGTTCTCCGATAGGAGGCTTGGGATTAGTTCGATCTTTTTATATTTGTTTAGGTCTGTCTTGTGACCAATTATATGGTCGATTTTGGAGAAGGTACCATGAGGCTCTGAGAAAAAGGTATAGTCTTTTGCTTTAGGATGAAATGTTATATGTGTGTGTGTGTGTGTGTGTGTGTGTGTGTGTGTGTGTATCTGTTAAATCCAATTGGTCCAACGTTTCAATCAGTTTCCCTGGGTTTCAATGAGTTTCCCTGTGTCCCTGTTTAGTTTCTGTTTTCCTGATCGGTCCCTTTGAGGATAGTGGAGTGTTGAGGTCCCCCACAACTATTGTGTTAGGTGCAATGTGTGTTTTGAGCTTTAGTAAAGTTTCTTTTTCAAATGAAGATGCCCTTGCATTTGGAGCATGGATGTTTAGAATTGTGAGTTCTTCTTGGTGGATTCTTCCTTTGACTAGCAAGAAGTGACCTTCTGTGTCTCTTTTGATTACTTTGGGTTGAAAATCAATTTTATCTGATATTAGAATGGCTATTCCAGCTCGCTTCCTGCGACCATTTGCTTGCAATATTGTCCTCCAACCTTTTACTCTAAGGTAGTGTTTGTCTTTAACTCTGAGGTGTGTTTCCAATGCTTTTAAATCCAACTCTTGTTTTTCTGATGTGCTGGGGTATTTAGGACTTGCTGTGGTTGGCGAATTGGGTTCAGATACTGCCATATTGCCTTGATTTTTGTTTGTAATGTTCCTATGTTTGCCTTTTGCCATCTGCTTATCTCTGGAGTTAGTTGGTCTTGTTCTTAGTGGTTGGTGTTTGAGGCTCCTATGTGCCTGGCATTTGGCGCTGCTGTCATAGAGGGCGTCCGAGCTCTGGAGGTGGAGACCAGGAGGTTTCAGTTACTGGGCTCTCAGTTACCTCTTCAGCTCTGCTGTGCTGGATCTAAGTCTTCCCGAGGCTCGCTGCAATTGTCCTCCCACAGACTCCTCCTGGCCTGCCTAGTTGCCAGCTCTTAAAAATCAGATTTTTTTTCCTCCACCAATCTGGACTAGTCTATTAGATCTTTATGGTGACCTGGGTTCCTCTGTTGGTTCTCTATGGTGACCTGTTCAGGCCACTAGCTCCAAAATGGTGGCGGGTCTCAGGGCTCTGTCTAACCACTGGGTTCCCTACAAGACTGGAGGTTCCCTGGTTGGACTGCTAGAACCTAGATGGTAGTACTCTCAGTCCACAGGGCTCTGTCATGTTAGCTGTCTGTGGTGTCCTGAGGCAAGATGTCAGCCTCTGGCTGTACTCCAGGCACTGACCCACTAGCAGGTTGGTGCCCCCTTGGGTTGGTGCAGAGACCGCTTGCCAAGCTGATCTGGCTCTGTGTGCACTACCAAGCTGCTGGTGCACAGACCTATCTCCAACCTCCTTCGGCTCTGGGCACGAACAAGAGCCTGGCCAGGTGTTCTTTGCCAGGCTAAGTCTCTGTCCAAGCACCTGGACCCAGTCGCCGGCCGGCAGTCCGCAGCGACCCGAGGGAAGATGGCCGGCTGCAAGCCTGCTAGCCGGTCCCCAGGGATCAGGGACAGCCTCTGAGCTGCAGGTGCACAGAGCTCCTGCCGACCTCACCTGGCTCTGGGGGCCAGCAAGGGCCTGACCAGGTATTCGTTGCTAAGCCAAGTCTCTGTTCACGCACCTGAACCCAGTTGTTGGCACGCAGTCCGCAGTGACCTGAGAGAAGATGGCAGCCGGCTGCAAGCCAGCTAGCCGGTCCCCCTGTCTCATAAATTTTTAAAGGCTTATTTTTGATTGATCTCAGACATAGAAGAAGTAGAATGGAGAACAACCTATATCTCTTGGCAATCTGTTCCTGGTGTTTTTCATTGGCTTCCTTCGCTTGCTTGACTGAGATTTAGAACATTCTTCAGCCTGCTCTATATTTCTTAGTGCTTTTTTTCTTCAGAGCAACATGCCAACATTCATGCTGTTGGACACATGACATAATAAGACACTGAATGTTGGTTACTTTGGTCCTGTGGGTTTTACATTTATTTTGTTTAAGGGTTTTCTAAAAAACCACTGGTGGACATTATCTTGCAGTTTTGTTTATGCATGTGTATGTGTATTCTTGTATGTTATATTCATAAAATATAAGGGTAACATATGTTAAACTCAGAAAAAAATCTGGTGCATATGTTTGAGTTGGTGATTTGAAATCTTTGTTAAACTGGCCATTTTTATTTAAGGATTTTTTTTCTCTATGTGGCTGGAGAGATGGTTCAGGGGTTAAAAGAACTTGCTGCTCTTGCAAACAACACAGCTTCAGTTTTCAGAATCCAAACATTGGCTCATAACCATCTGTACCTCCAGTTCTAGAGGATCTGATGCCCTCTCACAACCTCTGTGGGCACCAGACACACATGTGGATCACATATATAAATGTTGGCAAAATACTCACACACATAAAAAAGTAAATTTTTTAGAAAGTATTTTCTAAATGTTGTGGCTATTTACAAAGCAGACTAGCAATTTTTTTCTACATTGAGAAGCACTGAGCTATTCAGAATGTGAAACTACAAAAGGGCTCTTATTTGATTAAACAAAACCACTAGATGAGACCTTGAGACAAAAGACAAAAACAGTGACTTGGAGAGATGTTAATTCAGCTATGTGCATTGTTGAAAATCCCACAGAATCTAAACACATCAGAGGAATTCACTTCAATATTTCCATCATAGAAGGGTAAAGATGAGGACCACTCATGAAAATAAAATTGGGAAGGTGGACTTCTTCCAATGGAGACAGATTTTTGGAATCAATAGATATGCCAAATGTACCACGGAACAACTATATTCCAAAACTCTATGCTACAATGTCTTTTGAATTTTCTAAAGAAGCATGGTATTGTAAGATTTTAGGACTGTAAGAAAGAAAATAGGACCACCCTAGGAAATTTTAACATACCAAAACAAAACAAATACCATAGATGATATCTGTAGTATAGGAAACAGAGCTTTATGAAAAAGAACAAAACCAACAATCTCAACTTTTTGTATTTTACATTCTTAAAAACCTAAGTGCTTGACAATGCTAGATAAATGTTTTCTTGATTCTGGGAAGAAATCATTTTTAACTGAAAATTCTGTTATTAGCTCAAATACAGACCTTGTACATATATACAAATCTATGTTTTGTCCTTGTAGACATGAGGGGGAAATATTTGTTTTTATTTAATTTTGCTTTCTGCACACTATTTAAATGATTTTTTTTGTGCTCACCCTTAAAACACATCAGGTACATTCCATATGTAGGTTTTGTTAATTAGTATTATTACCATTCATGCGTTGACCATAAGTAATCCAAATAATAAAAACAGGGTAGAATTATGTAATGAAACCAATGTATCTGTGAAGATGTCAAAATTTTTATGCAAAATTTTATTATGATAATAAACATTCTATAAAGTACCCCAAGTTTCCTGTGATGGATCATTAGATTTTATAAGACTTTTGAATCTATTCCTTTGTTTCATGGGACTTTCATGACAAACTGTCACAAAGAGAGTTTTGCTGAAAGCAAAAGAATTGTATCCTTATGTAGTTCTGAACATCAAAAGTCTGAAAATAAGGCTTAAACAGAGATAAACATTCTGAGAAGGGGCTACTGTTATTGTATTGTTTACTTTTCTGTTGCTGTTACAAAAAATATCAATACTGCAACCTATTTACGTGGAAAAAAATGAGTTTGTTGTGGGTTATGGTTCCAGAGACATAGAATGTGTAATTCAGGAAAGAAATAGCATGGTAGTAGGAATAGAAAGATGGTTGAACATTCATATACATATTCATACATTATTCATATACATATGCAGTGGGGAGAGAGTGATCAGAAGGTGAAGAAAGGCCATAAATACTCCAAGCCTTCCCCAAGTGCTGTATGTGTTTCCTCTAGCAAGGCTCCGTCTTATAATTGTTCCATATTCTCCTCAAAACAGTGAACGCCATGCACTGGAGACCAAATATTTAAATACAGGAATGTATTGGAAATATTTCTTTTTTTTTTTCATGGAAGCAAATTTTCCTGGTTTAATACAAATTCCTTTCATCCTTTTCTGATAGAGTATGTTCTCTATCTGGAAGGTTGTTCCTGTTCCACTCACAGGACAAAATTCTTATGTTTGAAATGTATCTCCTTAAATGATTTTGTTGATTATGAACAAGTTCATTAAGCATCTTTTCATAGCAGAAGGTCTGGCTGGGACAGGAAGCATTTGAGGACCTGAGATAAGCCAAGATGCCATTAGCAGTTATGAAACAGAAGTAACAACCTCATATTATGAAACTGTTTACCATTTCCAGCTTGCTTTTTCTTTTTTTTTATTTTCTATATTCTATGTTTATATTCCAAAGGCTTTCCCCTTTCCCAGTTCCCACCCACCATAGTTCCCATAGTTCCTCTCCCCCCCAACTATTCCCCAATCATTCCCCCTCCCCCCTCGGTTTCTTTACTAAACTGGATGCAATCTTTACATGCCCAGGGTCCTCTCCTTTCTTCTTCTTGGGAATCATTTGACTTGCTATTTGTGTCTTGAGTATTTAGGGCTTCTGGGCTCATTAATATCCACTTATCAGTGATTGCATTTCATGTGCATTCTTTTGTGATTGGGTTAGCTCACTCAGGATGATATTTTCCAGGTCTAACCATTTACCTACAAATTGCATGAATTCATTATTTTTAATTGCTGAGTAGTATTCCATTGTATAAATATAGCACATTTTCTGTGTCCATTCCTCCTTTGAGGGATATTTGGGCTCCTTCCAATTTCTGGCTATTATAAACAAGGCTGCTATAAACATAGTGGAGCATGGGTCTTTATTGCATGCAGGGGAATCCTCTGGGTATATGCCCAGGAGTGGTATGCCAGGATCCTCTGGAAGTGACATGCCCAATTTTCTGAGGAACTGCCAAACTGATTTCCAGAGCGGTTTTACCATTTTGCAATCCCACCAACAGTGGAGGAGTGTACCTCTTTCTCCACATCCTCGCCAGCACTTGTTGTCTCTTGAGTTTTTAATCTTAGCCATTCTGACTGGTGTGAGGTGGAATCTCAGGGTTGTTTTGATTTGCATTTCCCTGATGACTAATGATGTTGAACATCTTTTAAGGTGTTTCTCGGCCATCCGAATTTCTTCTGGTGAAAATTCTTTGTTTAGCTCTGTGCCCCATTTTTTGATACGGTTATTTGGTTCTTTGCAGTCTAACTTCTTGAGTTCTTTGTATATATTGGATATTAGCCCTCTGTCGGATGTGGGGTTGGTGAAGATCTTTTCCCACTTTGTTGGTTGCCGTTTTGTCCTTCTGACAGTGTCCTTTGCTTTGCAGAAACTTTGTAATTTTATCAGGTCCCATTTGTCAATTCTTGATCTTAGTGCGTACGCTATTGGTGTTCTGTTCAGGAACTTTTCCCCTGTGCCCAAGTCCTCCAGGGTCTTCCCAAGTTTCTTTTCTAATAGTTTCAGTGTGTCTGGTTTTATGTGGAGGTCCTTGATCCACTTGGAGTTGATCTTAGTGCAAAGAGATAAGAGTGGGTCAATTCGCATTCTTCTGCATGTTGAACTTCAGTTGAACCAGCACCATTTGTTGAAAAGGCTATCTTTATTCCATCGGATGGTTGTGGCTCCTTTATCAAAGATCAAGTGACCATAAGTCTGTGGGTTAATTTCTGGGTCTTCAATCCTGTTCCATTGATCTGCTTGCCTGTTGCTATACCAATACCAGGCAGTTTTTAACACAATTGCTCTGTAGTACTGCTTGAGGTCAGGGATATTGATTCCCCCAGAAGTCCTTTTATTGTTGAGAATAGTTTTAGCTATCCTGGGTTTTTTGTTGCTCCAGATGAATTTGAGAATTGCTCTTTCTAGATCTATGAAGAATTGAGTTGGGATTTTGATGGGGATTGCATTGAATCTGTATATTGCTTTTGGCAAGATGGCCATTTTTACTATATTGATCCTGCCAATCCAGGAGCAAGAAATATTTTTCCATCTTCTGAGGTCTTCTTCGATTTCTTTCTTCAAGGACTTGAAGTTCCTGTTGTACAGATCTTTTGCTTGTTTGGTTAGTTACGCCAAGATACTTTATGTTGTTTGTGGCTATTGTGAAGGGTGTTATTTCCCTAATTTCTTTCTCAGCCTGCTTGTCCTTTGAGTACAAGAAGGCCACTGACTTGCTTGAGTTAATTTTATAACCTGCCACTTTGCTGAAGTTGTTTATCAGCTGTAGAAGTTCTCTGGTGGAGTTTTTTGGGTCGCTTAGGTAAACTATCATATCGTCTGCAAATAATGATAGTTTCACTTCTTCCTTTCCAATTTGTATCCCTTTGACTTCCTTATGTTGTCTAATTGCTCTTGCTAGAACTTCAAGTACTATATTGAAAAGATATGGAGAGAGAGGGCAGCCTTGTCTAGTCCCTGATTTTAGTGGGAATGCTTCAAGTTTCTCTCCATTTATTTTGATGTTGGCTACTGGTTTGCTGTAGATTGCTTTTACTATGTTTAGGTATGGGCCTTGAATTCCTGCTCTTTCCAAGACTTTTAGCATGAAAGGATGCTGAATTTTGTCGAATGCTTTTTCAGCATCTAATGAGATGACCATGTGGTTTTTTTCTTTCAGTTTGTTTATGTAGTGGATTACATTGATGTATTTCCATATATTGAACCATCCCTGCATCCCTGGGATGAAGCCTACTGGATCATGGTGGATGATCGTTTTGATGTGCTCTTGGATTCGGTTAGCATGAATTTTATTTAGTATTTTTGCATCTATATTCATCAGAGAAATTGGCCTGAAGTTCTCTTTCTTTGTTGGATCTTTTTGTGGTTTAGGTATTAGCATAATTGTGGCTTTGAAGAATGAGTTGGGCAGTGTCCCTTCTGTCTCTATTTTGTGGAATAGTTTGAGGAGTATTGGTGTTAAGTCTTCTTTGAAGGTCTGGTAGAATTCTGCACTAAAACCATCTGGTCCCGTACTTTTTTTGGTTGGGAGGCTTTCTATAACCACTTCTATTTCTTTAGGGGTTATGGGACTATTTAGCTGGTCTACTTGATGCTGATTTAATTTTGGTATTTGATATCTGTCTAGGAAATCGTCCATTTCCTCCAGATTCTCCAGTTGTTTTGAGTATAGACCTTTGTAGTAGGATCTGATGATCTTTTGAATTTCCTCAGTTTCTGTTGTTATGTCTCCCTTTTCATTTCTAATTTTGTTAATTTGTATATTGACTCTGTGTCCTTTGGTTAGTCTGGCTAAGGGTTTATCTATCTTGTTGATTTTCTCAAAGAACCAGCTCCTGGTCTTGTTGATTCTTTGTATGGTTCTCTTTATTTCTATTTGATTGAATTCAGCCCTGAGTTTGATGATTTCTTGTCTTCTACTCCTCCTGGGTGAATTAACTTGTTTTTCTTCCAGGGCTTTAAGGTGTGCTGTTAAGCTGCTAGTGTATGCTCTCTCCAGTTTCTTTTTGGATGTACTTAGAGCTATGAGTTTTCCTCTTAGCACTGCTTTCATTGTGTCCCATAGATTTGGGTAGGTTGTACCTTCATTTTCATTGAATTCTAAAAAGTCTTTGATTTTTTATTTCTTCCTTGACCAAGGTGTCATTGAGTAGAGTATTGTTCAGTTTCCATGTGTGTGTGGGCTTTCTTTTGTTTTTGTTGCTATTGAAGACCACTCTTACTCCATGGTGATCTGATAGGAGGCATGGGATTAGCTCGATCTTCTTGTATTTGTTGACATCTGTCTTGTGACCGATTATATGGTCTATTTTGGAGAAGGTACCATGCGGTGCTAAGAAAAAGGTATATTCTTTAGCTTTAGGATGAAATGTTCTATATATATCGGTTAAATCCAATTGGTCCAGAGTTTCAATTAGTTTCACTGTGTCCCTGTTTAGTTTCTGCTTTCCTGATCGGTCCATTGAGGAGAGTGGAGTGTTGAAGTCACCCACAATTATTGTGTTAGGTGTAATGTGTGCTTTAAGCTTTAGTAAGGTTTCTTTTACAAATGAGGGTGCCCTTGCATTTGGAGCATAGATGTTCAGTATTGAGAGCTCTTCCTGGTGGATTTTCCCTTTGGCCAGCAAGAAGTGACCTTCTGAGTCTCTTTTGATGATTTTAGGTTGAAAGTCAATTTTATCTGATATTAGAATGGCTACTCCAGCTTGTTTCCTGAGACCATTTGCTTGTAAAATTGTCCTCCAGTCTTTTACTCTAAGGCAGTTTTTGTCTTTAACACTGAGATGTGTTTCTTGTATGCAGCAAAATGTAGGGTCCTGTTTCCGTATCCAGTCTGTTAATCTATGTCTTTTTATTGGGGAATTGAGTCCATTGATGTTAAGAGATATTAAGGAATAGTAATTATTACCTCCAGACATTTTTGAAATTATATTAATTTATCTTATTTATTTTTTATATTCGAGAGGTTATCTTCTTTTGGGTTTGATGAGAGGAGGTTTCTATCTTGCTTCTTCCCGGGTGTAGTTTCTGTCCTTGTCTTGGTGTTTTCCCCGTATTATCCTTTGTAGGGCTGGATTTGTGGAGAGATATCTTGCAAATTTGGTTTTGTCATGGAATACCTTGATGTCTCCATCAATGGCAATTGAGAGTTTTGCCGGGTAAAGTAGTTTTGGCTGAAGTTTGTGTTCTCTTAGAGTTTTCATGATATCTGCCCAGGATCTTCTAGCTTTCATGGTCTCAGGTGAGAAGTCTGGTGTTATTCTGATAGGTTTTCCTTTATATGTTACTTGGCCTTTTTCTCTTGCTGCCTTTAGTATTCTTTCTTTGTTTATTACATTTGGAATTTTGATTATTATGTGACGGGATGTATTTCTGTTCTGGTCCAGTCTGTTTGGGGTTCTATAGGCTTCTTGTATATTCATGGGCATCTCTCTCCTTAGGTTGGGGAAGTTTTCTTCCATAATTTTATAGAAGATATTAGCTGGCCCTTTAACTTGTAAATCTTCACTCTCATCTATCTATACCTATAATCCTTAGGTTTGGTCTTCTCATAGTGTCTTGGATTTCCTGGATGTTTTGGGTTACCACCTTTTTGCATTTAGTATTTTCTTTGACTGTTGAATCAATGGTTCCTATGGTATCTTCGGCTTCTGAGATTCTGTCTTCTATCTCTTGTATTCTATTGTTGATACTTGCATCTATGGCCCCTGATTTCTTCCCCAGGTTTTCTATCTCCAATGTTGTCTCCCTCTGTGATTTCTTAGTTGTTTCTACTTCTATTTTTAGTATCTGGATGGATGTGCTCAGATCTTTCGCTTGCTTGATTGTGTTTTCATATATTTCTTTAATAGATTTTTGTGCTTCCTCTTTCATAGCTTCTACTTGTTGGCCCACATTCTTCTGTAGTTCTTTAAGTGACTTTTGTCTTTCTTCCTTATTGTCTTCTTCTCTTTGATCCATCTTCTCCTGAATTTCTTGAAGTGATTTTTGTATTTGCCTTGTAAAGGCTTCTAACTTTTGATCCATTTTCTCCTCTATTTCTTTACGAGATTTTTCTATGTGTTCAGCTACCAGCATCCTGACCAGTGATTTTATATCCAAGTCTTGTTTTTCTGGTGTTTTAGGGTATCCAGGGATTCCTGTTGTTGGAGAACTGGGTTCAGATGCTGTCATGTTGCCTTGATTTTTGTTAGTAACGTTCCTTTGTTTTCCTTTTGCCATCTGGTTATTTCTGGTTTTAGTTGGCCTTGTTGTCAGTGGCTGGTGTTTGAATCTCCTTTGAGGCTGGGCTCACCTGTTGTTTCTCTACTGGTGAATATGTGTGACTGCTGCTTTAAGGGATCATAAGCTGGCTGCCACCCATGCGATTGTAGCCCCTGTTGGAGTCTGTCTACCTGGGCTTCTCCAGCTGTGTCCTGGTTGCAATATGGAGTCCCGCCACTATCGCTGGTCCAGGGGCCGGCGAGCTGGTTGCAGAACGCAGCCTCGGTGCTCGGCCAGAGGGCGCGGGGATGTCCCACAGAGCCTAGGCAGAACTCTGCCTGCTTGGCTCCGAGACCCTAGCAGATCCCCCCGTGAGGGTAGCCCTGGAAGGGGTGTTTACCTGGGCCTTTCCAGCTATGTCCTGGTTGCAATATGGAGGCCCGCCACTACCGCTGGTCCAGGGGCCGGCGAGCTGGTTGCAGAATGCAGCCTTGGTGCTCGGCCAGAGGGTGCGGGGATGTCCCACAGAGCCTGGGCCTTTCCAGCTATGTCCTGGTTGCAATATGGAGGCCCGCCGCTACTGCTGGTCCAGGGGCCGGAGAGCTGGTTGCAGAACGCCTGGAAATATTTCTTATTCAAACTACTACAACTTTCTTGTCTCTTCTAACATGGGGCAATGCCAGGTGTCGCTTGGTCGATTACTGCTTAGGGGCATCCTCTATCTGTATCTCCACATGGCTTCTTGACATATCTGTGTCTCATGAAAGCACATCACTAGATTTAAGGCATAAAGATCTTTCAGGATGATCTCAGCTTAAGACCCTTAACTCAGTGACATTCAAAAGGACATGCCTCATCATCAGACAAGGTTGTTCATGGGTTTAGAGGTTATGGTAGATGATATTTGTCTTACAAAATCCTTTCTACTATTACTTCATCTGTCATTTACCATCCCAAATCACCATAAGTATCTTAGTTAGATGCATAATAATGTCATTATAGTGTATTTTATTTTAGAAGAAAATCAGATTCCATAACATCTCATGAAGAAAAGCATTCCAATAGATTTGCTTGATTATTATACCATTCCTTTGTTTAACTTGAAGATATTTATATTTTCTTTTTTCCTCATGAATTCAGTCTATTTGATATACTCCATTAAAATTAAACATGTTTTTAGCTGCAAAGTTTTTTGTACATTTCAATGCAGTTATTTACATAAAACTTGCACTTTTGTTCTTTAAGAAACAAACAAGAAAAAAAATCACTGTTAAGTGTAGAAGTCTTATGACCAAACTCAAAGTAATAAAAGCTTTATACTATTTCTGAAATACCAAATATGTTAGATTGGGTGACGTAGTCTCTCCTATCCACTGACGTTATAGACATGGTATTTTACAAATTACCTCACATCATAGTTTTGTAGGCAGCAAACAAGAACTTGTATATAAAGTCACTATAATCACTGTACAAGCCAATACATAGGGTTAGCCTATTATATGTGCAGTATTTCATTGCTGTTGTAAATGAGAACATTTACTGTGTAACCAAAGAAAAGATACAGAATCAGTAAATAAATAATATGTGTTAATTTTTTTAATATATAGTCATATAGTTTGAGAGACATATGCAGAATTAATAAGATATATTGAGAATAGAGAAAAATGGCTGAGCATTTGTAAGTAGGACAGTTTTCATTAGTGTGGAGAACCCTGACTTTGATCTCTGTTTAAAAAGGGGGAAAATGGGGAGGGGGTAAGTAACCCATAGACATGATGCATAATTAATGGAACAGAGGTCTGTTTCATTCAAACATTCGGTTGAAAATTATGTGATATCTTATGAAGAAATCAAGACCCTTTCTTGTAAAGGAGGATGCCTAAAACTCTGGTCATGAAGCAAATGCCTCGTATCACCTCTGTGGAATTAAAGTTGAATGCAGTTTATTCAGAATTTTCTCATTTTTTCCTTTAGTCTTTTTTTTTTTTTAGCTGTGAGATTATTACTTTGAAATGTTTATGAGATCCCCACAGAACTCTCCATTGTGAGACTGTATATGTAGTGGATCTCAAGCTTGTTTTCCCACATCCACAGCAGCATTTTCTGTCATCTCTGCACAATATTAAACTGATACTAATGACTAGTCAATATACACACAGATTTGTACATCTTTTAGTCATCATTGGAGAAGTTTCTTTTTGTGCAGACAGCAATTAACACAGAAAGCCACAACTGGTTAAATCTCATAGAATAAAGGTCTTCAAAATACCCAGCCCTAAATGAGTTAGTTACATACCCCATTCTCTCAACACTCAGGAATCATTTTGAAAGAAGGGACAGAAACATTGTAAGATCTAGAGTTAGTGAATAACTAGAAGGAAATATAATTTCCAGACAGGTCATGGCAATATTATGAACTTACAGTAACTGTGACAGCATGCACAAGAGCTGATTAAACTAAAGCTAGAAAATATCCCAGCAAGGAGAGAAGTAGACACAAAGTACCATTACTTGCTCAGGACCTATTGACACTATACTTCCTGAAAGAGAGAGAAGAAGGGAAGGGAGAAGGGAGGAAAAGGGGGAAGGAGAGGAGGAGAGAGAGGAGGAAGGAGATGAAGGGAAAGGGAGATGGAATTGAAGGAGAGAGAGAGGGAGACAGAGGGTCTGTTTTTCTTTAGGGTGTGGACTTTAATAGGTCAACAATACTCCAGTTGATGGCCACACATGTATGAACAGCACAGACGGGACTAGATTGGGGAGGAAGGGAGGATAAAGGATGGAGGGAGGGAAAGAGAAGAGAGAGAGAGGGAGAGAGAGAGGGAGAGAGACAGAGAGACAGAGAGAGAGAACACTCAGGATTGTATTCATGGGGAAGAAGGGACACACATGTATGAACAGCACAGACAGGACTAGATTGGGGAGGAAGGGAGGATAAAGGATGGAGGGAGGGAAAGAGAAGAGAGAGAGAGGGAGAGAGAGAGACAGAGAGACAGAAAGACAGAGAGAGAACACTCAGGATTGTATTCATGAGGAAGAAGGGATGGTTCTGAAAGGAGTTAGTCCAGAGGCATGAATTTGACCAAAATAAATTGTACAAATATGTAGAAGAACTAATAATAAAAGTGAGAAAAATAATATTCAGTCTTATTTTATTATTTAATTGATATATGTATATATAATCACTTATATAATGACAGTCTAATATTATACTATAACTTGATGTTTGACTAGGTCATTACATCTTACATTATTGCATCTTATACTTTTGGCAATATATCTTGAATCATTTAAGAGTTTTACAAGGACTAAAACTTGACTGAGTCTGTATGTTTCAAATTGGTACAAATAACAAAAAAAAAAAAACAAATGCTATCAAGCATTTTCTGTTTGTTGCTACCAACAATTGTGATGGGTATTCATTTTATAAAAAAAAATAAACTTTCTTTCAACCTTGTTTTTCTGTTTCTGGCAATGATTTCAAAAACATTCCTGTATGTATGTATAATTTGTTTTAGTGTGTCTGGTTTTATGTGGAGGTCCTTGATCCACTTGGAGTTGAGCTTAGTGCAAGGAGATAAGAGTGGATCAATTCTCATTCTTCTGCATGTTGACCTCCAGTTGAGCCAGCACCATCTGTTGAAAAGGCTATCTTTTTTCCACTGGATGTTTTCAGCTCCTTTGTCAAAGATCAATTAGCCATAGATGTGTGGGTTAAATTCTGGGTCTTCGATCCTATTCCATTGATCTGCCTTCCTGTCACTGAACCAATACCATGCCGTTTTTAATACTACTGCTCTGTAATATTGCTTGAGGTCCGGGATATTGGTTCCCCCAGAAATTCTTTTGCTGTTGATGATAGTTTTAGCTATCCTGGGTTTTTTGTTATTCCAGATGAATTTGAGAATTGCTCTTTCTAACTCTATAAAGAACTGAGTTGGGATTTTGATGGGGATTGCGTTGAATCTGTATATTGCTTTGGGCAAGATTGCCATTTTGACTATATTAGTCCTGCCAACCCACGAGCATGGAAGATTTTCCCATTTTCTGATGTCTTCTTCAATTTCCCTCTTCAGAGACCTGAAGTATTTGTCATATAAATCTTTCACATGTTTGGTTAGTGTCACTCCAAGATACTTTATATCATTTGTGGCTATTGTGAAGGGTGTCATTTCTCTAATTTCTTTCATGGCCTGCTTATCCTTCGCATATAGGAAGGCTACTGATTTACTTGAGTTGATTTTATAGCCAGCCACTTTGCTGAAGTTGTTTATCAGTTGCAGGAGTTCTCTGGTGGAGTTTTTTGGGTCGCTTAAGTATACTATCATATTATCTGCGAACAGTGATAGTTTGACTTCTTCCTTTCAGATTTGTATCCCTTTGACTTCCCTCTGTTGTTGAATTGCTCTAGCTCTTATCCTCAAGTACTATATTGAAGAGATATGGTGAGAGGGGACAGCCTTGTCGAGTCCCTGATTTTAGAGGGATTGCTTCAAGTTTTTCTCTGTTTACCTTGATGTTGGCTACTGGTCTGCTGTATATTGCTTTTACTATGTTTAGATATGGGCCTTGAATTCCTGCTCTTTCCAAGACCTTTAGCATGAAAGGATGCTGAATTTTGTCAAATGCTTTTTCAGCATCCAATGAGATGACCATGTGGTTTTTTTCTTTGAGTTTGTTTATGTAGTGGATTGCGTTGATGGATTTCTGTATATTGAACCATCCCTGCATCCCTGGGATGAAGCCAACTTGATCATGGTGAATGATCGTTTTGATGTGTTCTTGGATTCGGTTGTCAAGTATTTTGTTTAGTATTTTTGCATCGATATTCATAAGAGAAATTGGCCTGTAGTTCTCTTTCTTAGTTGGATCTTTGTGTGGTTTTGGTATCAGGGTAATATAATTTGTGGGTGAGAGGCATGGAAGTATAATATTTTAAGATTACAAGTATGCAACACCTTAGGTTTTAAAGTTGATTACATGAGAAATCCAAAGTAAGTAAGGTTGGTGTTATACTGTTCTATTAATGGCAGGTTAAACAAATTAGGCGAGCATTCAGCAGGATAGCGTTTTTTTTTATATGTTCAAAATTCCTTTAATAAAAATGAATAATGAAAATCTCCATATAATTCAAGTATGAAATTACAATTCTGTAGGTGGATATATAATTATATATAAATATATATAATGTATTAACAGGATAGCATTTTTAAGTCTTAAGCTTCCTCAAGTTATATTATTAACTTTGGCAGAGAGGTCAACCAAAAGTTATGGTCTCTTTGGACGAATGAAATATTTTCATAACAATCTGTACATTACCATGTTATTTACTGGAATCTGATTAGAGTTTAATCACAGGAGCAGAAATTCCTCAAGGAAAGCTACATTACTAAAGCCCATTCTAGCACAGGTGACTGCTCATAAAACTTGGAAATCTGGAGTATACTTGTACTACTTCCAGGCAGTTGAACTGCTTGGAGATTGTTCTTTTCATTTGGCTAAGTTGATTGGAGCCTCTCAGACAACTGGACTGGTGTTTGTTTCCTTTGAGTAATTTGCTTGATCAGCTTCTTCCTGGCAGCTCAGCTGGTCTCTGGGTGACTCTCAGAATTAATTATTTATATACTTTGGGGAAGAGAGGAGACTAGTAAATCTAGTCAGTTTCTGGAACATCCTGAAGCCATTGAGTATACTTTCTGAAGGTGAAAAGCTTCCCTGCAGGGTAGAATGTTTCGGCTTCCCTTAAGTTGGTCTCAACACCTTTGAGTGGTTGAACAACCCTTTCACAGAGGTTGCATATAGAATATTCATTAAAGTAGCAAAATTATAGTTATGAAATAGAAAAAAATAATATTGTGTTTCGGATCATCACAAATGAGGAATTGTATTAAAAGGTTGCAGAATTAGTAAGATTGAGAATCACCTCCTTAGAACATGTTGTTTTACCTCCCCTTTAATAACCTATTGTTTAAGGAGTTTTTCTTCAAGATGAAAGATTTTAATCACAGAAGAGGGTACTATACCACATGTGCTAATATAGAAATAATGAGAACCTCTGCAAGGCTACATTTGTTGTGTCTGTTGTTCATGAGAAAGATAAACAACACCAGATAAAAGAGAAAGTACTAGGAGTTTAGGCTAGGCTAGGCTGCATGAGGCCATTCCACAGTTCTCTCCTCTCCTTCATGTTACACTTTTCCTAATGTGTTACTCATTGCAGGCTAGATAGCAGCCTGGTCTACAGGGACATTCACTGTGGCTAGAGACTTCACTCCAGCTGTTCTGGAACTGATATGAAGTATGCAAACATGTTGGTCGGCCCCTTCACATTATCAGAGAAACTCCCACCTTCTGAGCATGACTAATACAGCCTACAAAAGGCTCTCAGAGAAGAATGGTAGCTGGCCTGGAGGAAACCACAGATTTCCTGAGAAGCCTAACATTGTTAGCAATGAGATGAAATGGAAAAAGTTAGCTCTTGGATTTCAAAGCCAAGGCTCTCTGCCCTGAGGAAAGCTTCTAAATTCTGCTGCTAAACTCACAAGGGAACAAACTGGGATTATGTATTTAGGCCTCCTCCTGGGCTATAGACATGAAAGAAAGAGAATTCAAACCACTCCTTCTCAGAAGATAATTTATAGTTCTAAAAGAAGGGGAAGTTTTGGATAGATATACTCATGTCATTGGAGAAAGAATCCTTGGTGGAAGATGGAAGATGTTTCAATAAAAAATATTTACTATGAAACATTTTTTAAAATAAAACAACTTTATGAATTGAAAGACCAGACTACATACAATCAAGAAACTATACAGTCAGGTAAGATCTCCATCAAACAGGTCAGAACAATACAAGCAATGGAATTGAAAAATAAGTGTGTAGTATATCAGTACAAGTGTTATCATCTAGATAAAAGTAGTCCAAGAGGAGAAGATAAAATAGTGAGTTGGAATATTTAAGTATTCAATATCAGAGGACAAATTATCAAGAAATTCACAGAAAGACAAGATGTAATACAGCAGAGTAAAATAGCTCATTAATTTTCTTTTCCAATAAAGAACATTGTGATAAGATATAGAGTATTTACTGGGAAATGAGAACCATTTGACATTAAGCTTCTCAAGAGAGAAGGCAGTGAGGCAGTATTTTATATATTGAGAAAAAATGAACTTTGTATATGAAATTAAATAGTAAAATGTCACACAGTGATATCTTCACACATGATGGCTATGAATTTTAGCACAAGAAATCTTCAATGACACTGAATCAATAATAGAGAAAACATATAGGAAGAAACAAAATTTGTAAAATTTGTAAAAAACAAAAAAGATAGCAACATGTATTGTTCCCTGAATAATGCTAATCTTTCCTAAGGTACATTAACATAAAGCTAAAATATAACAAGTGAAGTGGGTTGAAAGCAAAAAACACTAAATACTTTGCTTGAGAAAGGGAAAAGTTGGTATAAGATTAAAGTGTATATGAGGTTTACTTTGGGGCTCACCAGATGGGATGGTAGGAAAAATCATGACTTTAATGCAATAACTGTAAAACTGACATAGCCAAGAGAAAAAATAACAAATTGATGTTTAATAATAACTTTAAAACACAAAACAAAATAGCAGAACAATAATCAAGCTAAATTAACTTTCCACAAAAGCTTAAAATCATTGGGACCACAGAGCTGACTGCACAGATAAAGCATCTGTTGCAAAACCAGGAAGAATTGAGTGTAGATTCCTAGTACCCACATAATAAACTTGGAGTGATATCATACCACAAATCTAAGCACTGGGACAATAGATAGTATGATTTCTGGTACTAGCCAGAACATCCACATCAGTGACCTCCAAGTTCCATGAGAGACCCTGGCTCAAAATAAAAAGAGTGACTGAGGAAGACACTCAACACCTAATTCTACCTACCACACATGCATATATGTATGTGTGTGTGTGTGTGTGTGTGTGTGTGTGTGTGTGTATATATATATATATATATATATATATATAATATCAACAAATTCATTCTTTGAGACAGTCTCACTATGTAGTCCTGCCTAGAACTCACTCCTGACCTCAAACTCACAGAGGACTACCTACCTCTGTAACCTACCTCTGTATCATGAGTGTTGGGATTAAAGGTGTGTGCCACCACGCCTGGTATTTTTTAACATATAAAAACTCACTAATCAAAATAAGGGCTCAAAATAAACATCTCATCATGGTATTAAAAAAATAGTAATTCTAAGTTGACTTGTTAAAGGCTCCTGTTTGAAAAAAGACTAAATTTTGTTAATATTGATAAATATTAAAGACTTATATTGTTAATGTAATGAATTCATTATTTTTTTCACAAATATGTATTATACTACTTTACTTATCTTAACCTCTTCCTACTCCAACTTTACCCAAAAGTCCTCATTTTGCTTTCATGTCACATATATATTGAAACCTAGATTCTGCACATGAGAGAAAAAAGTGATATATGTCTTTCTGGTTCTGGCTTCTCTTTATAACAATGGTCCCAAGCTCCATCTATTCTCATCCAGCAATAAAACTTTACCCTCCATTGGTGATTGAAATTCCAATTTGAATCTATCCATCTATCAACTGTCTGTCTCTCTTTCCTCTACCTATCACTCTGTCATCTATTGACCTATCTTCTAGCTGTCTATCTACCATATGTCTATCCATTTACTTATCTACATTACATTTTCTTTATCCATTAATCTACTAATGGGTATCTATCCCTTTCTATATCTTGGCTATTGTGAATAATGTATCAATAGGTATATATATATATATATATATATATATATATATATAATCAAATATCTTTATATATGTTAATTTTAATCCCTTTGTGTATATACCCAATACTATTGTAGTTTAATTATATGATAATTTTATTCTTGGTTTTTTGAAGAACCATCATATTGACTTTCATAGTTTTTATACTAATTTAGATTCTCACCAGCAGTGAATAAATATTCCTCTTTCAATATACCACTGCCCAACATTGTTTTCTTGATGAATACAATTCTTATATAAGTAAGATAGGATCTCAGTTTAGTTTTTATTTGCATTTTTTCTGATGGCTAAGAATGCTGAACACTATTCCTGGTATTTATTGGTAGTTTGTATTTCTTCTTTTGGTAACTATTAACAATATTACATGGGGTTTTGTTATTTAAATTTTAGACATTTAAAAAGTAAATTGTAGCTGTTAGTTAATTGTTGAAAAGAGTTAAAGATTTTCTCCCATTCTGTAGGTGGTCTCTTCATTCTTGTGATTGTTTCTTTTGCTATGTGCAAAAGGGTTTTAACCTAATTCTATTCAATCTGTTAGCAAGATTATTTTTTGAGTTTTTAGTGTTGTTTTGAGAAAGCCTATTGTAGCATCATGAAATATTTTCCTTAAATAGTCATAGCATTTCAGATCTTACATTGTAGGCCTTGATCAAATTTCATTTTTGTACAAGGAAATAATATGGGCCTAATTTCTTTTTCTTTTTAATCTGTGATATCTAGTTTTCCCAACTCTATAAATTTTCAGTAAATTGGAGAGAAGATGTGATACTTTCAGCACTGATATTCCTGCTTAAGATTGCTTTTGCTATTCAGTCTTTTGATTCTATGTGAGGTTTAGGATTGTACATGCTAGTTCTCTGAAGAGCATCATTGGAGTTTTGATAAAGAGTGTGTTGAATCTGCAGATCTCTTTCAGCAAGATAGCCCTTTTTTCAATAGTACTGAATCTGTGAATATGGTAGGATTTGTCATCTTCTATTGTGTTTGTTTAGGTTTTTTTTTCAGTATTTTAAGGCCCCCATTCTAGACACTGTTCATTTTTTTTGTTTGTTTTTTTGTTTTTTTGGATTTGGTTTTTTTTGAGACAGGGTTTCTCTGTGGTAGCCCTGGCTGTCCTGGAACTCACTCTGTAGACCAGGCTGGCCTTGAACTCAGAAATCTGCCTGCCTCTGCCTCCCAAGTGCTGGGATTACAGGCTTGCAGCACCACCGCCCGGCTTGTTTATTCTTTTAGTTACATTTGTTGCTATGTTTTTATTTTGAATCAGATCTTTTTTAGAGTTCTTTCTTGAAATATTCATTATTTGTATTGAGGAAAGCTAGTCATTCTGTGTGTTGACAGCATACTATTAATTTGCTGAAAGTACTTGTCAGATTTGAGAGCTTTCTTTTGGAGCTTGTATGGTCAATAAAGTATAGGACTATGATCTGCAAGGAGAATGTGATTGGATTCTTCTATTCCTATTATCACTAAGCAGTTTTTGTTTTCATAGGAATTATGTATGTGTCTGCATGTTGTACATGCATGAGTGGCTGTGGAATCATCAAATCTCCCTATACCTGGAGTTATATGGTCTTGTGAACTGCCGGACATGAATTTCACTTGTGTTTTCTGCAAGATCACCCTTCAGGCTTAACTACTGAGCATCCTCTCCATGTACAAAAACTATATTTTAAGTAAAATAATATATACAGTTTTTAAAACAAGATAATTAAAAACAATCCCATCTTCTAAAACAGATTTTTAATATAAAAGTCACATTGTTCAGGTTAACACTTACTAAATATTAAACAAGTTAGATGAAAAGCTCATGCAGATGAATAAAAACTATAACTCATTTCTACATTTTATAGCTATTACAATCACAGGTAAATGAAACGTATTTTTAAATTGCATAATAAAAGTTTTAACTAGATATTTTTAAGTATTCTAAAATTGATTAGTCAATGCTACAGAAGATCTGACTTGTAGAATAAGCTTGTCTTAATAAAGAGTGCTTCACATTTAACAAAGGCATGGTAAACATTCAACTGCACCATAAGAAAACATCAGATTTATATTATTCGGTCACAAATGTAGCATTGATATATTAAAATAATCCTCCGCATGCAAACTCTGATACAAAGTATAATGCTAAATTATTTTAAAAACCAATAACAAATAAAACAGGCTTCTTACTACTTGCCTAGGGTTGCAAAAACAGTTCCAATATAAATTAAAAACAACACCCAAGCTGAATGATAATGAGGCTCCCCCATATTACAATTTCTGTGAAACACAAAAAACAATATTTAGAGAGAAATTGAACTTAGAATGTACATGTGCCTATTTCAGAAAGAAAAACATTGAACACAAGTCCGTTAATATTTAACTCACATAACAAAACAAGCTGCAGGAAAAAACTCAGTGACAATAGAAAAAGGCAAAAACAAAGAAAATGTGAAAAGCAGTGAAAATAATAGAGATTAATAATAAAACTAATATAAAGTTCTCTGTCAAAGAAATCCTTAGTGAAATTAAGATGCTCTAAAATAAATAGAAAACTTTAAAACACAAAATTAAAACAAGAATAATACTAAAAACTCCAATTTTAAATTAAAATAAATAACATAATTATATATCAATACAATCAGATGGGATTGTAAGCTTTCAATAACAATGAACTGACCTAAGCATTTACCAAGGTAAAAATTTAGGCTATAAATATGGTTCAGTCAGTAGAGCGTTTGCCTTGAATTCACACAAAGCTCTAGGTGTTTGGTTTTTTTTTTTTTTTCTGAGTACTGCAGACAGTACAGATACAGTGATACAATGTTGAGAGAGCAGAGAAGTAAGAGTCAGAAGTTCAAGGTCATCCTCAACTCCATAACAAATTTGAGGCCACCCCACCATTCCTGACATGATTCTACTTCCCACGCTTTCTTGTTTAGTTGCTGTCACAGTGCTGATGGGTTATGATCTCTCTAGATCATTCACAAATCTGTAGGCCAGTTCTTCTGGTGTTAAAGATTAATGACACTAAGCACCATTCGTAGAGAGGGAGTCACACACACACACACACACACACACACACACACACACACAGAGAGAGAGAGAGAGAGAGAGAGAGAGAGAGAGAGAGAGAGAGAGAGAGAGACAGAGACAGAGAGAGACAGAGACAGAGACAGAGACAGAGAGACAGAGAGAGAAAAGAAAGGTTGCATCTTTGTACTATACTGAAAAGGTGCTTGTCCTATACTACCTGAGGAATGGGAGATTGAAAGTAATCGTCCTGGACTAGAAGGAGAAGGAAGTTCCTTAAATCAAGGAGGTAGAGGTATATGACAGACAGAAGATAAAAAATATGAAAAATGTGTAACTAGCCCTTTGTTTGGATGGCTTTTATCTCCACATATAATTTATAATACATTCATATTGCATAAAAATTTCCTGTGCCTGTGACAGTCCTTTGCAGTGGAATAGGATTTAAATCATGGGCACATCAACTCCAAGAGAATTTGGAATATACTGCATCATCCTCACTGCCCTGTCGCAGGAATTGAATAAAAGGGCTGAGTTTCAGAGCAGCTTGTAAAACTTCCTGGATATGTTAGAAAGCCCTGTTGGACTTCAACTAAGACTGACAGCCTTTCCATTGACCCAGACCCTTTTAGAAAAGCCTACAGCCCCTCATAATGCAAAAAAACAAACAAACAAAAAACAAAAACAAACAAAAACTCATTAAATGTTTGAATCAGGAGACATGGGAAATTTTCTTAAAGATCATTGTAAACATATTTTTTATTCAGCATGACTAGCAGAGCAGTGGATTTGAGCTCATTCTGCCTTCCATTTTGTGAGATGCATAGTTCTTACAAAGGTGGCCAGAGATTCAAATATCTCTTGACACTTAAAGCTTCCCAAACTGATGCCCTTTAAACCTAAACAAAGATCAGAGTTATCAAACTGAAACATCTCTAAGTTAATATGGAGAAATTCTATTGAAGACACTCCCATGGGGTGAGTAACTGTTTCCTGTTTTTATCCACTTGGTGGAATAGAACTGTATCAGTTTTATTTTAGGTTGCCAATAAAGGTAATTAATTTTTACTGTTCTTGAGGTATAATATCTGACATTAATATAGCTCCTGTTGTACTGCCACTTTAACTTTCTAATTATACTCACTTAATTTCTCACTTTTAAAAAGCTGTTTGGCCTTTTCCTTGTGTTGAATTGATGCCTGAGGTTAGCACACGTACTATGTCCTCATATATATAATATATATAAACTCACTTCGACATGATTGTATTGACTGAGAGCTATTATTTTGATAGGTAAATAGGTCTCTTTTCCAGAAGTCAAAAAGTGTACATATATATACATACATACATAGATTACAATGCTACATAAGCATATATGTGGCATTTGGATACACATATCTATTGTGCAAATGTAGTCAGGTTTGTTAGAAATAAGCACGGGGTGGGCTCTTCGTCCTGGTGGGCCTCCTGCACAATGTAGACCTATGCTTCTCTTTTAGAATCTCTCTGTCAGTGAACAGAACAGTCATTTGTGATTCCCATCTACTGCAACAGATGATTATATCTAACTCCACAGTCAATAGATTGATAATGAGAACTGTTCCTGTGGGTACGTCTAGCAGGGGAGTTTTTCATATGCTTTTGGGAATTTATTGCAGGCTTTTATTTATATACTTCATGGCAGTGCTGTCTGACATACCACACATGGAAATTATACTTCCACAGTATAACAGAGTCAGTGGAGAAATCAGTGTGACTGGATATGCTTTCCTGAAAGCTCATAGCTCTGGGTGGCCTATCCATATCTTTTCAAAGATGAGGGGCCAGTACCTCAACAATTTGTAACCTTAGTAAAGAACACCATGGCCTTATGGTCACCAGACAGCTGAATAGGTTCTTTTCTACTTGGTTTCATTCCAACTCTTAATAGTTGAACAAACTTAGATATAAGAATTATGGATATAAATCAAATGCACAGTGACTTACTTGACTTAGGGGTTTCAAGGCAATAAGTAAGTAAATAAATAAATAAATAAATATTTATTTATTATTAAGGGACTCTCCAATTATTTAACAATACAGTTGTGATCCTGTGTAAATTATCTACAATTAAACTGGCTCCAAAATCCATTGGAGCCAGTCCACTCTTATTAATATTAACATTATACCAACCTTCTTGTTTATTCCAGTGGTTTAATCTATGTTCTCAATGCTTAAACTCTGGATCTTGCTACATAATCACCTTCATAATACTGTAACAATTATCAAACTTCCTACTAATTCTTAAGAACCAGTTGCCTAAGGACTGGAAATGTAACTCAGTGCCAGAGTGTTTGAAAGTAGGTATGAGGCTCTTAATTTAACTCCCCAGATCAGAAAAAAAAATAACATTAAAAGATATTGTAAAAAATCCCCTGAACAATTACCATTAAAAGATATTCTAAAATTCCTCTGACTTTCTTTTTACCAGATCATTCTTCAAAACCTATGTAAACAGAAAATCTTTCGTGCACTCATGTGAAGTCATATTTAGAGCCTGAGTAGGTGGTTTACATATTATAAATTTACATTTGCATTCATATCTCTAAGAGATTTCAATTATTTCTTTCCATTAACAAGGTAATTCTCATACCTCAACTTTGTTTACAGTGAATCAAAAGTGAACACAGCCTTCTGTCAGCTAGTTGAATGAATGACTGAAACAAGATCCAGTTGCTCCACCACACACAGTGAGGCCGGCATCTCAGCCACCATTACCTATGTTGATAAATTAAGCCTGACTCTCCTTTTTAGACTATTTTAGGAAACTGAATACACAGGAATGTTCTAGGTTTTTATTTATGTCAATGAACAATGTCTTGCAATTGTTTTGGTCACAAAACAACTTTGTATGACATCTCTGGCACTGGCTTTTGAGTAATTATTGGAAGACACTTGGCTTTTAAGAGTAATAGATTCTAGAGAATAGGTTTCATATGATAAGGAGTTAAAGGAGGAATGACATCAGCAAGATAGAGAGAAGATCCCAGATAGATGTGACATATTCCATTGTATTCATGCATAAAGTTTTCAAAGAATAAGTAAAGTTAAACTAAAAAAGAGGAATGATAAGTAATCCAAACAGTAATGGCAACATAGGTAAAATTAGGAAAAGAGATATTCTGATTACTCTAAATCTTATTTGAAATTTCAAAAGCTGTCCTTTGGTTCTTGCTGTTCTAGCCCTCACCCAGCACCAAATACTTTGACATTCCATCTAACCAATATTTAATTAATATTAATGCAACTTGCCTTATTTATAATAGCCAGAAGCTGGAAAGAACCCAGATGTCCCTCAACGGAGGAATGGATACAAAAAATGTGGTATATATACACAATGGAATACTATTCAGCCATTAGAAACAATGAATTCATGAAATTCTTAGAGAAATGGATGGAGCTGGAAAACATCATACTAAGTGAGGTAACCCAGTCTCAAAAGAATACCCATGGTATGCAGTCACTGATAAGTGGATATTAGCCTAGAATCTTGGGACACCAAAGACACAATTCACATACCAAATGATGTCTGACAAGAAGAAAGGAATGGACACTGGTGCTAGAAAGGATCAAAGCATCAGTGTAGGGGAATACCAGAACAGGGAAGTGGGAAGGGGTGGATGAGGGAGCAGGGGGAGGGAAGAGGGCATGTAGGACCTTAGGGGGGTGGGGAACCAAAAAAGGTAAATGAAATGTAAATATAGAATATATCCAATTAAAAAAAAGCAGTTATGTTAGAGAAACAGGGCAAGAGGACAAATAAGTGATATAAATTACCATAGTTTATGCCCAAGATATTGGTTAAAAATCAAATCCAATATTCTGTTACATCTAGTCATACATTTAAAGATGTTGTGAAAATAAAAACACTATGTTAATAGCAATTAATTCTTATATTGATGCACTGAAATTAACAAAGACTTAATTCATCACTGTGAGGGTGGTTGACTATAAATTTTTAATTTACAAAAGAAGTTTGCTTGAATTCTTTTTCCAAAAGACTTAGTAATTTTCCTAGATATATTATCTTATAGGAGTGGTAATTTAATTTGTAAATATGTTTCAATAAAGAAATATTTGATTTCAAAAAAATATTAATGCAGCTTATGTTAATATAATTTTAGTAGTCAACATAATCAAAATGTTCTTTTATTTTGGCTATATCAACATTACTTTAGCATTTCTAAGGTTCATTAGCTTGGCTCTGGACTTCTTTTTTGAATTTTTAGAAGAGAAATCAGAGCTTTAATCTATTATTTCGTTATGTTTCCCTGTGCCACTGAAAGTCATCACCTTAACCTTGAAACTGTTCATGCTTCTCACATGCATCCAAGAGAGTCCCAATAGCTTTTCTGGAAAACTCTCGAAACCTCTCTTTGAATGACAATGCAATTTGGCTATGTGAGCTCAATGTGCTGTGCACAATATTTTCTTCCATCACCAACAATATTTTTATTGTTCTTTTATTTAAACTGGGCCCTCTCTGCCCCTAAATTAACCACCTTCTAACTGCCTTTTCCTGTCACTATAAAAGATGTCTACAATCCCAGACTTTGGTAATTTGCTTTTAATTAGACTGCGTTCTTGTTAGAAGAAAAATAAAACAATTCTTGCTAATCTAAACAAAAATGTTTATTACTGACTGAATATCAGATTAGTAAGAAAAACTAGAAAATGGACTCTACAACTCAACATGAGTTGAAAGGATACAAAGCCAAGGTTGAACCACAAGTGACCTTTAAGTTACCTGGCATGTCTCTCATTTTGTTGTGCTCTATCAGATGACTCTTTCTGGTTTGTTTTAGGAACAAGGAAAAAGCAACATATTTATGTTTTTCTCTCTCTCTTTCCCCTACCTTCCGTCCTTCTGATTCTCCTTTTATAAAGATTTGAAGGACCATGCTTTCCAGTGGGAGCCATACAAGTCTTTCTTTAAACAAAAAACAGCGAATTAAAAGAAAAGTAATCACTACAGCCTTTTCTCCACATTTGACATTTTACTGTACTGAAGTATAATTTCTTTACTATAATAATATATCTCTAGAATAAATGAATTTCCCTATCCCATCACTTCTCCCTTGCCTTCTAGGATATTTGTTTACATCTAATTTCCTTAAGATCCATTTTGATAGTTAAACCTGAAATAGAACTGGGTGAAGTCAAGAAGGTAAGATGATTTATTGAAGAAAAAATAAATGACTGATAGGCAGCAGAAAAAAAATGGGAAAATAAATAGTTTTTTATGTCTTTTTCTTTGGAGATGCTTAGAAAGAGATGAGACAGGTAAAAAAGACCAGAGGAGACAGACGAGATATATAAACAGAGAAAAACTAAAAAGATATGTACTGTAACTTAAAGAAAAGTCTTTATGATATAGATTCTCTCCTCTAGAAAGGTCATAAAGCAGTTTTCTAAAATTATTTATTTATTTTTGACACTCCAGATTTTATTCCAACCCCCTGTCCACCCTCCCATTGTACCATATCCCATAAATCCTCCCCACCCCTGTCCACAAGCATATCCCCACTCCTCCTCCTCCACCACCAACACATCTGACCTCTAAACTTCATAGGGTCTCCAGTTGAGATTGCTTGCCCTGCTACAGGGTCATGCTTCTCCTCAGCTTCTTTCAGCCTTTCCCTAATTCAACCATGGGAGTCAGCAGCTTCTGTCCATTGGTTGGGTGCAAATATCTGCATCTGACACTTTGAGAGTTTGGGTATTCCAGAGTGCAGTCCTGCGAGGTCCGTTTTTGTGAGTGCACCATAGCCTCAGTAATAGTGTCAGGTCTTGGGACCTCCCATTAAGCTAGATCCCACTTTGTTCCTGTCACGGGACCTTCTTTTCCTCAGGCTCCACTCCATTTTCATTCCTGTAGTTCTTTCAGACAGGAATAACTATGGGTCAGAGTTTTGACTGTGGGATAGCAACCCTCATTTGATGCTCTGTCTTCCTGCTAGAGGTAGGCTCTATAAGTTCCCTCTCCCTACTATCTGGGATTTCATCTAAAGTCCCTCCCTTTGAGTCCTGAGGGCTGTTGCATTCTGGAGGTTACCCCAATCTCCTATCTCCTGAGATTGCCTGTTTCCGTTACTTCTGCTGGTCCTCACGGCTTCAGTCCTTTAACTCCACCCAATACCAGATCAGGTTCCCTTCTACCACCATTTCCCCATCCACTTTGTTCTTCCTCCCAAGTGGGACTGAAGCGTCCTCACTTGGGCCCTCCAGCTTGTTAACATTTTTTGAGTTCCATGGACTGTACCTTGTGTATTCTGTACTATTTTTGCAAATATCTACTTATTAGTGAGTACTTTTGGGTCTGAGTTACCTCAGTCAGGATGATATTTTCTAGCTCTATTCATTTGCCTGCAAAAATCAGGAAGTCCTTGTTCTTAATAGCTGAGTAGTATTCCATTGCATAAACGAACCACATTTTCTGTATCCATTCTTCTGCCGTGTGTCATCTGTATTGTTTCCAGCTTCTGGCTATCACAAATCAGGCTGCTATGAACATAGTGGAACAGGTGACCCTGTGGCATGGTGGGGCATTTTTTGGTTATATTCCCAAGAGTGGAATTGCTGGGTCTTCTGGTAGATTTCCAAATTTCTAGACTGATTTCAGGAGTGGTTGTCCTAGTTTGCAATCCCACCAGCAGTGGAGGAGTGTTCCTCCATTTATCAATTATTGATCTAAGGGCATGAGCCATTGGAGTTCTGTTTAGGAAACTTCCCCTGTATCAGTGAGTTCAAAGCTCTTTCCCACTTTCTCTTCTATTATATTCAGTGTATCTGGTTTTATGGTGAAGACCTTGATTCGTTTGGACTTGAGTTTTGTACAAGGTGACAATTGTGGGTCTATTTTCATTTTTCTACACACAGACAACCAGTTAGACAAGCACCATTTACTGAAGATGCCTTCTTTTTGTCCATTGTACACTTTTGGCATCTTTTTCAAAGATTAAGTGCCTGTAAATATGTGGTTTTATTTCTGAGTCTTTAATTCTATTCCATTGATCAATGTGTCTGTTTCTGTACAAATACGATGTACTTTTTATCCCTATTGCTCTGTAGTAAAACTTGAGGTTAGGAATGGTGATTCCCCTAGCAGCTCTTTTATTGTTAAGAATTGTTTTCACTATTCTGGGAGTTTTGCCATCCAGATGAGTGTGAGAATTGCTCTTTCAATGTCTTTGAAGAATTTTATTGGGATTTTGATGGGGGTTGCATTGAATCTATAGATTGCCTATGGAAGGATGACCATTTTTACTATGTCAATTCTGCCAATTCGTGAGCATGGGTGATCTCTTCATTTCCTGAGATCTTCATTGATTTCTCTCTTGAGAGGCTTAAAGTTATTGTCATGCAGGTCTTTCATCTGTATGGTTAGAGTAACCCCAAGATATTTGATATTACTTGTGGCTATTGTAAAGAAAGTTGATTCCCTAATTTCTTTCTCAGCCTGTTTATTCTTTGAGCAGAGGGAGGCTCCTGATTTGAGTTAATTTTATATCCAGCCACTTTGCTAAAGTTGTTTGTCAGGTTTAGGAATTGTTTGGTGGAGTTTTGGGGGGACATTTAATATACTATCATATCATCTGAAAAAATGACATTTTTGCTTCTTCCTTTCCAATTTGTATCCCTTTGACCTCCTTTTGTTGTCTAATTGCTCTGGCTTGGACTTCAAGTACTATATTGAAAAATTAGGGAGAGTGGACAGCCTTGTCTAGTTTCTGATTTTACTGGGATTGCTTCAAGTTTCTCTCCATTTAATTTAATGTTGGCTACTGGTTTGCTTTATACTGCCTTTACTATGTTTAGGTACAGGCTTATTCCTGAGCTTTCCAAGACTTTTATCTTGAAGGGGTACTGAATATTGTCAAATGTTTTCTCAGCATATAATGAAATGATCCACTTATATGTGAGCTTTCTATTATTTCTGTTATTATTATTTTATTGAAGACCAGCCTTAATCTGTGGTGTTCTGATAGGACACATGGGGTTATTTCAATCTTCTTATATCTGTTGAGGCTTGTTTTGTGACTAGTTATATAGTCATTTTTGGAGAAGGTGCCATGTGGTGCTGAGAAGAAGTTATATTCTTTTGTTTTAGGATAAAATGTTCTATAGATATCTGTTAAATTCATTTGGTTCATAACTCCTGTCAGTTTCACTGTGCCTCTGTTTAGTTTTTGTTCTCATGATTTGCCCATTGATGAGAATGGGGTGTTTAAGTCTCCCACTATTATTGTGTGAGGTACAATGTGTGCTTAGAGCTTTAATAAAGTTTCTTTTATGAATGTGGGTACCCTTGCATTTGGTGCATAGATGTTTTGAATTGAGAGTTCATCTTGGTAGATTTTTCCTTTGATGAGTATGGCGTGCCCTTTCTTATCTTTTTTGATAACTTTAGGTTGAAAGTCAATTTTATTTGATATTAGAATGGCTACACCAGCTTTTTTCTTGGGACCATTTGCTTGGAAAAACTGTTTTCCAGCCTTTTACTCTGAGTGTCTGTCTTTGTCCCTGAGGTGGGTTTCCTGTATCAGTAAAATGCTGGGCCCTATTTATTTATCCAGTCTGTTTTTCTATGTCTTTTTATTGAGGAATTGAGTCTTCTCATTTTGCCCTGGATTTCCTGGTTATTTTGGATTAGGACTTTTTTCATTTTGCATTTTCTTTGACTGTTGTGTCAATATTTTCTATGGTATCTTCTGCACCTGAGATTCTCTGTTCTATTTCTTGTATTCTGTTGGTGATGCTTGCATCTATGTCTCCTGATCTCTTCCCTAGGTTTTCTACTCTAGAGTTGTCTCCCTTTGTGTTTTGTTATTGTTTCTACTTCCAGTTTTAGATCCTGATTTTTTTTTTTCAATTCCTTCACCTGTTTGGTTGTGTTATCCTTTTAACATTTTTAATTTTTAGGGAACTTTGTGTTTCCTCTTTAATAGATTCTACCTGTTTAACTGAGTTCTCCTCTATTTCTTTAAGGGCATTATTTATGTCCTTTAAGGTCCTCTATCAGCATCATGAGATGTGATTTTAGATCCAAATCTTGCTTTTCCAGGGTGTTGGGGTATCCAGGACTTGCTGTGGTAGAAGAACTGGGTTCTAATGTTGCCAAGTAGCTTTGGTTTCTGTTGGTAGGGTTCTTGCACTTGCCTTTCACAATCTGGTTATCTCTGGTGTTAGTTGGTCTTGCTGCTTCTGGCTGGATCTTGTCCCTCCTGTAAGCCTGTAAGCCTGTGTCAGTATTCCTGGCAAGACCAGCTCTCTCCTGGGCAGGGTTTGGTGTGGAGGGCTGTGGAGCAGCTTTAGCTCTCTGGTTCAGATAGAGACCAGAAGGATCCTGCCATAGCTGGTCCATTATTCCTGTGTCTTGTGTACTCCTAGCCATCTGATTTGGATAGTTAGTGGAGAGAATGCAGTTATCTCACCTCTGAGCCCAGAAGTGAGAGCACTACTGGGAGGCCAGCTCTCTCCTGGCAGGACCTGTGTACAGAGGGCTGTAGAACAGCCTTAGCTCCCGGGTGCAGAGGGAGATCTCAGAAGGATCATGTCCCAGCTGCTCCACTGTTATTGGAGAGAAAGTGAGAGATCCCAGTAACTTCTGAGGAGGTTTGAAATCTTCTATTTCCAGCTCAGTAGCTTGTCACACATCAGTGCATGGATATCATTTTTTCAAACCTCTGTTCTTCAGTGAAGCTTCCTACTCAATGTATCCCAAACTCCATACCTTAGCCTTTTCTTTATGGTACTGTTTGACATCCCCCTTTCCTCCAATGTTCCAGGACCAGTTACTGGCATTTTCTGTACTTCTCAATATCTAAACTACAAATTTGGACAATCCTCTTTACTTTTATCTCCTACCACTCCTATTTCTATCCTTACTCCATTTCTGGCTGACTGTAGTGATTGGCATCAAACTGTTGTCAAACGTGTACCCCCTGTTAGTCCTGCCTGATAATTACCACTTCCATTCAGCCCATACTGAACAGTCTATTTTCTCTTGGTTAGGCTTATATTATATGTTAGCAGAACCAAAATTTTGATAACACAGTATCTTCCCTTCTTCACCTGTGGGTTAGCAAACCTATATCTCCAAAAATACTTAGGATTCATAGCAGTAGCAAATTTACAATTATGAAGTAGCAATAAAGACATAATTTTGTGGTTAGGGGTCACCAGGACATGAGAAATTAAATTAAAAAGTTGCAGTGTTAAGAAGGTTGAGAAACACATTGCACTAGAGTATATGATCTAAAGCTTCTGATATAACATAGAAAGGGCTTTATTGTGTCCTGCAATGTATCTTTTCTTATTCTTTTCCCCCTTTCCTCTTTATTTTCTTCCTCTTCTGCTTTCTCTTTTATGTTTTTCCTTCTACTACTACTCCTCTTTCTCCCCTTCTTCTTCTTCTTCTTCTTCTTCTTCTTCTTCTTCTTCTTCTTCTTCTTCTTCTCCTCCTCCTCCTCCTCCTCCTCCTCCTCCTCCTCCTCCTCCTTCTTCTTCTTCTTCTTCTTCTTCTTTTTCTTCTTCTTCTTCATTTTGTAGCCCAGAATGAACTTGATGTGACTAAATAACTCAGAAAAACCTTCAACTCAAGGTCTTGCTGTCTTAGTTTCTCAGTTCTATTATTAGAACTATAATCATGCACAAATTTAACAGCATATCTTTTTCTATGGTTTGCATGTGAGTCATCTCTTAGACATGTTCGTATTAAAGGATTTGTTACTACTTATTGGGGATTGAGAAGCGACTTAGAAGGTCTTTAGAGTAATGATTGGACTAAACCCTTGATGAGATCATATATGATGCCATTTCCAGGAAGCATAGGAAACTAGACAGTGTGAACTAGTTGTGAGTATGCATGGCCCACAGCCTCTCCCAGGCTGTCTCGGCTCCCTCGCTGTCATAAGGCAAACAATGTTATTTTCCTCATTTCCCTGCCCCCATAAGGTTCTGCCTGATCACAAGCAATGGCAAGAGTGCATGCCAATCATATAATATGGACTCAAAACACTGAGCCAAAGTCAATATTTTCTCCTTATAAATTGTTTTCCTCAGGTTTTTGCCAACTATGTCAAAACTGATCAATGCATACATCAACTGTCTTGTATTACCCATCAATCTCCCCTCCTTGGTCTTTAACCTCCTCTATTCTTTCTGCCATCTGTGCCATCCCTATGGCTTTGTTAATATTGCATCTCTCACTCAAAGTAACTTATTATTTTTACTTCTCTCTGCCACCCAATGTATACCACCCCAAACTATCTTGCAACTGTGGCCTTATCATCTGTTACTTACTGAATTTCACTGTTTTTGTTTAAGATCATTCCTTAGATTTGAGTCCTGCAATAACTTGCATATATTTGCTCTGTGGTTATCCATGAAATGTTGTGAAGGCCCAAGAAAGTAAAGAAAATATTCTCAAGGTTTCAACACAGTTAAATTTTCATAACTGTGTTTTCAGAGAAGTCACAAATAACAATTCTTTCAGAAGTTTTAGTACAATAACTCTTAGAGGAGGCTAACGGTTTCTAAAGAAGTATTGAATTCTAGGCCCAGTAGACCTGATGTGGGCTTAAGATCCTTAAGATTACTTAGATGCTGTACTTGCCTCCATCTGGAATACTATTTGAGGAAATGGGCATTGTATATATGAAATTTTGATGTACATGCTGGTACTAGCTTTATTAAAGCAAATACAAGAGGAATTATATATAATATTTATGCTTAAAAATCAAATTCAAAGGCATATGTTCTTGAGTTTTCAAGAAAGTTTTTGAAAGTTCCCAAACTCAGTGAATATCCACCATAAAGATAGCTATGTCTTAGAAGATGGTATCTTGAAGAGACAGTACATACAATTAAACTTCACATGTCATGAAGACTAAGTAAAACCATCTTGAAAAAAATAGTTTAATCATTTATGTTAATATAATTTGTCTTAGATTCATTAGAGAATGAATTTTAAATTAGAGATGCTGAGAGTATAGAAAAGGTTGCATTCTTTATAAAAGTGAGGTGAAATAAGAGCAGAGACTATCACAGACTCTGGAAGGAGAATTATGCAATGGACTTTTCTCATCAGAACCTTTGCCATTGTCTGGCTACTGTGTGGAATCACTGGTTTTATCTATGAGCCCAGAAACTTCTTGTGGTGGTGGAAAACCTTCCTGTTGCAACTGTCAGCAGATATCTGATTTCTCGTTAGGGGCAGGTTAAAGCCACCATTTCCTCCATATGTGTAATATCACTTCGGACCAAGGTTTTGTCTGCTTCTGCACAATACCTGTATCCCTACCCTCAGAGATCAATGAGTCCTGCAGAAAGGGAAGGGGAAAGATTGTAGGAGTCAGAGGAGTTGAGGACACCAGGAGAACAACACAGCCTTCTGAATCATCTGAGCAAGGTGCCAGACTTTGGTTAATGCAATAGGTTCAAAGTTTTCTAAAAGTTTTGTTGGTTGATTTTTTTTACTGTGGTTGCCTTATATTAATTACAGAAAATAAGGTAATATGAATTTAATAAAACCTTACTGAAGATGCCATTCTAATTAAATCTATACTCAATTTTAACCATAATGCTATTTTTACCATCTGGTAAGGGAACTTATTCTACCATAGAATATGTCTATATATTTGAGACAGAATCACCCAATATTGTTCTCTGTTTGGTAGGATTTGAGTCATTTTTATTTGTCTCATATTTAATACAATTGGCTTTCAACTTACATTTTACACTTTCAAGAACCCGGAAGGTATTTTTTTATATAAAGGACAGAACATTTAGGGGGCTGGCTTACAGGTTCAGAGATTCAGCCCATTATCATCAAGGTGGGAGCATGACAGCTTCCAGGCAGGCATGGCACAAGAGAAGCTGAGAGTTCTACATCTTTATCCAGAGGAAGCCAGGAACAGACTGTTTCCAGGCAGCTAGGAGGAGGGTTTACAAACCCACCCCCACAGTGACACACTTCCTCCAACAGTCCCACTCCCTATGGGCCAAGCATATTCAAACCACCATATTTTAAAAACATATAAGCTTCTAAATGGTTTATTAACTGATTGAACATGATTATAAAAGTTATATGGTTGATTTGCTTCAGAAATATACAATAATTCCAAAGTATAGCAGCCCAATAATAATATCAATGTTCTCTGTGACTGAAAAGTTTGAAATTAAACAGGCATCATTGAAATAAAAGTCACACAGGACACTAATTCATAGACCCTTCTTTCTGTCACACTCTTTATAAGAACCTCAGTCCCACTTGGGAGGTAGAAGAAAGCAATCACAAGTGGGGGGGTGGGAGGGACTTGGGAGGGAAAGTGGACAGCACAGGGGAGTGAGAGGGAGAGAGGGGAACCTGATCTGACATTGGAAGAGGAAAAAGGACTGAAGCCCTGGGGGCCAGCAGAAAGAATGGGAACAGACAACCTCAGGAGGTAGGAGATTGGGGAGACCCTCCAGAATGCACCAGAGTCCTGGGAGGTAAGAGATTCACAGGACTAAAAGGGAGGGATCTTAGATGAAATGCCTAACAGTAGGAAGAGGGAACTTGTAAAACTTACCTACAGCAGAAAGACAGTGCTTCAAATGAGGGAGAGTGGGGTCATCATAACTCTGACCCATAATTGTTCCTGTCTGAAAGAATTACAAAAATGGAAATGGAGAGGAGTTTGAGGAAAAGGGAGTCCAGTGACAGGAACAAAGTTGTATCCAATTCAAGGGGAGGTCCCAAGGCCTGACACTATCAATGAGGCTATGGAGCACTCACAAAAAGGGACTTAGCACAACAGCACTCTGAAGACCCAACAAATGCTGAAAGAGTCAGTTACAGATATTTGCACCCAACCAATGGACAGAAAAGCAGTTGACCTCTGCTGTTGAATTAGGGAAGACTGAATGAAGCTGAGGGTGACCCTGTAGGACCAGCAGTCTCAATTAATCTGGACCCCCGGGATCTCTCAAACACTGGACCACCAAACAGGAAACATTCACCAGCTGATATGAGGCCCCTAGCACACATAGAGGAGAGGACTGCTGGGTCTGTGTTCATTCAGAGATGATGTACCTAATCCTCAAGAGACTGGAGGCCCCAGGGAGTTTAAAGATCTGTTGGGGTGGTGGGTAGAGAGGTCCACATGGAGACAGGGGTAGGGAAGGAGGTATGGGATGTGGAACAATTGGAGGGTAGACAGTTGTTGGTGTTGGTAGGGTGGGCAATAAAATATAGAGTTTATAAAAATAATTAATTAATAATAATAAAAAGGAATGGGGGGAAATCAACGTGAAACAAAAACATAATTTTTAAGGAGACATTAACTAAACAAGTCATTAAAAAATAGTTCATGGACCATGTTAAATATATGCCCATCTTTCTCTGAAGGCATTATCTCTACTTGTTTCTGGTGTCTTAGGACCTTATCTTAAAACTGCCATTTCAGCACACAATCTCCCCTGTACCCCAAATTGCTCACAATCTTCTACCTGCATGTGCAGCATGAGAGAAAGAATGGGGAGCTTTCAGGCCTACAGAACCCTTCCCACCAGCCTTCCATGACATTCCCTTAGCCCATCACCAAAATGACCATAATTGACACTGGGAATAGCCAATGATTATTTCCATTCAAAAAAAAACCATCATGGGTCCCCAATGGGGGAGCTAGAGTAAGGACACAAGGTGCTGAAGAGGTTTGCAGTGCTGTAGGAGGAACAAGGATAAGAGCCACCCAGTACTCCCAGAGCTCCCAGGGACAAAAACATCAACCAGAGAGTACACATGGTGTTACCCATGGCTCCAGATGCATAGGCAGCAGATGATGCAGCAGTGTAGGGGAATACCAGGACAGGGAAGCAGGAGGAGGTTGATTGGGGAACAGGGGGAGGGGATATGGCTTATGGGACTTTTGGGAGGAGGGACCAGGAAAGGGGAAATCATTTGAAATGTAAATAAAGAATACATCTAATTTAAAAAAAAGTTACATTAAGGGAAAGAAAAAAATCCCTGCTTCATAGTTAGATAATAGGATATAAATCTGACACTTACTAAATAGAAATGCATGAATTTTAGTTTCTTGTCATTACCTAAATTATTTACAAAAATCTCTTAAATTTTTTAGGTAACATGATAAAAAGAGACCTAAGCAGTGGCCTTCCCGTAAACAGTCAGGTCAGGAGCATATGTGGGCAGACTCAAATATTTGCTTGAATTTATTTTTTTTAGAAAGAATTAGTATTTCTTAACAGTGGAAAAAATGGTATTTGAAAGGTTGTATTGACAGAATTTGTGTATTCTGGGAAAATTAAATTATACTTCCAGCTTGCTTTCTAAGCCAAAATAAATTTCCACATGGACTACAAATGCAAATATGTAACAAATTCAAACTGAAAAGCTACAGAACAAAATATAAGAGTGTAATTTGTGGATCTGCATGAAAAAATCATTTTCGAAGAAATCCAAACCTTCTGTGATTTAATAGAACATATTGATATATGAAATACTTAACTATAACAGTATTCCTGACATGAATAAAACCACAGATAATATGAGAAGATAACAACAGGTTAAAGTATAATAAACCTTTTCAGTACATCAAGTTCATTTATCCAATATGTAAAGAGATCTGACAAGTCTATCAGTAAAAGAAAATTTCTCCCTTTTATATGGTCAAATACATTGATAGAAAAGTATCATATTTTAAAATATAGGATATTCTCAATCTCACTTGATGTTCAGAATGATTTAAATGTTGAAGTATTATCATTTATTTTTGTAAGCTTTCATTAAGTGGGTGATCTTTCTCAACTTTTTCCCAAAGTAAAATTACTGCAACAGTACAGAAGAGGGTTTCAGAAACATTGTAAGAACCAGATGGCAGGGAGGCGAAATGCTGTCCTTGAAGGTACACAGGAACTCAGAGAAGCTGTAGTTACTTGGGCAAAAATGTCATAAGGAATCATAGTAGTACCTACCTACAAATATCTGTAATAATACATGTAAGCAGATATAAAAAATCATATGTCATAAGGAATCATAGTAGTACCTACCTACAAATATCTGTAATAATACATGTAAGCAGATATAAAAAATCATATGTAGTTTATGTAAAATTTTCTCATCTGACTGACTATGTTCCCTTCATATGCTATAGAAAAGCACACACACCAACAGGAAAATCCCTCTTTTGGGTCAGCATTGTCCAAGACACTCCAAAAACTTAATTGGTTATTGCTATTGCCTTTAGTTCCTCCCCAGAAGTAGAAGTTAAGTCCTTCTTAACTTCTTAACTTGCTGAAGATAGCATGGCATGCACTTTGGGCACAGGAAACAGAATCCCTCAAGTTGGATCTGATCTGATAACTTTCTACAATATTATTAGTTTTCATGTTACCAGAAAGGGCTATGAACACTTCGGATGGGAGGGAAGCAACCAAAGTCTTACCCATGTATAATGCCTATGAACAGTAATGACTAGGATGGCATGCCAACACTAAAGATGCAGTAGTGGTACACATACCTTGGCAGTAACCATCAGCTTTCTAAATGGATGGAAAACCAGCATAACAAAAGGAAAATTAGGTCTGGCATGAGAGTCAAAGCCGATTACTCAGGACTAGAGACATGATGGATCTTGGAGGAGAATCTACAATGCTACTTTACTAAAACAACTTAAGCCATAACTACTTTCTAAATATTGGTCCAGCTAATCACAAATAAGTGTAGTCCTCACCCCACTCCCAGAAAGAAAATCCTCTTTTCCGCATCTGGAGATCACTATAGAAAGCCACAACCAACCAAAATCCAAAGTTGTGGAACCCAATCTTAAATGATATATTTACAACACCTATAGCACAGAGATCATCCTAGAAGAAGAAGTGGAATGATTGTAAGATCCAGAGAAATAGGGAATTATCTGTGAGAGTATGTCTCCTAAAATGTTAAAAGCTACAGTCACAGAGTCTCCCCAACAAGCCTGCTTAAACATGGACAAGGATGACACTAAAAGACATGCTAACAAGGAAGTCTGAGAACTTGGACTCTAGACAAAGAACTACCGGCAAGTAAGGAATTCTATGAGCAAAAGAAACAATTGGTTATGAGTATCAAGTGATCATCGTTGAAATCATTTACACACATGTAACAGTATATGGAATATATGTAATGTATTTATTTTATTATATTTTTCATAAATTTTATTTTATCTTTATTATAATATTTAATATGTTTATTATATATTATGTAATAGTAATATATTTGTTATATTATTTATTTTTAATAATTATATAATTTAATTATGCACACATACAAATATATATATATATATATATATGGAGAGAGAGAGAGAGAGAGAGAGAGAGAGAGAGAGAGAATGAGGCCATAAGTTTGAAAGACAGCAAGAAATGAGTTTGGAAAGACAAAGGGGAAGGGGGTAATTTTATAACTCATATTTCATAATTCAAAAATATATTAAAATTTTTTCTTCATAAATGGAGAAGCACTCCTAAGGCTATGCTTCAAACTGAAGTTCTATTGGTATGAGGGTGCCTCACCTTTCTTTAGGGTTGTGGCAATTGTTATAATGCTCAAGACAGTGGATGAATTCACATTTATTCAAGCATGGGCAGCATTATTTGGGCTTAGCATGTTACTAAAAATAGGAGAAGGGATAAAGTCATGATGCCTGACAAGGCTGTCCTCTGCTACATAGGCAGATGAAGTCATGGTTCCCTCCATGTAGCCTACAATATGTCACTATCCTATACCTGCTGAGAGCATATCACAGGAGTGTACTATACATATAGTAGGTTCAGATAAAGGATACTTCTTCCTTCTCTGCCCATTTATCATTTGTATAAAGAAGGGCGACTGATTTCTTTGAGATAATTTTACATCCAGCCACTTTGCTGAAGTTTTCTTATCAGTTGCAGGAGTTATCAAGTAGAATTTTAGGGCTTGCTTATGTATACTAACATATGATATATGAATAGTGATACCTTGCCTTCTTCCTTTCTAAAGTGTATCCTCTTGATTTCCTTTTGTCATCTTATGGCTGTTGTTAGAACATCAAGTATTATATTTAATAGATAGGGAGAGAGTAGGAAGCCTTCTTTGGCCCTAACTTTAGAGGGATTGCTTCAAATTTCTTTCATTCTAGTTTGATTTTGGCTATTGTTTTCACTGTATATTGACTTTATTATGTTTACCTATGTGCCTTGAACCCCTGATCTCTACAGACCTTTAACATGAAGGGATGTTGGATTTTGCCAAAGGCTTTTTCAGCATCTAATAAGATGATCATGTGTTTTTTTCTTTGAATTTGTTTATATACTGGATTATGTTGATAATGTTTTTATATTAATTCATCCCTGCATCCCTGGTATGAAGCCTACCTGGTCCTGGAGAATGATTTTTTATGTGTTCTTGAATTCAGTTTGGGGGAATTCTATTGAGTATTTTTACACTGATGTTCATAAGCAAAATTGATCTGAAGTTCTCTTTCTTTCTTGAACCGTTGTATGGTTTAAGTATCAGGGTAACTGTGGCCTCATAGAATAAATAGGTAGTATTCCTTCTGTTTCCATTTTGTGGAATAGTTTGAGAAGTATTTGTAGTTGCTCTTTGAACCACTCTGGAAATCAGTCTGGCAGTTCCTCAGAAAACTGGGCATGACACTTCCAGAGGACCCTGCTATACCACTCCTGGGCATATACCCAGAGGATTCCCCAGCATGCAATAAGGATACATGTTCCACTTTGTTCATAGCAGCCTTATTTTTAATAGCCAGAAACTGGAAAGAACACAGATGTTGCTCAATGCAGAAATGGATACAGAAAGTGTGGTATATTTACACAATGGAGTACTACTCAGCAATTAAAAACAACGAATTCATGAAATGCTTAGGCAAATGGTTGGAACTGGAAAATATCATCCTAAGTGAGGTAACTCATTCACAAAAGAACACAAGTGGAATGCAATCACTGATAAGTGAATATTAGCCCAGAAGCTCTAAATACCCAAGACACAATTTGTATATCAAATCATTCCCAAGAAGAAGGAAGGAGAGAGCCCTGGTTCTGGAAAGGCTTGGTGCAGCATTGTAGGGGATTACCAGAACAGAGAAGTAGGAGGGGATTGATTGGGGAATGGGCAGAGGAATGAGGGCTTATGGGACTTATGGGGAGGGGGAACCGGGAAAGGGAAATTATTTGGAATGTAAACAAAGAATATAGACAATAAAAGAAAAGAAAAAAAAAGATACACGAGGCCTCTAGATTTGTGATTTTATTTTTTGAGATTCTCATCCCTTACAGGATTATTCAACATTCCACATAAATTTTAATGCTAGTTTATCTATTTCCAAAAAATGCAAAGAATATAGAAAATAAAAAATAAAAATAAATAAATAAATAAATAAATAAATAAATAAAAGAAAGAAATTTGCATTAAAAGAAAGTATGGTAGAATTCTGCACTGAACCATCTGGTGCTGTCACAAATAAAATAAAGTATCTTGGTGTAACTCTAACCAGACAAGGAAAATATCTATAATACTTAAGAATCTATAGAATTTCAAGTCCTTGGAAAAGAAATTGAAGAAGATACTCTAAGATGGATAGATCGCTCACACTCATGGATCAGTAGGAGTAACATAGTGAAAATTGGCAACCTACCAAAAGTGATCTACAGATTCAATGCAAACCTCATCAAAATTTCAACACAATTTTTTTATAGATGTGAAAGGAACAATTCTCAGCTTCAGATGGAAAAAACAACCAACCAAAAAGTAGGATAGACAAAACAATACTGAACAATAAATAAACTTCTAAAAGAATCACCATTCCTGACCCCAAGCTGTACTGCAGGGCAATAGTAATAAAAACTGCATAGTATTGTTATAGACACAGGGAGGTTGATCAATGGAATAGAATTAAAGAACCAGAAGTAAACCCATATATCTATGGATGCTTGGTTTTGACAAAGAACCCAAAAACCATACAATGGAAAAAGAAAGCAATAAATGATATCTCTGCATGTTGAAGATTGCAAGTAGATACATATTTATCACCCTGCACAATACTCCATACCAAGTGGATCAAAGACCTCAACATAAAACCAGATATATTGAATTTAATAGAAGAAAACGTGAGAAATAGCCTGAACACATTAGAATGGGAGACAGCTTCCTGAACAGAATAGCCATGTCTAAGTCTCTAAGATCAACAATTGATAAATGAAACCTCATGAAACTGAAAAGCTTCTGCAAGGCCAAGAACAATGTCAACAGGACAAATGGCAGCCTACAGACTGGGAAAAGATCTTCACCAACCCTGCATCTGACAGAGGGCTAATATCCAAAATATATAAAAATAAACTCAAGAAGTTAGACACCAACAAGCCAAACAACCTAATTTAAAAAATGAGGTACATAACTAAACAGAGAATTCTCAACAGAGTAATCTCAAATGGCTGAGAAACATCCAAAGAAATGTTCAATATCCTTAAGTCCTCAGGGAGATACAAATCAAAATGACCCTGAGATTCAACCTTACACCAGTCAGAATAGATAGGATCAAAAACTCACATGACAGCCCATGCTGGTGAGGATGTAGAGAAAGAGAAACACTCCTTCATTGCCGGTGGGATTGCAAAAACAGTCTAGAAAGCAATGTGGCAGTGTGTCAGAATATGAAAATAATTCTACCTAAAGACACAGCTATACAGGTCATGGGCATATACTTAAAAGATGCTCCACCATACCTCAAAGGACACATGCTCCACTAAGTTCACAGCAGCCTTATTTGTAACAGCCATGAACTAGAAAGAACCTAGACAACCCTCAAGAATGGATTCAGAAAATGTGGTTCATTTATACAATGAAATGAATGCTATTGGCATACCACTCCTGGGCATATACCCAGAGGATTCCTCTGCATACAATAAAGACACATGCTCCACTATGTTTATAGCAGCCTTGTTTATAATAGCCAGAAATTGGAAGGAGCCCAAATATCCCTCAAAGGAGGAATGGAAACAGAAAATGTGGTATATTTATACAATGGAATACTACTCAGCAATTAAAAATAATTATTTCATGCAATTTGTAGGTAAATGGTTAGACCTGGAAAATATCATCCTGAGTGAGCTAACCCAGTCACAAAAGAATACACATGAAATGCAATCACTGATAAGTGGATATTAATGAGCCCAGAAGCCCTAAATACTCAAGGCACAATTAGCAAGTCAAATGATTCCCAAGAAGAAAGGAGAGGACCATGGGCCTGTAAAGATCCAGTTTTGTAGAAAAACCGTGGGGGGAGGGGGGAATGATTGGGGAATAGTTGGGGGGAGAGGAATTATGGGACATAGGGAGGGGGGAACTGGGAAAGGGGAAAGCCTTTGGAATGTAAACATAGAATATAGAAAATTAAAATTAAAATAAAAAGAATATTTTCAGTGAAAGTAATTTGGAAAACTAAAAAAAAAAAAAAAAAAAAACCAAGGATATCATGAATTTTTCAAGGAAATGGATGGAACTAGAAAATACCATCCTGAGTGAGGTAACCCACACCCCAAACTACATTCATGGTATGTATTCACTGGTAAGTGGATAGTAGCCACAATGTACAGAATATACATGATACACCTGTATAGATCCAAGGAAGTTGAACAAGAAGGAAGGCTGAAGCGAGCATGCTTGAATCACACTTAGAAGGGTGAACAAAATAGTCATAGGAGGCAGAGGGGGGAGGGAAGTGGGTGGGAGAAATGCTCAGCTGCCAACAGTAGGAGGGTAGGGGAAATCTCTAGGAAGTCCCAGAGACCTGGGTTGGGGGAGGCTCCCAGGAATCAATGTGGGTGACCTTAGCTCAGAAGCCTATCACCAGAGACATGGAGGCTGAATAAGCCACCTCCTGTAGTCAGGCAGGACCCGCAGAGAGAAATAAGGACACTAGCCCACCTACAAAACGTTCAATCCAAACTATGTCCTATCTAAAACAAATGCAGGGACAAAGACAGAACAGAGACTGAAGGAATGTCTAGCCAAAAACCAGCCCAACTTGAAATCCACCCATGGACAAGCACCAATGGCCGACATGATACTCTGTTGTAGCCTGCATAAATCTCATCTGAGAGGCTCTACCCAGAAGCTGACTAAAGCAGAGGTAGACATCCAAACTTTGGACAGTGGTCAGGGAATCTTTTGGAAGAGATGGAGGATGGATTGAAAGCCCTGAAGGGGATGGGAATTCCAGCAGAGGACCAACAGAGTCAACTAACAAGGACTCCTGGGAGCTGTTAGAGACTGACCGACCAATTGAAGATCATACACTGGCTTGAATAAGGCCCCTGGCACATAGGTAGCAGGAGTGTAATTCAGTCTCCATGTGGCTCTACCAACAACTGCAGCAGAGGCTTTCCCTAAAGATATAGCCTGACTGTGTTATCAATTAGCCAACAGGGATGCTTTATGTGGCCTCAGAGAGGGTATGTCTAATCAAGCAGAGACTTGATGCGCCTGAGTGAGGGTTACAGGCATAGGGAGACTCCCTCAGAGTAGAAGGGGAGGGGAAAAGAAGGAGAGATTCTGTGAAGGAAGACCAGGAGCAGGGACAGTGTTTGGGATGTAAATAAATAAATAAATAAATAAATATTAATTTAAAAAATACTTTTTATTTGATCCTTCTCCCCTTTGTAGCTATTCTCATGCTTTCTTCAATCAATTTCTTTTGGGGGAGAAGGAAAGTCCAAAATCCATTTTTCTCATTTGTTCCTATATCTCAAACTAATATTACTTGCCTTAAATAGGCAATCAAACCTCACTTTACATTATGCCCCTGAATACAAAGTCAGAGTTGAATCAATGCTGACAACCACTGAGGAATCTGTGCCATGTTCTAATCCCCTGTCTATGGCCCAAACTATTTTTCTGCACCACCATGACATCTCTCTTTCTACGTGGTGGTTTTCACTTAACGTTCCTAGAGGCCTCAGAGTAAGAACTTATCATTCTCCTTATTTAGAAGTATGCATTTATTACTGTTTTGTTTGCTTGTAATTGTGCTTTCCAGGTGTCACTATGTAGCTCAGGCTAGTCTCACACTCATGATCCTCAAACTCTTGCCTCAGTTTCCCAAGGGTTTAAGTTTCAATCTTGTGTCACCACATTGAACCTGTAATGCTATATTTTGCACTCTGATTCTTGTAGTATAGCCTTTTCATCAACAAGTGCATTCTCTTTAAGGACTATTGTATATACCACCTAAAGACTGCTGATAAATGAAAATTATTTCTTTAATAATTTATTTATTTATTTAAAACTCCAGATTTTATTCCCCTCCCAGTCCACCCTCTGACTGTTGCATATCCCATACCTCCTCCCCAACCCCCCTGTCTCCACGAGGATGTCCCCACTACCCACCACCCACCCCACCAGACCTCTAAACTCCCTGGAGCCTCCAGTCTCTTGAGGGTTAGGTGCATCTTCTCTGACTGAACCCAGACCCAACAATCCTCTGCTGTATATGTGTTGAGGGCCTCATATCAGCTGTTGTATGCTGCCTGGTTGGTGGTCCAGTGTCTGAGAGATCTCAGGGGTCCAGGTTAGTGGATACTGCTGGTCCTCCTACAGGGTTGCTCTCCTCCTCAGCTTCTTCCAGCTTTTTCCTAATTCAACCACAGGGGTCAGCAGCTTCTGTCCATTGGTTGGATGCAAATCGGCATTATTAAGCAAGCGAGATCTATAAGATGCAAGACAAATGCAGTCACATGTCAGGACTCTTTTGGTATATTTTGAAAGCACTTCAGATTTTATGTATAAGAATAAACTTTCAGTTAGCTGGAGTGGCATCTTTTCTGGAGACAGAGGCAGGCAGGTGTCTTTTAGTTTTAGTCCAGATTGATCTACATAGTAAGATCAAGACCAGCTAGAGCTATATGGTGAGACTTTCTCTTTTTCCATATATGTATATGTATATATACATATATATATATGAATATATATAGAGAGAGAAAGAAGGAAATAGATATAGATATATAGATATAGATATAGAAATAGATACAGATGCAGATATAGATATAGATATAGATATATAGATATAAATATAGATATATAGATAGTTATAAATATATAGATATGAAGAAGAGAGAAAATAAATTTATTTTTATACTTGTTAACGGAATTATAATGGTGCACATACATATTTCAAACATCATTATTCATCCATTTACTCATCACAGAAGCCATGTGGCTAGGAAAGTCACATGGCTTGCTGCAAATGTTAAATTTACATCATCAACTTTTCAAGTACTCCAACTGCACCCGAATGTGACACTGCTGGTGCCACAGCCTAAGCTCCGATCCATCCTCCCTCACTTAGGAAGCTGCCGTACCTGCCAATGGATCACTCTCTTGCCTCTCTCTAAACTCTGTAAGTACTTCATGGTTCCTCATTCACTGCATTAGACTTGGAGTTTCTTTACAAAGTACAGAAAGTTTAAACCATGGGACTGTTCCCAAACTCAAAGCCATATAGATTTATTCTTGCTCCCTCTTCTTCATGTCTCATTAATGTAGAATTACTTAGACTATGTCCCCCAGCAAGTTGATGCATATGTCCTTGGCTCTGATATATTTAACACTGATGATCAAATCAACTGCTATATTCTGTCTATGAAACTTAAAACATTTTCCTTTCAAGATTCAGGTAGATGTCTCTCTGGAAAACACTTATTGGCAATTTTAAAGAATCGGCTGTTCTTTCTCTTTTCTGCTTTTCTGCTTTGTATTTGTTAGATGATACACTTGAAAAATGCATGGACACTTCTCCTACTTAGTCGTGACTTGTTTAATAAGGTTCTTCTCTAAGTGATCAAGGATGGAGCTCCTGAACCTGGGAAAAGGCTTGAGAATTGATACTCAATCAAAGTTTGCTTAAAAAAAAAAGAAAAGAAAAGAAAAGAAAAGAAAAGAAAAGAAAAGAAAAGAAAAGAAAAGAAAAAGAAATAAGAGATAGATAAGGGGTCCATAAAGCTTTTATTAAACAGGTACATAACACTGTATGAAGCTTTGAACAGCATACAAAACATTTGTGAAATATTTGTATGAACAGAGGAACATACAAAACAAGTTTAACTACTGGAATATCCTATTGGTGATTTTATGTTGCTAATAACACAACACTATTGCCTTGGTAAGGTTTTTATGAAAAGAGGTTTATTTTGGCTCATTCTTTAGGGTCTAAGTTCCAAGGTCCACATCCAGTACTGTCTTTCTTCCTGACAGAATCCTTAGGAGGTATACAACATTACTTAGCAAGAGATAAAGAACATACATGTGAGCCTTTGCTAACCATTCATGCTCTTTGTATAAAGTCACCAGGATTCAATCACGGAGTGCAGCTCCAAAAACCTTATTTAATCCTAATTACCTCCCAAAGGCCCATTTTTTAACCTAGAAATTCTTTTCCTCTCTTACTACCATCTAATAAAGATTCATGTAATACAGCAAGATGTAGGGGAGATATGCAAACCATATTTAAGCACTGGATAATACTACTTCAGGTAAATATGAAGCCAAAATTAAATCTCTATTGTTCTATATTATATAATAATATCATGTGAAATTTTGTCATCAGTACCACCCATAAAGTTTTCAATCTTATTGTTGCAATACATATTTATTTCCCTTTGTTAATTTTAAAAGTGAAATGTCTCAGAAGGTAATGTTGTTTCCTACCAAGCCTGAAGATGTAAGTTTGATTTCCAGGACAATGTACAACTTTCACATGTTGTCCTCTGACCACCACATATGTATGCCCTGGGCATTTACCTGCTCCACACATATACATACATACATACATACATACATACAGGCAGATAGTTGACATACATGCAATAAAACTATAAAATTTAAAAAAAACACATATTTACCATTTTCCTGGTAACTTGATATAAATATTCAACTTAAAAAAAACTATGGTAAGTCACAGTTATATAGCATATATATCTTTTCCTATCTACTGGAGGTGAAGAATACTTCATTATAAAATCTCTGAGAAAATTTTCTATCAAGGACATCTGCTTACATTCCTTAATTACTATCACAAACATCCATTTAATCATGGAAACCTTGATTCATGCTTTTTCTATGAGAGCTTAGAGAACTCCCAATCTAAGAACCAAGCTCTGAAAAAAGCGTCGGTCAGAAGAATGAGGAGCAACTGAGCATCACCCCACCTCCAAATACACCACCCTGTTCTACTTGCTCAGGCATGGGAGGAGACTGAGAACATGGGACAAGGTTTTACTTATTCACTTCAAACTTCCAAGTAAACACCAATTTAAAATAGTGTCACCTTAAAATGTCTCATGGAGCTACTTTCTACATTTAGTTCCTAAATATAGGAAACCACTTTCCTATATACAATTCATATATCCTATATTCATATATATATACATATATATGTATATATATACATATATATACACACATATATATATTTATATATATACGTATATATATGTATATATACGTATATATATATATATATATATATATATATATATATATGAATCTGGGTGAAAAGAGATACAAATTATAAAAGATTTTTTTTTCTGAAAGTGAACAGAAACTAAAAAGCTCAAAATCCCCTTTCTTCCTTTTGTTTTATTTTTTTAATGGTTATTTTATTTATTTATATTTCAAATGTTATCCTCCTTCCAAGTTTCCCCTCTACAAACACCCTATCCCTACTCCCCTTCCCTCTGCTTCTATGAGGGTGCTCCCCCATCCACCCACTCACTTCCACCCAGCATCCCTCCACTGGGGAATACAGCCTTCACAAGACCAAGGACCTCTTCTCCCATTGATGCCAGATAAGGCCATCCTCTGCTACATCTGCAGCTGCAGCCATGGATCCCCTTCATGTGTATTTTCTGGCTGGTGGTTTAGTCCCTGGGAACTTGGGGGGGGTTGTATGGTTAGTTGATATTATTGTTCTACTTTTGGGTTGGCAAATCCCTTCAGCTCCTTCAGTCCTTCCCCAAACTCTTCCGTTGGGGTCACCATGCTCAGTCCGATGGTTGGCTGCAAGCATCCACATCTGTATTGGTCAGGCTCTGGCAGGGCTTCTTAAGAGACAGCTACATCAGTCTCCTGTCAGCAAACACTTCATTGCATTGGCAATAATGACTGGGTTTGGTGTCTGCATGTAAGATGAATCCCCAGGTGAAGCAGTGTCTGGATGGACTTTCCTTCAGTCTCTGCTCCATTCTTGGTCCTTGTATTTCATTTAGACAGGAGCAATTCAGGGTTAAAGTTTTTGACATGGGTGAGTGGCCCCATTCCTTAACCAGGGACCATGCCTAACCTCTCCACATGGTCTCTATGTTTTCTCTCTCTCCTTTGTTGTATATTTCAGCTAATGTCATCCTCATTGGGTCCTGGAAGCTTCTTACTTTTCTGGCATCTGGGACTTTCTGGTGGCTACCCCCAGTTTCTCATCCTCCATTGCTACACACCTCTGTTCAATTTCCTGACCCTCTGTATTTCTCCCCAGCATCTCCTCCCATATTTGATATTACCCCCCCATTTTCCTCTCCTCCTCCCCCTCTCCTCGTCCCAAGTTCCTCCTACCTTCTACCTTCCATGATTATTTGTCCTTCCTTCTAAGTAGGACTGAAGCATCCACACTGCAACTCACAGACCATATGAAGCTTGAGAAGTAAGACCTATTCTTTCTAATTATACAGAACAACAAAAGGCTTCTCTATTTCATCAAAAATGTATGATATATCTCCAAAGAACCACATCTCTGAAATGAATTTACAAAGCACTTAACTTGGTTGCTTACTTTTGCCTAGGAGAGCTAAAGACCCCCCCAAAAAGATGTGCAAAATCAGATATTATAAGAACACTAAGGCTGAAAACATAAAGCTTACAACTTCTAATTTTTTGCTGACTTCACACTTCCTTTCTGGATAATGAATTTTAAGTCCAGAAACAGTGCTCAGGACTGGAATCAAACATAATGCATGTTGATATTACCTGATAAACATTCCATCCCATGTTGCTTACAATTGACAGTCACATCAGCCTTGTGAGGTGAATTGGGCCTGCCCTGCCTCCTTCATGGGCTGGATTTGCAGCCTAATCTTAGGTAAAAAGTTATCCATCCCTGTAAGTAGATATCATAATAAGATAGGGCAACTTGGTAATATTTTCTGAATATAAATCCAGGAATAGTTTAATGAGACCAAGATAAGGCTGATGCATTTAGTGAGAGATACGGTGTTGAGAAAATTGCGACTAACCAGACTCTAGCTCAACTCTCTGATGTTGTCGATAATGATGATGATGCTTCATTGCTGTGCAGGTGGATGAAATTCTAATTTCTTAATCATGACCTGAACATGGATGGTGTCCAAAGACATGCTAGCATGGATGGTGAAAAACTCAAGTGGCCTCAATCCCAGACAAAGAACTACAGGCAACTGAGAAAAAAATAGTCTTCTCTAGGGAAGAGTATCCCAATTGATTGTAAAGTATCAAATGGCAAATGATTAGCCCAGAAAACACGTGTGTATGTGTGTGCATGTGTGTGTGCATGCACATGTGTGTATGAACAAGTGTGTATGTATGTGTGTATGTGTGTACATGTATATATATATACATATATATTTATATGTAACATTATACAGACTAAGAATTAATATACCCATTTATTTATGTGACAAAAATCAAAGAAAAGGCAGACATGGATTTGAAAGAGAATGGAGGTATAGAGGGAGAGTTTGGAGAGAGGAAACAGAGGGCAGTTGATGCAATATATTATGGATCTCAAACAATTTAAAAATGTAATTAAAAAAGTACTCATTTTCAGGAATTCTAAGAGTTCAATTGACTCTGTTCTGGAAAAACAGTCTGGTGTATGAGGAATGCTCCTTAAACCACTCTTCCAAAGACCAAAGAAAACAAGATGGGAGTTAAAGTGGGAGCTGTTCTCCAAACAACTCCCTTCAGCTGGAACTGAGGCCTCCAAATGACCAGGGCTTCATGGCAGATTAGACAACATTCTCCTGCAAACATCACCCCCAGATCAGGGAAAACCAGGTCACTACTGTGTAAACATTTTGCACGGCTTTGTAAACAGATGAAAGTATCAAATGAGTTTCGTGTAAACAGAGCAATGATGGAAGAAACCAGCATGACTCTCAGACTGGACTTAGTGGATAAGTAGACACATCATTCACAGATTGTGTCTTGCATCAGACTGTTCCCACTTAAGCTAGGACTGTTTTCTAAAGTTTGGCTCATTTGCTGAGAAGCTAGTAAAAGCATAACAAGGAATTTGGGAAGGCCTGCAGCACATTCTAGAAAGTTATCTGTAACTTCTACTTCTGCTGACAGGATTTTAGAAACAACTATATTAATATCATAATTTTAACTAGGAGTTGAACAGGGTGGACATGAAGATAACAAATGTCTAAGAGTTCAACAGACATTTGGAATAATAGGGTGGAAGTAGGAAATCAAAGACTGAACACGAGTTGACACCATGTATTGGGATCAAGAAACATGATTTATAATGCATCTGGTGTATTTTGGCTAAGTATTCAATTCTCTCCCACTCTTCCCCAGTCTCCAACCCCATTCCTCCCAGCATCCTCTCCTCCTTTAAGCCTCCATACTTAGTAGAAGGGAAAAAGAAAGGAGACATTGAGCATTAAAGGTTGACTCCTAATCTCTGTGGTGTTCAAGGAAAACAGTGGGCTGGGTTTCCTTTCATTGTGGCTGTCCTATAAGGTCTTGTTTGTGTATAATACTGTTACTGAATATTCAGTGACTCCTTTCATGGACTGTTCCCCTACTATGCACTGAATGGTGAAATAAGTAAAAGACTGGCCAGGCTCTCTAACAGTACATGTATATATCCAAATAGTTTTTAATTCAGGATATATGTAGTGATTTTATTTAATCTTCCTTATTTAATGGCAAGTAGTAGAAACAGGTAGATAAAATCCATATTGCTAGAGCATTCATGTGCACCGACAAATATGCAGCCAATGATATCAAATTTTGACAGTTTTCCAGACTGTAGGTCCAATGATTTCTGTCCTATCTCAAGGTCTCCTGGCTCTATCTTCAGCTACAACAGTGATGAGTTCCATGAGCGCTGCAGTCAACTTTTTGTGGACATGACTCAACCATCCTTAATCCGTAGCACTTGATACCACTCTCCTAACTTCCCTTATAGAATCTTCTCTACCTGAGTAACATAGGAACATGCATGACCTTTTGTATTCCTAAAAGCAGCACCTTAAAGTACAGAAATATCAATATCTGTGAGCCACTACTTGAAAAGCTCAGATGTTTTCAAGTCCTTGGAAACTGATAGAAAGACTATTTTCTTTTATACTTTAAACTGACAGTGTTCTGAAGTGCTTTATAAAGATTCTCATAAAGTCATGGAAAAAATCAAACTTTCGTCATGGGCACACGCAGATGGTCATTTTGATAACATTTCTAATATTGAAATTATCTTCTTCCTGGTTCCATTTCAGTTAACCCTCACTTCTGCTACCTAGGAACATAATTTCCATACACATGCATGATTCCGGTTTCTTTGGAATGCCCATAACAACCAGAAACAACTAGGAATGGCCTTTAATACTTGACTTAAATTATTTTTTCAAATATTTTTCAGTGATGCATTTTTTAGATATAATTTTAGAGGTCCAGCGATTATTTGACATAAAGGTAATAACTATCTTTATTCACATCTACACATTTAGTTGGTATTTTTTAGTTATGTGAAGGTATATCCAAATATTGAAAGTAGTACAGGTAGAAAGAGGAAGGAATGCAGGAACGCCCTCCTTGGAAGAATTTGAGAACCTAGAAACAATTTCCTGTTAATTGTTTTTGAAATAAAGAACTGCAAGGTAGTACTTGTGTGTTCAATTGGTTTCACTTAGATATTACTGTATCCTTTCCTAATTCCTGCTATTCCTAGCCAGTGTATTAAATAGAGCAGTAGATAGGAAATGAAAAAGATTAGAGTTAGCTAATCTGTGATTATATATAAACTGAATAAAATTGCAAGGAGAAGATGCTTAAGGGATGAGCTAATGAAAATATATACTTTAATCTGTGTATTGCTGAATACATAAGGGCAAAGTACAGTATACACCCTTACCATCAATTTTTTTCATGAAATCATTGAATATCTGCTTCATTGTGTTAGAAGACATTGCTTGTGTTAACATTATTACCATCCAAGTTTCATTATAATGGTCATTCCCTTTTGTTCCCTAGGAGTATTCCATACCCATGTGAACATACACTCCTACACACACACACACACACACACACACACACACCACAAACTCACAGATACAATATTAAAATGCTGCAAGGATTTTACTTGTTCATTTTCCTGATGAAATATGTTTCAATTTCTTGAAGCACATATCAAATTAACTGTACTTATGTCTGTGAAAGACACAATGATTGCCTTCCCACCCACAAAGAGATTAACCAACATCCATACATTTTAATAATTTATAGGAAGAACCTTAAAAGAAAGTTTAGAAGAGTTCTAATGTCTTTGTTTATATTAAAAAGCAGGCTAAGAGAAAAGTCATTCCTCCTTAAACATTACATAGTTTATTCTCTGTGTTTTTATGTCAACTTTCCCTTTTTTTGTACAACTCTCTTTGTCCCTAAAATTTATATTTTTTCTTTATATTAATTAGACTCTGATCTTCATATTCAAACATTAACCATCCAAACACCATCACGTCTACTCCTGCTTGTGTATCTGTTACCTCTAGCTTCTATATTTGCCTTTCTATACCTGATATTTACCTTCTGGGATTGATAATCTGTGGACTCTGCTTCATATGATTTCTTTCCTTCTGCTTCCTTTTCAGATTCACTATTTGAAATAGTCTCAGGTAATCAGAAAGCAGGAGAAACTAGTAAATTTCCAATTGCTACTTCCTACCAGAGTGTCCATTGCTAAGAGTCGGTTATTGCCAGAGTGACTGCCTTAGAGACACTAGCAAATTCCTCATCCTTTTAGATCACTCTTTCCTTTTGTCTCCCTTGGCATCTTTTCTCTCATGTTCTCTTGTAGTCATTGTAAATCTTCTGTATTCAGTTCTGTTATTTGAATTATTTAGCATGGTTTTATTTCCCTAAGTGCACACTGTCAGATACATTAGTTTTCACTCTAACAATGTCCAAGGTCATTGTTGGTTCATAAGTCGTCACTCAAAAACACTTATGTTTTACCCAATATCACTCCTTGCCCTAGTTAAGGAGCAATGCACTCTCAATTCACTCAGCGTGCCTTCTACATAATTCATGAGGTTTACTTGAACATAGAAGACTTTTATCTTGGTCTCACAGTTGAAAATTCCTGATTTATAAATGACGTGAGCATGTCAATATAATAGAAAAACATAAAGATATCTGGTAGAAGTTTAGGTTCGCCCATCAGATACTTTATATCAAGGATGCAAATCATCCAAGCATTTGAAACTATAGATGATTGACTACCTGCTTTCAAGTAGCTTGACATTATGTAGCCAAAGCTTTGGGAGCCATTCAGACAACTGCAGCCATTTTTAACACCCATGCTTTTAGCACATGAAAGCAAAGTGCCTGAAATGCAGCATCATATTCTTATCATATGGATTTCCATGGCACTCATCCCAATATTGTGCTTTTAAGAAGGACATTGATGAGTCCTCTGTGGCTTCAGAGACAAGAGGTCAGCAGTGAGTGCTGTCAGAATCACATGGTATCCTGGGTAGACAAATAAAGGATGCTCAGGACACACGCATTAATATGCCACAGTTAATATTTCTCCACAGTTTGTTTTCTCAGCAGTATTTTGCTTTCTAGGGACTAAAATATGTATTTGGCTTTACAAGTGTGACATGATTGATGCTTTACTAGGAGAGCCCTTTCATAACAGATGTCTCCTGACAAGAAAGTTATTGGTAAAAGCAAACTGCATTTCTAAGGTTCAGACGTAAGCAGAAGTGAGGATGGGGGAGGGTGGTGGGAAAAACTAAATCCAGTCTGATCATGAGAATAATACAGAAACTTTTCTGAATCTACATCTTCAACTTATGGTATTGATTTTCTCCGTGATATATGAAGACAGCACAGAGATCTCGGAAGGCTAACATGAAACCATTCAGAAGCCATCCTGTGCCTCTTCTCTCTTCAATATGTTAGTGGGAAGCACTTCTAGATTTGAAAATGTTCTTAATGTTGGCATACCAAATGTCATTATGAATAATTAAAGGTGATATTTCCATTATTTCTTCATTGAAAGTTCATAGAAACTTTTCCCCTGTGCCCATGTTCTCCAGTGTCTTCCCCAGTTTCTTTTCTAATAGTTTCAGTGTGTCTGGTTTTATGTGGAGGTCCTTGATCCACTTGGATTTGATCTTAGTACAAGGAGATAAGAGTGGGTCAATTTGCATTCTTCTGCATGTTGGCCTCCAGTTGAACCAGCACCACTTGTTGAAAAGACCATCTTTTTTCCACTGGATGGTTGTAGCTCCTTTATCAAATATCAAGTGACCATAACTCTGTGGGTTCATTTCTGGGTCTACAATCCCAGGCCATTGATCTACTTGCCTGTCGCTGTACCAGTACAGCATATAAAAACCATGCAGTTTTTTTAACACAATTGTTCTGTAGTACTGCTTGAGGTCAGGGATATTGATTCCCCCAGAAGCCCATGCTCTAAGATCAAGAATTGACAAATGGGTCCTCATAAAATTACAAAGTTTCTGTAAGGCAAAGGACACTGTCAGAAGGACAAAACGGCAACCAACAAATTAGGAAAAGATCTTCACCAACCCCACATGTGACAGAGGGCTAATATCCAATATATACAAAGAACTCAAGAAGTTAGACCCCAAAGAACCAAATAACCCTATTAAAATGGGGTACAGAGCTAAACAAAGAATTTTTAACCAGAAGAAATTTGGATGTCTGAGAAGCACCTTAAGAGATGTTCAACATCATTAGTCATCAGGGAAATGCAAATCAAAACAAGCCTAAGATTCCACCTCACACCAGTCAGAATGGCTAAGATTAAAAACTCAGGAGACAACAGATAGTGGCGAGGATGTGGAGAAAGAGGAACACTCCTCCACTGTTGGTGGGATTGCAAGATGGTACAACTGCTCTGGAAATCAGTCTGGCAGTTCCTCAAAAAATTGGGCATGATACTTCCAGAGGACCCGGTCATACCACTCCTGGGCATATACCCAGAGGACTCCCCTGCATACAATAAAGACACATGCTCCACTATGTTCATAGCAGCCTTATTTATAATAGCCAGAAGTTGGAAGGAGCCCAGATGTTCCTCAAAAGAGGAATGGATTTAGAAAATGTGCTATATTTATACAATGGAATACTACTCAGCAATTAAAAATAATTAATTCATGCAATTTGTTGCCAAATGGTTGGATCTGGAAAATATCATCCTAAGTGAGTTAACCCAATTACAAAAGAATACACATGAAATGCAATCACTGATAAGTGCATATTAATGAGCCCAGAAGCTCTGAATACTCAAGGCACAATTAGCAAGTCAAAAGATTCCCAAGAAGAGGGAAGGAAAGGACCCTGGTCCTGAAAAGACCGGAACCAGTTTGTAGGAGAGTATCAGAACAGAGAAATGGTGTGTGTGTGTGTGGGGGGGGTGACTGGGGAATAGGCCAGGGGGGGGCGTTTGAAGAGGACTTATGGGACATATGGTGAGGGGGAACTGGGAAAGAGAAAAGCCTTTGGAATGTAAACAAAGATTATAGAAAAAATAATTTTAAAAAAGAAAGTTCATAGAAGCAAGCAATTCGTGGTACAGTCAATCACTTCCAATTTTGTTCTGTTTTCAGGCTTCTTTATTCATTACCATTGACTTGCATACTATACAAGCTTGGTAGAAGATGGTGGATATTTCATGGGTACTGTTTTCTTGTCATATATAGGAGATGCTGTATTCTGGTAGGCACTCTGCCTCTCTAGCTCTTACAATCTTTCCACCTACTCTTGCAGAGCTTTAGGTATAGGGGATGAGTTGTAGATGTAAGGTATGGTATTAGACACTCCACAGTCGACATTTTTAACTAGTTGTGGATTTCTGTAATGGTTTGCATCACCTGTAAAAAGAGGCTTCATTGATGATGGGTCAGAGCTATACATTGACACCAGTTAACAACCTATGAGGACAGAGTAATCTTACAAGGGCCAGCCATTAGACAAAGAAATACCGGCATTGCAGAAGCAATTAATTACTTCTGAAAGAAGGAGATTCTGATTTTTTGAGGGACAAACTCACTGATAAGATATCAAATTCAAGTGATTAGCCCTAAAAAATATGAGCATCATAAAGTGGACTCACTATATTGTGTGTATTTATATCTATATCTATATATGTATATGTATTTATACATATGTATGCATATATATGAGTGTATTCATATATGTATGTATACATATATATAATGATAATTAAAGAAAATGTCATTAATTTGAGAGAAGGTAGAAGAATACAAGAAGAGTTGAAGGGGAAATTAAGAGATGAAAAGGATGTAAATATAGTTCTCATAAATTAAATTATCAAAAAATTACAAAAGAAGACTGGTATTAAAACTTACTGGAGAAATGTGCAAAAGAAGACTACATTCCTATGTTTTCAGAAAAAAAGTAGAAAATAATGTAGTTAAAAACCAAATAAAATAAAATAAATGAATAATAAAATAAACTTCATTTCAGAATATTGGCTAAAGTAATAAGTCCACAGGATTTCATTTCATAAATGTGATTTAGCTTTCATAACATTTTCTTTTATTTAACTCATCAAATACAGTTACTAAGGTCCTTAGTATATAGCAACAGTTCTCTGAATGTCACTTTATCTGCATATGGTTCCATTCAAAAGGAAAATGGTATCTTCAATCATGTACATTCATTTGTTTATAAACTCCATTTTGCAAATGATAAGAAACAACATATTTGCATTTCTACCTCTCCTACTCATATGCCCACAGAAAGCCATGTTTTCCTGACTCCTTTATTCCAGGTTTGCTATGATAGGTTACTCTCCCACTCATACTCTGTACTACTGAGATTGCATTGTAAAAGAATTTGAAGTTGTTGCTCCTCTGTCTTCTTTTATTTCCAAATCCTACTTCACAGTGATACTTCAGAACAACCAATACCAACCCTTTCTGCAGAGATCCTACTTGGTCAGAAAGTATTTGGCCATATTGGCTTTAGTGATACTTGGTTTGTCTTGTCTTTTAATGAAATGCTCATTAATATTCATTCCTGCCAAACAAAAAGTGATGAGATTTTATTCAGTCAAAACTCTGAAGTCACATAAAATAGTTTTTCCATGCTCAATTTTAAGAAACATTTAGAAGTGTGAGAAATAGATATCCAAGAACTAAGAGTTACAAAGGTTTGAAGTCCATGGTGTTTTCTACAATCTGGACTGTGAGAAGATTTTAACAGACTATGGATGATACATTTTGGTCTAATGTCTCTTGTGAATTCTGAGAATTTTAAGAAAGAAAACATTATTTTCTTGGATATGAACTATTAACATATTACAGATACTAAAAGTTCCTCAAGGAGTTTTGATAATTAATATATTCTAGTTTTTAAAATCATATCCTATCCCAATAAAATGCAGATAAGAATCATAAAACAATGTTTGTTGCATATTTCCTCTAATGTATGTCTAACTACATATGTGTGTTGTTAAAAGTTGCAGCAGTGTAGGGGAATACCAGGACAGGGAAGTGGGAGGGGATTGATTGGGGAACAGGGTGAGGGAAGAGGGCTTATGGGACTTTCGGGAAGGGGAGAACCAGGAAAGGAGAAATCATTTGAAATTATAAATTAAGAATATATCTAATTTAAATTGTTTTAAAAGTTATGAGTTTTAAAACAAACCAAAGAAGTTTTTCATTAAAAGCTAGAAATTATAGACAATGTGTGCTAAATCAATGTGAATCCATAGTCAAATACTGTTTTTGTAACTCAACTTATATCAACTGATTGCTTAAATTATTATGACAACCTTCATGATAGAGTTCCAAAAGCTCAGGAAAGGAGATAAATGTACAGATCATTGCATTAAACCATTTGCCACCAAGAGAGATATTAAAATGTATAGGAAAAAAGGCATCTTAATATGGTTGGATTTATTCATTATATATTGTACTTTGAGCCAGAAAAGGAACACTTCCCCTGAGAAAATGCAGGATATAATCTTCTTCCCTACATTTAGTGAAGCAGACAGTTCGGAGAGAGCTGAGAATACAACTCAGAGAGGCAGAGACCTTGGAACGCAGCCATTCCCATGATAAAATCTACAATTTGGCATCCAGAACTCTCCAGAGCACTTTAAATATGTATAAAATGTTAGTAATAAAGGTTTAATATTTCAGGCAATCTTTGAGGAAATGCATCAAGAGATATAGTGAATCTGAAAATAGTTTTAAAAACCCTGGATACTAGCAGGCTAATATGTCATTGTGGAACATGCTAACCAGCAGAACTTTCGGGAAGAGGTAAGTTGACCTGTGCAGGGTAACTCTCAAAATCTCGACCACAGAGTGTTACCACAAGCTCCCAAGGAAGTGAGAAGGAAATGGAAACTTAGCCATAAAATAAGAGTACAGACATGTGATAATTGTGCTCTGTATATTTCTTTCAGTGTTTTTTCTGTAACCTTCATTTTTTACTTTGAACCATTTCTAGCATGAACCACTAAGCAAGAGTATGTCAGTATATAAGGATCATAAATATCTAGTCTTTTCAGGAGTGTTTCTATAAATTACATCATTTAATTCTCCTAAAGCATGAATTAATTAAGTTGCCACTTCTGTAGAAAAAAATTCAGAACATACACATGACAGTTCTTGCTTTCTAAAAATAAGCAAAGAATAGTTTCTTTAACCATTATAAGCAAATTTTGATGAGCATATTACTTTTAATCTGAACATATTACACAATGAGTTCTCAATACTGTCACTTCACAATTCTTTAGTATTTTATGACCATATAGACCAGATATTCATAAAAGTCTAAGAAATTTCCATGTGTTTTGCTCATAATGTCAATACTGAAATTTAAATTGGGATTCTAAGTGCCTTAGAAATGGTCCAAGAACAGTTTTAGTTCTATGAGCCAGTGATTTTTGTGCTAAAAGTAAAATAATCAAATGGGATGTCTTAAAATGTGATGGTCTAGATATGCAAGATACACACATGGAAAGCTGTCACTGATATTGTAGATTCTCACTTTTCCAAGTTTCTCTAAACTTGACTGCCTCCTGGCTTGAGGATAGCATAAGAAATCCCATTTCTGTAAACAGCCCCTTTAGAGCCAGATCCTGATCACATTATTGGAGGAATTATTACTTTGTAGCTAATTCATTTCTACAGGCATGGCACATGAGCTTGTCCTTGTGGAGTGGGTAAGATATGGCTAGAAATGTGTGGTGGTGACTGCCCACTTGGAGCATGCCCTCTCGGAGAGAAGCAGAGGGGAGAGTATATGAGCGGAAAGCCTGGGGTACAATTGAGTGACAGCGCTGTTCCAAGAAGCCAGGGAATAGCCAGATACAACCAGATACAACCAGATACAACCAGATACAACCAGATACAACCAGATACAACCAGATACAACCAGCATGCTTGCTCCCAGTCTCCTCCCACTTGTATTCATGGACCCAGATACATACATATTTATGGTTCATTTATTTATTAGATGAATAAACGAGAAGTATGGGGTTTTACATCTTTATTATGCGTGTGTCCTCCTTTGCTGCCAGCCGAGTCATTGCTCTGCATGGTGAGAGCGGCTTCTCAGGCGTGCTGTCTGCTCTAACGGACTTCAGCAAGTTATCTATGAGTAAAATACAAACACTGTGAGCGTGAACTGTGTAATCTGATCTTGGTCCGTCCTCTGGTATACAATACACGCACGCTACTCCCTCCACTTGAGCTACTTCTCTCCACAATACTAATTTCAAGGCATGGCTGCTGTTTGGATAACAGCACCATCTAGTGTGTTCTCATCCCATGCTAAGTTCGAGCACTCCTTATCTGTTTCTGCTTCTACTAGGCAGCATCGTAAAGTTACAAATAGAATAACAGGAGAGAATAAGAAAGATTTAAAAAAAAAAACTCATGTCTCGTTTATCTTTACAATACGAAGATTTTAGAATTCTGAATATAAAAAATAATGACACAGAAGACAATCAGTAATTTTATTTCTGACCATATTTAATATGTAAATCAAAGAATGCATGGTCTTTGTTTATTAAAAAATCAACTATTGCCACTAAATTAAATGATAGAAGGTTTAAATATATAAGGACATTTCCTCCCGTAATTTGAATATAAAGAGGAGAGATATTTCAGGCATATGATGGATAAAATATCAAAACGTATTCAGATCATGAAACAGAAAAACTGGCCTGTAAGAGAATCTCAGTCTTGTTTGTCCTGGTGTCTGTATGATCATAAGGGAAAGGGAATTGTGGGGGAAAGGATGACTGAATCCTACAAGAGGAGAAGAGTAGATGATAAAGAAGTAGCAAGACAATGGAAAACCAGGAAGGAAAGGACAGAGATCTAACTTCCTTCCTTCAGAATTTTGTATTGCAATAACAAACTTCCAGTCCTTTGGGAAACATTTTTTTTTATTTATGATGGTTAGAGATATAACACAATATACAAAAATAATCCTAAAGAAATTATATTGACAGAGACACTACCCAGTGCTATCATAAAAACTTTTTCTGGAAGCACCAAGATAGCATCTTTAAAAAGAATATGGCTTACTCTTTGGGGCCGTAGCAATTAAGCCACGCTGCTATTTAACTTTTTGTCTGTTGATCTATTGTAAATAAGCAGATACTAGCTCATGTGAAAGAAAATGTATGGTGTCCTGATTGGACTGTATCATGTGGTGACCTCAGGGTTGAATATAAATGAAGTGGGTACTGGAGCTGTTTCTGGTTGTTTCTGTTTCTGCTCTCAATCACTGCTGTGGACAAGAACTCACTACTATGCCAGGGTAACTTGTAACCTCAGAGTCAATGGCTGTGCTTGATTATGTCTTCATAACAAGATGTTATGGGCTGAGTCAAGTGGGAGAAAATTTCTACTTTTAAAGTCAAATATGCTTAAAATTTCTAAATATGCATTAAAAATTCTTATTAAACATATTTCATGCTGGGTGGTGGTGGCACACACCTGTAATCCCAGCACTTGGGGAGCAGAGGCAGGCAGATTTCTGAGTTTGAGGCCAGCCTGGTCTACAGAGTGAGTTCCAGGACAGCCAGGGCTACATAGAGAAACCCTGTCTTGAAGAAACAAAAAACAAAACAAAACAAAAACCATATTTCACTTTAAAGGGCTTTGCCTCTCAAGATTCTCTAACCATATCAATTAACCAAAAAGTGTATCAGAAAGTTTGGTCCAGAGATTCATTTTCAGACCTTGGAATCAAAATCAGCTTGGACAGCAAATAACATATCAGGGGATTTTGAGATAAATCATTGAAATTGTTTTATAAAAGCTGTACAGTTTTTCCTTTTTTTCTTCATTTCTAATGTATGGTGTTGAAGAAATCACATCTGTTTATAGAATCATCCTTCATGGTCTGGTGGAACAGACAAGGTATTAGTGTGAAAATAGTATGCTACAAGGAGGGAAACTCACAAAGAAAGTTTTAGCGAAATTGTTCTTTATACTTTTTGACAAGGTTTCTGTAGCTAAAAGTTCAAAGTTTCAAAACCTGGGAACTGGTTGCTCAAAATCCTAAAGGTATATTATGTTTTCATAAACAAAACAAACAAGCAACAAAAACCTGTACATCTTATTTTCACAAAGATGTCAAACTGCCTCCAGAATCTACTGAATATGCCTATGCGATGTGGTCTTTCATTTTTCCTCTTTTGCCGTGTACTTCTGTCTTAGAGTTTTATTTCTATCAAGAGGCGCCATGCCCATAGCAATTTATATAAAGGAAAACATTTAATTGGGACTGTCGTATAGTTTAAGAGATTTAGTCAATGACAGACTGTAGAAAGCCGGATACATGCAGGCAGAAATGGCACTGGAGAAGGAGCTGAGAGTCCTACTTCCTGCCAGGGATCAGGAAGTAAATGTCACACTGACCTGGCTTTAGCATTTGAGATCTCCGAGTCCACCTCCTAGTGATGCACTTCAACAAAGTCCCACTTACTCCAACAAGGCCATACCTCTTGATAATGCCACTTCCTATGAATCCATGGTGGCTATCTTCTTGCACACCTCTGTATCTCCTATTCTCCTCTGTCCACTCTTCTCGCTATTCTCCATTTATTACAAGCAATCCAACCAATCTCAATAGCCTTTTCACTCCTGTATGACATTTCTTGATTCGTTGTTTATTGGAGTTTTCCTATCCAAACTTAATTTTCTAAAAAACTTCAACACATTTTTCAATATAAAATCGACTGTCCCCAAGGGACTAAGCCACCAACCAAAGAGTATACATGACTAGTCTTTGTTTTCTGTTACTTATGTAGCAGATAACTGCCTTGACTGGCCTCAATGGGCATGAGATGTGCTTGGTTCTGTGGAACTTCAGAGAAGAGTGATGCTAAAGCAGTGAGGAGGGAGTGGGTAGGTGGGTATGGGAGCACCCTCTTAGAGGCAAAGGGGATGGGAGATATGGTAGGGAGCTCATGTAGGGGTGCCAGGAAAGGGGAAACATTTGAAATGTAAATAAATGAAAGAAAATAAAATCATCTGTCATTTGTGTTGTGACTCTCTTCCTTATTCCCTTGAAAAAGTAGGCCACTTCTATGTCTAATCTTTCCACTATACTCTATGTACATCATGTCATGGCATGTATAACATTCACTAACGTCATGCATATATCTTTCAGCCACATGGCAAACCATGTAAGGGAAGACAGATTCTCTTCCACCTTCTCGTTCATCAAAAACATATGACAACAATACATGCTTAGAGATTTAATTGGTAACCTATGCCAAATACCTGTTCATCTGGCCATATGAAATGCACATAAGTCTTGACTAAAAGAGGCTTCAACTATTTTGAAAAAAATTTGAGCAAAATGAGAAAGTCGTGATTTGGCATTCACTTCTATTATTTGAGACGCAGTTCCTTGATTTTCAATTTGCACTCAAATAGGATACACGTTGACATAGTAAATAAATGTGCAGGAAATGAGTGGCACCAGTTATAATTCTCTTAAGATGTGCATCAATATTCCTTTATGCTCCTTTGAAAAGCTTTAATTTTTAGCAATCTTTTCAATTTAACCTGAATTTAAAGTTAGAGTTGTATAAACATTGATTAAGCAATGAAACAGTACATATTAATTTTCTATCTGAAGTGTATTAACTGCTAGATGTAAACACAGCAGTCAGAAATGTGTCCTCATATACTGATCTATTCATGTTATACTTTAGAACCTGAAAACAACATATCATATATGCATGCTGTGAGAAGATATTAGGCCACAATTTTTATAGGTGCACAATGCATTATAGATTAAGATAAAAATAGAGACCGATTTTAAATAGTCTGGATCACTTAACTATATGAGAAAAATTCTGTCTTTTGTCTCCATCCTAGAAGTGCATTCTTCCCATGAGTACATGACTAAGGTGGCTTGTTGATGACTGGTTATATTTTCTTTTCTTGAATACGTGTTGAAAAGTTTACTTTTTACCACTGCTAAATAGCAAAAATACAGAATTATGGATACTTGAAAATATGAAAATTTGTCAAACATTTCTCATTATTTCCCAGGAAGTGATAGGAGTCTTCAGTGTTATTCTGCATCCCTTAGAGTACGAAACAGCTACTGTGAAAGTTGCTCTACAAGTGACTACATACACAAGACAGGAACATTGACGATATCATGCACATTTTAATATGGAAGAGGGAAAATTTCATCCCATCCCATCCCTAGGGAAAGAACTGCCAGCAACTAAGGACTCCTGGGAAAAGAATTAGCCTTTTCCAGGGATGACCATTCTTATTGCCCGATCAAAACAGAGTCATCATCCTGAAACCATATACACACAAAGAAAAAAGTAAACTCTGTGGGTTGTGTTTATGTATATTTGTACAAACACATATGCATGCACACATATTGTATGTGTGTGTAATAATAATGAGTTTGTGGTTATCAATTTTATAGTGGCTGTAGAGGGAGTTACGGGAAGGTAGTTGGGAGGGACTGGAGGAGGAAAAGGAAAAAGGAAGTAAAGCAATTCTATTTCAACTAAAAACATCTTTAAATAAAAAGAAGTATTCCTAAATGCAGCAAGCTGTCTCTGAAGTCATGAAAGGATCTCCAAATAAAAACCCAGCAATATGACTTGCATATCTTCCATAAGAAGAGTTTTATGGAATAAAGCTATAGTGAAATAGGTTATAGTGAAAGTGAAAATAGGTTTTTACAATTTTTTAATAAACCTTACTATAAAGCCCCTACAAATAAAAGACAGCACATGGTTGTTTATAGATTATTATAGGTAAAACTTTTGTTTACAGAGTAACATGGAAGCTCTTAGTGTAAGATATTATTAAATATTATCCAGATAAGATCATGGTCCTGTAACAGGATGATAGCTGTCTATATTAGTAGATGGTATATGAGACATCCGCATTATTATAGTAATAAGAGACTTGAGTTACCACAGTGATAAAGAGGCAGGGAATGGGAGTTGTCATCTGTGTGGCACATATATAAAATTATCATAGAACATACTTAGTTTATAATAATAAAGAGTACATACACGATTCGGGTAGTTAGGATGTTTTTAAAGCATTTTTAGTGATTTTTAATTAATAGCGATGGAGAAAAATAAATCTATAAAATTAAGCTTAAGGAAAATAGACTCTAACAGCCTTATAATCACAACTGGGAGTGATTCCACTATTTAAATCAAAGATAAATTATATGTGAGTATGCATGCAATGTGTGCTCTAGGAACGCATCAAGGAAAGACAGAAGAGCTAAAGTTTGAAACACAGCTTTAGCAAAAGATCCACTTAAAATTATCAGGCATCTGTCATACTCTGGGATTAAAAAGCATGTATATCCTTTAAAGAAGTTGACCTTCCCATTTATATGGCAGTAATTTTAGGCTCGGGTTCAAGAATCTGTCCCCAGCTTTTGATTCTAGGTTATTTAGCAACTCCCTAGTTTTCAGCTTCCAAGAACACTACATAATGAAACTCTTCAGCACAATATGGGAAACATTGCCCCTATAAACCTAACTTTCATGGTTTATCTTCTTTTGATTTTTTAGAAGCAATTATCTTTGAGCAAGAATTAATGTCTCCACTTTCTGAAACATATCCACATATGATAAAATACTTCTTTCTGCAAACATTAGTCACAATGTTCTAAATAGCTCTTTGGCAGAAAATTATTCTCATTTGAATCTCATTTGGTACAATTTAAACCAACTTACAACAACAATAACAATAACAATAATAATAATAAAGTATAGCCCATAGCCAATAAGCCCGAGATTTAAGATATACAAGACTATTTAAGTTGTTGGTCAAGAAACTGGAGAGCGGGATCAGCGATTAAAATCACTCATCCAGAGAACCTAGGTTCAATTCTGAGCAACCACATAGCAGCTTAGGGCCATCTATAATTTCAATTCATCTTCTGGCCTCAGAGGGCACTGCGTACACATGGTGCACAGGCATAATACAGGCAAAACACCTCAAAACAGAGAACAATAAACAAACAAAAACTAAGTAAATAATGAGGATATAGTTTAATAGTTAACAAAGAATAAAGTCTCACTTTTAGTAATTGGCTTTGAAGCCATGACCTTCTTGTCTCCCCTCCCAGCCAAGAACCAAAACATCATTGTGGGAGAGTACAAGAACAGTAAGGTGGGAGGGGGTGGATGAGAGAGCAGGGGGAGGGAAAAGGGCATGTGAGACCTTTGGGGGGGAACCAGAAAAAGGGAAATGAATTGTAAATATAGAATATATCCAATAAAAAAATGCAAAAAAAAAAAAAAGAAAAGGGATGCTAGAAAATTCATGCATGCATGTGTATTCTCTCTATTCTTCTGACTATAAATGTGATGTGACAGCTGCCTCAGCTCCCGCTGCTAGAATTTCACTATCGTGATGGACAGAACCTTAAATTTTGGGCATTTTTCTTCTTTAAGTTGCTTTTCGTCTGGGCCTTTATCACATCAACAGAATTGAAAGTATGACAAATATTTATTTGTCCCTTCAGTCATGCTATTCATTTTCTTTCTGTTAGATTGTTTGGAAACTTTTAAATTTTGGATATGAGCATATTTTTAAATTGATGATTTGGTTTATCCTTTTTAATAACTTGTCACTCCTTTCCTGTATTAAAGCTGTTTATTTAAATCAGATCTTCTTTATTTGCTGCCTGCATTTTATTCTCATATCTAAATAAAAACACTGCCAATGTCAAAATCAAAATTATTTGCCTGTTTTCCCTTCATATAATTCTATAGTTTCATATCTGATGATTACGACTTTAAAGCATATAGAGTTACACATGTTATAAGGTAAAGGTACAAGTTCATACTTTTCCATGTGGTTATCTTCTTTTCCTAACCCCTTTTGTAGAAGAGATTGGCCTTACCCTATTGCATATGCTAGGCATCCTTATTAAGTGTCAAATGAGTGCATATGCATGAGCTTATATTTTGTTTTTCAATGTTTGCATTGATCTGTATGTCTTAGACTTTCACTGTTGTGAGCAGACACCATGACCAAGATAACTTTTATAAGGACAACATTTAATCAGGCCTGGCTTACAGATTTGGAGATTCAGTCCATTATCATCAAGGTAGAAGCATGGCAGCATCCAGGCAAGCATGGTGTAGGAAGAGCTGAGAGTTCTACATCTTGTTCTGAAGGTAAATAGGAGAAGGCCTGCTTCCAATCAGCTAAGGATGAGGATCTTAAAGCCCACACCCACAATGACACACCTTTTCCAACAAAGCCACACATCTTAATACTGCTACTCCCTGGGCCAAAAAAAAAAATCTACAAACCATCACAGTGTATATTTGTGTTCAAGATAGTATTATATTGTTTTGATTACTGTAGCTCAGGATAATTTGCTCACTTTTTTTATTCAATATATTCTTTATTTACAATTAAAATGATTTCCCCTTTCCTGGCTCCCTGCTCCCTGAAAGTCCCATATGCCCTCTTTCCTCCTCGTGTTCCCCCATTTACCCCTTTCCCATTTCCCTGTTCTGGTATTCCACTACACTGCTGCACTGAGCCTTTCCAGAACCGGGGACCACTTCTTCTTTCTTCTTGAACATTATTTGCTATGTGGATTGTGTCTTGGGTATTCCAAGTTCCTAGGCTAACATCCACTTATCAGTGAGTGCATACCATGAGTGTTCTTTTGAGACTGGGTTACCTCACTTAGGATGATGTTCTCAAGCTCCATCCATTTGTCTAAGAATTTCATGAATTCATTGTTTCTAATGGATGAATAGTACTCCATTGTGTAGATATACCACAGTTTTTTATCCATTCTTCCGTTGAGGGACATCTGGGTTCTTTCCAGCTTCTGGCTATCATAAATAAGGCTGCTATGAACATAGTGGAGCATGTATCCTTATTACATGCTGGGGAATCCTCTGGGTATATACCCTGGAGTGGTATAGCAGAGTCCTCCAGAAGTGCTGTGCCCAGTTTTCTGAGGAACCACCAGACTGATTTCCAGAGTGGTTGTACAAGCTTGCAATCCCACAGATTCAATGCAATCCCCACCAAAATCCCAACTTAGTTCTTCATAGAGATAGAAAGAGCAATTCTCAAATTCATCTGGAATAACAAAAAACCCAATATAGCTAAAACTATTCTTGACAGTAAAAGAACTTTGGGGGGAATCATTATCCCATACCTCAAGCAGTACTACAGAGCAATAGTGTTAAAAACTGCATGATATTGGTACAGTGACAGGCAGGTAGATCAATGAAATAGGACTGAAGACCCAGAAATGAACCTAAACACCTCTGGTCACTTGATCTTCCACAAAGTAGCTGAAATCATCCAGTGGAAATAAGATAGCCTTTTCAACAAATGGTGCTGGTTCAACTGGAGGTCAGCATGCAGAATAATGCAAATTGATCCATTCTGATCTCCTTGTACTAAGCTCAACTCCAAGTGGATCAAGGACTTCCACATAAAACCAGACACAGTGAAACTAATAGAAAATAAACTGGGAAGACACTTGAGGACATGAGCACAGGGGTAAAATTCCTAAACAGAACACTAGTAGCTTATGTGCTAAGATCAAGAATTGACAAATGGGACCTCATAAAATTACAAAGTTTCTTTTGTCAAAAGGACAAAAAGGCAACCAACAAATTTGGGAGAGATCTTCACCAACCCTACATCTGACAGAAGGATAATATTCAATATATACAAAGAACTCAAGAAGTTAGACTCCAAAGAACCAAATAACCCTATTAAAAATGGGGTACAGAGCTAAACAAAGAATTTTCACCTGAAGAAATTTGAATGGCTGAGAAGCACCTTAAGAAATGTTCAACATCATTAGTCATTAGGGAAATGCAAATCAAAACAACCCTGGGATTTCACACCAGTCAGAATGGCAAAGATTAAAGACTCAGGAGACATCAGGTGTTGGAGAGGATGTAGAGAAAGAGGAATACCCCTCCACTGCTGGTGGGAATGCAAGCTGGTACAACCACTCTGGAAATCAGTCTGGCAATTCCTCAGAAAACTGGGCATGACACTTCTGGAGGACCCTGCTGTACCACTGCTGGGCATATACCCAGAGCATCCCCCAGCATGCAATAAGGATACATGCTCCACTATGTTCATAGCAGCTTTATTTATAATAGCTAGAAGATGGAAAAAACCCAGATGTCCCTCAATGGAGAAATGGATACAGAAAATTTGGTATATTTACACAATGGAATATTACTTAGCAATTTAAACAATGAATTCATGAAATTTTTAGACCAATGGTTGGAACTGGAAAATATCATCCTAAGTGAGGTAACTCATTCACAAAAGAACACACATGGAATACAGTCACTGATAAGTGTATATTAGCCCAGAAGATCTGAATACCCAAGACACAACTCACATATCAAATCATTCCCAAGAAGAAGGAAAGAGAGGGCCCTGATCCTGGAAAGGCTTGATGCAGCACTGTAGGGGATTACTAAGACAGAGAAGTGGGAGGGAGTTGATTGGGGAATGGGAGAAGGGAAGAGGGCTTATGGGACTTATGGAGAGTAGAGAACTAGGAAAGGGAAAATCATTTGGAATGTAAACAAAGACTATAGAAAATTAAAGAGAGAGAGAGAGAGAGAGAGAGAGAGAGAGAGAGAAACATGAGGCCTCCAGATTTGTGATTTTTTTGAGATTCTCATCCCTTACAGGGTTCTTCATCATTCCACATAAATTTTAATGCTAGTTTATATATTTCCAAAACAATACTGTTGGAATTATAGGAGAATTCTATGCATTTATAGACTTCTTCAGACGGAATTAGCATTTTTACAATATAAATTCTTCCAACCTTCAGGGGTAAGGTGATTTTGTTGTGGTTTTGGTTCCCATTGTGATGATAACATGTTGCCTGACCTTCAGAAAGAAGGACTTTCTGGATGACAGTTAAGTCTTTTGGAAGTCTTGTGCTAAGAAATTTGTGTTGTTTTGGAAAAAAATATTATCAAGCACTGAGAGACTTAAAATAGGTTCAATTGATTGCATTTACAGGTGTTCCTTGCTTCAGGTTTTAAGTAATTCAGAATGTATTGGCATATCATGTAAGGACCCAAAATGTGCTCTTTAACAAATAGCTTGTGGTCAGATTTCATTAGAACTAGAGAGGAATGGTTTTGCTTTGTTAACTCAACATGACTTCTTGTTAGCTTAAACTTCAAGAAAACCACAAAATAAGTAAGGCTATGAAATAAAACTTCACTAGCACTGAAAATGGATTTGTCAGTTAGATGGGATTTTTCGATAACATTCCTGCCTCCATGTTTGTCTGTGTGAGGGTGTCAAGAGTCCCTGGAACTGGAAATACAGACAATTGTGTACTGTTATGTTGGTGTTTGAATTGGAACCTGGATCCCTTGGAAGGGGAGCCAGCATCACTGAGCCATCTCTCCAGCCCCCAGTTTACATTTTCTTATGCTCCCTTTGATTCTACATAAAGTCAGAACTGAGGAGTCTCCAGATATGAATAACCTGCAATAACTTCATGAGACTCTACCCATCTTTGTCCTTGCTGTAACTAGTCTGGCTATTTTTCATTTCACATTTTTACATTGGTTTGTTCATTTACTGTAAGTGGCAGTTACAGTACAGATTTGATGTCTAGTGTTATAGTTGTCTATTGTGAAGATGCTGCCTCCTGCTTTTCCTCTATGCTTCACAGCAAGCCATCAAAGCATACTGCTGGTGACTGCGTGCTTTCTTGCACAATGCTCTCAGAATCATAACAAGGCAAACAAATGATGACTAACGCATGAACCAGTTTGGCAGTGAAGACTTTATATGTTGAGATTCTAACTTCAAAATTTTCATTACAGTTGTCAATTCATTCCTATGAATTCTTTCAATCATCTAGATTAGTCAGGCAAATATGATAAGTGAGTCCAAAGAAAGAAACACAGCTTGTAAGTCACTCACAATGCGGTCACAGAAATGAGCATCTAAGCCACTACTGTGGGCTACATGTATAAATACATATGCCTATATAGACATATACAAATTTTGCCATGCATATATATTTTATATAGAGAACATAATAGGAAAAATATCAAGTCAAATGGACAAACAAGGAATTTAGATTCTATCTAAAGTACAAAAGGCTTAGAGAATAACAGACTTAGAGTTCACATTTTAGAGAAAACAAGCAAAACAAAAAGATCGATGGCAAAAAAGACTCTAAGAGCCGGGGATCAGGGAGTTTTCTTTGAGGCTGTAACATCAGAAACTATACTGATAACATATCACCAACATGGGCACCAAACACATGAGATGAACAAAACCCTGCAAACTAGACAGGAAGAAAGCCTATCAGGTCTCAACCCTGCACATAGAACAGGCAACGATGTAAAGTAAAGCAGGGAGCTTGAGAGTTGTTCTTCCCAGGTAAGAAAACACAGATGTGTTGTCTAGCAGTCAGCCCTGAAAACATATGTACGAGTAACATTTGAACTCATATGAACTAAACATGAACTATTTTGGCAAAGAAGAACATGTATCTTAAAAGTCTAACTTAGATTTTTTTTTAGAGTTATAAGTTCATTGCTATGAGTGCTTTCTAGTCATCTGCTTACACATATATATCTGTTTATACACACACACACATATATATATATATATATATACATATATATACACAAATACATATATACTTGCATTAACAGTTAATACAAAAAAGAGGTTATGAATCTGGAGAGTGAAGAGGGGTATATGGGAGGGTTTAGAGGGAGGGAATGGAAAGGAAAAGATTGTGGTTAAATTATAATTGCAAAAGATAATGACACACAAAAAGTCAAATGCTTATGGAAGCACATTCAGAACAATGAATAGTGGTCAGAACAGAGTTTCTGTAGCCCAAAGCTGTGAGGAAGAAGCTAAGAGAAGCTGTAAGGAGATTATTAAAAGGGAGGCATGCCAAACTGGAAAGAGAGTGTCATTATGCAGACACAGGGAGGCTACGGGAGCACTAAAGCATCAGAGGTAGGCACCCAGGGGTCTGGGCTTCCGCAAGATAAATCTTGTGTCAGTATGAATGGTGGATTAAGGATCAAGAAATCATAAATAAGAAGATGCACTAATCCACACCAGAGGAAAGTAGGAAATAAGTAAAGTCTGTGTGGCCTTACAAAGGAGTGAAAGACCCATAGCCCAAGGACAATTCAGAATCTTTTAAAATGGAGTCACAGTTGCTGTATGTTTATGACCTCCTGTGATCAGCACTGAGGTGAGGGGAGCAAATGTGTTTATCTTATTCAATCTTCATTGGAGACTAAGAGATACATTTTATTTACCATGCCTGTGAGATGAAAGGACTGAAAAATAAGAGAGGTTAAACTGCTCGTTAAGGATAAAATTGCCAGAAATTGGAGAACTGAGAAGGAACTTAGGTCTGATCCCAGAGAGTGACAAATCCTTCAGATAAATAGCTGCTATTTACCTACATTACCAGAGGACATGAGGCAAAGCATAAATTAAAGATGACCAGGTTATTTCTGCCTAAGAAACTCAAAAACACAAGTCTGTGTAGGTAAAACCTGCATTGGGAAATCAGGTTATGGCGGGAGGAAAAAGGGGGAAAAATAAGAGTAAAAAATTAATTGTGGACACAATCATTTGAAATATTAAATATACTCAACAGGAAGTTAGACGTTAATTTGTGCTAGCAATACAGTGCTGAGATATTGCCAAGGTTACAACGGAGGAAATGAGGAAAATCAGTGGACAGTATATGGTTCTAACCAACAGAGCTGGAAAGTATTTTTTAAGAAATTACTTTTGTCAAGGGATGACGTCCCTAAGGCGAAAAAGAAGAGCTATTTAGAAAGGACTAGAACACGCAGGGTTAAGGAAGGCAAGAAGGAAAGAAATTTTGGGGAAAAAAATTAAGAAAGAGGAAAAAGTATTTCAAAAAGCATAGTTTCAAATATCAAAGAGAGACCATATTAGAAGAGAATGAGAAATGTTTGTTGGATTTGGCTTTCAAGAGACCATTGTTGACATTTAAGAAAAAAATGGCTCAGGCAAAGAAAGGGGTTTGAAACCATATCATTGTGATGTGAAGCTTAAAAGCTAGAGAGAAAAAAGTGGATTCTTTGACAAAAGGTTTCTTTCCCCTGTTTATCTCTTCTCCAAATCCTATAGGAAAATGTCACAGGGTCATAGCATCAGCTCTACTTACATAAAAACACTCTACGTGCTCCTGGGTAGTGTTACTAGTCTAAGAAAAATTTCCACTCAATAGAGCAGTGAATGCTTTCTCCTCACTTGGGTTTTTGGTTTTTGCGGAGGGTGTTTAGTCCCTATACCCTATTTCAAGCCGATTTCTTTTCTTTCTCTACGTTAAGTAAAACCTATTTGTCTTACCTAGGATGTCATCTGAAAAATAAAGTGGACATACTCAACTGAGAAATTTTCTTATTTCTTTGAGAACCGGCTTCTGGGTAGAAATAATACAACTACAGCTGGGTTTTCCAGGCAGGTTTATCAGTGCCTTTTTAAAAAAACCTGTTCAACAGTTTGATTCATTGCTAAAATGGATTTTTGCAACTTTACTCTTCATCCATAACTCTCTCCAGCTCGAACCCACCTCCACTTGTTCCCTTCCTATTTTCATGTCCTGTATTTGAGTGTGGACTCCTGAGTTCAGTGGGGAGTTATTTCACAGATCCAGGGGACTTTTCATGGCTGCATCTAAAGCAGTTAAGAGAGAAATTTTATCCAGGAATGACTTTGGGTTTCCTCATTTGCATTGATGGGTCTGATCCCCAGTTCACTTGGTCCCATGTGATCAGGAAAGCTGAACTATATGGTAAACGAACAACCAGGAAGCATAAAGAATACAATAAAAGAATGGGGCAAGGTAAGCTCTTGAAAAACACACTATGAATGAATGGTATACTCCCTTCAACCAGGTCACATCTTTCAGCTTCTCAATAGTCTGCTCCAATTTGGAATCAGTCAGTGCAATAAATAGTTAATGAGATCCCATCCCTTAGGGTCTAATTGCCCCTAAATACTACCAAACTCATACCTAAAGGAGTGTCTTACTATCATATGGGAATTTCTCAATAAAACTACATATGGACAATCAAGATCAAACATCACATCAGGCATCCCATTATTTTAAGAAGATACACAGTTTGGGGTACAGCTTTGAAGAAGACAACATTTGCCACCAGCATTGAAAAATGCCATGTAATGTTGTAGTTGTAGCAATGTTCAACCTTGTAGCTGCAACTTAGTCATATTTTTGTTTGGATTACTGAATTACACCCAACTGGTACTTAACCGCTATGACATAAGACTATACCTTTATGATATGTGGCTCTTAGTATTTTTATCTGCATCTATGGTAAAAATTATGGTGTATTTCTTTGGATAGAAGTATGTTTCAATGGAATAGGGTATGTGCAGAAGAGCCTGGACAAAGAATCTTAAAACATAAAAACTCTCCAGATAGTAGGGAGTGGCTACCTTATTACCCCTTAACCTAAAAATATTCTTGTACAAGGCATGTGGAGAGGAAAGTCACAACAGATGCAGATGGCCTCACAGGTCTAAGAATTCCATGGCAGCTGAGGTGAGAATTAAATTTTAGGAAGAACAAGACTTTCTCTGAAAGTTTACAGACTTAGAGTTTCCTATGTGCTGTGGAGTACAGCTCACATTCTGTCTTTAATTTGTTAGCACGAAGCTTCAGAAGCAGTTTAACATGTTCTAAAGTTTTCCTTATACTCAGGACCAAATAAAAGACTAACTTTATGAGCTGCTCCCCAGGATTGAACAGAAACTACCCAGAGGATTACTGTGTGGGTTTTAAGGTTATCTGATTATGGTAGTGTTAATGGGCAAAGTTTTCTTCTTGTTACTTGCCTAAAAAGTCTTCTCTAAGAGAAGAATTCAACTGAGAGACATAAACACTTTGAGAAGAGGTTTATTTAGCAAAGCACAGCAAAACACATGCTCCAAAAGACTGAACTGGGCCGTCAAGGAGAAGGCATGGTGGCGTGGAGGAATCTGTATGGTGGAGCTTTAAGGAGAGTTTCAATGCTCATGAAGCATGCATCCTATTCATGGGGATTCAGTCCCCATTTCACCCTGCCAAGTATGGCAGAATAGTTCTGCTTTTTAGAGTATCTCTTCCCATGATCATTTGAAATGAGCATAAAGGCTGGGGTGGGAATTAAAGAGTGTTAAAGAAAAGCAATGTGATGATGCCAAGCTTGCTTCGAAATGCAGACTCTATTTGCATGTGTAGTATGTGTATAGATACCCTGGTGTCTTAAGTTTTTCAAAAAGAAGAAAGGACCTAGCTTCAAGTGTATGTGAGCATAAAGGAGCATTTTGAGCATTGGGTATTGAAATATGGCTCCTTCATTTTTTTTGCCTTGCCAGGAAGCCTAGCTGCCAAAGTACAGCTGCACTTCTCCTCGGTTCCTTCATATCTAATGCCTCGCTTACTCAGTCCTGGTAATGGGATTTCATTGGTTTCCTGCACAGAGGGAAAGGACTGAGCAGTGCAAAATCAGTATGTTGAAGAATACTCGGAAGTGATCTTGAGTTCACCATAACTGAAGGAAGGATTCGCTTCAAGGATATCCACCCCGAGATCACTTTAAGAATATGCTGCAAATGCTTTCCAAGGTAAAATGCAGATGGGGGCAGGATGAAAAAGATCATGCCAAAGCATATTTCTTAGGGCAAAGCAATCCTATGGAAAGTATAATGTTAAGTACTTTATCACCAGCTTTAAGTATTTTTTTCAATGATTTACGTGACTCATACATGGCCAGACCCTTTTGGGTATACATCACTCAAGCATCCATAACTTTCAACTCAAATCTAAAAAAATGACAATTAAGAAATTGTGCTGATTCCTCTATAAATGGCAGGTGAATTTCATTAAAAAAAACTTACACTAAATATTTCTTTCTTAAACTGAAATTAACAAATAATAAATTAAGCATTTTTGTACAGAGTAAGCAGCAATATCCTAATGAGAATAAAAAAATCAACAAGTATTTTCACTTTGGCTTTTATACAAGCCCAATCTTTAAGATGGTTCTCAAGGATTCCTACTTATACCTACCAATGTAGATATAACAGGCGTTGCTGACTCCTTAAGAAATGGTATTAAGTGACTAGGAAATAAATAACAATATGATTCCATTCTCTTGCTTTCTCTCCTATCACTTATCTGAAGCAATACAATTGCCATGTCATAAGGACATTTATATAGTGTATGAAGAGACTCATGGGTGAGAAACTGAAGCCTTTGGCCAGCAAGAAAATATAGTAGACCATCTACTATATGAGTAAGTTTGGAAATGTGACTGGTAACATTTGGCTGACTATAGCCTTGGTTGGACAATGGCTGAACAACAACTGTAAGAGGCACTGAGTTAGAATCAAATAGAAAGTGATTCCAGAAGACCTGACCCCAGCCTCTTGTAGGGGTGCAGCTCTAGAAAATTGGTGGGCTGGCCAACTCAGGTAACACCCAGGGCCAGATCAAGGCCTTTGAGTTGGCTCACCCAAATATCTTCTCTAACTACTATCTGTTGGACTGCATGAAGGGACAGGATCCTGTGGATCCAATATCATAAAATCTTCATGACAGAGGGCAACAGCAGGCTACCCAGGAGTCCCAGTGAGGGTGTAGCAGAAACCAGAGGCTCTCAACTAGACTAATGACTCATTGCAATGAACATTTGTAAGTAAGGATGTGTGGGCAAAGGGTGTGCTGCATGACACGCTGGGGCTTCTAGTGCCCTTACAATGAAAAAAAAAGTGGTTGGAGGATCAGAATGGAACATGCATAGCAGAACACAAGACATGTCAGCTGTGACGGGTGTGAGAGAAGGCAGTGGTTCATAGAGGAGCAGGCTGATACCCAAAGGAGTCAAAGAGCTGTTTGTTTGTTTGCTTAACTTTTGTTTTATTATTTTGTTTATGTTCATTGCAGGAAGAGCGAGGGTACAAGGGTAGAGGGCAGATATGGAAGGACTGGGGAGTGAGTGGCATTGGGGTACATGGTGTGAAATTAACAAAGAAGCACTTAAAAACTTTCTTTCCCAGAGAAATAACTGAGCCATAACTATAGTTTTAGCTAGCATCAAACAAGGGGCTCAGCGCTATTTATTTGGGAAATGTGCCCTAAAATATGATAATAGGAAGACTGTTTAAAGTTGTACATATGAGATAGCATCATAACGTATATAATGAACACCTGCAGCTGAAAGTAATAAAAGCATCGGGTTCTGAAGATTCATCGCCTAGTCTCACATGTCCAGGTAATTGAGAAACCATCTACCACAGATGGAGAAGAACTGAAAAATGAAAATTCTCATCATTCCTAACTTCTAACACATCTTGTCAGAAATGTTAAATTTGATACACAGATTCTGTTAAAGCTAAATGGATGTAGCAGCTGAAATCTGCATGTAAAATTAATAGCAAAAATGGGACCTACTGAAGTTTACTGCTATTTATGATTATAGAATTTTTAGGTTTTTATTATATTTAGTAACAGCATCATTAACTCTCACCTTGGAACTCTAGATGTTTTACTTTAGAAGGCAAGAATGGACTCATTGAGACTTGAGAGAAATAATACAATATACTTCTAAGCTAAAACAAAGTAGCCCTGCAGTAGATTTAATTAGTGGGCCAGAACACTCACATCTGAACCATAGTAGGAGGAAAATTCTTTTTCTTTTTCATAGGTTGAGCCAAGAGAATAGAAAGGAAGAACAATGGTCCCCCTTTGAAAGAGCAATAAGGCTTATAAGCAGGCAGGCAGCCTGCTCTAGGATCTGGATTTATTATTAGGGAGACCTAACATCAGAGTTAGAAGCTAATCTCAGTAAGAAAAGGGTGACTGAGATGAGATGCTGAAATTGTCTTTCCATGCCGGTGTGTTATTTCTACCAAATAGAGTCTCTGCCTCCTTTCTCTCTTGAAATTCAGTGACTTACCCGGTGAACAATTCTCCAAAGATAGTACTATTGTATTATTTATTTGAATGCTGTATTGACAAAATATCTGACGGGAACAACTCTAGAAAAGGAAGAATCCTTCAGGCTCATTGTCTTACAAGGTCTCAGTCTATTTCAGTGGGGAGGACATGACTTTGGAGGTGTGAGGCAGACAGTGCAGGATGAGGAGGAGAAAGTGACTTCAAGCAAGCAGGGGCTAAACTATAATCTTTGAGGACTCACTCTAGTAACCCCTTCAACAAACTGGACTCAATCTCTTTTTCTGACTGTGTGTTTCCTTTGAACATATTTTTGACATTTTCTAAGTCATCAAAATAATTTATAATAGTTAAATGGCTCTTAAATATACATGATATCCTCTGAAGCTGGACTCAACCTCTTAAAAGGTCTGGGTTGTGGTCAATCTCCAATCACAATAAGCCCAGTCATGGAAAATACAACTTTGTTGTGGTGAATCTCCAACTCCAATAAACCCATGCAAGGAAAATGCAACTCGGTTGTATGTCTATAAACTGCATGCCTATATTAGGCAGATATGCCTCTACACCAGTTTCTTCCCCAGCTATGAAATCCCTGCTTCTTGCAATTTCTCCAGGCAATGAGCTTCTGATCCATCTTCCTTCCAACAACTCTCCATCTGTCCTCCTCCATTCTCTGTCCTCTGGACCTCCTCCTCTCCTCCTTTTTCTGTCTTGCCCGGAAGACCTGCCTCCTCATTTTTGTCCAGCAGCTTAGATATTTGTCATCTTTCTTAGCCAATCAGATAATTAAGGTAAATTCTACAGGCCTGTCTGTAGTCTCCAAAACTAGTAACAGCTACTGAGGAATGAGACTTAAAACCTAATGACACTCTTCATAGAGATTATCACTTGTTCCCAGTGGTGGTGGGGGGAGGGACTTTACACTTGTGTCCTATACCAGGTTAGGTACATCTGATTCTATGGTTTATTTACTAAACTAATTTAAATTTTACAATGTACTTTGATCAAATTAAATACACGGTATTTTTTATTTTCTATAAATATATTACTCTCTTGCTTACCTTTGAATTTATTTAGAATCTAGAGAAAAAGAAATGAATTGTATTTCATTGGGGGAAATGTATGCTTCTATCAAAAGTCAAACAACAGAAAGGAATGGCTTTGAAATATTCAAAGATAATGATGCAGAATATCCTTTTAATTGTACAATTTTATCATGATCAACTTGATAAGTGATTCAAGCATTAAGAGACTGCTTCTTAAAGCATTGTTTCTCCAAGTTTTATAGCAGAAATAATTCAGGGAAAGCTATAATTGATGAGAGTGTCTATGGTGTGCTCCAAACCAAGACATATATGGCTTCTAATCTCAAGTTTAGGAAACTGGCTAATCTCATTGAAGCTCCCATTTGTGTTTTCTCAACTTTATCTGCATAACTAGAAGGGCAAACTACTCAGGATGGCTAATGTGTAGATAAATAGAATAATACAAGCAGCATCAAGCCCAGTGTCTCATATCAATGGGCATCCAACTGATGGCAGCTGATATTATTAGAAAGTGAAGTCTATTTTGCTACATTGTAAAATTCACTGGTCAAAAAAAAAACGTTATACAATCTTTTACCCCAAAGATTTTTACATTATAAATTTCTTGAAGCTATAATTTTCTTTTTTTTTTTTTGATTTTTTTTATTGTATATATTCTATATTTACAATTCATTTCCCTTTTTCTGGTTCCCCACCCCCAAAGGTCCCACATGTCCTTTTCCCTCCCCCTGCTCCCGCATCCACCCCCTCCCACTTTACTGTTCTTGTACTCTCCCACAATGATGTTTTGGTCCATTCTAGCACCAGTGTCCACTCCTTTCTTCTTGTGAGACATCACTTGATATGTGATTTGTGTCTTTGGTGTTCTAAGCTTCTAGGCTAATATCCACTTATCAGTGACTGTATACCATGGGTATTCTTTTGAGACTGGGTCACCTCACTTAGTATGACATTCTCCAGCTCCATCCATTTCTCTAAGAATTTCATGAATTCATTGTTTCTAATGGCTGTATAGTACTCCATTGTGTATATATACCACATTTTTTGTATCCATTCTTCTGTTGAGGGACATCTGGGTTCTTTCCAGCTTCTGGCTATTATATATAAAGCTGCTATGAACATAGTGGAGCATGTATCCTTATTGCATGCTGGTGAATCTTCTGGGTATATTCCCAGGAGTGGTATGGCTGGGTCCTATAATTTTCTTAAGATATTTTACGCTCGCGGATAATTTCTTTTCTATTTAGTTCATGATTAGTGAGTATGTTACTTTTGGCAAGTGTCAGGGCATGTTCTTTCCTTCTGCTTCAAATTCATAATGCGCCATTTCAAGTGAATTCCAACATTCAGTCAGCCTTCACCACTTAATATGTAAGGATTTTGGATCTAGGAGGCAAATGGTGTCAAGAAATAGCAGACCTTATGGATATCACCATAGAAAGGTTTTTAATGTGTTTAGTATTATGTTTACTTATAGGATGAGATGCCCACAGTACAATTTAATGAAATCTAGTTTATTTCCTTAGGAAAAACTTGCTATTTTAGTCCCTAAAGTTTTGGAGAGGAAATTTTCTTGGTTAAATTATATTGTTAAGTGGACTGCAGATCATTACAAAACCTGCTCTGAAAACAAATGTCTATAATTTTTAACTTCTAATGTTGTTCTCGCGCATCTTTAATTTAGATCTGTTTTTGTCAAAGTATTGAAGAATCCCTATTAAATATCTTGTTCCCATGAGGATTCTTCAAGGCTCAGTTATTCTACATGGCTCGCAAGTGCTCAGTGAGAACATTTGCTGGCCTCATGCTCTCATTTTTCAGTGATGCAGACTGCAATTTTCAGATTGTTCCTGCCTTCACACCTATTACCTCCTTCCCACAGATCTCCATTTCTTTCTGCTATGGCACACAAATCTTTAAGCAGCACAAAGAACTCCCAAGACTAGTTCATGATATACAGCTTTCCAAGCTCCCAAACGCAAACAGAATTTCTTGTAGAAACCACCTAACATGTTACTTAGTGATAGAACATTGAACACAAAGTAGAACTCTATTAAAATAACATATACATAATATTCAAACAGACAATATTTTAATTGAGCATCATTTTTCACTCAAAAACTATTATTACATAGAATACAATTATAAACACAGTATAAACAAATAGACATTCTTTTTTTTTTTTTTTTTTTTTTTTTTTGGTTTTTCGAGACAGGGTTTCTCTGTGTAGCCCGGGCTGTACTGGAACTCACTCTGTAGACCAGGCTGGCCTCGAACTCAGAAATCCGCCTGCCTCTGCCTCCCAAGTGCTGGGATTAAAGGCGTGCGCCACCACGCCTGGCTCAAATAGACATTCTTAAGGAAATTAAAAGAAAGCCATTGTGGTAGCTTCAAGGGAAATAAAATAGAGCACAAATTATATAAAAAAGAAATTTTGAATAATAGGGCAGGAATACTTACATGGGGTGAGAATGGGAAGATATATATTTGGTATATATACTGAAGTAGGAAATCTGTTTGCTCTCTTAATGTTTAGGAATCATCATGGAAGGGGGTAAGAGGAAAAGAAAAATGGAGAAGTACAGCAGATAATGTGTTGTGAACATGACAGGGCCCAGGCCATTTCACACATAGACTCACAGTAACTATGACTACATACACAGACTAGCAAACACACTCAAAATTATTATATAGGCTATTCTAATAATCTTTATTTCCTTCTATAATTTGATGGTAATGATCCTATTAATGAAGATACATAAGCTAAAATATATGGAAAAATCAAGGTGATACTAACCCAAAAGCTCTACCTAGCTTTTACAGTGTTTGAAGGTGCTATAATACTACAGGGAAAAAATAATTAACTATACTAAGTATGAGCTCTGTGACCACCCTAGCAAGATATTCCTACTAGTAGACTAACCGCACAAGTGTTCTTTGAGTAACCAATCATTGATCTTTGCTTCATTCTGAGGCTGTAAAACAATTTTCTTTTGTCTTTTATTTTCTATATTCTTTGTTTACATTCCAAATGATTTCCCCTTTCCGGGTTCCCCCCTCTCCATAAGTCCCATAAGCCCTCTTCCCTCCACCCATCCCCAATCAAACCCCTCCCATTTCTCTGTCTTGGTAATCCCCTACAATGCTGTATCAAGTTTTCCCAAGACCAGGGCCCTCTCCTTCCTTCTACTTGGGAAGGATTTGACATGTGAATTGTGTCTTGGGTATTCATAGCTTCTGGGTTAATATCCACTTATCAGTGACTGCATTCCATGTGTGTTCTTTTGTGAATGGGTTAACTCACTTAGGATGATATTTTCCAGTTCCAAACATTCGCCTAAAAATTTCATGAATTCATTGTTTTTAATTGCCGAGTAGTATTCCATTGTGTAAATATACCACATTTTCTGTATCCATTCCTTCATTGAGGGACATCTTGGTTCTTTACAGCTTCTAGCTATTATAAATCAGGCTGCTGTGAACATAGTAGAGCATGTGTCTTTCCAGGAAACAAGCTGGAGCAGCCATTCTAATATTGCATAAAATCGACTTTCAACCAAAAATCATCAAAAAGGACAAGGATGGACAATTCATACTCATCAAAGAAAAAATCTACCAAGAAGAAACCTCAATTCTGAACATCTATGCTCTAAATGCAAAGGCACCCACATTCATAGAAGAAACTTTGCTAAAGCTCAAAGAACACATTGCACATCACACAATAATTGTGGGTGACTTCAACACCCCACCGTCATCAATGGACAGATCAGGGAAACACAAACTAAACAGACAGTGAAACTAACAGAAGTTATGGAGCAAATGGATTTAACAATATCTGTAGAACATTTCATCCAAAATCAAAAGATTATACATTCTTCTCAGGACCTCATGCTACCTTCTCCAAAACTGACCACATAATTGGTCACTAAACAGACCTCAACAGATTTAAGAAGACTGAAATAATTCCATGCCTCCTATCAGATCACTACAGATTAAGGCTGGTCTTCAGTAGCAACAAAAACAACAGAAATCCCACATATACATGGAAACTAAACAATGCTCTACTAATGATAACTTGGTCAAGGAAGAAATAAGGAAAGAAATCAAAGACTTTTTAGAATTTAATGAAAATAATTGCACAACATATCCAAATGTATATAACACAATTAAAGTACTGTGAAGAGGAAAACTCATACCTCTGAGTGCCTCAAAAAAGAAACTGGCAGCTTAACAGCATGCCTGAAAGGTCTAGAACAGAGAGAAGCTAATATACTGAAGAGGAGTAGGCAACAGGAAATCATCAAACTCAGGGCTGAAATCAACAAAATAGAAACAAAAAGAACTATACAAAGAATCAACAAAACCAAGAGTGGGTTCTTTGAGAAAATCAACAAGATAGATAAACCCTTAGCCAGACTAACCAGAGGGCACAGAGGCAGTATCCAAATTATCAAAATCAGAAATAAAAAGGGAGATATACACTGGGCAGTTGGTGGTGCATGCCTTTAATCTCAGCACTTTGGAGGCAGAGGCAGGTGGATTTCTGAGTTCAAGGCTAGCCTGGTCTACAGAGTGAGTTCCAGGACAGCCAGGGCTACACAGAGAAACCCTCTCTCAAAAAGAAAGAAAGAAAGAAAGAAAGAAAGAAAGAAAGAAAGAAAGAAAGAAGGAAGGAAGGAAGGAAAGAAAGAAGGAAAGGAAGGAAGGAAGGAAGGAAGAAAAGAAAAGAAAAGAAAAGAAAAGAAAAGAAAAGAAAAGAAAAGAAAAGAAAAGAAAAGAAAGGGGAGATATAACAATAGAACCTGAGGAAATTCATTTGTGAAAATATGGCCTGAACTAGAGATCACAGTGTTAAGTGAAATAAAACAGACACAGAAAGACAATTACTACAAAATCTCAGGCATGTGTAAAATATTTTTAAAATAAAATGAAAATTTAATGGTGGTAAGCAGAGGGTTTGAGAGAATAAAGAGAGGGTCTTTGGGGTAACTTCAATCAACACACACTGTCATCTAAATATGAGTAAAAAGTTCTAGTGTGATATTTTACAGTGTTACCACATATTTCAAAAAGGTAGAAGAAAAATGATTTTTAGTGCATTTTCCCAAAAGAAATGATATATTTAAAGAATCATTTATTTACCTGAATATTTGTACATAGAAAGACCAGGATACCTATTTAGTATATGAACTTTTGCATTTTTACATATAAGTTGTGGAAATAACTTTAATTAGGGCCTACAGAAATGTCTCAGTTGTGAAGAGCATAGTCCGCTTTTCCAGAGGACATGGGTTCAGTTCACATTCGACCATAAAGCTCACAACCATAAAACACCAGTATACATAAAGTAATAAAATAAGCATAAAAGTTACTTAAATTAATAAAATGAATATAAAGCCACAGGCAACAATCACAGAGTGATGCTAATATTTACGTTCTCCTTTTCTTACCAACTTAGTCATCTAGAGATCAAGAATAGCAGACTGCTTATAGAGTACAGCTAACAGTAAGAAAGAGTCCTGGGTCTGATCTTAGTATTCCACTCACTGTGAGGTTGAAAGCAGACAGAAAATTCTCAGTTTATTCCCTCTAGCAGTAGATGTAAAATTTTCATTTGTAACCACTGGGCTATTGGAAAAATTAAAGAAGGAAATGTAAGATGTCATTGGCACAGTAGCTGATATATAGTAATTGCTCAAGAAACATCATCACTTAACATCATAGAAAGCCACACAGTATGAGCGTCTAATATACGCACTGAAAAAAGAAACAAGATCGATTGCCTAATTTAGTCATGCCTAGTCACATTTTTCCTGGTTTTATTTACATTTAACATATACATATTTGGAAAGTTCTAACATGTACATTGAATTCTTCCTGATATTTCATTTCCTATTGTATACTGTGGCCAAGACATCAGGTCTTTAATCTCAGATATTTATGTTTTAAGCAATCTAATATATTAGTTGAGACAAGTTTAACAACAACAAAAAGCTGATGTAGCAACACAAGCATATTTCAGATTGAGGTTTTCACTTCACACAGTAAGAGGACATGTATTTTATCAGACCCATTTTCAACCAAAAGTGAATTCAGAAGCCATAAACTCAACTTACTGTTGAGTTCCTTTAACAGATTCCCCAGATTCCCCAATACAAATTCAACCTGTGCTCTGCTTTTGAAGCTAAGCAAAGGCTCTACCATTTTTTTTCTGCCAGAATTTTAAAACTTCTTTATCGTGTTTTACTTTGCATGATCTTTAGTCCCATGCATTTTTCTTTTCCCCGTTTATTCCGAGTCTTCCTTCTTTCATGAATACCTGGAATTTCCTTTGAATTTCAGCTTTTATCTCTTCAAACAGGAATAATTTAGCTTCACAAATGAAGCTTTTCCTGCTAATCGTTGCATACTGAAAACACCACCCTTGTTGCTGCTCCCAGAAGACTACTTCACCCGCCTGTTCTCTTACTTGTAAATCCACGTAATTACTTCACAGAGCACTCAGCTGTCATTCTAAGCTTTTAACAGTGCAGACATAGATGCTTCTATAATCTTCTACCACGTTCTTATTTCAGCCTCACAGTGGAAGCTAATTGCTTCCACTTTATATTTCTGGGAACTTCATTTGAATTTCCAATCATGCTCTTCGTGTTTCGGGTCTAGTACTATAGCTGGCTGGATACAAGTTTGCCTGTTCATTTAACTATAATGCCCACCACTGTACAACCATGGCTTTGGGCATGTGTCACAGATCTTTTGTAATGGTGAGGAAGCAGGTAAAGTTTTCAGGCAAGCTGGGCATTGCTCACAGCAGCCCAACTCTGCACCTCTAGTTATGTTAGGAAGCAGCAGCCTTAAAGGCTTTTGTTGGACTTTGGAGAGTTGTATTCCTCCTTCACCAGAAGGCATTGTTACCCTCTCTCATATAACAAAAGTAAAAGTGACTCTGAGAAGCTGGTGTGCCCAAGGGAAGAAATGGACTACTTGGCACAGTGGTGAAGCTCATTCGTAACTGCAAAGTCTGATTTCATTCAAGACTCTATTTAGTGGTCAGGTTGGTGATTTTAGTAACAGAAAAGCTATACTCACAGTAATATAGATTGTGATGTTTGTAGACAAGAGTCTTTTTCACTGCACAATTTTAGCTTACTCCTTTTTTTGTTTTTTTTTGTTTTGCTTTGTTTTGTTTGGGTTTTTTGTTTTCTGAGTAATGTGGTTAAGCAAGGAATGATGGCAATGAGTGTGTTTCTCTTTATTTGTTGTTGATCCCGACTAAAAGAAAAACAATGCGGAATCCCAATTGTCGAAATGCATGCTGCTTATTCTGGAACCTTCCCATAAGTGAATATTTTGAAACAAAATGTGGACATAACTCCCACAGATAAGGCAAGCTATACAAAATACTGTGCACTAATTGTCTACAGCCCAAACACTGGCTTTCCCTCTTAAAAATCTCTGCCCCAATTCCAGTCTTCTGAAAAACAATTAAATTGTCAAGCACAGGACTTCTCATTCAGAATTTGGACCATATCCTGCCATTGATATTTATTTTAATCTTCTATTGATTTCTGTGGGAATTCTTCATGGAGAGCAAGGGCAGGATATAACCCTAAAAGAATTTCTACAAAGAAGGTTCCCACTTTCATCTCTTTGTGTTTGATTTTTATTAAGCTGAGGTCATGATGCTGTATATCTAAAAATAGTCTCAGGCTCTGATAAAGTCTTCTATTTCTGCATCCAGGCAGAAAGGTCAGTGAGAGTGTAAACCCTCACAGAGAACAACCATGTAGCCCAAGATGTTTTCCCTCATGGCTTCACTTTGAATAAACGGTCACATCAACTTTTTTTTTTATCAGATGCCTATGCTATCACTAGATTTGTTTGTAAAATGTCTGTCTGAACCATGATTGATTATAATACAAAATAGTCACTTAAAGCTATAGTGTTGCTGCCTGTATAATTATGATCTTAAACTTTTTTTGTAAGATGCCAAGTTTTTTCAAAAAGCCAGATAGATGACATCAACCATCTTAACCGACTGTACATCAGAAGGATTCCCCTTCGCTCCGTCTGTTCTCAGTATCTTAGACTCTTCGCGTGCTAAGTGCAGGTTTTTATTTGGTTGGTTGGTTTTGAGAAGAATTCTCACATTGCCTTGGCTGACATGCAGTTCGCTATTTTGATCAAGCTGGAGTCAGAGAGCTCCCACTTGCCCCTGCCTCTGGAGTGCTAGCTTTAAAGGTGTATGACAGACAATACATTGGTGGTCTTTAGATCTGTAGTTTCCTTATCTCCAACAAGACTATCTGGTTTGCCATGTTAAGCTGAGATCATGAATTAAATAACAAAAAGGGCGAATTCTCCTGTCTGTTATAAATGCTGCAGATTAACCTTATCATTGTATATTTAACTGCCTATATTGTAAACTTTGTAAAACTCAGTATCTTAGGGAATGCTCTTGAATCAAAGTCTCCAGTAACGACTGACAAGGCTTTGGTCATTTTCTCTATCCAGGATTTCATTGTGAAATAGACAATAGCCTAGAGCTTCCATCAGACTAGCAATGACTCTAACAAACACACATCCTGGTCCACCTTTCCTCCTGCAGTAATCTTGCTTCCCTTTCATTCACTACAATTCTTTTCAATCATATCTCTAGGCCAGCATCTACTCTCCACAGAGCTCTGGTCAGGACTTGAGAAGGTAGTTCTCCTGGTAGTGTTATAAAAGCCTGAATGTCTTCCACTCCGGTTGCTCTAGCTTCCTTTTTTAAAATTTTTATTGGTTATTTTATTTATTTACATTACAAATGTCATCACTCTTCCCTGTTTCCCCTCCACAAATCCCCTTTCCTACACGCCTGCTTCTATGAGGGTGCTTCGCCACCCACCTACCCACTCCCACCTCACCGCCCTAGCTTTCCCCTACATTAGGGGATCAAGCCTTCACAGAACCAAGGACCTCCCCGCCCACTGATGACAGATAAGGCCATCCTGTACTACATATGCAGCTGTAGCCATGGGGCCCTCCACAGGTATTCTTTGGTTGGTAGTTTAGTTCCTTGGAGCTCAGGGGGGGGGCTTGGAGGGGCTGATTGGTTGAAATTAGTCTTCCAATGGGGTTGCAAACACCTTCAGCTTCTTCAGTCCTTCCCCTAACTCCTCCATTGAGGTACCAGCGCTCAGTCTGATGATTGGCCACAAGCATCCACATCTGTATCGGTAAGACTCTAGCAGAGCCTCTCAGGAGACAACTATATCAGGCTCCTGTCAGCAAGCACTTCTTGGCATCAGCAAAAGTGACTGATGGCTGCATATGGATGGATCCCCAGGTGGCACAGTCTCTGGATGACCTTTCCTTCAGTCTCTGCTCCACTCTTTATCCCTGTATTTCCTTTATATAGGAGCAATTCTGGGTTAAATCCCAGGACCTAACAGGGATTGCATTTGCTGAAATACCCAACAAAGGGGAGAGAGAACCTATAGAGACCATATCCAGAGGTTAGTCAGGGCTCCCAGTTGAGGGATAGGGCCACCCACCCTGCTCTAGCTTCTTTTAGCCAGATATATTGCAGGTTTCATGTGACCAAATGAGACAGTCCATTCTTGTAATACCAGCATTCAGTGGGCTATGCCAAGCCAAGAAGGTAGTGAACACAAGACCAGACCAGCTATAGAGCAAGATATTGTTTTTAAAAAAGCAGAACAAAACATAACAAGAATTTGTTCCCCACTCATCTCTTATCAGAGAAGCTTTTTCTTTTAAGTAGATGAAAATGACCACAGAGACCTACAATTGGACAATGTGCAGAGAGTGAGAGACTTTAGAGGGCCCCGTCTTAAATGGGATCAATCAAAGCCCTGCCTTCAGGGTTCAGGGATCTTTGTGGAAGAGGCAGAGAGATTGTAAGAGACAGAGGTAATAGATGATTTCAAGGAAATGGTGTCTTCTAGACACAAGGGACTTATGTAGATGTGAACTTGCAGAGACTGTGGCGGCACACACAATATGTGCACAAGATCAGGCCAGAAGGACTCAGCACGGGGAAAAGGAAGCAGAGATGGCATCACACCCGTATGTGAGTCGCTGTTTGTAATTGATATCTGCTGGCAAAGGAAAACTGCAGTGTTCTCCAAAGGAGTACCATCGAGCATGACAACCCCACGTCAAGTCAGGCCCTGTGCTGAGGACGAGCTGTCCAGCACAAAACAAACTGCATGTTTTGTTATGCATTTTTCTGTGTGTACTCTTCTGTTATGTTTTATCATTTTGTCCTATTGCTTGATTCGATCTGATGTTTGTTTTTTGGGTTTGTCTTAGAAAGAGAGACTGAAGTTGAGTGACTACAGATGTGTGGAGAATCTGAGAAGAGCTGAGAGCATGAACAAAATATATTGCACCAAATAGAGTTAAATTAAAGAGAGAAAAACACAACAGAAAAACAAATGAGCAAAGAAAAAATCCAGAAGTTACCATGTCTCTATTCCTAATAATGATGCTAATAACAGGAAAATTTTGCACAAGGTTTGAGCATTTTACAAATTGTTCATTCGCTTTTCCTAATACATGACAGTAAAGGAAGGATCAATGGTCTTTATCTTTTGTGTTAAAATAACAACTATGGTTTATCACCACCATCATCACAATCATCATCATCGTCATCATCATCACTTGTGGTAGGTATGTCTCACAAAGTTAGCTCACCATTGATTCAGCATATACTGAACCATTCTTGAAGAAATATGAGTATACTTGTAAATATCTTACGTAGCTAATAGAATTGAATCTAAAATTTCGGCGATCGTGGTAGTATCTGTTTTCTTTGTTCATAAAAGGGAGGATAAAAAAAAACAAAAAAATTGCTCAAATATTAACTGAAGGATTGGAAGATTTTTTCACAGGGTAAAGGGCTTGCTCCCTATGCCAAAGACATGAACTTGGATGCCAACATCCAAATACAAAGCCTGGCATGGTGGTAAGCACCTGTAATCTTAGTGCTGGTAGAGAAAGGAGGATCCTGGGCATGGCTGGCAGCCTAATCACTGAACTCCAGCCCCAGCATACAATCCAGAGAGCAACATAGGAAGACATCTGGGATCAGCCTCTAGCTCCCACACCCACAGCTACATGCACCCCTGACACATGTTTGGACACACATGTGTATAACACACAAACACACACACACACACACACACACACACATACATTTTTTCAAAATGTTAAGTTGTTTGACTAAGGCAGCCCACCTACAGGCTGCAGATTTGTGGTTAAATGACTTGTCCCAGTGTTGGAGATTCTTACATAAGACAAGGTTGTCCCCTGCCATCTCTATCTGCTGTCAACTAATATGAGAACCGTGATATTACAGCACATGTTTTAGATTTCCTCCCGAGTCCTGGATCCTAATTCTCTCCCCCAAGCCAGGTCACAGAAACTAGAATATCATTTTTCACAAGGTTAATTATGCAAAGGCTAATCTACCCATGTCTAAGAGTAAAGCAAAGAAACCATCCTCATTCCAGGCAATTCTTCCAGACACCCGGGAGAAAGGAGCACCACACAGAGAGGCCAAGACGAACCTGAGTAGAATGGTCTTGGCATTTATGAGTTCCCTCATGAATTCTATTCTTCAGTGAATTCTCCATAAAAATTGCTACAGGCAAAGTTCCATGCACATCCATCAGGCTGAATACATGGCAGTACTTGGAAGATGGAGCACATGAGAGGCCAGCAGTCAGCTCTGTTCAACACCTCTGGCACTTCATCCTATGGAACCTTTCAGTTGTATCCTGATGGAATATTATTTATAATATCCAGTAAATGTCTGTCCTTGAGTTTCATGAGCCACTTGAGGAGAGTAAACAAATATGTGGTGGGAATTGCGGCAACCTGAATTTATAATTGGTTCTCAGAAATATTGATAAGGCAAAGCTTGTGACTGGCACTGGAGCAGCAGAAGCTGTTTTGACAGACTGAAACTAGATTTTTAGTACCTAATGCTAATCCTTGTGGATAATATTAAAATTGAATTATATTAGAGAACAACAAGCTGTGTTGTGAATGCGTAGTACTAGACACTGAGTTGGATTTTGGTGTTGGTTGTCGTGGCTATACATTGCTAAAGAACACACAAAGTTTAGGAATGTCTTTGAAATGTCACCATATAGATGCTAGAGTTAACATATATGTTAGAGTTAAATCTATCTAGATGGTAGAATATACATATATGTGTGTGTGTGCATGCATATGCATGACTCTAGAGACCAACTTCATTCAGTCACTGGGGAAATACTCATGAGCTTGTTTTTAGCCTTTTGTCAAACAAAACACCTGGCTTACACTGGGCCCATCCTTGGTAGACCTAAAGTCTTTTGAATTCTGTACCAGATTCCTAGAATTTCACAGTAGTCTTCTGAAACAGAAATTCCCAGCAATTACATGATACTCTGTGACCTTTTTAATTTTGAAACAATCCAGATATATCTTATAAGACCCCAGATCTGACCCTGAGTTATGCAAGAATTCAGAGATTAGGACCTTTAAATTGTATGATTAAAGAATACTTTTTTTTCCTTTTATTATTATTATTATTATTATTATTAGTAGTAGTAGTAGTAGTAGTAGTAGTAGTAGTATTTATTTTATTTATATACATGCAAAATGTTGTCCTGCTCCTGTTACCCCCTCAAAGAGTTCACCCCGCATCACCTCTGAGAGGGTGCCTCCTGGGCATCCCCCTCCCTGGGTCACTATAAGATTAGGTGCATCCTTTCCCACTGAGGACAGACAAGGTGGTCCTATTCTACATGTGTGCCTGGGGCAACAGACCAGCACATTTGTTTGGGAGCTTAGTGTCTGGGAGCTCCCAGGGATCCAGGTTAGTTAACACAGTTGGTCTTCCTATAGGGCTGTCATCCTCTTCAGTTCCTTCAATCCTTCCCCTAACTCTTCCAAAGCAGTCCCTAACCTCAGTCCAATGCTTGGCTGTGTTTATTTGCATCTGTCTTAGTTTCTATTAGAACCTCTTAAAGGACAGTCATGCTAGGCTCCTATCTACAAGCACAGCATGGCATGAGTAATACTGTAAGGGTTTGGTGCCCACCCATGGGAAGGATCCCAAGTTGGACAGGTCACTGAATGGCCTTTCCTTCAGTCTCGACTCCATTTTGGTCACTCCATTTAATTTAGATGGAAACAATTTTGGGGTCAAAGTTTTTGAAGGTTGCTTGATGTCATCATTCCTATTTTGGGGGCCCTGTCTAACTACTGGAGGTGGTCTCTTCAGGTCCTATATCCCTACTGTTGGGCATTTTGTCTAAGGTCACCCACACTGAGTCCTGGGACCCTCCTCCATCCCAGGTGTCTGGGACTTTCTAGAGGTTCCCTCCATACTCCACCCCAAGGCAGGTACATATTCCTATTCCTTCTCCTGACCCCCGGAGCTTCAATCCTGTCTCCCTCCACCCCATAGCTGATCCTAGAATCCAAGACCCAGAAATAAACTCATACACCTATAGTCACTTGATTTTGGGCAATAAATAAATAAATAAATAAATAAACATAGAATAGAGAAAATAAAACATCTTCAACAAATGGTGCTGGTTTCACTGGATGTCTACACAGAGAAGAATGCAAATTGATCCATAATTTTCACCCTGAGCAAAGCTCAAGTCCAAGTGGATCAAGGACCTCATCATAAAAACCAGATACACTAAATGTAATAGATGAGAAAGTGAGAAAAGGCCTCAAACACATTGGCACAAGGGAAATTTTTCTAAACAGAACACCAACGGCTCAATCTCTAAGATCAACAGTTGATAAATGGTATCTCATGAAACTGAAAAGCTTCTGTAAGGAAAAGGACACTGAAATAGAACAAAATGACAACCTACAGTTTGGGGAAAGATTTTCATTGGCATTGTATCCAGTAGAGGGCTAATATCCAAAATATATAAAGTACTGGAGAATACCTGTTCTTATTATAACACAATCAAAGGCTATACCCAAATGGTTTTGTAGAAAAGTAAGGCAAATTCTTGGACTCCAAGTAGCTCTTTTGGTGGTTCAGTCATACCAGGTAATAACTGGGCCAGAGCACCATCTCTTGGAGTCTACTATCTTGGCACTCTGTCTCTTGTGATTGCTATAAACATGTGGCTATACAGAGTTTGGTAGAAATATGGCATGAGGGGAAGAAATATGGCTCAGTATGTACACTTGCTGCTAATCCTGATGGCCAGAGTTCAATAACTAGGACCCTCATAATTGAAGTATAGACCAACTCCTATGAGTTTTTCTTTGATCTTCTGACCTTCACACATACACGCATGCATGCACAAACACACACACACACACACACACACACACACACACACACGGTGGGGGGGAGGAATACATAAAATAACTATTTCAAAAGTTAAATGATTTAATTTAGTAGGCTAGCCATCAGGAATCGGTTTTAGGTATGTTAAAGCCTCTCACCACAAAGGCTTTGTTAATACTTTCCACAAGGTTCTTAAAAGTAACCATAGAGTCTTTGCTGATTTCTTTTAAGAAGCTCTTCAGACCATTATTAAGTAGCTATTGCACTTTTTGTATGTCTATAGTCTCCTTCCCTGCAAAGGGCACTGGGAATGTAATGAATGGTTGCAAGATTATTGTGTCTCCAACAGCTAGATCACCTGACCGGTCCTTTCTCAGATATACAAATCAAGTCAGGAGGTAATGGGCTTACCATCTGTTTTCACCACGGGAATCCCAAGTTATCTAACTAGCACCAATAGCTTCACAGATCAGTGCAGGCCTCTTTGATGATCACATAGTGCCTGATGTCACTCATCCTAATCACAGCCATCTCACTTCTCATGATTGAGTGTGATCGCTTGGCTTCTGTCACCCCAGGAACTTCCTTTACCCATTGAAATGAGGGACGATTTTCACTTGCAACATTTTCCCTGCAGTGTCAGCCCCAATCAGTCAGGAGAGGTCACTGATCTCAGCAATATAGTTACCATGGCAGTGAGGGATGGATGCTGCTCTGCCTTCATAACTTTCTCTGGAACAAAGGGCAGTGAAGAGAAGCCAGCCACCCATATTAAGTTTATCCCGCTTTACGTGCTGATGTGTTGGGGTTTCTTTACTGATATAACCCCAAAAAGGTATGTCTTCTCGGGGTGCTCTAGCGACAGCCAGTCAACAACAAACAATTATAATTACTTCCAGCTGTCGAGGTCATGTGAGATCTAGAATTCTGGCACTGGTATAGATACATTCTATTCAATCTAAATCTATGCTTTTCCCTCTTGGCCAGAATATTTCTCCTCAAGTCCAGAGAAATTTCCTGAAGTTCTACTGGTATGAATTAGAAAATTGTTCCAGTGCCTTTGGTGGGTAAGTCACATCTTTCTGGCCTTTACTGTAATTTCTCTTCAATATCTTCACTTCTACTCCTAGACAATGACTGGATATAATTTAGTGGTAGATCTTTATTCAGCTCAGCATGGTAGGGTTAACTGCTTCCTATTGAAATGAAGTGCCCTGCAGCCAGTAGGATTCTGAGTCTTTAAGGAAGACATTAGAGCCTCTTACAAAGTGGAAATGGGTTCTTTTAACTAATAGGGAAAGTTCACCGGGGTTAGGATACCTGAATTGCTTTTATCTCTAAATAATTCCCTTTTCGAGTCCAGTTAGAAGTTCCATCACTATTAGCTATTGACCTAATAGTCCCACAGCAATCTTGTTAAATCTATAAATTCAAGTGTTGTGCAAATTGGTGGTGTGTGTGTGTGTGTGTGTGTGTGGTGTGTAAGAAACAAAAATCTGCAAAAGCCTGGTTGACACAATTTCATACATATGTAGAATCATGAGCCTCAAGCAATCATTCAATCCCACAAAGCAGGGATGCCACACACCAGGTTATCTATATTCTAGGGCTATTTCACCTCAAGGATCTAGGGGAAAACATCAACATAACAAACATGGGTAAAGTGAGAGAAATAAAGTGTCTCTCTTCGGCCTCTTTATGTCCTGTGTATGTGTGTAATGATATGCCTCATTAATCACAGGTTCTGAGGTCAATTGTCTTCTGCATTCGCACTGTCACTCTGCAGTAGGAATTTTTGCTACTACGTCTCTGGATCCTTTGCTTCCTTCTGGCTGGATTAAGATAAGTTCTTTTGCAGTAGGCATGTAACTTAACAACTCTTCACTATGGTTTTCCTAGTATTCCCTGGTATTCAAGCTCTTTGGGAAGAGTGAGTGAGAAAAGGTACTACTTAGAACCATGCACTGTGGCAAGGAAAAAAGGAAACAGTCTGAGTGACCTATCTCAGTGAGAAACTTTCAATCTTAAAACGCAAAATGCTCTTGGTATATCATCATCCAAGTTCACTAGCCCCTGGCATGGTATTGATAGGCTTATTTTTCTTTACATCTTATAGTTCAGTAGTCTTCTTAGTGGCCAAGGCATGGACATGAATGAAAAAGGAGAATATAAACTTAGTTTTAATCCAAATGTTCCAAAACTGCTTACTCTGTATAAGCAAAGTCACTCTTTCTGGGATGCTTTCAGCAAAGGAGAAGTTGATTGTATATAGGAGACCAATTAAGATGGAAGATCTAAAAATACGCATATTGTGATTCTGCCCTGGCTAGTCATAGACCAATGCCCAGTGTGCACACTCCTGGCAGAGTAGGAAATACTGTGCTTTCTTATGAGCTGAACTTTGTGCCAAATGAGTTAACTCCAATGAGTTAGGTTGAATCATGTGATTGTACTAGATTTTTCCCCCACATTTGCCAAGATCTAAAATACTCATGGGCCTCTAAGGCCTACTCCCTTTTTTAATTCAAATCTTAAACGAAAGTCTTAAAGTGACCCAGTAGGAAAGTTCAAGGCCACACTTACCCAGACCAGATATAGAGAAGATTTTCTCCTCCACAGGTAAGCTGCTACAGCCATCTTGAATGTGGCTTCAATTACAGCCCTGTAATCCAGACAAAAAGAGGAGCAGAAAAAAAATTGGTTTATCTCTCCAGATCAAGCACAGCTCAGCTAACAAGACCCATTAACTCCATTCTAAGTACTGAAAGCCAGAGACTTAAAATAATTAACCTAATTTGGTTTTGAAAGTGTCTCCTGCCCACATCACTGTGTACCCCCAAATGACAAAGGAGGTAGGGATTTCAGGGTTCAGGATTTAACTTTATAACTATATTCTTCTACACTTGGACATGTGTAAACAGGAGACATAAATTCCCCTTGAAGTGCATATAAAACATTGTTAAACTCTTATTAGTACAATATCAAAGCTTAAGACAAAAGTTAAATGCCTACAGTAATTTTTCTTGCCTTCTGATGAAAATACTCATCAAATCACCTTAAAATTAATGTTATTTTTAAGTGGAAGGGGCTTTTTGGAAGAAAATAATGCTTTACTTTGAAATGTCTGTGAGAAATACATGCTAAGGTTAAGAATGAAGAACAAGTTGTTGATTTGTAATCTCAAAGAGGAATAACGGTAAGGCACACAGAGATGTGACATGGAAAGGCAGAATCCTAATATGAAGTCCTCCTAGCAGGTCCCAGATGAAGACCTTCCAGAACCATTAGAGGTGCAGAAAGTGATTCTATCTCAGATGGTATTCACCTGAACTCCTGCCCTACAACTCTAACATTTGGGTAAGGTGGGTTTTTTTGTTGGTTTTTTTTTTTTTTGGATTAACTAATACATTTGACTAAGAGAACATCACCTTTAACAACTAACTTCCCAGTCCTTTTTAAGAACTTTTAAAAAATTTCATAATATCTTTGTAGGACTGCAAATGTTATACTTTAATCTACATCACAGAAATAGTACAATTGCTTTATATATAGTTCTTAAGCATCCTAAGGTCTGTGCCCTCACCCTTTATGGAAACATTTCAAAGGGCGGCAATGAAGACTGTGCTTGTTTTATACCTACATTGTTGTGTTGTCAGGTTGGCGATCTGCCACACTTCATTCCCCTTTCCTCAAAAGGGAACATTACATAAGATTTATTGAAAGTTGATTAGATCCTGGGCATTGTTTTAAGTGTGTACATGTTTTAAATCACTAAATCCTAAAAATAATCATGTCAAATCGACATTATTATTATTATTATTATTATTATTATTATTATTTTACAGAGGAGGGAATATGGGACACACACACAATCACACACGCACGCACACACACACACACACACACACACACACACACACACACAGGAGCCAAAGACTTCCATTTTCCACTGATGTAGAAAAGCCAGCCTTTTATGAATGTATTTTCTCATTTGCTCCTTTCATTGCATTCTAATTTTATCCAATGATGTTGTCAGCGCCCACTCTCTTTTAACCAACTTCAGTTGTTTTATAAACATGCTCCACACTGTGTCTTTCTGTTCTGTGGTAATGATAAAGAGAAGTCAACGGAAGATGAAACTCCTCTAACTGATCTTAGAATGCACGCTGCTGATATCCTAGGGCACTGCATTTAGATAACAAGGGAGGTAGAGCATTCACCAAATTGCTGTTTCTGATGAGTAAATCCTCAGGATGGTGGCTGGTTTAGAGGATTCATGGGGAATGCTAAGTATTAGAAATCCTCATCTCCAAAGAAAGACTATCAGTGCAAGAAATAATGACCTGATATAAAACACTTGGGAACTATTACACAGTTTAGAAAATTTCATCAATAACATACATAGAATTACTCACTAGAAATCAAATTATATATATATATATATATGTATATATATATGCGTACATACACACACATATATATGTATATATACATATATATACTTCTTCTAAACTACTTGTACTATATTAAAAAGCAAAGTTGGAAGTTTACAAGATCAGGCATAATTAAAAATACATAAAATTCTATTCATTAATTCTCTCCCCCTCCCAGTTCACTCCTCACTAGGTCCATCCCTGCTTCTGTTCCCCTCTGAGAGGGTGGGATGCTCTCTGAGTATACCCCACCACCACAGCACATCAAGTACCCTCCAAATTAGGTGCATGCTCTACCACTGAGACCATGCAGGGTAGCAATAAAGACTGAGCTGCCTGTCTGCTACATATGTTCTGTGGGGGCCTCATTCTAGCCCATGTATGTTCTTTGGTTGGTAGTTTTGATTCTGAGAGCTCCCAGGGGTTCAGGTTTGTTGACTCTCTTGGTCTTTCTGTGGGGTTCTCATCTACTTCTGGGCCTTCGATCCTTCCTTCAGCTCTTTGTTAAGTGTCCCTGACCTCTGTCTAATACTTGGGCATGGGTATTTGCTTCTGTTTCAGTCGGCTGCTGAGTGGAACCCCTCTAACGACAGTTATACTAGGTTCATGTCTGCAAGTATAACAGCATATCATTAATAATATCATGGATTTGTGAAGGCCCATGAGATGGATTTCAAGTTAGGCCAATTATTGGTTGGCCTTTCCTTCAGTTTCTGTTCCATTCCTGTATTTCTTTTTGACAGGACAAATTTGGGGGTAGAAAGGTTTGTGGTTGGGTTGGTGTTCCTACTTCTTTATTTTTTGATGGATATATTCTTTATTTACATTTCATTTCCCTTTTCCTGGCTCCCCGCCCCCCAAAGGTCCCATATGCCCTTTTCCCTCCCCCTGTTCCCCCATCTACCCCTTCCCACTTTCCTGTTCTGGTATTCCCCTACACTGATGCATTGGCCTTTCTAGATCCAGGGTCCACCCCTTCCTTCTTCTTGGACATCATTTGGTATGTGGATTGTGTCTTGGGCTAATATCCACTTATCAGTGAGTGCATACCATGGGTATTCTACTGGAGATCCTACCTGACTACAGGAGGTGGCCTCTTTGGGTTTCATGTCCTTACAGTTAGACACATTGGGTAAGGTCACCCACATTGACACCTGGGAACTTCCCCCATCCCAGGCTCTTGTAGATTTCCATTCTTTCTCCTGGCCCACTGAGCAACTCTTCTGTCTCTCCCTGACCTGATCCTACCTACCCATTCCCTTCCCCCTCCCCTGTACCCCAGTTTCCTCCCTCACTCTGCTTCCTATCACTATTTAGATTCCCCTTTTAAATGTGATTCAGGCATCCTTACTTGGGCCTTCCTACTTGTTTAACTTCTTTGGGTCTATGGGGTGTATCATGGGTATTCTGTACTTTATGGCTAATATCCACTTATTCGTGAGTACATACCATGCCTGTCCTTTTGGGTCTGGGTTACTTCACTCAAGATGATATTTTCCATCCATTTGTCTGAAAATTTCACGATGTCTTTGTTTTTAATAGCAGAATACTATTCCATCGTGTAAATGAACCACACTTTCTCTATCCATTCTTTAGTTGAGGGACATCTGGGTTGTTTCCAGGTTCTGGCTATTCAGAATAAAGCTGCTATAAACAGAGAAGCATATGTCCATGCGGTATGATGAGGCATCTTTTGGGTATGTGCCCACAAACAATATAGCTGGGCCCTTAGGTAATACTATTTCCAATTTTTTGAGAAACCACTAGATTAATTTCTGAAGTAGTTGTACAAGTTTTCACTCCTAACAGCAATGGAGGAGTGCTCCCCTTTCTCTCCATCCTTGCCAGCATGTGTTGCCCCTTGAGATTTTCTTATCCAAGCCAATCTGACTGATATAAGAAAGAATATCAGGGTCTTTTTGATTTGCATTTCCCTGATGGCTGAGTATGTTGAGGATTTATGTCAGTGCTTCTTGGTCTGTTGAGAATGCTCTATTTAGTTTTATGCTGCATATTTTAATTGGATTATTTAATTTATTGGTGTCTAGCTTCTTGAGTTCTTTATATATTTTGGATATTAGCCCTCTATCATATGTAGAATAAGTGAAGATCTTTTTTGCAATCTGTAGGTTGTCTTTTTGTCATATTGACGGTGTCCTTTGTCTTACAGAAGCTTTCCAGTTTCCAGTTTGGCAAAACTTACAAATTTTTGAGGAAATATAGTCTGATTTTTGTTTTCTTTAGAGATCTTCTCAGAAATGTTTTAGTAGTCACTATACTTTGATGAAACAAATAGTAGAAAGGTTCATACAATGTGGCTATAAATGCCTAGCAGATCAGCATATAGCAGTATTCATTTGACAACTGTCTTTAGCATTATTCAAACTTCCAAAACTGACAGCAATTCTTCAAATTCTTTAGCTGTTCACCAATTATAAGCTAAAAGTTATCACTTGTAATGTATATAATATTCTCATTACCCCACCCTATGTATGTGTGTGTGTATACATACATACAATGTGTCATTTAGCATAGTTTATCTACAAAACTCATTACATAGCCAAGACTGGCTAGAATTTCTAATCTTCCTGCCTCTACTTCCCGAATATTGAGATTATAGGCATGATCCGTCACACTCAGCCAACTAGGAAATGTCTTCAGTTTTCCTTTTCAATTTTACCACTCCTTGGAATATTTTCTGATATTTAAAATTAAAAAAAAACATTGAAAATACTTGTAATAATTTTTAGAAGGCAGACACAGTTTGGAAGATTTAGAATCATCAGGGAGAACTAACTCAGTAAATCTCAAGATAATCAGCAAGCAAAGCCAGAGAATGTTTGTCAGGGTATCTAGACATGAGCCGGATCCTCCACCTATGAGCGTTTGACAGCCATGGGTGAATGTATGGGCCCGTGGACAGAGCAAAATAAAATCTGGTGACATGATTGGCTTTATAACACTTGCAAGCAAGAACCCAAGAAGAAAGGCAACTGTGAAGAAAGATCACCCCCTCATTTATTTTGATCATCCTGTAATTATTGTGGTCTATGCCTCATATGCTGTTTAGTTTCTTTCAATACCCAGAGGATGAGAAGACATTTTATAATATTATATTTCATTCACAGAAAATATCAAAACCTTAGTAATTCATATACAAACTAATGATGTGGGGAGGAGAAGCTAACTTTTTTTCTTCTTGATGATTCTTCTCAATAAAACTAATTTGACTCATCTATCTAACTGTCCAAATTGTTTAGCACTTCAGTATTCTAATCATTTCACATTTATTTTAGTTGGGTTTTCTTGGGGCGAGAAATGGCTTATATATTCCCTTTTTGTCTTTATTATTTTGTGAAATATTACAAGTTTCTAAAGTCAAAATACAATGATTATGATTATATTTAGAATACTTTTGCTATTAACCCAACCTCTGTTCCTTGTGCACCTCCCACATAGGGAGAGCTTTATTTGCTCTTTGATTAGCCTTCCATTGTTTGTTATATGTATAAATTCAGATAGATGTGTATATCTTCACATATAAAACGCAATTATTTTGTGGACACTTATGAATGTTGTACTTCATGCATCCTGTGATTGTGCGTGACATATAAAGAGAGATACTTCATTTCATTTTTATAGCTTTGTTGATGCATCATAATTTACCCCACACATTTCCCAGTAGGGACATTTGAGCTGTTTCTGGTATTTGCTATTAAAAATATTGCTGCAAGGAATAATCTGTAAATATAGCACATTTTGTTAATTTCCTGCCAGTTCTAGACAACTTATTTTTAAAAGTAAACCATAATTTGCATATAATACATGCCGTTTGCAATTTATCTATGATAATGATCTTTTTACACCTAGAGGGGATATTTCATGATTCAATGCAGGTATTTCATGAGGAGTCTCTCAGGGCCTAGCCCAAGCAGGGAAGCACAAAAGTAAACTGAGTACAGAAAAGTAACCCAGCCTCTGTGTGATATTCCTCACTGGACAATAAATCCTGTGAAAGATGGATCATTGGTGGCAGGCTGGAGGCACAAGAGAGCCAATAAGCATTAAATAACAATTATTACAGCACAGATGTGGAAAGGCTGCTTGCCTCCTAACAGCCCTTGAGAAGCAAATTTAGGTTTCTCAGATGTAATGAAAAGCTCTGCTGAGAGAATGTGCTCAGGGAAGGTTGTAGGAAAGAGTTTGAAGATCCAGTTTATCATCATATTTTATTTTAGTTTTAAGGAAAGTAGCGGGAAATAGGTAGTTATATGTTTGATGGGCTCCTATAGAAAACTTTCATTTCAGAATCCCCTCAATTAAATGCACTGAGATTCCATCTAACCATCAGTTTGTTAAAAGGCTAGAAAATACTCTTAAGTTTGGCCCACTGCTCCATTTTGTTGCTTTATTTATTCTTTAATGTCACATGCCCTCTTTGAGGACAAGCTTTATGGTACCAAAAAAAAAAAAGCAACAACCAAACAAAATTGCATGCAAAATTCTTGGGGAAGTAAACAAGCAATAGTCTTAGCCAATTATGATGCCACCATCATGACACAATATGCCTAAGAGTTCACAGAAGCGCACATACCTTGACCATACGTAAAAAATCCTCTAATTGGACTTAAAAACCCAGAGTAAAAGGGACATAGTCCTTAGTACTGGAAATTATAACATCCACTCTACTGAAGTCACAGATCTTGAAGAAGAACCTGTAACTACCACTTTGCTAAACAACATAATTCCTAATTACACTCTAAATATTTATTCTCATACACATAGAGAAGGATCTCCTTATATCAGAGATCATTAAAGAAAATAAATGAAACCATAACCAATGAAAATGCAGGTAACAAGTGAATGCCTATTGCTCATCCTCAACTGATACATCTATGACACAATTCCTGCACATGAGGTTTAGGGACCATAGTAGAAGTGAGTGTAAAAAAATTTTTAGAAATCAGAAGAAACATATTGATGTGAGATGTCATATTCTAGAAAATGTTGCAGAAGCCATACCTTCTCTCTTTAAATCTTGTCAATGTGGATGCTTAAACAAGACTTGGAAAATGACACCAATTGATATGCTAAAACAGAAGGGAGGATATTTCATGTGGCCTCAACCCTAGACAAAAAACTAGAGGCAACTAAGAAATGCTGAAACCAATCAGGGTTGTCTTCCTCAGAGTCCCCGGCCAGTTATCTAATACCAGGTGGTCAGCCCTGAAATCCTATACATCTACAACCTGAGCAGGTTATATTTTTACATTTAGAAGTGTGTGTGTATATGTGTGTATGTGTGTGTGTGTGTGTGTGTGTGAGAGAGAGAGAGAGAGAGAGAGAGAGAGAGAACCAATAAAGAAATAGAGAATTAGAGCGATAAAAAGAGCAAGCAGGAAATATTAGAAAAGTTAGAGAGAGGAAAGAGAAGAATGTAATAATGTAATTATATTTTAATTTCAAAATATGAAAAAAATGTAATGTGCTTATCACCCAAGAGACAATACTTGTGTCAAAACAGCAACAAACACTGAAATGTGAGCAACTGTTTGTTTGTTTTTTATTTTAAAAAGGCAGAATGACTACATTTAATTATAAATTGTCTATAGGAAAACCAGTTTTCTTGCATACTCTATTATAAGTTTATCCAATGAGTATGGATTCTGTGATTTAGTGGTTGAAGTCACAATTCAGAGACTCCAGTTACATTCTGGGTGAGCTCTCACATGCTGTTGCCATCCTAGTTCAATACAATCTATACCTCATTGTGTTGTCTTGTTTTGTCTACTTGATGCAAGCTAGAGTCATATAATCTGAAAAGAGAGAAAGTCAATTGAGTAACTCTCTCTCTAAGACCAGGCAGCAGATGAGCTTTGCAGGGCATTTCCATGATTAGCATAATGTTATCATGCCTTATATGAATATTTCCTTGTATTATTCAAATATTGATATCTGCGCCCGCCCTCCCCCCCCCATCTGGTTGAGATCCTTATTCTATGAATTTCCTGTCTCAGTGTTGTGTAAACATTGTGCATGAATTGTTCTGTATTGGTGAATAAAACTAGCAGATCAGCCAATGACTGAGCAGGGGAGAAAATAGGGCTGGACTTCCTCCCAGATAGAGGAAGCAGGATGACAAGGAAGCAGAGCTCAGCCTTGGGGAGAGAGTCCTGAAGACACTATTAGAAAAACAGCATAAAATGCAAGAGGTGGGAAGGTACCCAGATTAGTTTAGAGGGTTAAAATAGATACTGCCTAGTTGTTGTTCCCATTAAACTTGATATATAAATATAATAATCCAGTCTCAGGTATTTGGGAGCTGTCAGGATAAGAGATGAACTGGCCACTATTAAAAAGACCGCTAACAATGATTGATGAGGAAGAGCACAGCCTACCCTGGATGGGGCCAAACTCTGGGGAGGATGTGGAGAAAGAGGAATACTGCTTCACTGCTGATGGGATTGCAAACTGGGGTAACTACACTGGAAATCAATCTGGAGGCTCCTCACAAAATTGGAAATAGATATACTTGAAGACCAACTTATACTACTCTTGGGCATATAACCAAAAGATGCCCCATTTTGAGTATTTTAAATGGTCTACTTTATCAAAATTTTGTTTGCTACTTTTACTTTTCATGTAATATTAACAATCCATTTGCAAGTCAAAGTTTTTTGAAAATTGTCTACAGACTTTCAGTAAGCATCCTTCAGACTAGGCTCTCATGTTTAGGTATATGAAACCTTTGATACAATTTTTACATAAAGACATAAAATTCTTTTATATGTGGCTGGTTGGTGGCTTTATTCTGGTGTGAGTTCTTCAGTAAACTTAAATTTTACTTTCCTGAGTTTGGGAACTGGGTGTGCTTCTGATTTCATTTGGGAAAATCTGAAGACAAGGGTCAAGTCTCAATAACCAAAGAATCTACATGCTTAACTGATTTTCTTAAGAGACAGGAAAGTATATCTTTGTTAGTTCCAATATGAAAGGTACTGCGCATCCTAGAGATTGACTGTGTCTCAGCCTCTGAAAGGAGATAGTAGTAATTTGAAAATTGTGGTGGTTTGTTCAAAAGTTAATGTAAAAATGCCCTTTTCTACTAAAATAGTTTCCTCTGAAATCAACAGGTTTTCAAAGATTAAATCGCATCTGTTCTTTGAGGGAGATCTGGGCTCCTTCCAACTTTTGGCTATTATAAATAAGGCTGCTTTGAACATAGTGTAGCATGTGTCTTTATTGTATGCAGGGGAATCCTCTGGGTATATGCCCAGGAATGGTATGACAGGGTCCTCTCGAAGTATCATGCCCAATTTTCTGAGGAACCGCCATACTGATTTCCAAAGTAGTTGTACCATCTTGCAATCCCACCAACAGTGGAGGAGTGTTCCTCTTTCTCCACATCCTCGCCAGCACCTGTTGTCTCCTGAATTTTTAATCTTAGCCACTCTGACTGGTGTGAGGTTGAATCTCAGGGTTGTTTTGATTTGCATTTCCCTGATAACTAATGATGTTGAACATCTCTTAAGGTGCTTCTCGGCCATCTGAATTTCTTCTGGTGACAATTCTTTGTTTAGCTCTGTACCCCATTTTTGGATAGGGTTATTTGGTTCTTTGGGTTCTAACTTCTTGAGTTCTTTGTATATATTGGATATTAGCCCTCTGTCGGATGTGGGGTTTGTGAAGATCTTTTCCCAATTTGTTGGTTGCCATTTTGTCCTTCTGACAGTGTCCTTTGCCTTACAGAAACTTTGTAATTTTAAGAGGTCCCATTTGTCAATTCTTGATCTTAGAGCATAAGCTATTGGTGTTCTGTTCAGGAACTTTCCCCCTGTGCCCATGTCCTCCAAAAAACGTGGTATAATTATACAATGGAATACTACTCAGCAATTAAAAATAATGAATTCATGCAACTTGTAGGCAAATGGTTAGATCTGGAAAATATCATCCTAAGTGAGTTAACCCAATCACAAAAGAATACACATGAAATGCAATCACTGATATTAATGATCCCAGAAGCCCTGAATACTCAAGGCACAATTAGCAAGTCAAATGATTCCCAAGAAGAAGAAAGGAGAGGACCCTGGGCCTGAAATGATTGGATCCAGTTTTGTCGGAGAGTACTAGAACAGAGAAATGGTGGGAGGGGGGGTGATTGGGGAATAGTTGGGGGGGAGAGGACTTATGGAATATATGGTGGGGGGGAGAACTGGGAAAGGGGAAAGCCTTTGGAATGTAAACAAAGAATATAGAAATAATAATAATAATAATAATAATAATAATAATAATAAATTGCATATGTTCTATTTGTGTTTCTTGGCCATTCATTAGATGTGCCTCTCAACATATGAGAGACCAAATGCAAATCTTTTTAAAAAAAGATATAAGATAAGATGGGATCTGTTTGCAATAGACAAGTAGCCTAAAAGGCTGGGATGGTATTGTCTCGGCACTAGAATGGCAGGGGAAGACGGAAAAAATGGAAAGGGAAGAATGTAACCCAGGCAAGGTGCTTTTCACTGTACCTCATCTTGGCCTTCTCTTTGATTTCCCAAGAGTACAGTGCTCAGGCATGAGTTCTGTTCTATATTCATGGTCTCATCATGACTAGCATGGTTAGAAAAGTTAAAGCAGAGACCCAATAGGATGTGTGATATAATCCACATAGCTGTACCTGTAAGGAAGCTAACAGGTGAGCCTAAGCCAGTTGTCCATGAACCTGAAGCAGAATAAACATTACTGAAATTTTTAGAAAATATTCTGGAATTAAGGTGCATTAAAAATTTTGAGGCCAGATTACTTGAATATGGGCATGCGCACGTGCGTGCCAACACACACACACACAGAGACACACACACACATCAGAAGTCCTTATTATTATTACCCCTCAGTGATTTTATTTTATTTCTCTATCAGCAAGCCTTGTTCTTAATAATAGAATAATTTTACTTTATGTAGTTTCTCTCTCTCTCTCTCTCTCTCTCTCTCTCTCTCTCTCTCTCTCTCCACCAAAATAAAAATATAGTATGCCAGTGTCATCTTTATCTTCAACCTCTAATGGATGCTAGAAATTGAATGAGATATGCTAAATTTTTATGATACTCTCTTTTTATAAAAATAAAAGATAAAAAGTTTTTCTTTAAAAAACAAAAAGAAGCAAATAAAAAAATCCATAGTGTTTTAATTAAGGAAGAAGAATGGGATGGTGACAGAAAGATATTTGGTAATATTAATTCATGTATTGTGTTTAGCATTTTGTGCTTGTGTAGAGAATTTGTTAGGGATGCCATCTGAGAATTTGATTTCATTTGTGAGCCTACTCACATAAACAGACTGTCCTAGCAAATTAAAAGGCAAACATCAGATACAAGCAATTCCCAGAAACATTCTTAAATCAGGAAGGGCTGAGTCTTTCACCACTGTTGAACACAAAACACAGTCCTACACTTTTAACCAAAGAAACATTTTGGAAAAAATAAACTGCACATGACTTCAGAAAAGAATGATGAACATGAGTTCCATCTGCTTTGAAGTCCTTTCATTCTGTTAAGAAGGGAATTCTGAACTGCCTGTAATTCTGGATATTCTGGATGTGGTTTCAAGAGTCAGTTTCCTTTCTCCTTATGTTTACCAGTGCAATAATTCCAAAATATTTGCTATTCTATGTTAAGGGAAATGTTTTAGTTTTTTTCTTTTCTGAGATAAACAGAAATCTATAATCATAGAATTCGAGAATTTTAGTTCAATATTTTATGTATCTCAAGACCTTCATTTGCAGTCTACCCTGTTTTCTGAATATAGGACCTCAGTCTTCAGAACCTTGGTCCTTGGGGAAGCTTCGAAAACATCTGAATATTTTTAACAATGCATAGTTAACTTACACTTGTGTTTAAGGCATCAAGCCATCAAAGGAATGTGCTCTACACAAAGCCAAGAGTTAAGACAATTTGTTTTTAGACAGAGGGTTGTTATGTAGCCCAGGCTAACCTAGAAATGATGATCTGATACTTCGGCACCAGTGTGCTCAGTTAGCTCAGACAATAAACATGTACTACCACATCCAACTTCTGACATGGATACTAGGAAAGCTTTCTACAAAAAAAATGGAGTGAAAGAGCTATTAACTTCCCCTTGGCATGGTTTTAAAAATCAATTTTAACCTCCATCAGGATGAGAACACAGAGTTAAGACAACCCTACATCCCCAGTGCAATAGTGTTCCTTTTCAATTAATTTGACAATCAACTTGCCTAAATTTAATGCAGCAGAAAGTCAAGACTTCTGACCACAGCTAGTCAACTTGTTTGCCCCTATTCTCATTTCAACTGTGCTCCCCTTTCTGAACTTTGTTCTCAAGAAACCTTAGCAAGACTGTTGAGCTTTTGTCATATCGTATCACTGTGACGATCAATAAGGAGATGCAGTAGATAGATGTAACACGTTAGCTGATGAGAACTGATATCAAATATTGAGAGACTTCCAATATCATGTCCGTAGCAGCAGATGGATGTTCAATTATTGATGATGGAATCTCTCCCAACTCTTCCATTTCTTTTTATTATTTTTATCTTTTTTTGGTTTTTTTTCAAGGAAATTTACTATGTCTTCCTCATTGCTACAATTTTCTGAAACAAATTGCTTCACAGGATTTCCTTTCAATGCTTTAATGCTTTGGCATTATCTACTGCTTCAAAAACAAACTCAAAATTTAAGACATATTAGGGAAAACTTTGCTAATGTTCTATAGGTCAAAAACTTGAGTAAAATTGAGAGCAGACACTTCTCTTAGTCATTCTGATACATACTTCTGGTTGTTTCTGTCAGCATGAAAAGACCTAAAGATACAAGTACTTGGAGAAGGGATGACACGGGTGTCTGAGAGCAGCCTACCTCTGAATCCATAGAATCCATAGTGATGTCCACTCGTTCACTCATTCATTTCTAGTGCGATCCCTCTGCTTTTCACCCCCTTTTAAATCCAGCTAAAGGTAATTTTAATGACTTGTATTCATAAAGAACCATATTTTAATTTTGTCAATACGGTCTGTGGCTCTCTGTGCTTTTCTTAATGATTTCTGCCTGGTATTATTTTCTTCTATTGTTTTTATGCTTGTTTTGTGTTTCATTAACTTCTGAACACAGAAATAAATCTATGTGACCAATTTCTGCAACTCTGGTTGTCTGATATACACATATGAAGCTTCAAACATTTATTTAAGTACTGTGCTGTCAGTGTGTCCAATATTCTCTCATTGCTATGTCTTTGTGTTTATTCACATCAAATTCCTCACTTTCCCTTGTTCTCATTTAAGGCAGGGACAATATAAAAGTATGCTGCCTAATTTCCAAACACTTGAAGATGTTATAGAGGCCTTTCTTTAAAATATATACAATTATTTTACTATGTGCTTTCCAGTTTCATAGTTGTCTATATTTGCAAAGATAAAATAGTTAGAATCAAATGCTCTAAACCCACTGCTGAATTGGCTTAACTAAGTGAAGCCAGCCTGTATAGTCTACTTTAATATTATATTGTTCTGAAATATCAAGGAAATACTTCAAGGTTCTTTAAAAGCTGGTTAAATGAGAATGAAAAGTTGCCTTTGTGTTTAGTCATCTTGGTTAGTCTCCATTATAGTCTTCATTTAGTCAGCAATAAGGCCAACAAGTGTAATTATTAGCAGCATTATCTAAGGCCACAAGCCTTTAGTGGAGCCTCACTTTAATAGGACTCACTACATGTGTTAGCTTCTGAAATTGCTTGTTTTTTCTGCACTCATATTTCCCATAAAAAAAACATAGGACCTTCACAGTAAATACTCCAATATTCTGAAATTTTCTGTTGATGTCATAAAGTTGCCTATGAAAATATAAATGGTAGATAGTTATCAAGTCCCATGCAGTCTCCTCTCTGTGATCTGTGACAGCTTGTTACATATAACATACTAGTGCTTTAAGGAGAATTTTATTTCCTAATATATTTATATTCTTGACACATTTTAGATTATTTTAATTTAATACTTTGTCTTATATTTCCTTTGATTCTGAGACCCTCCCTCTTCGCATGGTCTCAATAGTTACATATTATAACTACTGGTCTAGTTTTCCAACATTTTCCTTCCTCTCCCTACTTTTTATGTATTTTTATATTATTTATTTTTCAAGGAAAGCAAGTACATTACACATTGCCAGAAACTGAGGGAATCAGTTTTCTCTTTCCAGAGTGTTGGTCTCAGGAGTGGAACTAAGGTAGTCAAGCTTAGTAGCAAATGCCTTCTCCTTCTGTACAGTCTCCTAAGCCTTCTGTACTCTCTCTCTAAATAGAGAGCTGGCCTTTTCTGGTTCATTTTGAAACTCCTTAAAGGCACCCATTTCTCTTTTCCAACTCTGGTACTTTTAAATTATGTGACTTCTGTCACATCAAATTTCTAGATTCAAGGACAGAGGATAGTGATGGTCAATTTCTAGACTGAATTATTGACTTTCCATAAGATTGCAATAAAAACAAAAGATTAAGAGAAACGGTATGGGTATACACATATGCTGCCAGTTCCTAGGAAGGCTAAAGAGAGAGAAACACTTAAATTTGAGAATAGTGTGGGTAACACAGAATAAAATGGTTGCTAAAATAATAAATGAATGAAAGAAAGAGGAAATGAATGAAGGAAAGAGAGGAAGAAAGATAAAAAGGAATGAAGAAACAGTAATGATAATAAATAATGAGGCAAACTGACTTAGTCATATTTCTTGTATCCTACATACTGATTGATGGCATATACTTTCTGTATCTTCTTGTTATGAAATAATGGTACACTGCAAATAGCCATAGGTCCTCACTGAGGTATAACCATAAGCTTTTCCTGTTCATGTTTGCTAGAGTTTCTTCCTCGCCCGCGGAAGCACCCATAGTGACTTGGCTCTGCGTTTCCTTCAGGTAGGCTCTCCTGGCCACATCCTCACAGCAAAAGCAAAGACTTGGAAAATGAGAATCCTAGTTGTGTGAGGACTACAGTTTCTATTTGCTGGTAGCCTGTCTCTCAAGACCCCACTGATCAAAGCAAATCACATGATTAAATCGGGGTTGGAAGAACTGCATTCCAGTTGGAAATACGCTGAAGAGTCACATGAGAACCTAAAACCAGTGAAAATGGAGAACCAGAACAATTATTCCTGTCCTCATACAATTGTCCCAAGAATCAAGCTCCAAGAAAAAGAGGTGAAAAAAAAAAAACAACCATGAAATTGGCTTTTTAAAAAAATTGCATAAAGTTCTGTCAGTGAAAGGAAGCACATGAAATTTAATTTGATGATGGGAAACAAGGTAATTACTTGAACATATCGCTATAAATGTTGAGACATATCCATTGTCAATGGAGTACACAAACTGAAAGGATGATCTCCAGGATTAGCCAGCCTGGGGTCCAGTGCAAGATCAGTTAGTTTATTGTCCATGTGACACTGCCAATTTTAGTTAATCCTTTAAGTTATAGTACTTTATTTACAAACTTTGGATAATACACAGCTGCTTCTGTAGACCGTAGTGTGTATATGAAGTACTTACTTCTGTGTATGTGACATCATTCCAAGCTAGGGTTTGGTGAGCTTTTAAGTAAAAGACCAAATTGTAAATACTTTAGGCACTTCCAGCCAACAAACACTGCTATAATATTTAATCCCTCTGTGGTAATACAGAAACAGTCACAGACAATAAGAAAATAAACGGACATGGGCCAGACTAAGTTCATAGACCATAATTTGCCAATGTTCATTATAATTTTAGTTATAGTTATAGTTAACTGATGTTAAGTTAACTATAACTTTTGTTTTTAGCAGTTTTAATTCTCTTTCAAATTCCCAGTGAGTGGATATAATATTCTTATTTCTTTAGGCTTATTTTTTTATGTCTCACACAAGTGGCAGAAATTGGGTGCTTGATAATTGATACTGCAAAATAACTACGTTTCAAGCATGTACAAACACCAAAGTGTTAGGAGAATGACTGCTGGTGTCTTGAGGTCATGTTTGCTTATCCTTTCTTTTCTACCCACCCAAGGAGTCAGAAGAAAATGCTAACTACAAGTTAGAAAGGAATCACAGCTTTTAGCATAGACCATCCCAGTAAGCCATCAGATGTTTTCTCCCACCATAGACTCCACTATGCTTCCTTTTCACCTTGCAGAAGTCCTTTGACTTATTCAAAGCATCAACAGACCTTTTTTATTTTTTAAAAAATCTTCATTATCTCCCCACACTCTCTAGACAGGACATTACACGTTTCCTTGTCTGATAATTTTACTTTGAACCTAATGGAAGGGTGTGTTCAGTTTATGATCCCCTAAGTGTTTGAGCTTGGACAATTTATGTGACTCACTGAGCTACTGATGAGGAAAGCCATGTATAATGTTTGATGAAGAGGATATCCTGCCCTACCCTATCCTCATCCCTGCCTTCACACACCCATCACGCAACTCAGCTGCTTCAAGAAACACACCCTGATGGGATTTATCCTCTGCCACAGCGTTCTATTAACTTCTACACTTGCAAGTTTCACAGGGCATGGGAGAAAGCCCCCACCTTCTCAACTTTCATTCTCTTTACAGACTAAATAAGATAATGAAAATGAGAAAAAAAATCCAGGTTGAGAGAAAATGGGAATCAATACAAAATACCAAATTAATTTTATCATTCTACTGACCAATCAATGATTTTTAATTACTTTACATATTCTCTACATGTTTCTTTTAAAAATAGCTAAATTATGAGCAAATAACCCTAGTCTAGCAGTGTTCCTGCATGTGTGTGTGTGTGTGTGTGTGTGTGTGTGTGTGTGCACATGTGCACGCGTGCACGCACGTCTTTCTGTCTATTGTGCATGGTGCATTAGGGAGTGGGGAGGATCTAATATAAACACATTTAAAAAGCACTGTATCTTAATTGAGGTCAAGTTAGCACCACTTAACTGATATGAGCCATGTGGTAAAAATAACTGCTCAACTTGTTTAAAAGCAGAGCTTCCGATGTTGGCTGCCAACACAGATTCCATCTCTTGAAGCAATAACAGTGATCTGATAGCTGAGACATTAGGAATGGGTGTTGATGAAAAGATTTCCATGTATTATTTTCATTAGGCTTCCTGTTTGCCTCATCAATGCTTGATGAGCTTAGGTGCCAGAAGGCTAGAGATTGCTTTGATGGAGCATCTTGTAGATTTATTTCCTCTCCAATCTGATGATGTTTCACCTCAGTGATATAACAGACTGCAATTAGGAACAAAAAGGTTGGGATGTGCGTAATCACACATGCCCCCAGAGACACGGCTATGAGGCAAGCTGAGATAAGCTCCAGTCCATCTGTCGTCATTGTCTTCCAAGTTCATGCACGATGCCACCCACCTCTGTAATGATATTCTATTTTCAGGGTTTCTCAGATAGTTATCTTTGTTCCACTATGAGAACAGGGCATTCCTTTTCTGCTCTACATTGGTAGCTTCTGTCTTCACTTGCTTGTGGTTGAAGGTATGCTACCCTGATTTGCCTCATCCTAAAATCTGAGCAGTGCCATATACTTAGGCTTCTCAACTGCAGTATTTTTGACACTTTGGGTTGGATACTTCCATTGTGGAGGGTGCTTGCACTGTTGTAGTAGCTTTGACCTCTGCCAACAACCCCACGTAAGCACAATTAAATATATTAATTAAATTAATCTATCTATCTATAGGTAGGTAGATAGATAGGTAGTTTTAAATATATACCAGAAAAGTTTTTTTTTTTTAATAAAAAGAGTCATAATGGGAAAAGCTAAGCAAAGTCAAATATATCAGATGTCTTTGCCTTCTCTACCAAAGAGGCAAAAACTAGTAAGATTCTACTTTGGTTAGTTAAAAATGAATTTTAAAAAAAAAAAAACTTTGTTACCTCAAAACCTGTAAAGTAATGTTACAGTATTTTTTTATTTAATGTCAATATTGAAAACAATCATTATTATTATGCTCACAATTATGCTCAGGACATCCATGGCTTTCTAACTAAAAGTATTTCAAAGAAGACATGATTACTTCTTTCCCCAAAAATGTACACAATTGAGTTTGATAAATTCCAGGTCACTGACAAGAGCGATTTTAGTAGCATGGGTAATAAATTCTTTGCTGGTACGTGTTCCAGAGAGGATAGGTGGAAGAAAGCAAATACTGACAGTCTTTGAAAATATTATTTCTCAATACACTGAAGCACAAAGTACTTGTATTATAGAGCAAAACCAAGATCGTTCTGTGCAGTGGTGCATTTTTTAATATGAGGTATAGTATATATCTGTTGGGAATGATACTGAAGGTAGAAAACTTAATTTAGGTCATTTGTGAGAGAAAGTTTGGAACAATCACGTGGGTTGTAAAAGGGGTGAAAGAACACATTTTGCAAGACAGAAGGTTGGACTGGGATAGAAAAAGATAAATCAGCTCAAAACATGAGTGAAAGAGAAGGCAGATAGCCACAGATAGTGTCAAAAGAGTTGATAGCAGGGATGGGGTAGGGTAAATTTTCTTTCTGCTCTTTTTATTATTGTTATTGTTGCTGCTGCTGCTGCTGCTGCTGCTGCTACTGCTGCCACTGTTGCTGCTGTTGCAATGAAATAGGAGTGTAATGAAAAGACAAAGTCAGGCAGTTTGTGGAAGAATCATCAACATGACAGCGTGTTTTTCTTCAGTAACCTGGATATAAGGGCAGAGAAGTTGGCGGCTTAAACGGGGCTAGAATTGGCGAAAGGAAGGAAGGAAGGAAGGAAGGAAGGAAGGAAGGAAGGAAGGAAGGAAGGGAGGGAGGGAGGGAGGGAGGAAGGGAAAGAAAGAAAGAAAGAAAGAAAGAAAGAAAGAAAGAAAGAAAGAGAGAGAGAAAGAAAGAGAAAAAAGAGAGAGAAAGAAAGAAAGAAAGAAAGAAAGAAAGAAAGAAAGAAAGAAAGAAAGAAAGGTGAGGAGAAAGAGAACAGCATGAAGTGAAGCAGTCTAGGTGAGGAGAGAAAACACCAGTTGCATGATGAAAAGTTGTATGAACAGATGAAACCAAGGAATCACATGGTATTCAGGTATTTAATGTTCCTTTAGAAACATGGGGTGATGCTGGAAGAAATAGAAATCTTCACCTAAAGCAAGTGAAGAGATAGCCCTTGCCGGAAACCCTGAGTGTGTTCAGGGTCAAATTAATCAACTACTTCATCTTAAATACATGAACATTGGATCCTGCACATCATGAAACAAGGCTAATAACTCACTGAAAAGGCGTGTGCATCCTTCTAAATGTCACACTTCATCATGCCCTTAGAGAAAATCCTGTAACAATTCTACCCTTTTTTCACTGTACTAATTTCCAGAGGAGGAAATTCCTGATGAGGGATTGGATTTCAAATCCTTCCATTGCCCCGCTTCATACTCCATACTGGAAGTGACCCTGCGTACATGCCATAAACTTTGATTACAACTCCTATAAAAATTCATCTCACCTATGTTGTGGGTAAGTGTCTGTGACCTGGACACCATACACTCCCTAAAGTTCTGAGATTAAACACTGAGGTCTATCATGGCTTAGGTGATATTTTAAATTATATTAATTTATTCTTCATCCTCTCCTGCTTTCATTTGTCGATGAATTAAGTTACTAAATAAACTGATAAATAGCTCTCCCCTCTGAGGCAGAAGCCAAGCTAAGGATTCAGCCTGGAGACTAAACAGATAATAGTTGTACCCGATGAGAAGGAATTAAGGTTGGAGTGGTAGCATTGATTACAAGGAAAGAGATGATCCATGAAGGAGAGTTCTCAGTAATGCGTCAACAATGCAAGGACAGTGGCATAAGGTGACATAAGGCACATTTATGGACGTTTTCCAGAAAGTGAGGTTTCCTTCTAGTTCAAGGGAAATGTAGCAGATGGTTTCAGAATAAAGATTCTGTACAAATGCCAGTAATCTCTGATACCTGTATTAATAATGTCACCACTCAACACTTTGCTCACCTTTCATTTTAAAATGGTATTATTACAATGTATGATATTTTTCTAGAAGAAGTAATTAAAATTTGGCAAGAAACTAGAAACAATGACTCTGGGTTGTACCTCTTAAGTTCAGTTAAGCACCTTCGGTTTCTATGCTCAGTTGTTTATCGGTATCGAGGTAGTTATTTAATTACCTACTTGGTTTAATGAAGTCACTTATTACTGTCAAGGTAGCCATAATCAAGGGCATAATACAAATCAAGTATGAAAACAATGAAAATTAATTCATCAGCCAACATGAATGCTTATTGCAAAGGAGACATTTAGTTGTTTGGGGCCTAGAATGGAGATTAGCTTGCGATGACTTTCTGGCTTGGAGTCAATAATCTATTATCTCATTTTGAAATAAAATAAATCTAGTAAGAAAAACTCATTGAACCATTTGTTTTGCAGACACAGTGAAGGGGGTGTATTTATTCACCCCTTAAAACACCTGGAAAAACAAATTACTGAGGCAAGACAGAATGTGCTATATTGTTATTGCATGCATTAAGCTCCATTCTCCACTGAATTTCTGTTCTCCTGTAGATTTTTAAAGAGCAAGGTTTGGAGTTGCCTGGTCGTGTTATTTAGCAGAGAAGTCATTTCCTTTACATTAGAATACATGGTAATCAAGCAGAAGGCTTAGAGAATGCTTACTTAAAAGTTTAAGAATAAATGGATTTACTTTGAGTTTTTCTTTGCCTATTTGTTTGTTCTCAAAAAAGAGAAAATGAGAAATATAGACAGAAAATTCTTAAAATGGTAGTTTCATAAGAATTTTAAAACCATCAAATTGATATATATGATCATAAAGGCAAGTTACCTACAATACTATCTATATGTACTTTTTATCATTATTATTACAATTATTACTACTGCTGTTATTATTGTTGTATTTTACACACACACACACATACACACACACACACACACACACACACACACACACACTCACACATATATATATCAACCTAATAACAGAACACTCTGAGAAAGGTACTCCAAAGCATGATTATATGTTTTTGTTTAGAGCAGAGAATTGTAGTACAAACACACTTAACATAATAAAATAAACATATTCCAAAAGATTGTGGTAGTTGTAATGATAAAAATAAGAGTTAGAAGATATTTTGGAATAATAATCCTTGGCTACAATAATTAATAAGAACAGCATCAGTGCCTGGCTGAGTAGATGTTACTCTGTGACTAATCTCAATATCAGTTGCTAGACAGAAGCCCTTGTAGAATATTCTTACACATTTTGTATAAGGATACAGTGGTTGTATGTAGGCTCATGTCTCTGATAGCCTTTTTATGATAATCACTATCAGGAATTCATAAAAAAATACACTCTATAACTTTGTTTCTTCCTCCTTCTGCTCCTCTTTCTCATTTTCCTCCTTGTTTTTCGGTTTGATACAGGTGACTCCATTTGATTCTGATCACTTCTACACTTCTTTCACATGTACTAATAATTATCCATGAAGTAAGTGAGAGAGGTCCTATGATTACATCAATAGAGAGTGAGGAAAACAAGGCTTAGAGAAAAGAAGAAAAGGGCGCCAGCGAAATATCTAAGCTGGTAGATGTGTTTTTGCTGACTATAAACACCTAAACCCACGACCCACACTGTTAAAGAAAATAACTAACTCCTGCAGTTTGTCATCTGACTGCCACACACATGCCCTGGCAAGCATGCTCACACTCACACGCATGTGCACAAGCACACAAGTCAAGTGAATATGATTTTGTCGTATTTCTCATTTCCATCCAATGTCTGTTTATCCTGTTCCCCTTCCTCAATTCCTCTAGATCTGCCCCACCTGCCTCTTTACTGAACTTTGTTTTTATTTTCTTTTGCCTTGTCTCTCAGATCACCCCTGAGAATGAGAAAAATGAAAGTCAAAGAAAGTGTAAAAGCAAAAAGAAGAAAAAAAGAAAAAAGGAAATATAAAAGGCCTAAAGGAAACAAAATGGTCGCCCACAAATAACAAATAGCAACAAACCCCGTTCTGTACTAACAGGCATATGGCCTACCCTTAGTATGGCTGATATGCCCAGTGACATGCCCTTAGGGGGGGAAACTGATTTTCACTTTGCCAGCAGTGTTCACGGCCCTCCTCCCTCCTGTCCTCCAAGTCCCATTCTCACATCCGCCTCCTCAGAGAACAGAAAGCGCCCATGGGTACCAACCTGCCTCTGGCACATCAATTCACAGCAGGTCTAAAAGCATCTTCTCCCACTCAGGCCAGACAATGCAGCCCAGCTTGCAGAAGGGGGTCTAACTTCAGGAAAGAGAGTCAGAGATAGCCCCTGTTCCAACTGTTATGGGGACCCCCCAGGAAAACCAAGCTGCACAACTGCCACAAATGTGTGGGGAGCCTAGGTCCAGCACCGGCAAGCCCTTCGGTTGTTGGTTTAGTCTCTCTGAGCCTCCACGGGCCGGGTTAGTTGACTCTGTAGGTCTCCTTGTAGTGTCCTTGACCCGGCTGGCTCAGTCCTTCCCCACACTCTTCCACAAGACTCCCTGAGCTCCACCTGATATTTAGCTATGGGTCTCCACATCTGTTTCCATCAGCTGCTGTAATGCTCGGCTGCGTTCTGCAAGAATAGCAGAGTAATAATGTCAGGAGTGGTCTCTCTCCTATTGAGTGGTTCTCAAGTTGGGCCAGTCATTGGTTGGCCATTCCCTCCTTCTCGGCTCCATCTTTATCCCGCACATATTGTAGGCAGGACGAATTTTGGGTTTAAGGGTTTGTGGGTGGGTTGGTGTTTCCCCCCCCTCCCTCCACTGGAAGTCCTGCCAGACTACAGGAGGTAGCTTCTTCAGGTTCCATATCTCCAGCTGCTAGGAGTCTCGGATAGGGTCACCGCCATAGACTTCCGAGATTAGCCCCATTGCCTTGTTCAATAGACTTCCATCTGTGAGGCATAGGGATGAACATACAAATTAAAAAAAATCCCAACAAAATGAATGGATTAAACTCCCCTGTCACAAACTTGACAAACAATGTACTTCTTTCTTGAAGCTCTGAAACACTGAAAGAAATAATGTAGATATGGAGAATTGATGAGATTTGGATCCCTGACATTTGAATAGCAACCATTAAATAATCTGCTTTTGAGGTTGTACAGTTGGGTAATAATACAATAAGGAAGTCTTCTTCTGAGTCACATTTGTTACTTAGTTCCATAACTTTAAAATCCCCCTTTAAAATAAACTTCTCCAAAGTTTTGAGTAAGAAATTTTGATATTTTGGTGAACCATATTTTTAATACAGTATTTATCATGGATGGCAAAATTGATTAGGTGTAGGTAGGTCATCCTAGTAAAGGTGTGGTCCAAATAAGATACAGTTGGTGCATCTAATCTCCAACTGGAGCTCTGTAAGACGCTTTAGGTTTAAACAGGCTATAGGTCCAACTGATTGGTTATTGTATAGAAGGGTTGGTGCTCAAGGGGATGGGGTAACATAGTACTGGCAGTAGTAAGACCCTGAAGTTACTACTGGTAATGCAGTCAGAATTACTAGTATGGGTCATGGCATTTATGTGAAGAACAATTCATTTAAAATGTCAAAGCAGAGGGTACCGTGAGGTCACAGGATGGAACGCTGCTGATGGAACCCAGGTATGTTAAATCATGAAAGACATGTGGTTTGCATTTTGAGGATGTAAGACAGTCCGCATCTTTTAATGTTTTCCCCTTCGATATTTTCCCTATGAAATGTGGCATTTGACACAGCAGAATAGTTTGGGCAGGCAAAGCACGAGCAGAACTCCATTGCCTACAATTAGCTTTAACAAAGCACACATCTCTCTCCAGGCCCTCCTCCCTGGTTCCTAGAAATTTCAGGTCCAGAAAGAGATAGAGAACCATGAAGCTACCTGTCTCCTTAATTAATTGAGTTCACATGAAAAATGGAGGAGAAAAGTGACTTTCATATTCAAGTAGCAAAGGTGACATCAACAGTCATTTACAGATAATTGCATTATAATAGAGAACACTGATACAAATGAATGAAAAACCATGAAAATTAGATTGAAAAATCAATGGAAATGCAGGTACAAGGGCAATGGGTAAATAGAAAAAAAGGGTATGCTAATTTCCAACTGAGGAAATCATAGAGAGGGAAGATATTAAGCTTTTTTGTTCTATTTTAGTTATTAAGCTTTTAGAGAGTTAGCAAACTTACGCAGGTTTAACCTATTTATTTACTCCACAATCAATTTAATCAGTGAATATTTTGAATTTCCATGCTATACAAATTATATTATAGGTGCTACGCTACACTAACGGGTTATGCAATTATGTGGTAGAGTCACACTTACAATAATAAATAACACATTACATATGAATTAATATGTGCTGTAAAAGAAAATCAAAGGGCCATATAGAAGGTATGATAAAAAAAAAAACTAACTGTAAACTACCGTCTCAGAGAATCAAGTGTTTTCACATCTGATATATACTATGTTATGTCTAAATCATGAATCGATGGCTGGGGAGACGTAAGGATGCCTGAGAGGCTCACATCTGGAAAACTTCAGAGACAGTCAAGCCCAGCTTCCCCAGCTATCTGTGGAAAATGGAGCAGAACCCATGTATGAGAGATTTCCAGATCTATACCCAGGCCATGTGCCTATAGTATAACGTTCTTTAATAGTCTCCAGAGTTATACACTGGATTCAAATGAATCACAGATAGCAAGTATATCCTTGTTGTTTGTAAGTTCAGTTCGGGGTGATGTAGAATGGAGACTCTAAAAGCTTAAGTGCCATGTGAAATTGGAAAGGGAATTTGCAGCATGGCTGAGACTATAGTCTGAGATTGTTAGTTTTTCTGCTCTTACCATGTGATGAGTTACAGAGTCCTTCTGGTATATTTGGAAATCGTTCTAAGTGTTTCAAATTCAAAATGACCATAGCTTAGAACAGAATTCAGGTGAACAGTCATCACTATTCAATCGGTGATAATTCAAGACTTGTTTCTTTGTGATGTGATATATGAGATACAAAAATGTTTTCATTTTAAGTATTAGAGAGATAGTCTAATATTTACTGAAAGCCTCTTTTTATGTGGTGCATAATATATCATTCTTTACCTTGGGTTCAGCTAGGGGCAACAGTGAAAAAACATACTCCTGGTTTGTACTTCAAGTTGTTAGTCATTCATGACAGTGTATTAGAGTCACAGGATTGAGAAAAGCATATAATGTTATTATACGAAATAAGAAATAACCAAATATAAGAGCCTCATTTTCATCATCAATAATATTAAAAAATCCAAACTGTATTATGTCTCCTTATTTTCTGGTCCTATGAGAACTGGAAAAGATTGCTGACTATATTATGATATGATTTATCTGTGTTCAGGGACATAAAAAGATTTTTTTTCCTGAAAAAAGACATTAATTAAGCATAGTGGAGATATCTTAAATATTACAAACTGATTTATGATAAGTATTTTATGAGCCATTACAGAGAATATTGGCATGTAAACAAAGGAAGTGAAAATTCGTTGTTTCCTGTTTTATCAGCCAATCAATATTAAAAACCAACTTACATAAACATTGAATGAAATAGTACATGGAACTATTTAAAATTTTGCTTTTGGACTTTTAACTTTATATATGTTTGTAAATGGCTATAACTTATTTCTCATATTAGTTCTGATATAGTTAATCCCAAATGATGGATATTATTAAGCTCAAATCATTTGGGAATAGTCAACTGTCTAAAGATTAGTGGCTACTGAGTTGTAGAGCTTCCTTGTATAATTTTTTAAATAACCCATTATCAAATACATTGTTTGTGTTGTCTCCCATTCCATGGGTTGGTAGACTGATTCTTCTGCTGTGCACACTGTTTCTAGGTTGCTATGACCCCACTTGTTTATCTTTCCTATAGCAGAGTGTGGGGGTTTTTTTATATCCAAAATTCATTCCCATGAGCAACTTTTGTAGTAGTTTAAGTTTCATGTTTTACATTTGAATTTTAAGTCTCTGTACATTGATATGTATAGATGGTAAAGAAACCGAGCTAATATTTTGCTAGGAAAAAAAAAGGGGCATACCAAAGTACAAAAACAAATGACCAACAAATTCATGAAAAGGTATTCAACCTCATCAGGGAAATAGAAATCAAAACTATGGTGAGATATACTCTTAAACTTGTTAAGATGTTTATTATGAAAAGGATGTTTAAAAATGTGAGTGCTGATGAGGGTGTAGGGTAATGAAATCCCCTCTGCATTGTTTGTTGAAATGTAATACAGAATACTAATGTGTGGGGTAGAGTACTTGTCTAGCAAGCATGAAACCCCAGGTTCAAGTCCCCATACTGCTAAATAAATGAACAAACAAATAAGTCAACTACTAAAAGTTCCAGCGATCTCATTCTACATACTCACAGCTATTAAAATTATAATAAACAATATTTAAAATCACACTCAGGCACTCTTCACAATAGCTAAACTACAGAAACAAATGTCTAATGGGTAAAAAAAAATGAGTATATTCATGAATTCAGGTGCTTAGATATTATTCGGCACCATGAAAGAAGGAAATTCCCCCAAGTTTTAGCAACATGAATGAAATTGAAGGTGATTACATGACCTGAAGTCAGTCAGTCATAGAAGGAGAAACACTGTGTGGTCCCATTTACATGAGAACTGAGTAATTGCCAGTTTTACAGGAGCAGAGAAAAGAATAATGGTTTCCAGGGTAGAGAAAATGAAATGCTGCTGTTCATTTCAGTTTTGCTAGATGAGTAAAGTATAGAGAATTGTTCCTCCCAGTGCCTACAGTTTATAGTCCTGTACTGTGTACTTGAAAACCCTTTAAGCTGGCAACTTACTGTGCTCCAATCATACAGACAGACACCAAGGGAAGCAGGGAGTGTGGCTGAGTCCCTTACTTCAGCTGTGGTGACAACGGCACTGATTCAGAATGTGTTCAAACTCAACCTGAACCGGTCACCTGGCAAAGGAAAAGGTCAGTGTATTTGAAGTCTGCTTCAATAAAACTGTCCTTAAAATGAAATTGTTGGTAGAGCCGACTGCCTCGAGGAAATCCTATCAACAGGCTTAAACTGTTCAGTGTTTGAGAACGCTAATGAACTAGATGAAATATTCAGATGTTGCTAGCAGGGAGTATAAATAATGTTTATTTATTTATTTTATTTGTATACATTTTAACTAAAAATATAATTAATTCCTTTTCTCCTTCCTTTTTTCTCCAGCCCATCTCAAGTCCCCTCTCTCTAACTCCTCCTGTCCCCGACACTCACAGTAATAGTCTATTTTTTATTATTGCTACATATTCATAGATATGGATGCATAAATATACACATAGATATGGATGCATAACTATATAAATGCAACCTGATGGCGCCTCTCTTTTGTTAGACGTGTGTACATAGTTCCTGGACTTGCATGTTTGTAATTGATAACCAGTTAGTGGACTCAACCTTGACAAAGGCTAATCTCCCTCTCCCTATGGCTTAGAAATGGTGGCCCGAGTCCAGCCTGCTACAGGGCTAGGACCACGCTCATGGAGGTGGAAGAGGGAAGTTTGATTGAGCGGCTGTGAGAAGCCACAGGACCCCACTCCAAGGGTGGGGAAGCAGAAGCACAGTCTGAGGTCTGCGCGGAACTACTGGGTGCTGGCTCATGGGTCCCCAGGCTTCATGGAGGCTTGGGACGACAGGTTCTCACTCTTGGGGACCTCAGATGCTGCTCGATGCCTCCGAAGAACTGAGAACAGGCTGGAAGCCTGCAGACTGGCTCTAGCCAGGGGCAGAAGGGAAGGGGGCAAGGAAAGAGGGCGGGGAGAGATCAAGAGTACAAGAGAGTCTGTGGCTTGCTTGGACCGCAAGCTCAGCTTCGTGGAAACTGTCTGGGAAGGCAGAGGGGCCTCCAGTGTAAGGTTAAACATGGCTCTTTAGAAGAAGAGCTGGTCCATTGCCCCAGCCCGATGAGAAGAGGCAGTCTATGGTTTTAAAGCACTTATTGTCATAGCGGAGAGTCGTGATGAGTGAAACCACACCCCATTTTCTCAGGTTGGGCCTGAGGTTAAATACCTTTTGCAGGGAGTAGTGTCTGAGATGGAGAGCCTAATTGGCTAAGCCCATCAGGGCTATAGGTAGCTCGTTAAAACGGAGATCTGTCTTGATGGCCACAGAATTATGGAGAGCTGAGACCTCTTGTGTCAGGAGCCTGTTGTCTAGGAGCATGGCAAATGCCTTCAGCCCCGTGCAGGACTAGCTCCTGCTGGATCACCAGAGTTTAGACTTAGCTCAACCAGAAAGCAAGCTGCCTTTCACGGCCCCGCATCTCCCTCAAGACAGTTGTCTGTAGTTTTTTAGTTTTTGTTTTGTTTGTTGCTTTTTCGATTTTTTTGTTTGTTTGGGTGTGGGACCCTGTGAGATTTTCTCCTTACACATTAGGATATCTATTGGCTCTGCCATCGTTTAGATCTCTTCCACACAGCCATGAGAGGCTGTTCCACAGCAGACATGCTGGCGTTCTGGCGCTCGCTTTTGTGATGTTCCCTGAGTCGCTGATGCTATGACATAACGATGCCGTTGGTGGTTTCCTCCCCACTGTCTGTGGATCTCTGTATTGTGTCCAGTCGTGGTTTTCCCTGATGGACTTCATTTGATGTAAATAAAAGTTTCCTTGATAAAGGTGATAGTTGCACTTCTCTGTGGGTATGCCGATAGGATTTGGAATGCAGCTGATCTCCTAAAGTGGCAGTAGAGGTTTTTCCCTCCTGTTGAGTGGGCTTTAAGTCCATTTAAACAGTTATTGGGCGCCGCAAGCATGTGCATACTGCTGATTTCGTCTTTATGAATATACTGCCATGCTGGACATGGTTGTGGTTTATGGGTGACACAGCTGGGGAGGAGTGTTGATTTCTTCTCTCCCTTGACAGCTTACACAGTATTTTAAAGTACCATGGAAAGCAGCTTTCTGGTTAGATTCAGCTTGACTAATCTGAATCCTGTGTCCTAAACGTGTAGTGTCTCCAGCAATGAGAGCTTACCTTCAACCTCTGAGAGGAAGTCACGGGCAACAGCAACGGATTTGGGAGTCCTTCGGACGGACCTGAACAACCATTTGAAAGACGTCTCGTGCCTGGTACTGATGATTTGATTGGTCTATGACTCTTGTAGGGAGCATCGCTACCCTTAATGTCATAACTTGCTCTAATTCATCTTATATAATATGCACATACTTATAATTACTGTGTGTAATTTTAGGTAAATATAAATAAGTACTTCTTGGGAATTCAGTGTTTATTTTTTTTACCTCCTCCTTATGTTTGACCCCCATACCCCTCTGCAATTGAAAAAAAATAACACTTTCTGATCGCGTGCCCCCTCAAGTTACTCTGTGTTGTAAAATAAAGATTTGGAGCTAGGAACCACAGATGAGAGAGAACACTTTATTTATCTTGCTAGGTTTAGGTTGCCTCAGTCAATATTATCCTTGTTAGTTCCATCCATTTACCTGCAAATCTCATTATGTTATTTTCTTTACCCTTGAATATCATTCCATGGTGAACAGAAACCACATTTTGATTACCCATTCTTTAGTGAGAAGGCATTCAGGGTTTGGAATTTTGTTTTTATTTCATAGTTATTGTGACTAGAACAGGAGTGAATAATGCTGACTACGTAAGCAAGATGCCGAGACCTTTGAGCATATGCCAAGGAGTGATACAGATGGGTCATAGATAGATACGGTTTTAGCTTACTGGAGGTTCTATATTATTTAGCTTTGATGTGTTACAACTTACTGTGAAGTTCTATATGGCTACTACAATTTGAACATACAATGGAGAAGAGGCATCATCTTAAACAAGTGGGGCTGGAAAAAGTAGGTGTCCTCATGCAGACAAGTGAAATTAGACACATCTCTATAACTATGCACTAAAATGATCTCCAAGTAGGTCAAAGACTTAGACGTGAAACCTGAAACACTGAAAGGGCACACTATAAGATAAAGGTGTGGGAATAACGTTCTGACTAGGATCCCTTTTCCCTAAGAATTGAAACAAACAACTGACACATTGGGAGCCATAAGATTAAAAAGCTTCCATACAGCTAAGTAGACAGTTGAGTGAAGAAGACCTTCACAGAAAGGGAGAGAATCTGTCAGTTACACACCTGAGAGAGATATTAATGAGCCCAAAAGCCCTAAATACTCAAGGCACAATTAGCAAGTCAAATGATACCCAAGAAGAAGAAGGGAGAGGACCCTGGGCCTGTACAGAGAGATCTCAAAAGAAGAAATTAACAATGGCTAAGGAATGGCTCAAGAAGTGATCATCATCCTTAGCAGTCATCTATGTACATTGAAACTTTGTTAGGAGACCTTTTTTTTACACTCCAGATTTTATTCCCCTATCTGTCCACCCTCTAGCTGTTCCACATCCCATACCTCATTCCCATTCCCCTGTCTCCACCACCACCCCGCCCCCACTGCCACCAGGCCTCTATACTTTCTGGGGCTTCCATTCTCTTGAGGGTTAGGTGCATCTTCTCTGACTGAACGAAGACCCTGCAGTCCTCTGCTGTATGTGTTTTGGGGGCGTCATATCAGCTGGTGTATGCTGGCTGGTTGGTGGTTCATTGTCTGAGAGATCTTGGGGGTCCAGGCTAATTGAGTCTGCTGCTTTTAAGTTATATTGGTTTTAGGACAGAATTGGACTTCTATTATGCTGTATATAAATATATCAAAATTACGTTGCAATCTAAATATCTATCAGCTACTATTTTCCAATTGAGAAAATGAAACTTCTTTATACTATCTCTGGACAGTATTTGGTTTGGGTCACGTTCATAAAAGCAATGCTTGTGTTGTTCAGGAGTAATTAATATATAGTCCTTCCTACAGAGGAAGAAGCCTCCTTTTTTAAATTAAAATAATGAAGAAGAAAGCTACTAATAGATTCTAACATTTTTAAATTTTATATATGTTAAATTGACACAGTGAAATATTTAGATGCTCATGGCATTGAAGAAGAAATATCTCATGGGATACAATTAAGAAGTAAATGAGATACCATATATGTCTCATGGTAAGTATCTGCTACATAAAGTACTGAAAAAATGGTCACAATAATATTGACAATTTTGTTTTAATTTCTAATCTTTTATGATAAGTATGTTCAATTTAATGTCTAGAAGGAAGGTAGACATGAGGTAGACCTTGAGAGTGGGAAAAGGACAATTTTTAATTGCTTTTATAAATAGGCTTTTTGTCTACCTCATTGTACTTAAAAAATCATAATCATTATATATAATGTTTATATTATATATTAGTAATATATATATAATATATATTACTAAGCATATCAGGACATACATTTGGATTCCCCTAACACTTTCCTATACCAAGAAAATCAGAACTCTGATTTTCCACTCTGGACTCTCCATTAATATCATAATTCTTTTACAGAGTTACATAAATGATACTAGCAAAAAACAAGAAAGAAAAGCAATGTGGGCACTTACTAATCAAGCTGGAAGACACATTTTCATTGCCGCATTTGATAACTGGGGATTCTGAGAAGGGTTATGTATTGTTAACACCTGTGATGCTCCTATCTCATGGCATAAATGAATGAACAAGTAAATGTATATGAAAATCTAAAGACAGAAACTTAGCAAGCTGGGAATTAATTCCCCTTTAATGACTATGGTCTACTTCCTGTTTCTCCTTCTTCTAATTTTCAAACTTCATCTGTTTAATATTTCCCCTTTATATTCAGGAAAAGCAGGAGAAGGGGAGCAGGCTTAATGATAAAGAGGGAAGAAACTATAAGGTGTTTATTTTTCATGGCCTTTTTTCTTTACAAATCAAGAGGAGGATGCTGTCCGTTTTCACTATCTGATCACAAGCTACTGACAGTGGGTATGTGAATCGTGTCATCAACATCAAACCTAGTGACAACAGTGACAGGGATGCTAGTTTAGGCCTAATTGACTAATGTACCATTTCTGTTCTCTGTATATTTCTCCATAAATCCACATACTAACTAATTCCAACTTTAAAAATCTCCATTTTTTATCCCATCATGTATTCTGAGGTTTGATTACATATATAATCGTCTCTGTGTTATAAATTCATACTCCCCCAATGGCAACCATATCTATAAGAAGAAATAATTACTTGGATTTGGTGAATTTCACTATTGCTAATTCAGTCAAAAATATTGGACTGAGCCAGTATTGTAGGGGAGTACCAGAACAGAGAAAAGGGAGGGGGTGATTGGAGAATGGGTGGAGGGAAGAGGACTTATGGGTCATATGGTGAGGGGGGAACCGGGAAAGCAGAAAGCATTTGGAATGTAAACAAAGAATATAGAAAATTAAAAAATATAAAATAAAGATAAAAAGTGTTTAAAAAAAGAAAGAAAATGCATCTTCCAGCTTGATTAGTAAGTGCCCACGTTGCTTTTCTTTCTTGTTTTTTTGCTAGTATCATTTATGTAATTCTATAAAAATCAATGGATGGGGTTGAAGAAAGGACTGAATGAGCTGAGGGGTTTGCAGCCCCATGGGGGGAGCAACAGTGTCACCTGGCCAGACCTCCTCCCCCCCCCCCCCGCCCCGGAACGCCCTGGGACTGGATCACCAACCAGAGTACACATACAGAAACCCATGGCTCTAGCCGCATATGTGGCAGAGGATGGCCTTGTTGGACATCAGTGGGAGGAGCAGCCCTTGGGCCTGAGAGTTTGCGATGTCCCAGTGTAGGGGAATGCCAGAGCAGGAAGAATGGTGGGTAGGTGGGGGAGCACCCTCATAGAGGGAGGGGAAGAGGATGAGATAGGGGCTTTCTGAAGAGGAGATCTGGAAAGGGGAAAATATTTGAAATGTAAATAAAGAAATTATTCAATAAAAATACAGAAAAAAATCACTGTTTATTTATACATATGCCAATGATTAATATCTGCCTTTAATCCATTCTAGGGGAAAACAATACTTAGTATGAACTCTCAGGTGTGATCACTTTGGCATAAAGCTCACTCACTGGAGAGGTTGCTTCCCTTGCGTCGCTGTGTCTTTGACCGATGAAGCCAGTGTCTCACAAGAACACACCCTACTTATGAAACACCCAACACCTGCGCATTCGTTTTGCCTTTCATATCTGGAGAAAGACAAAATGATTCCAAATGCTTTGAGTTTGTAAAGGAAAAAAATAATCATGTCAGTAAATTCAGAGTCTAGTGAAAGCAATTAGTCACAATTTGTAAGTCTGCAATGGGGCATAGGAAACTGGCAGCAGTTTACATAAACATTGCATCAGCATACTGCCGACAACCCGTCAAGCTTTGCTGGTCACATTACTATTTAAAATAAATCTGTTCCCAATGTTGACTCGGAACTTTTCTTTAAAACAAAAGGAAAAAAAAAGGAAGAAAGACAAATCTTTATGACATCAAATCTCCCTTATTTTTAAACAAAATTCACTCCTGTAATTTCTCCTTAAGCAATGGGAGCAGAGATAACACTAGAAATCTCTTGCAAAGAAATGAGATTTCCGCTTATTGTGACCATAAAACCACTCTGCCCCTTAGTCACAGTGAACTGGGGAAAATATCAGTCACTTGATTGTTTCTTCATTGTAGGTGTGCCTTCTGAATTGGAGGGCATTTACAGACACTCAGGATGTAAGACAAGGACTTTCTGTACACAGTTCCCAACCAGTGAAAGAATAGAGACCTCAGAAGATGCAGCTGGCCTTTCTTGATTAAAAGATGTGTGCTGGGAAAAGGGGGCAATGTTTAAAATGGCTCCTGATTGCCTGTTAATAAACTCATCCCAAAGAACTAACTGTATTTTTCTAAGCTAGAGTATTGTCACTAGATGTGCATTCGCATTTTAAAATAACAAGAAATTCATCTTAGCAGAAGAATGAAAGTTTGTCTCATAGTATCAAGTACTAAAGCAATGGCAGTAATGAAGTATCTTGGTTTTTAAATAGCAAATGACACAAGAATTACTTCCTGAACAGAAAACTCTAGTTTTTTATTTTTTTATTGGATATATTCTATATTTACATTTCATTTCCCTTTTCCTGGTTCCCTGCCCCCCAAAGGTTCCACATGCCCTTTTTCCTCCCTCTGTTCCCCCATCCACCCCTTCCCACTTCCCTGTTATGGTATTCCCCTACACTGATGCTTTGAGCCTTTCCAGCACCAGGGTCCACTCCTTCCTTCTTGTCAGACATCATTTGGTATGTGGATTGTGTCTTTGGTGTCCCAAGATTCTAGGCTAATTTCCACTTATCAGTGAGTACATACCATGGGCATTCTTTTGAGACTGGGTTACCTCACTTAGTATGATGTTCTCCAGCTCCATCCACTTCTCTAAGAATTTCATGAATTCATTGTTTCTAATGGCTGAAATGTACTCCATTGTGTATATATACCACATTTTTTGTATCCATTCTTCCTTTGAGAGACATCTGGGTTCTTTCAGCTTCTGGCTACTATAAATAAGGCTGCTATGAACATAGTAGAGTACGTATCCTTATTGCATGCTGGGGAATCTTCTGGGTACATTCCCAGGAGTGGTATGACTGGGTCCTCCGGAAGTATCATGTCCAGTTTTCTGAGAAATGGCCAGACTGATTTCTCGAGTGGTTGTACCAACTTGCAGTCCCACCAGCAGTGGAGGAGTGTTCCTCTTTCTCTGCATTCTTACCAACACCTGCTGTTTCCTGAGTTTTTAATCTTAGCCATTCTGACTGGTGTGAGGTGAAATCTCAGGGTTGTTTTGATTTGCATTTCTCTAATGACTAATGATGTTGAACATCTCTTAAGGTGTTTCTCAGCCATCCGAATTTCTTCAGGTGAAAAGTCTTTGTTTAGCTCTATATCCCATTTTTTGATAGGGTTATTTGGTTTTCTGGGGTCTAACTTCTTGAGTTCTTTGTATATTTTGGATATTAGTCCTCCATTAGATGTAGGGTTGGTGAAAATCTTTTCCCAATTTGTTGGTTGCCAATTTGTCCTTTTGACAGTGTCTTTTGCCTTACAGAAACTTTGTAATTTTATGAGGTCCCATTTGTCTATTCTTGATCTTAGAGCATAAGCTATTGGTGTTCTGTTCAGGAACTTTCCCCTGAGCCAATGTCCTCAAGGGTCTTCCCCAGTTTCTTTTATATTAGTTTTAGTGTGTCTGGTTTTATGTGGAGGTCCTTGATCCACTTGGAGTTGAGCTTAGTGCAAGGAGATAAGAGTGGATCAATTCTCATTCTTCTGCATGTTGACCTCCAGTTGGGCCAGCACCATTTGTTGAAAAGGCTATCTTTTTTCCACTGGATATTTTCAGCTCCTTTGTCGAAGATCAATTGGCCATAGATGTGTGGGTTCAATTCTGGGTCTTCAATCCTATTCCATTGCTCCACCTCCCTGTCACTGTACCAATACCATGCAGTTTTTACCTCTACTGCTCTGTAATATTGCTTGAGGTCTGGGATACTGATTCCCTCAGAAGTTCTTTTACTGTTGATGATAGTTTTAGCTATCCTGGGTTTTTTGTTATTCCAGATGAATTTGAGAATTGCTCTTTCTAACTCTATGAAGAACTAAGTTGGTATTTTGATGGGGATTGCGTTGAATCTGTATATTGGCAAGATTGCCATTTTAACTATATTAATCCTGCCAACCCATGAGCATTGAAGATTTTTCCATTTTCTGAGGTTTTCTTCCATTTCTTTCTTCTAGTTTTCATAAAACATGCCTCTTCATGGGTCCAGATAGCTGGTTCATTTGATGAGGGTTAAATGAAATAATAAGGGAAGAAAAATTTGCTTCAAGCATTATATATGTGTATATATGTATTACATGTGAAATATATATCATGTATATACATATATGTATAATGTGTATGTATATGTATGCATGCATGATACATGTGCGTTTTATGGAAATGATCACATATGATTTATATATTTGCAAATACAATTTTTTATGTATGACATAGGAATTTATTCATACACACACATACATATATGTGGTTATGTTTGTATGCTAAAGCCTCTCTAACTTAATTTTTTGAAACCAAGTCTTTCGTCTGGAGATCACGATTTTAACAAGGCTGATTTTCCAGTTAAAACCCAAGACCTATACTTGTCCTGGCTCCCTAGCCTAGTCTCTCAGTGATGGGTTGCAGACATTTGCCCCTGGGTAAGTTTGGATGTGGATGCTGAGGGTGTACAGTCAGATCGCCTTGTTTGTACCTCAAGCATTTTATGCAAGGCTTCCTCCTAGCCCTCAAACTAATCCTCTTTTCAAAAGCCAAGCTGGGGCCAGTGACTGAATGCCATTTTAAGTCAAAAGATGGCATCTTGAATATTAACTGTGTGACTGCATTCATCTCAGTTATGATTGTTTTCTACTAATGTGCCACATTGCCATAAGTCTGACTGCATTTGCCTTACACAGATACACCCTGAGAAGTAAATAATATTCCTGTGGAAAGCACTCGCATCCTCTCTAGTTTCACAGGCCCATGGCAATTCAAGGATTGATGAAAATACTGACTCGGGTCTGTCTGAGGTTAGTTTTTAAATTCTGCATTGAAGCATAGATCTAGATAACAAGAGGAAGACCACGACTGCAGAGTGCTGGGACTCTGCAGGATGTGAGTCGCCTTTGTGAAATGAGGGATCCAAGTGATCAGAGAATCACAAAGGTGTCTGATGAACCACAAGGACTGCCATGTCGTGTGCAGCACATCCCTACTCAAGGGTTTATCTCAACACCAAACTTGCAACCCTTGGCTTGTGAACAAGCTATTTCATGGTTCTTCATTTCCTGCAGTACAATTAAACCAACTTAATATTTCAGAATGTTGCACTGGCAGACACTTCAGATTCTCTACAATATAATGTGATCACATGTCTATACCAGTTAAATCAGAAACAGCAGTTTCAAGAGACTGTCAACTGGCTTAATGCCACCATTCAAGGAAATGTTTCTATTTATTTAGCAACCCATGTGATTTGCAGCTTAAAGTAGCTGGGCTTTTTCTTATACTGCTAGTAGACACCACAAATTATGATGATTAAGTTTTCTTGTTTTTTAATACAACAATAACTGCATAAATTCCATTCATTCATTCAAATGAAAACATTGTATATTTAGTATAACATAGTTAAAGCAAAATCATTTGAATCTGGATCTGTACACAAAACATAAGGTTCTCATACAATATCAGGCAAAAATACAAATCAAAATGAAACTGAAAAGAAATGTGTCCTGGTTTGCGTCTAATTTAATTGGAAAGATGTCTAATGGGAACCACCCAACTTCCCAAACAACCATTGCTCAGACATAAACAAGAATTGTCTTTTTCTCCTCCCAGGATTTACAAAAAGCATTGATTTTAAAACCATTTGGATTTAAAAAAAAATATTGTCAATTTTTATCTAACATTGGGTATAATCTACAGCTTTTTTATTCAAAGAAGGCTGAGGGAATAAATGTACCTGTTTTGTGAGTGTTACTGAATGTTCTTTTGGAGACAACTTCCCCCCCCCCAAAGCATGACATTGTTAGCACTTTCCTTGAACATATGGCAGTTGTCAGAGCAGGAGTCTCCTGGAGTACCTAGCCTACAACTTCTAACTACTGTTATCTCTAAGGAGGAGTAAGGGACCTCCTTGACTCTTCTTGGCTCTACCTCTATCCAGCTGAGTATATCATGTGCATGTAATATGTACATATGAAAGCAAACAATAGCAGTTAGCTTATACAGCTGAATGCAACCTTAAATAAAATGTAATCAAAATAATGTTTTTAAATTAAGTATGATATGAATTTAATATTTAAGAATTATAAGTGGAAAATAGGTCATTGGATAGCTGGAAATGATCAATGGGACTAATCATCCAATTAGCTAAATGGGAAGAGCTCCACTGGGATTAGTTAGAAGAAAGACATTGGATAAATTCAACACCTGCTTTTGAGAAGCAGTTTTAACAAAATAGATAAAGAAACTTTCTACCCATCATATCAACTATTTGGAAAAAATGATAACGTATCACAGAATTAGTTTTCCTCTAGTGATGATGAATTCAGAAATATTTGTTATCACTACTGATACTTTCCTGGACATCTCAAATACTGAGCATTAAGTACTTGATACAAAAGTGGTGTTGTTTAGATAGTTGATAATAAAGATCAACACCTTTATTTTAGTGATGTCATTACCAAAGAAACCCCACAAAATTCCTGTGTGCTGAAAGCTTAAGTTACCAAGATACCTCATTCACATAGAGATGCATTCCAGAAATCTCAGCTGCTAGCTGAACAGTTAGTTATCAGGAGAAAGAAAATTGAATCTGTAATCTTAACCAAGGCTATGTGACACTTTACAGGTTGAGGCATGTGCAAGTTAAGGGTAAAGAAGAGGAAGATCTGATATTAAACAGGGTCCTTCCATTTTGCCCTGAGCCCAGAGGCTATCTGGAAGATGGTAGACTTTGACCTTAATTATCAGGGCAACATATATTATGTATTTTATACTATAGGTTCATGTATACATGTATGTGTGATGTTTCCCTATGCATTTTCAAGCATCCTTAGTGTTCTGTATCTCTTCTCCCTCAGGCTCCATCTATATTGTCCTCTCTTCCCTCCAACACTTTTCCCTTTTTGCCCATCATGGACTGGATAACCTCAGCCAATACAATCTTCCCTAGTGCCAATCATTTATCTACAAATTCCAAACATTCGGTTCTGTTTGGTTTTGTTTTACAGCTCAACAGAATTTCATTGTGTGTATGTACTATAGTTTCATTATCTGACCATCAAGTGACAGACATTTAGATGGTTTCCATTTCTTAGCTACTGTGAATAAAGCAGCAATGGATATAGTCAAGCAGGTATCATTGGCATAGTTTGTAAAGTCCTTTGGGGAAAATCCAAGAGGTTGTATAACTTGGCCATATGGTAGATTTACTTTAAGCTTTTCAAGAACCTGCCACATTGATTTCCAGAGTAGGTCAGCCAGTTTACAAGCCCAGTAGTGGAGAATGAGAATTCTCTTCTCTTTATACCCTTGTCAGCCTGTTATTATTATTGTTGTTGTTGTTGTTGTTGTTGTTATTATTATTATTATTATTATTTCTCTTGATTTTCATCATGATGACTGGGTAACATGAAATCTCAAAGTAGTTTTACTTTGCATCTGCAACCCAAAATGCTCTGATTAAGTAGGTTTGGTGATGGAACCACCAAGTTTTGCTTTTCTTCAAGCAAAAGCAATGTCTGCAGCAGACCACTCTGAGTAACCCTGACCTATCAAGACCCATTCCAAGAGGAAGTATAGCGAACAGCCAACGCTACATGCATACTTTTGGTTTCCAAGCCTATAACCAAACTCTGAGACAGATTACATACTTCAGAGAACAAAACTAGAAGGCCTTTGCTATCAGAAGTCCTTTCTGTAAAGCAGAATAACAAAATTTGAAAGCACGACTCCATGGTGAGCTCTTGCTCTGCAAAGCCCTCCTTAGACTGTCCTCACACACCCTCAGCGGTTGGCCTCTTAGATGTTTCTACTGATCCACTTACTGGATACATTCCAGAAGTGCCTAATAAGACACCAACATTTTCCTCCAAGGGTTTCATGGTAGATTAGAGGAGTATTGTCTGTTAAATTCATATTAAAGTCCAAATTTCCCCCAAATCCAAAGACAGTTGTCTCTTACTAAGCCATATCACAAAGCATATCTGGCTTTATTTTCCAAAAAGTAAGGATAACAGTGAATCTGGTTTGACCTGAGATTGGGAGATTACAGAATTTGGGGCACTAGGACGGACAGTGCCGGTTTCCCAGGACAAGGTGCTCATCTGCAGTGCCAAGAAATGACAACAAACACGTGAGGAGGCCACAAGTATGAGCATGAACTCTCACTTAATTTTCCTTTTAACAAAGAAATTTACTCAAAAATAAGAAATTACTTCTAAGAGTATACTCAAGTCTATATAAAGTCATGATATCAAAATTAAGATTACGTTCAAAGTTCTTTATTTTTCCATTTCCCTTGCTTATTTCATAAAAGCATATGCTGTGTTTTGGCCAACTCTACCTCCTAGCCCCTTCCCCCAGTGCTTCTCCTATGGCTCTGGTGCTTTGTCTTCTCAATGTATGCAATCTTTATTTTAAACAAAACCAATGTTTGTTTTGGTGTTACCTATAAGTACACAGGTATAATGCTACTAGAAGAACAGGACAACCCTGTCAGGGACCATTTTCTTGAAGAAACTGACTCTTCCTCACCCAGAAACCATCAGTTTCCTACATCCAAACGCAAGTTTTATCTGGCTTGATCATTCATTTCATTCCGTGTGAGAGGAACTGTTAGTGAAGCCTTGATTTCTTCAGGCCACAAAGCCTGGAAAGCCCCTCGCTGGAATGAATCATATTCCCTGGGAGATTCAGAATTTGTATTTGTTGAGTTCCAAAGCTGTTCTGTGGCCCTGTAGAGAGAATCTAGGGATTCACGTGATTACCCATAGGATGGATGATGGATCAGAGCCATGAATCACACTCACACAATTTAGCAAACAAGATAAGCTTCAGACTCAAAAACAATTATCTAAAGAGAAACCATATTCCCAGAACCCAGGAAGCTTGTTGATAAGGATCATAGCAGAGTATCTCTCACTTAGTATAGGCAAGAACTGTGGCCAAGTCCTCTTTCTGACATCTTCCTAAAGAGGGGTTACATGGAGCAGCCCTCAGTGTTACTTTTCCTAGGAGAAAACCTAAGCCTTCTGAAAAAAAACTCCTGCGAATCCTTGATCTGTGAATTTGACTTTCACTCAGAGCAATCACTGAGCAAGAGGCAAGTTTTGGCAGACAAGCGCACTTACAGAGTGAAAATCCACACAGGTTACCAATTCTTCTCTTCTAGAGAACATTACTGTTATGTAGGGTGGAAAAAGAAAAAGAAGAAGAAATTTGCAAAGGAGCAGTCCAGCTTCTTTTCATTTGAAGTGTCTTGATTTTCTATCCATTACATTAAAAATTGCTTAATTTCCCTTTTCTTCTGAGTCCAAGGTTCCTGGCACCCCTACAGTGTTAGCATGCTCACTCTTGCTGCAGTGTGCTTCCAGCTCCCGACTTCAATGGCTGTTTGCATCATCTCATGCTGCTCTAGCGTAGGTCTATCACAGCTGTCTAAGGGATGATTACTCTGCTCAAGTGCAATTCACCATCTATAGTTAATTTGAGAACACACAGCGGTGCCTGACTTGAGAAGGACCACGAAGATGCAAAGCTAGCCCTTTCTCCTTCACTGCTCCTTCCTAGAACCAGCATGCAAAATAGTTTCCATTACAACTGATGTGTCACTGCTTACCTAGGCCTGGCCCTAGTTACTTAAAACCTAATTCTCATGTAGCTCTATTCCAGGAAGGTCTGCTTTTCACAGTCTTGGCTATAAAAACAGCTGTTCAACTACAGAGAAGGCTGTCTTCATAGTCAGTAGCCAAAATCAAAACATTAGATGGCTTTGGAATTAAAACCACCTACTCAGGCTTTTGTACAGGAGAAGCCAACTGTACAACCACGGTTGAACTTCAGCAAAATGTCCCAAGGAACCCCGAAGGTAAAACCTAGGCCTACTCTTAGTGCAACATAATGCCGCTGGCCACAATGATCTCTCATTTCCTCCCAGCTACACTGCAAGGTTTCCTGTCTCAGATGTGAGAAATCCAGCCAGTTTTCTGAGTTGAGTATTCCCCTCAAAAACTTGCATGCTCACACAGGGTCTATCACTGTCAAGTTTAACATTTACAAGAAGCAGAATAGAACCCAGATAGAAAAGAGATGAAACACTTTAGTGATGTCAAGCAAAACTAACCCAAAGTGTCACTTGAGAGATCTGAGAGGACAATTTATCATGAGGGCATGAATGTATCAAATACCCTTCAATCTTTATTACAGTATAGCTGATAATTGAAAATTGTGTACACTTTCGGTCTTGGTGGTTACACCTGCAATCATACCACATAACCATAAGGCTGAGGTGAGAGGATATCCTGAGTTTGGTACAGCTCCAACGTACATTGAGAAAGTCTATATAAATAATAGCAAATATTTAATGTATACTCAATGATGCTTTCATATTCCTACATGCTTTCAGATTATTACTACCGATAAGCTGATTAACACATGAAACACCTTATACTTTATCAAATGCAGAGAGGGGTGGGAGGGAGACTTAAGATCTACTCAGTAGATCTTAATATTATTAACTGGCCATTTTGTCCACATCTGCTCTCCAAAGCTTATGTATCTCACACAACTAAACTTTGTACCCCTTGGTGGATATTTTCCAATGCCTCACCCCAGGTCTGATAGATTTTTATATTCTGTTTCTATGAACTTAACACATCTAAGTTTCATACACGATAAGATCACACAATAGTTGTTTTTCTATATATGTGTTGTTGCACTTGGCTTAATGCCCTTAATGTTCATCTATGTTACTTCAAATAAGATTTCCCTCCTATGATTTAACATTATAGCATTTGGTATAGATATATATCTATATTTATATACATGTATAACAATTTTTTATATATTCACCTAATAACAAATATTTAGGTTCTCTCTCACTCTATTTCTCCTTCTTCTCTCTGTGTGTATGTGCATGCACATGCACGAGTGCACATGTGTATACATGCACACACATATGTACTGTGATTGCAGACATGCATTGCCATAATCCCATCATTATAAATAGTGTTGAAATGAAGATTAGAATGCAAATATATTGTTGAAATACTTACTTAACTTCCTTGGATAGACACGAACACACAAAAGAAAGATTTTTTTTTATTTTTTTATTGTATATATTCTATATTTACAATTCGTTTCCCTTTTTCTGGTTCCCCACCCCCAAAGGTCCCACATGTCCTTTTCCCTCCCCCTGCTCCCGCATCCACCCCCTCCCACTTTACTGTTCTTGTACTCTCCCACAATGATGTTTTGGTCCATTCTAGCACCAGTGTCCACTCCTTTCTTCTTGTGAGACATCACTTGATATGTGATTTTTGTCTTTGGTGTTCCAAGCTTCTAGGCTAATATCCACTTATCAGTGACTGTATACCATGGGTATTCTTTTGAGACTGGGTCACCTCACTTAGTATGACATTCTCAAGCTCCATCCATTTCTCTAAGAATTTCATGAATTCATTGTTTCTAATGGCTGTATAGTACTCCATTGTGTATATATACCACATTTTTTGTATCCATTCCTCTGTTGAGGGACATCTGGGTTCTTTCCAGCTTCTGGCTATTATATATAAAGCTGCTATGAACATAGTGGAGCATGTATCCTTATTGCATGCTGGTGAATCTTCTGGGTATATTCCCAGGAGTGGTATGGCTGGGTCCTCCGGAAGTATCACGCCCAGTTTTCTGAGGAACCGCCATACTGATTTCCAGAGTGGTTGTACCAGCTTGCATTCCCACCAGCAGTGGAGGAGTGTTCCTCTTTCTCCACATCCTCGCCAACACCTGATGTCTTCTGAGTTTTTAATCTTAGCCATTCTGACTGGTGTGAGGTGAAATCTCAGGGTTGTTTTAATTTGCATTTCCCTAATGACTAGTGATGTTGAACATTTTTTAAGGTGTTTCTCAGCCATCCGAATTTCTTCAGGTGAAAAGTCTCTGTTTAGCTCTGTTCCCCATTTTTGGATAGGGTTATTTGGTTTTCTGGGGTCTAACCTCTTGAGTTCTTTGTATACATTGGAGATTAGCCCTCTGTCGGATGTGGGGTTGGTGAAGATTTTTTCCCAATTTGTTGGTTGCCGATTTATCCTTTTGACAGTGTCTTTTGCCTTACAGAAACTTTGTAGTTTTATGAGGTCCCATTTGTCTATTCTTGCTCTTAGAGCATAAGCAATTGGTGTTCTGTTCAGAAATTTTTCCCCTGAGCCAATGTCCTCAAGGGTCTTCCCCAGTTTCTTTTCTATTAGTTTTAGTGTGTCTGGTTTTATGTGGAGGTCTTTGATCCACTTGGAGTTGAGCTTAGTGTAAGGAGATAAGAGTGGATCAATTCTCATTCTTCTGCATGTTGACCTCCAGTTGAGCCAGCACCATCTGTTGAAAAGGCTATCTTTTTTCCACTGGATGTTTTCAGCTCCTTTGTCGAAGATCAATTGGCCATAGATGTGTGGGTTCAATTCTGGGTCTTCGATCCTATTCCATTGATCCGCTTCCCTGTCACTGAACCAATACCATGCAGTTTTTAATACCACTGCTCTGTAATATTACTTGAGGTCTGGGATATTGATTCCCCCAGAAGTTCTTTTGCTGTTGATGATAGTTTTAGCTATCCTGGGTTTTTTGTTATTCCAGATGAATTTGAGAATTGCTCTTTCTAGCTCTATGAAGAACTGAGTTGGGATTTTGATGGGAATTGCATTGAATCTGTATATTGCTTTGGGCAAGATTGCCATTTTGACTATATTAGTCCTGCCAACCCACGAGCATGGAAGATTTTCCCATTTTCTGATGTCTTCTTCAATTTCCCTCTTCAGAGACCTAAAGTTTTTGTCGTATAAATCTTTCACATGTTTGGTTAGCGTCACTCCAAGATACTTTATATCATTTGTGGCTATTGTGAAGGGTGTCATTTCCCTAATTTCTTTCTCAGCCTGCTTATCCTTCGCATATAGGAAGGCTACTGATTTACTTGAGTTGATTTTATAGCCAGCCACTTTGCTGAAGTTGTTTATCAGTTGCAGGAGTTCTCTGGTGGAGGTTTTTGGGTCACTTAAGTAAACTATCATATCATCTGCAAATAGTGATAGTTTGACTTCTTCCTTTCCGATTTGTATCCCTTTGACTTCCCTCTGTTGTCGAATTGCTCTAGCTAGTACCTCAAGTACTATATTGAAGAGATATGGCGAGAGGGGACAGCCTTGTCTAGTCCCTGATTTTAGAGGGATTGCTTCGAGTTTTTCTCCGTTTACCTTGATGTTGGCTACTGGTCTGCTGTATATTGCTTTTACTATGTTTAGATATGGGCCTTGGATTCCTGTTCTTTCTAGGACCTTTAGCATGAAAGGATGCTGAATTTTGTCAAATGCTTTTTCAGCATCCAATGAGATGACCATGTGGTTTTTTTCTTTGAGTTTGTTTATGTAGTGGATTACGTTGATGGATTTCCGTATATTGAACCATCCCTGCATCCCTGGGATGAAGCCAACTTGATCATGGTGAATGATCGTTTTGATGTGTTCTTGGATTCGGTTGGCAAGTATTTTGTTTAGTATTTTTGCATCGATATTCATAAGAGAAATTGGCCTGTAGTTCTCTTTCTTAGTTGGATCTTTGTGTGGTTTTGGTATCAGGGTAATTGTGGCTTCATAGAATGAGTTGGGTAGTGTTCCTTCTGTTTCTATTTTGTGGAATAATTTGAAGAGTATCGGTATCAGGACTTCTTTGAAGGTCTGATAGAATTCTGCACTAAAACCGTCTGGTCCTGTGCTCTTTTTGGTTGGAAGACTGTCTATGACCCCTTCTATTTCTTTGGGGGTTATGGGTCTGTTTAGACGATCTATTTGATCCTGGTTTAATTTTGGTATTTGGTAACTGTCGAGGAAATTGTCCATTTCCTCCAGATTCTCCAGTTGTGTTGAGTATAGGTTTTTGTAGTAGGATCTGATGATTTTTTGAATTTCCTCAGTTTCTGTTGTTATATCTCCCTTTTCATTTCTAATTTTGTTAATTTGAATACTGTCTCTGTGCCCTTTAGTAAGTCTGGCTAGGGGTTTATCTATCTTGTTGATCTTCTCAAAGAACCAGCTCCTGGTTTTGTTGATTCTTTGTATGGTTCTCTTTGTTTCAACTTGATTGATTTCAGCCCTGAGTTTGATGATTTCCTGTCTTCTACTCCTCCTGGGTGAAATTGCTTCTTTTTGTTCCAGAGCTTTCAAGTGCGCCATTAAGTTGCTGGTATATGCTCTCTCCTGTTTCTTTTTAGAGACACTCAGGGTTATGAGTTTTCCTCTAAGCACTGCTTTCATTGTGTCCCATAGAGTTGGGTATGTTGTGCCTTCATTTTCATTAAGTTCTAAAAATTCTTTGATTTCTTTCTTTATTTCTTCCTGGACTAAGGTATCATTGAGTAGAATATTGTTCAGCCTCCAAGCGTATGGGGATTTTCTGTTGTTTTTGTTGCTATTGAAGAACACTCTTACTCCATGGTGATCTGATAAGAGGCATGGGATTAGTTCAATCTTTTTATATTTGTTGAGATCTGTCTTGTGTCCAATTATATGGTCGATTTTGGAGAAGGTACCATGAGGGGCTGAGAAGAAGGTATAGTCTTTTGCTTTAGGGTGAAATGTTCTATATATATCTGTTAAATCCAATTGCTCCAAAGTTTCGATGAGTTTCTCCATGTCTCTGTTTAGTTTCTGTTTTCCTGGTCGGTCCACTGTAGATAGTGGAGTATTGAGGTCCCCCACAATCATTGTGTTAGGTGCAATGTGTGCTTTGAGCTTTAGTAAGGTTTCTTTTACAAATGAGGGTGCCCTTACATTTGGAGCGTAGATGTTTAGAATTGTGAGTTCCTCTTGGTGGATTCTTCCTTTGACTAGCAGGAAGTGACCTTCTGTGTCTCTTTTGATGACTTTGGGTTGAAAGTCAATTTTATCTGATATTAAAATGGCTACTCCAGCTTGCTTCCTGTGACCATTTGCTTGCAAAATTGTCTTCCATCCTTTTACTCTAAGGTAGTGTTTGTCTTTGACTCTGAGGTGTGTTTCCTGTAAGCAGCAAAATGTAGGGTCCTGTTTCCGTATCCAGTCTGTTATTCTATGTCTTTTTATTGGGGAGTTGAGTCCATTGATGTTAAGAGATATTAAGGAATAGAGATTATTACTTCCTGACATTTTTGATGTTATTTTTGTTTTTGAGTAGTTATCTTCCTTTGAGTTTGATGGAAGAAGTTTACTGTCTTGCTTTTTCTTGGGTGCCATTTCCTTCCTTGTGTTGGAGTTTTCCTCCTATTATCCTTTGTAGAGCTGGGTTAGTGGAAAGATATTGTGTAAATTCCTGTCATGGAATATTTTGATTTCTCCATCTATGTTGATTGAGAGTTTTGCTGGGTATAGTAGTCTTGGCTGACATTTGTTTTCTCTTAGGGTCTACATGATGTCTGCCCAGGATCTTCTAGCTTTCATGGTTTCTGGAGAGAAGTCTGGTGTGATTCTGATAGGTCTTCCTTTATATGTTACTTGGCCCTTTTCTCTTACTGCCTTTAATATTCTTTCTTTGTTTAGTACATTTGGGGTTTTGATTATTATGTGACGGGAGGTGTTTCTGTTCTGGTCCAGTCTGTTTGGAGTTCTGTAGGCTTCTTGTACATTCATGGGCATCTCTCTCTTTAAGTTAGGAAAGTTTTCTTCCATAATTTTGTTAAAGATATTTGCTGGCCCTTTAAGTTGTATATCTTCACTCTCATCTATCCCTATAATCCTTAGGTTTGGTCTTCTCATTGTGTCCTGGATTTCCTGGATGTTTTGGGTTACAAGCCTTTTGGATTTTGCATTTTCTTTGACTGTGGAGTCAATGGTTACTATGTTATCTTCAGCATCGGAGATTCTTATTTCTATCTCTTGTATTCTGTTGTTTATGTTTGCATCTACGACCCCTGTTTTCTTCCCCAAAAGAAAGATTTTTGATTGTATGCAGTTCTACTTTTTTCAGTTCTATGTTGGGGAAGTAGCTTTTAGTTTATATTGCTTCCTATAGTGCTTTAGTGATTTACACAGCCACCAACAATCTTGTAAGGTTAATACCACCAGCTTATTTCCCACATTCTTGATATTTGCTACCTCTTGTCTTCCTAATAATAACCATTCAAGCAGATGTGAAGTCATAATTCACTGTGATATCAATTTGCATTCCCCTTGTGTTCAAGTTTGCTTTTCTGTTGCTATGATAAAACAAGCCAAAAGCAACTTAGGGAGGAAATGGTTTATTTGGCTTAGACTTCCAGGTTACCATTTATCACTGAAGGAAGTCAGGGCAAGAACTCAGGGCAGGAGCTTGAAGCAGAAACCATAGAGCAGCATTACATATGGCCTGGTTCCCAGGCTTGTGTTCAGCTACCTTCCTTACGCAGTCCTGGCCAAAATAAACTCTTTCTTCCTTAAGCTGCTATTGGGCATGGAATTTATCAGAGCAACAGAAAAGTAACTAATGCAGCCTCTTCTTAGATAAGTATGTTGAAAGATCTCTTACCCATCCAATTGTTGTCTTTTCACTCTCTGGGTTCCGATGCTATGCAATTCTACTATTCTATTTTTGTTTTATTATCACTTATGAAAACATTGTCTTTATCCACTGAAATGATAATAAATGTCAAATGAATATGATGAAAATGTCAACTTGTTTTAGATGGTCTTTATTATATTTAGTTAAGTTCCTTCTATATCCATTTCATTGATGGTTTAGTAATGTGTGGATGTCAAATTTTGTCAAATGTTTGTCTCTATTAAGAATTACATGTTATATTTGTTATTTTTAAATATGGTATTTTTAAATATGGTATTTAAATATGGATTTTTAAAAATGGTAAAGTGGCTTAAGGTTGTATAACAAGAGTGCTTTTCCCAAAGTATCTAAGAAAAGGAGAGAAACAAGAAACACTCACATACAGAGAGAGAATGAGAGAGAGAGCAAGAGAGAGAGAGAGAGAGAGAGAGAGAGAGAGAGAGAAAGAGAGAGAGAGAGAGGAAACTTCATCTTGGCAATCCTCCTAGAATAAAACTCTACCATGACCACAGCCAAAATATAAAGTAACTCAAAACTCAAAGGATTTGTAAATTAAAAAACTCAATCCCTCATGTGTCAATGGCCCTGAAGAATGAGTTCCCAGGAAGGTTATCAACCAGTGTGCTGCAGACTATGGACAGTGAAGGAAGGCTTCAGTCAGCATGAATCTTCCTGGGAAGTTCTTGACTTGAAAACATGTGTGACAGACTGTACTGTACCAGGATTTGTAAACTACTGTTTTTTTTATTATGACAGCTAACCAAGGTATAGCCAAGACTTAAATGTTGTGTATATACATTGTTCATTTTTATGTGAAGATTTGACATAGGTGTCCATTGGACCATGATTACCATAATTATATTAGTTATATCCACCTCTATACATAGTCACTACCTCTGGTAAGAATGCAATATTTGCTTTCATCAGTTTTTGATAAAAAGTACATTATAGTAACTAGACTCATGAGAGTGCAGATTAAAGACACAGAATTTGCACATCAGAAAACTCAAAGTAAAAGTACTTTTGAATTTCTGATAATTTATTTCCATCATGGGGTGCAATTAATTAATAACACTGCCAGTCACCTTTGCTCACTAAAAGCTATTATATGGCATATCTTAGCCAGTAGGGTTTTTACAATGACTTCTCCTGGCTTCCACTTGATGTTCTTGGAACAAACCATCTGCTTAACAAATATGTATTTGCAAGTAAGATGAACTTTCGCTTAAAACCAAAGGAATAATTTTCTCAAAGTGTATAGACTACTTAGTAATGTTAGTCACCATTATCAGCAATGTTCTGGAATCAGTCTCTGGTGTCAAGTATGGGTTTAAGTTGTAAAAGTATTATGTGGGACTTTTCTATGCCTCCCTTGTTCCTAAATAACAACATGGAGCTCTTACTATATTTACTAAAAGGCTTCTAGCACTATAGCTGGTAAAGCCTCATCTATTCTATCCTATCAGTGCTGACTACTTCCCAGCTGCATGCCCTGATACCTGCCATCTTTGTCTTGCCTAGGCTGCTTCTCACTCATGCCCCCAGGGTGACTCTCCTGGTAATTCCCTCATGGTGACCCTTCTCTACCTGGGTCCCCCTCACTACCATTGAAAGTTCCACTTTAACTTTCTTTCCCAGCTAAAGCTGATCATCTCTATTAATGAATCAGAGGCAATACAGAACAAGAAATAGGAGATGCTTCAATAATAAATAACAATGCCAAGTCCAGACTGCATCTAGATCTGTGAGGTATAGAAATCAGCATCTGAATACATACTACACAAATCCAACCCCCAGTGTTGAGTCTTCTTAGCTCTCAGCGGTTTGATTTCTTCATCTCAAAATCAGTGCTATAAGGATAAAAGGATAGAGACAAAACTGCTATGAAATTAAAATAAGGAAAGCTTGAATTGAATTCCTATGAAAAATAATTTATTAAATATAAACAATGCCCTGTGTACCAGGAGGAAGAGAAGGGCTAATAAAAAGGGACTTCCTTATTTTGAGATGAGAGCAAGTAGGTAGAGAAGGATGCCATTACTATGAATAGATAAGACTAGAATGGGAGAGATGGTTCATTCTGAGTAGAAAGCCTGTGAAATACACAGAGATCAAGTGAGGAGTCAAATATGTTAGTGAGCTTCCCAGAAGATACAACTGAAGTAAACATGGATATCAACAGTTTGTACATGCAACCAGACAGAGTAAGCAAAAAAATGCCAAGAAAGAGAGAAGAGGGAGAAGGGAGCTAATCAGTTCAAACCTAAGTAGCTAAAGTTAAAGTGAGGCTGCTGGGAGCCTGTCAGGAAGATTCTGAGGAGCTGGGGCAGCACCGTGCTTCAGAAAGGAAGGGAGTGGTAAAAACTTCCACTCTTTGCAAACTCGAGTAACATAGAACAAATTAAACATTTGACAACATTATATTACTGATTCCCTTAACTCAGAGGCAATTTCAGCTATGTAATAGGATTGAAGAAAAGACTGGGGAGATGCAAAGAATAAATTGATTACAAAGAGCGTGCCAACATCTGTAGGCAGCTGTGAAAAGCATAGACGTGAGGGAACTAGGAAAGGGGGAAGTTTCAGGCAACCATTCTAGGTCCAGAGAAGCAAGCTTTATTTTCTGTCTGTTTTCCATATTTCTAGTTTTTGAGATTTAAAAAAGAATTATATCATTTTCCTGCCCCTTTTCATCCCTGAAATACTCTCCATATAGCCGGCCTCGTTGTCAGTTTGTGATTCATTTTTTCATTAATTGGTGTTGCATACATACATGAGTATGCATGTACATATATATTCCTAAATACATAAATGTAACACGCTCAGTGTGTACAATTGTACGTGTGCTATGTGTTTTCAGTACTCAACCCTGGAGAAAACCCCTTCTCCCACTCCTAAGGTTCTGTATTTGCTCAGTTCTTTGTGCAGGGTGGCAGCATCCTAGGCGTGCCCTGTCCACATCACTCTGTCTACTTGTTTTCTTTTAAGAGGTGTGAACATATCTTGGGCTGTAATGTTTGTAGGAAAACAACACTGAAAAGTTATAGCTTCGCCATTTCCTGATAAGACAGAGAAGCCAAAACCACATTTCTCAGGTTCTTCATGGTACTTCAGCCTAAGATTCTAAACTCCACTAGGACAGAAACTTTGGGTTTTTCCTTTCTTTCTACTTCTGTGTTGATTTAGTGAGGTATTTTCTCCCTAAACGTCACTATCAACCAACATTGCTGCTAAGATGGTGAAGAAACAAGTTCCTCTCATTTAGGATACTCCAGCAAACAGCGTAATTCTACCTCTCTTGGAACTGCAAATATCCAAAAGTGCTCTAAGAAAATTTAAGAATTAAATTAATGGCTTGCAACCAGGACACAGCTGGAAAGGCCCAGGCTCTGTGGGACATCCCCGCGCCCTCTGGCCGAGCACCGAGGCTGCGTTCTGCAACCAGCTCTCCGGCCCCTGGACCAGCGATAGCAGCGGGCCTCCATATTGCAACCAGGACACAGCTGGAAAGACCCAGGTAGACACCCCTTCCAGGGCTACCCTCACGGGGGGGTGGGGATCTGCTAGGGTCTCGGAGCCAAGCAGGCTGAGTTCTGCCTAGGCTCTGTGGGACATCCCCGCGCCCTCTGGCCGAGCACCTAGGCTGCGTTCTGCAACCAGCTCGCCAGCCCCTGGACCAGCGATAGAGGCGGGCCTCCATATTGCAACCAGGACACAGCTGGAAAGACCCAGGTAGACTCCCCTTCCAGGGCTAACAAAAATTACTAACAAAAATCAAGGCAACATGACAGCATCTGAACCCAGTTCTCCAACAACAGGAATCCCTGGATACCCCAAAACACCAGAAAAACAAGACTTGGATATAAAATCACTGGTCAGGATGCTGGTAGCTGAACACATAGAAAAATCTCGTAAAGAAATAGAGGAGAAAAGGGATCAAAAGTTAGAAGCCTTTACGAGGCAAATACAAAAATCACTTCAAGAAATTCAGGAGAAGATGGATCAAAAAGAAGAAGACAATAAGGAAGAAAGACAAAAGTCACTGAAAGAACTACAGAAGAACGTGGGCCAACAAGTAGAAGCTATGAAAGAGGAAGCACAAAAATATATTAAAGAAATACATGAAAACACAATCAAGCAAGCGAAAGATCTGAGCACATCCATCTAGATACTAAAAACAGAAGTAGAAACAACTAAGAAATCACAGAGGGAGACAACATTGGAGATAGAAAACCTTGGGAAGAAATCAGGGGCCATAGATGCAAGTATCAACAATAGAATACAAGAGATAGAAGACAGAATATCGGAAGCCGAAGATACCATAGGAACCATTGATTCAACAGTCAAGGAAAATACTAAATGCAAAAAGGTGGTAACCCAAAACATCCAGGAAATCCAAGACACTATGAGAAGACCAAACCTAAGGATTATAGGTATAGACGAGAGTGAAGATTTACAAGTTAAAGGGCCAGCTAAAATCTTCTATAAAATTATGGAAGAAAACTTCCCCAACCTAAGGAGAGAGATGCCCATGAATATACAAGAAGCCTATAGAACCCCAAACAGACTGGACCAGAACAGAAATACATCCTGTCACATAATAATCAAAACTCCAAATGTAGTAAACAAAGAAAGAATACTAAAGGCAGCAAGAGAAAAAGGCCAAGTAACATATAAAGGAAAACCTATCAGAATAACACCAGACTTCTCACCTGAGACCATGAAAGCTAGAAGATCCTGGGCAGATATCATGCAAACTCTAAGAGAACACAAACTTCAGCCAAAACTACTTTACCCAGCAAAACTCTCAATCGCCATTGATGGAGACATCAAGGTATTCCATGACAAAACCAAATTTGCAAGATATCTTTCCACAAATCCAGCCCTACAAAGGATAATAGGGGGAAAACACCAAGACAAGGACAGAAACTACACCCGGGAAGAAGCAAGATAGAAACCTCCTCTCATCAAACCCAAAAGGAGATAACCTCTCGAATATAAAAAATAAATAAGATAAATAAATATAATTTCAAAAATGTCTGGAGGTAATAATTACTATTCCTTAATATCTCTTAACATCAATGGACTCAATTCCCCAATAAAAAGACATAGATTAACAGACTGGATACGGAAACAGGACCCTACATTTTGCTGCATACAGGAAACACATCTCAGTGTTAAAGACAAACACTGCCTTAGAGTAAAAGGCTGGAAGACAATTTTATAAGCAAATGGTCTCAGGAAACAAGCTGGAGTAACCATTCTAATATCAGATAAAATTGACTTCCAACCTAAAATCATCAAAAGAGACTCAGAAGGTCACTTCTTGCTGGCCAAAGGGAAAATCCACCAAGAAGAGCTCTCAATACTGAACATCTATGCCCATACCTAAACATAGTAAAAGCAATCTACAGCAAACCAGTAGCCAACATCAAAATAAATGGAGAGAAACTTGAAGCATTCCCACTAAAATCAGGGACTAGACAAGGCTGCCCTCTCTCTCCATATCTTTTCAATATAGTACTTGAAGTTCTAGCAAGAGCAATTAGACAACATAAGGAAGTCAAAGGGATACAAATTGGAAAGGAAGAAGTCAAACTCTCATTATTTGCAGACGATATGATAGTTTACCTAAGCAACCCAAAAAACTCCACCAGAGAACTTCTAAAGCTGATAAACAACTTCAGCAAAGTGGCAGGTTATAAAATTAACTCAAGCAAGTCAGTGGCCTTCTTGTACTCAAAGGACAAGCAGGCTGAGAAAGAAATTAGGGAAATAACACCCTTCACAATAGCCACAAACAACAAAGTATCTTGGCGTAACTCTAACCAAACAAGCGAAAGATCTGTACAACAGGAACTTCAAGTCCCTGAAGAAAGAAATCGAAGAAGACCTCAGAAGATGGAAAAATATTTCTTGCTCCTGGATTGGCAGGATCAATATAGTAAAAATGGCCATCTTGCCAAAAGCAATATACAGATTCAATGCAATCCCCATCAAAATCCCAACTCAATTCTTCATAGATCTAGAAAGAGCAATTCTCAAATTCATCTGGAGCAACAAAAAACCCAGGATAGCTAAAACTATTCTCAACAATAAAAGGACTTCTGGGGGAATCAATATCCCTGACCTCAAGCAGTACTACAGAGCAATTGTGTTAAAAACTGCATGGTATTGGTACAGCAACAGGCAAGCAGATCAATGGAACAGGATTGAAGACCCAGAAATTAACCCACAGACTTATGGTCACTTGATCTTTGATAAAGGAGCCACAACCATCCGATGGAATAAAGATAGCCTTTTCAACAAATGGTGCTGGTTCAACTGGAGGTCAACATGCAGAAGAATGCGAATTGACCCACTCTTATCTCTTTGCACTAAGATCAACTCCAAGTGGATCAAGGACCTCCACATAAAACCAGACACACTGAAACTATTAGAAAAGAAACTTGGGAAGACCCTGGAGGACTTGGGCACAGGGGAAAAGTTCCTGAACAGAACACCAATAGCGTACGCACTAAGATCAAGAATTGACAAATGGGACCTCATAAAATTACAAAGTTTCTGCAAAGCAAAGGACACTGTCAGAAGGACAAAATGGCAACCAACAAAGTGGGAAAAGATCTTCACCAACCCCACATCCGACAGAGGGCTAATATCCAATATATACAAAGAACTCAAGAAGTTAGACTGCAAAGAACCAAATAACCCTATCAAAAAATGGGGCACAGAGCTAAAAAAAGAATTTTCACCAGAAGAAATTCGGATGGCCGAGAAACACCTTAAAAGATGTTCAACATCATTAGTCATCAGGGAAATGCAAATCAAAACAACCCTGAGATTCCACCTCACACCAGTCAGAATGGCTAAGATTAAAAACTCAAGAGACAACAAGTGCTGGCGAGGATGTGGAGAAAGAGGAACACTCCTCCACTGTTGGTGGGATTGCAAAATGGTAAAACCACTCTGGAAATCAGTTTGGCGGTTCCTCAGAAAATTGGGCATGTCACTTCCAGAGGACCCTGGCATACCACTCCTGGGCATATACCCAGAGGATTCCCCTGCATGCAATAAAGACACATGCTCCACTATGTTTATAGCAACCTTGTTTATAATAGCCAGAAATTGGAAGGAGCCCAAATATCCCTCAAAGGAGGAATGGATACAGAAAATGTGGTATATTTATACAATGGAATACTACTCAGCAATTAAAAATAATGAATTCATGCAATTTGTAGGTAAATGGTTAGACCTGGAAAATATCATCCTGAGTGAATTAACCCAATCACAAAAGAATGCACATGAAATGCAATCACTGATAAGTGAATATTAATGAGCCCAGGAGCCCTAAATACTCAAGACACAAATAGCAAGTCAAATGATTCCCAAGAAGCAGAAAGGAGAGGACCCTGGGCCTGTAAAGATTGCATCCAGTTTAGTAAAGAAACTGAGGGGGGAGAGGGAATGATTGGGGAATAGTTGGGGGGGAGAGGAACTATGGGAACTATGGTAGGTGGGAACTGGGAAAGGGGAAAGCCTTTGGAATGTAAACATAGAATATATAAAATAAAAAAACTTTTAAAAAAAGAATTAAATTAATGGAAGATTGCGTGGAAGGGCGTTCCAAATAGCATATAAAGATACCTATGATTAGAAAGGCTCAAACCTGCCAAATTCCCATTTCTAATTTTTATTAGTCCTCTGGGATTTAAAAAACAAATAACCAAGAACTCAAAAAAATTAATGTATAAAACATTTTGCAATTGAAGTTTTAGTTTACTAAATCCATAATTCATACAGTTTCCCTTACTTTTTATCTTTCTTTGTTATTTAAACTATTCAATACACCATAGGCTTAAGTAACTCTTGTTTGTAACAACAGGTTAGACTTTTCTAGTTTTGTGTCTCTTTGACAGTTTTAAGGAACCTTACAGATGACATTCATTTGAGATGTGTCTGATTTTTTTTCTCATGATTATAAGGGTAAGGACTTGGAATAAAATACCCCAGGAAAAGCAAGATATCATTCCATCACACCATACCAGACATTCATACTGTCAATATGGCTTCCCAAAATCTGACTGAGGTAGTATTCATGAGACTCCTGCCCTCCAAGGTTACTCTTTCCCCCAAACTACTCTCTAGCATATTTACAAGAAAGCAGCTCTTCTCAGGCTCTATGTAAGGAGTGGTAAGATATGCTCTGCTTCATTGACACATGAAGACAAATAATTTGGAATTCTGAAGAACACATCTTTGGCTGCTATTCATTGACATACTTACCATTTATCTGCAATCATGTGAAGTTGTAGATATTTATGTGCTACCTTGGCTTATAGGTTCACACGCTTCATTGACTTTGTTATTCAATTTTATCTAGTTTTGCCATTAGGAGTTCCCGAATTTAGAAGTTCTGTCCTTTTGTCGGAGGTTCATAACTGTGGAGATTTGTTTCCTGTGTGAAATTTATTTATTTAAGCTTGGTCTATTTTATGCCGTATTCTGTTTAGTTTATTTCATGACCCAGTCCTATTCTCTCTCTGTCTCTGTCTCTCTCTGTCTCTGTCTCTATCTCTGCCTCTCTTACTCTGTCTCTGTCTTTCTGTCTTTCTCCAACAAAGTTATTAGAGCTAAGATATCATGTATGGATTCTACAGGAGTTACTCTTTCTAGTCTGTTTCAGTGGCAAAAACAAAGCAATAGATGTATGTATAGTAACTTATCTTTAGAGAGATATCTAAATAATATGTCTGCCTGTAAATCTCTGGCTTTATGCTCACTCAGAAATAAGTTCATATTGATTTTGGCAACTCTATTCCATTATACACAGATCAATCAATCTGCTCTTCACGATTATCAAATATCCAAAGGTCAGATATTTGTCTTTTGCCATTCTCCATCACTTCATTTAATTTTTAATTTTTGTCTAATATTCTCAGCAATATCTTGCTCATCCCATGGGAAATAGTATTATTGTAAATGTACTTGTGTCATATTGCTCCCATGAGTACTGCTGTCCCATTTCCAACTTGGGTAGCACTCTTGGTTCCCTCACTTCAATATGTCTCACACACGTGTAATGTAGTTAAATTGTTTGGTCATATCCTATCCAGTTTCCTCCAAGAATTATCCAAATTTCTGAAACTTTTCATTAAAATGCATGTACATTAAGGTTCAGTTTATGTGCAACAAACACTTATGAGCTCTGACAAATACAGCACCATATCCCTCCAATTAAGTTTCATAGAGAATTATTTAATAACCTTTAAAAATCCAAATATGTACTGAGACTTTCCAACTTCTAGCTTCTTCCCATTAATCTCTAACAACAGAGGTTTTTTTAAATGTCTCAATAGTTTTGCTCTTTAAAAAAAAATTCCACACAATCAGAGTTATATATTAGATAGCTTTTCAGATTGGCTTCTTTTCCTGACACTATGAATTTAAGGCTTAGGTATGTCTTTCCATAGCTTACCAGCTTCAAAACATAGTCAGTTTTCTTTGTTATTGTGTCCATGTCATTGTTTGTTTGGTTTTGGACAGACTTTTACTAGGTGCCAAAGGCTGTCTTAAACTCACTATGCTTCTCAGACTGGAATAAAAATTAGGGCCACCTTCTCAAATCCTGGCATTACATGGACAGCCATCATTGCCCAGCCTTTCCATTCATCTCACAATGAATATTTTGGTTCTTCAGTTTTAACAACTATGAATTGAGCTACGAACAACTGAATACATACAGACTTTTGTGAAAGCATGTGTTTTTATGTCTGTTGGCCAACTACCAAGGAATGATTTCTGGATACATGATAAAACTGTGTTTAGCTTTGTAGAACATGGAATTAGATCATCACAGAGTTTGGTACCACTTTATGTTGCTACCAGCAGTGAACAGTAGTGGATACAGTTTCCTAGAGACAGGCATGTGGTGCTGTCTCCGTTTGTCTCTATGTCTATCTTCTCCTCTCTGATGAGATGGGATACTTCACATCTTTCCCTCTGTTTATTTTTCATCTCTATTTTCATGAGGTGTCTGTTCAGATGTTTTGCCCATTTTTTAATTGAGTGTGTGTTTTCTTTTCGTTCAGATTTTAAGAGTTCTTTGTTTACTTTGGAGGAGAGTCTTTAATCAGATATTTCACAAATATTTTCTCCCAATCTCCAGCCTGCTTTTCTTTGTTTTAGTATTTTTCTCTCACAGAGAAACCATTTTTTCTCTTTTTTTTTCCCTTTTCATTTTAACAACATTCAACAGAAGGCACTTCTTTCTCTCATGGTCGATGACTTTGTGGTCAATCTAACAACCACCAATCCAGAGTCCTGTAGAACATCTCGTATATGTGACTGCTGAAATGGGATGGTCTTTCTTTTTAAACTAGGGTCTACACTGTGCTTTTGCTTTTTGTAGAATGTGTATAGCCTGTGTTGACTGCATTTCTTTTATCTGTGAGACGTTCATTTTTGCCCAGCACCATCTATTACAAATTACATTCTTTATCACATTGTCAAAATTTACATGATTCCATTAACACTGATAGCTGTCAATGATTTCCTTTATATGTGGCCTGTGTGTTGTTTCTCATGGCTTTCCATATCTTATTTTTGTTCTGTGCATTTAGTGTGTTTAACCTATAATGTATCACAGAAAGTTTCTTTCTGGCCATTCCTATCTAATGCTATATGTGCCTCTTAGATTGTTATGGGTATGTCTCTCATCTCTTAATCTGGGAAAGTTTTTTCTATGATCCTTTTGAAGATCTGGCCATTGATGTGACAGTTTTCTCTTCTGATTTGAAGATTTTTGACTTTTCATTGTGTCTCAAAGTTCATTAGTCATTAGAGAAATGCAAATCAAAACAACCCTGAGATTTCACCTCACACCAGTCAGCATGACTAAGATTAAAAACTCAGGAGACATCAGGTGTTGGCAAGGATGTGGAGAAAGAGGAACACTCCTCCACTGCTGGTGGGAATGCAAGCTGGTACAACCACTCTGGAAATCAGTCTGGCGGTTCCTCAGAAAACTGGACATGATACTTCCGGAGGACCCAGCCATACCACTCCTGGGAATATACCCAGAAGATTCCCCAGCATGCAATAAGGATACATGCTCCACTATGTTCATAGCAGCCTTATATATAATAGCCAGAAGCTGGAAAGAACCCAGATGTCCCTCAACAGAGGAATGGATACAAAAAAATGTGGTATATATACACAATGGAGTACTATTCAGCCATTAGAAACAATGAATTCATGAAATTCTTAGAGAAATGGATGGAGCTGGAGAACATCATACTAAGTGAGGTAACCCAGTCTCAAAAGAATACCCATAGTATGCAGTCACTGATAAGTGGATATTAGCCTAGAATCTTGGAACACTAAAGACATACTTCACATACCAAATGATGTCTGACAAGAAGAAAGGAGTGGTCACTGGTGCTAGAAAGGATTAAAGCATCAGTGTAGGGGAATACAAGAACAGGGAAGTGGGAAGGGGTGGATGAGGGAGCAGGGGGAGGGAAAAGGGCATGTGGGACCTATGAGGGGTAGGGAACCAGAAAAAGGGAAATGAATTATAAATATAGAATATATCCAATAGTAAAAAATAAAAAAAATTTTAAAAAGTTCATGCATATTTCTTTCATGTGGTTAACTTTTAAAAAATTTTTTCCTCAAGTCATCCAGCTCCTTTACTTCATCCATTCCAATAGTCAAGCTTTTGCTTGAATTTATTCTATTGATTTACTTGATTTATTCTATTGGTAAGGCTTTCCCTGAGTTTTTAAATTGGGTTGTTGAGTTTTCAATTCCATTTTCATTTTCAGGTTGAGTTCCTTCAGTATTTCTCTTTCTTTATTGAATTCACCAATCATATCCTGAATTGCCTTTATCATTTCTTTCAGCTCAACAGTGTTTTCTTGAACTTCACTCAGGAGTTTATTTATCCTAAGCTTCTTGAGATGTTTGCTCCTCTCTTTGGTAAACTCCTTAAGTTATTTGACCACAGTTATGATTGTTGTGTCTTACTCTGTATCCTAGGGTACACTTAGGTAGTTCTCATTTGAGAACATCCCTGTGGGATTAGTGGAGGTTTTGGTGGGGAGCAAGGTGAGCCGTGCCTTGACTTTTCACATTGCTTTTTGTGACATGAGCTGGGTCTGTGGATTTCCTTTGTTGGTTATGTCTGGTTCAAGGTTTTAGCTTGACACAGCTGAGGGTAATTTTAGTATTTTGCTATCCAAGTTTGATTGATTTCAAATCAGATATGGCAAGTTGGTCAGTCAATCCCTAAGGTAGTTGGTTTTTTTCCCATTGGAAGGACAGTGATGGCTCTAATTCATTAGTAACCAGGAAAACTTGAGGGTTGTGCTGGTTTCTACATGCTTGGACCAGGGAGTGGAACTATATGGAAGTGTGGCCTTGTTGAAATAGGTGTGTCACTGGGGCATGGACTTTAAGACCCTTGTCCTAGCTGACTGGAAGTCAGTCTCCTCATAACAGCCTTCAGATGAAAACATAGAACTCTCTGCTCTGCCTGCACCATGCCTGCCTGGGCACAATCATGCTCCCACCTTGATGGTACTGGACTGACTCGCTGAACCTGTAAGACAGCCCCACTTAAATGTCATTTTTATGAGTTGCCTTGGTCATGGTATCTGTTCACAGCAGTGAAACCCTGACTAAGACAAGAATGTGACTCAAAAAAGGGCTGGTACACATTCTTAGATACCTAAACTAGGCCTGACTTTATGAAGATGGTGCAAATTGGTAAGAATATGGGGCACTCCCCATGATAGGCTGTTTCACAAACTGCAGTATCTAACAAACAACTAAGCATGGGGAAAGGACCCTAACTAGGATAGGGGTGTGATGGTGTGAGTGAATAGTGATCTCCAAAATGACAATTGAGCTTTAAAGACACCATCTTTGTGTGTTTGTTTGGTTGGTTGGTTTTTGTTTGTTTGTTTGTTTGTTTGTTTTTGTTTTTGTTTTTTGTTTTTTTGAGACAGGGTTTCTCTCTGCAGCCCTGGCTGTCCTGGAACTCATTCTGTAGACCAGACTAGCCTAGAACTCAAAAATCCACCTGCCTCTGCCTCCCAAGTGCTGGGATTAAAGGCGTGTGCCACCACTGCCCGGCTTAAAGACATCATCTTATTGCACAGGAAAACATAGACTTTTAAAATATACATAAACATTGAAAAGCAGAAAAGTCTAGATGCAGAACTAATGTCAGACAAAACAACGCATTCAGCAACTGCACTGCTTTATTTCTGTGAACTTGATACAAACTTAGACCTATCTGGGAAGAGTAGTTGCCTCCATCAGATTGGCCTGTAGGCAAGTATATGGGACATTTTCACGATGAATAATTGATAGGGGAGGGCCCAGCTCACTGAACAGTGCTATCCTGGCCTGGTGGGCTGAGGCTGTACAAGAACTCATGCTCAGTAAGCCATGGAACACAAGTCAGTAAGAAGCATTCCTCCATGGTTTCTGCCTCAGTCCCACCTTGAGTTTCTACCCTGACTTCTCTTCAGGATCTATAAGCTATAAGATGAACTAAATATGTCTTCCTCCTCAAGTTGATTTTGGCAGTGTCTTATCAGAGCTACAAAAAGCAAACTAGGACAGTAATGAAAAAACAAACTTCCTAAAACACATGCACTTGAATTAGTCTGCTCATATAAGACAAAACTCCTAATGAATTATAAATTTAATGTTTGCAGTATTTCTACTGCTACCTATTACTTATATGTTACAGAAATAGTGTTAGCAAACAAATATCATTTTTCTATATTTTACCTCTTTGTAAATTTTTACACTTATTTTCAGTGCTGATTAGATGGTATTAGTTACAGAAAGTTGAAAAAAAGAAACTAGATTTGAGCATAAAATTAATATAGCTTTTTTAATTACTATTGGGGCACCTAGTTTGGGCAATATCAAATCCCCAACAACTGTCTGCCATCTTTTACAGGTACAAAGGAGAAGTCCCAGCATTTCCATGCAGAAGGTCCTGTGGATAATGCATCACTGTTTTGTTGTTGCTCAGTATTTTACATTATCGTCAGGCTACATAACAGTAGTTTCTAAAAGATGAAAGTGGACTCACACTGAGAATTCCACACAAATGGATTAACTCGTGTCACCATTTTTTGGCACGTTGCCATGGATACAGCAATCTGAAGGTCTTGGTGCCGCTGGGAGTTGATTGATGACCCATTCACAGTGCAAGGCTTTTCAAAACCAGGAACATGAAAGGATTCTCATTAGTGGACAAAGGATTTACACACACACACACACACACACACACACACACACTTTGGTGATACCTTAAAGAATGAATGTTACCTTTCTGTTAAGTCTGACCTTTATTATAATATCACTAATGAACTTCAGAATAATCACTTGAAAGCAAGTTCTAAGGAAGTCATGATATTGATTTGAAATCGTCTTAGTTTGCTTTCATGTAAAGCTAAAGAAAAGAGAACAAAGAAGTAAACAAATAGAACAGGATATGTGTTTAGAAATCCTGTGGGTTTTCCCTTAAAAATATAGTAAAAGTTATTTTTAATGATTAACTAATGGATTGTTAGACACTTCGATTAATGAAGGGCGTGATTCCCACCAACTACACAAAACAGATAAAGAAAGCAGTTTTCATATTCAATTTTGTTCACACTGGCAACTTAAGTGATCACATCACCAAGTATACAAGATGAATATGTATTTCTCTGTACTTAAATGAAGGTCATATGTCTCTACCAATTCCTGATAATAAAGTAACTTCCTGTTTATGACAAAATTCTATCAACTCCAATTCAATAGGCCAGGGAATCATTTGTCACTTTACAGGGCTTCCCATATAATGCTTCCATTTCTTTCCTCCTTGGGTTGGGTTAGCGTGTAACTCTGTGCCATCAAATGCAAAGAACCTGGATTATGATTACACTGGGTCCACTAACAACTGCAGGCCAGCCACTCTGATGGGAACACTGTCCCATGCCTTCTTACATTATCTGCTGATTAATGATTCTGACATCCAGTTGTAGGTACTGGTACTGTATGCATCTCAGACTGCATGCCTGTATCTTCCATGTACTTTTTATGGTGTTTGACAGCCTTTTCCATGTTATGTGAACTCCATGAAGCTCACTGTATCCCTGAACACATAGATAGCCCAACACAAAAATGTTCATCCAACTTCACTGCATCTTGACTAAAACTGTAACTGTGTGCCTCAACAGACTGAATAAGTTCCCTGAGTAGTCTCCTTTGATGATCTGGAAGAACACATCTCCACTCATTTCTATTAAAAGGCCAGAAATAACAACTCTCTCAGGACTTTCAGCTCAAAATTCCTGCTGTTTTCTTTGAATCAGAGTGAAAATCGTCATTTATCACATAACCCACTTAGAATATGAGCTAACCTACTTTTCCAACAAAGGGAATAAGACAGAGCGTTGACTCTCCTGTCCTCTCCCTTGCCAGCAGGTTCAGTATAATTTACAAGACATTCCTTTCTGTTTCCAGTTAAATTTCGCAGAATGGACAAATCAAAATTAAAACTTAGAGCTGATAACTTAGAACTATCTCCTGTGGATTAAAAATGTAACACCTAAGAACACTAATGAAACATGAATACAGAGATATTTACACATATTTGTACAGGTTCATCCTAAAGGAACTTATTTTCAGCCATTAACTGTCTGACTCACGTGTCCTATCTCCATGGAATTGTGTAAAAATAATATGAGTCACAAATGGAAGGAAGTCATACGGATGAAGCTTGGAGCTGGATGAGGTAGTGTTATAAAATAAATCATTCCAGGAAGGATTTATATTCTATCTTTTTATTACAGTTTATAATTTATCCAAACTCATTATTTTCTGGCACAGACAGATACTGGGAACGACAGAAGGAAGCAGGTAAAGAGTCTACACCATGTTCTGAGAAGGAGGGACAATTAATTAAGAAAAGCTAATTGCAAAAAAAAATGCAGTACCACATTAGCACGCAGGTTGATTACTAGGTAAAATACAGACTATAGAGCTAAGAGTTTAGTTAAGTCTGTTTGGTATCTGACATTTGTTGTAAAAGCCTCTTTGGGTTTTAATTTTTTACCTGCTTTTGGATAATAATGATGGTATCAAATCTATTTCTATTTATGTACATTTGTGTTTAATGCTCAAGGATAGTTAATTTTCAGATATATTTTGATCAAACATAATGGAAAATGGTTATGACTTCATTGTTCTATGAGGTTCAATTGCAAATCGTGAAAATAAAGAACTAGGAATAGGCCAAACCTCCCAGGCTTTGAACATCTTTTTTTTATCCTTATCTATTTTAATTTTTACAGTAACACAAAAATTAGTTTTATTTGTGAAAAACTGGTTTACATAATAATATAAAGCCAATGTTATTGATTACATTTTTAAGCACTGATGACTATAGAGAGATTCTATGTAATATTCTAAGTTTTCAAAGGTTGGTTAGCCTATTCCTTAATTTAAACTTTCTTTTTCTTTTAAATTGGATATTTTCTTTATTTACATTTCATACGTTTTCCCCTTTCCAGATCTCCCCTTCAGAAACACCCTATTCCATCCTCCTCCCCCCTGCCTCTATGAGGGTGCTCTCCTACCCACCCACCCACTCCAGTCTTCCCTCCCTGGCATTCACCTACACTGACACATCCAATACCCTCAGGCCCAAGGGCATCTCCTCCCACTGATGTCCTATAAGGCTATCCTCTGCCACATATGCAGCCTGAGCCATGAGTCCCTCCATGTGTATTCTTTGGTTAGTGTTCCAGTCCTTGGGAGCTCCAGGGGTTTGAACATCTTAAATAATAATAAAGAAAGAAATTAGCAACTTTTATAAATAAATATTCATGAAATTTGGCTTATAAGGATCAAAGCTCTTAATGGAGTTAGTTGGTGAGAGCTATTGCATGAGTCTGATATGTTTTTAAGTGCATTTGACAAAAGGCACAAATAATGAAGTTATTCTTGACCTAAGTAGAACCCTATATCTGCACCTTTGTAAAGCCACAGCCTGTGAAACCCCCCAGGTATCATTTAAAACCTTAGTTTATTTTTTATATGTGTGAGACCTTTTGGTAGTAACTTAAGGAAATGAATAACAAAGAGAATTTCAAATGCTTTGCAAATATCAAAGGTATAGGAAAAAGAAACCACAACTACCTCAAAACCATCAACAGTGAGGAAAAAGGAAATGTAGGGCAGCATAGAATGGAAAGTTCAGACATTAACTTACTTCAAGTGTGGGGACTCACTGGCTCTCTATATAGTTCTACTCTGTCCCCATGAATTCTTCATCAAATCCTGAGAACTCTTAGAATTCATAGCTTTTTATTCTGTTCCAGCCATGCCTTCTTGCTTATTATTACTCAGCGCTATACAAAAGACACAAACAAAAGATCCAGCAACCACATCAATAGTCCATACAATAATATGAGTTAATCTATTGAGATAGGATGTCATGTAATGCGAGTTTGCCTTCAACACTGTTGCAAGAGAATCTTGAAATGCCTGATTCTATGTCTCCTGACGGCTAAGAGAACAGAACTACATCATTACGCCTGGCTTTATGCATTGCTTGGGATCAAATCCAGGGCTCCATGCACGCTAAGCAATGACTCTCCCAAATGAACTACATCTCCAACTCAATATGTGTTAAAAACTTTGATTGATGAGCATATACTAAACACTGAACTACATATTTTATGTACTTAATCTCATTTAAACTTTGCTGCATGTGTTTAAGTTGGCACTATTAGAATAGTTTTACAAATAAGTAAATTGAAACATAGAGAAGTTAAGTAATTTTCCCTGTATTTAAATACTAACAAATGTCACTGTAAAGACATTAGTTCAGTTCTGGTTATACTTACCACATGCAGACAGCGTTCTTTTAAAAACTTAAATCCTCCTTTTGATTTTATTAATATCATGTGTTATTACTTTTTTGATAAAGAAGTTTCCAGAGAGTTTATTTAGACAAAATTGAACTTGAAAGTTGATTTTCAAATAATCAACATCAAAAGGCAGCAAGGAGACATTCATTTAAAGGAATCAACTATCTAGGAGCAGAAATCCATGTGAGCACTGTTTGGACTGAGAGTGAGCTACATAAAAGAAACATCTGCTCCCAGAGCCCTGTGGTCCAGAGTTCCCATTAGGATAAAGATTGTTCATACCAAGATAGCAGATCAGTAGGCTAATTTTATGATCTAGCAGTCAACTCTTATTATAATTTCCTATTTCTACTGAATTCTGGGTCTAACATAGCTTGCCTTCCAAGTTTTGTTTTCCAAAGCATTTCTCAAAAATGGAACACAGATTTTTTTTCTTTTTAGTTTTACAAACAATATGAATATTTCTGTATGGATATGGTAGAGCTGGAGAGAAGATCGGAGAGTAACAAAGTAACATATTTTCATCCTAAAAATCATATTTATAGTAAATGTTTCCAATTCCTAAATATTTTTCATGATTGTAAGTACCTCAATGAGTTTTCTATGTTGAATACGAAACAAAAAACAAAAACCCTCAGCAGGATAAATATCTATCTCACAACAAAAGAATTATACTTTCCAACAATGAAATCCTAGACATGATGTCCCCAATAAAGTCTGAAAATTATTAAGGCCATAGTTGCAACCACTCTTTAAGTACTTCACATATGCTAGCCAAATCAAAACTGAAATATGAAAAGTCATAGCAATAGTTAAAGAAAAACATAAATAGTATCATTATTTCATGTTTCATTATTTTCTGCCAGAAAAAAATCAAGACAATTGACTGGGAAAGTTACATAATGAACTAGAAATTAGTGTGAACAAAATATTTTGTGGGAGAGAATTGTTTAATGCAAATTTATAGAAACTTGTTTTTGAAACATGACAAGATTCCAATAGAATATTGTATTTACTCTTCCAGGCAGCTATCATAAATGTGTAATAAAAGGTGCTTGACTGTTTCAACTGCTATGATAAAATACCATGACCAAAAACAACTTGAAGAAGAAATATTTATTTCATTTTACAGCTCATAATCCATTATCTAAGGAAGTCAGAGCAGGAAGCTGGAGGCAGGAGTTGATGAAGGAGCCATGGAGGAGTGACGCTCATTCTCTTCCTTTTAGTGGATTGCTCAGCCCACTTTCTTATAGCACTCAAGGTTATCTGCCCAGCATTGGCACTACTCCCTGTGGGATGGGCTCATCAAAGAAGAAAATGCGCCACAGACTTGTCTACAGGTCAGTCTGGTGGGGCATTTCCTCAAAAGGGGGTTCTCTCTTCTAAAACATCTCCAGCTTATTCACATTGGCATAAAAATATCCAGTACCCAAGGTTATTTTAGAAATACTAGAAATGTACCGAGACTGGAGTGTTTCAGATCAATACTGTTTGTAGATTCAGTGTTTTGTGGCAACCTGATGCTTCAGTGGCATCCTTCCATTGTAGGTAGAATGAAGAAGCTTGCCAATTCTCTTTATGGGGCCATTGATCCTACTCACAAAGTCTCTTCCCTCTTTAGCTACACTGACATTCACACTAATATTATTGGAGACGGAATTTCAATATGGTTGATGTTGAGGATCTAAACACTGAATTGTAAGAAAAAACATAAAAATCCTATAATGTAAGGGTCTAAGAATGAGATGGAGAGTGGGGAATGTATGGCAAAAGAACAGTTTGAATAATCCAAAAGATTATGCTCATGAGTAAAAAGTTTAAATGCCATGAAATGTCTCTTATCTTATACCCAATAATTCTAGAATTACAATGTAATGTTAGGCAAATACCAAGCTCAGGAGTTTTGAAATAGATTTTTAAAAATAAAAACAACAGAATAATTTGTAGGACTAAAGTTAATATTAATCAAAGTAATAATAGGACATATTTTTATATGAATAACTATGCAAGATATTTGGTAATAAACAGTAAAAAAAATAACCATCATTCATGGAGATTTTATTTATGTAAAACAGGAAAGGCATTAGAGAGGCAAAAGCAATAGAGGCAATAGTTTTCAAAGGGCCAAAATTTAAAAACTATGTGATGTGATTACATACATAGACATGTGAGGCCAAATCTAACTAAACAATTAAGTAACTACATTGACGAACAGCCACAGACCATCATATGCAACTAGAAAGGTGGGGAATCTGGGGCTGGGGAGATGGCTCATTGATTTAAACAAATTTCAGCATTAGAAATTCATAAGCCCATCTAAGTTCTATTTAAAGGGCTCATCTTGAGAACAATTGGCAAGGACTATGAAACGGCCAATTAAAAGTTTCCATGAGCAACCTGGAGCCAAAGCACTGTGGTCTTGGCTCAAGGATGCCCCAGTGGAGTGTCCGGTCCAATCCATCATGGGAAAAGCCCATTTTGTTTCACATGACACTTGGGTGAAGGGAAGTGCTAATCAACACGAAATCACTTGTACATCAACATTCACAGTCTACAAGGGATAAATCAGTAGTAGTTCTTCTAAATGAACTCCAGGACAGAAAAAAAAGGGGGTGGGGGGAGCCAGAATAAGCAATAGAAACTTGTTGCCCCACCAATGACCTTTAGTTCAAGCTAGAGTTACATTCTGATGTAGATGTTGGAGATAGTTCAGCTTCCACGTGACTGTAATCCAAAGCAGCTCCCTAAAATTAGGTATAAAGAAAAGAAATTTTAGATGCTGAGGAGCGAGAGGAGAAGTGGGTTGTGATGGACGCTACTGCTGAACACAATGCACTGGTGAGATTGGGAGGATCTGAGCATTCTACTCTTGTGAGAAAATAAAGAATAAGGAAAGACTCTGTGAATTTACATCCTAATTCAAGTATCTTCAGTTCACCTGTTCAGTAAAAAGGCTGAAGAAGTACCAATCATTTCAAGGCAAAGTATTTCTTTATTGGGAACATTATTTCCAAACATTATCCTTAAGGTTTGAAACAAAATATGTCTTTTATTTAATATGTTTTGTGTGTTAGGGGGAAGGGCAGTACATGCATGTTCTGGCTCTCTCATCTAGACTGGAGGACACTGTAAGTTCTCTCCTTTCACTAGGTGGTTTCCAGGGATCAAACTCAGTTTGTCAAGCTTGACAGCATGTGTTTTTACCCATTAGCAATCACATAAAATGTTTGTTTAAAGATCTTGTGACTAGGGGAGCCCCTTGGTCCTGTGAAGGCTTGATGCCCCAGTGTAGGGGAAGGCTTGGGCAGTGAGACAGGAGAGCGTGGATGGGTAAGGGAGCTCCCTCATAGAAGCAGGAAGACTGGGAGGGGGTAGGGAGTTGGGGTAGGGAGTTGGCAGAGGGGAAACAGGGAAGGGGAATAACATTTATAGAGTAAATAAATAAAATAACCAGTAATTTAAAAAAAAAGATGTGTGGTTAACTGTAACAGCAGCAAAAGAAGGTAAAATAATATCATGGATATAGAATTTACTTGAGATATGTTGTTAAGCTTACTTTAAAATCTATGGTAGGCAAGCCAGGTAGCCCAATGATAGCTTGCACTACATCTAAAAACAAAAAAAATCAAGAGTAATCCAACAACCACAAAGTCTTGTACAGGGCATGAAGATGACAGCCTGTCATATGTATTTCTTCAGTAAACTTGGGTCCACTGCAATTGCCTTCTTTTTATTTTTCCCCTGGAAATATTTGATAGAAAAGCAAAGAGAATAGGAAAAAAAAAGAATCTAGAAGTATTACTCATTTTAATTATCCAAAACACTATGATAAGTAAAATTACATGTATATTTCAAACTGTTTTTTTTTGGGGGGGGGGCGTAATTTGATTTGTGAAATTATCAGCTGATTTATAAAATATCATATGTAAAGAAGCCCTAGTCTTACAAAAGTCACAATTTCTTTATCTGCCATAAATCACAGAGTGTTACCTTTGAAAGACAATGTATGCCTCACGAGAGGTGGGGGAGGGGCACGCGTGCGTGCACGTATATATGATAAGATTTTATAAGCCAGAGAGGAGTTGAATATAGGGCAATCGTGCCTGCAAGAAGGATCCACTGGGTTGATTTGGATGATGAATGGAGAAATAAGGTGTGAACAAGTGTGGTACTATGCACAGAGAGCTTGAGGACAGTTTACAGTGAGTGAGCAGCTTCTTGTCCTGTAATATAAAGAAACAATGTTAGTGTTTGTAGAAACTTCGGTAATCAATGCATTGTCTTCAGAAAATTGAGAGAAGTAGCTCAACTAATGCTGCTTGAAGGTTTTCCATTTATTATTCCTAGCCATATCCACTCTTGTGAGAGATGGAGGAATTTTTCCAGACTCACCATGGCATACTAATTCATATACCCTATTTAAAGGTAAGCAGACAAATGCTGAGTCACTTTGTTGTCAAGACTGACGCCAGCATGAAAGATGAGATTGTCATCGATGGAAGTGTTGACGAGTTTAAAAAATGTGGACCTCGAGAAAATTAAGACAAAGAGATGAAAATTTCAGTCTTATTATCGTTGATTCATGAAGTGTCAGATTTGTTACTTTGCTAATGATGTTCATGAGCCACGAAGTTATTGGACGAACTCCCTGTTGATTTCTAACATTACTTTTGTGGGGACATAAGCATTGACAGCAGGTCTTCGGCTCCAGCCCTAAGCATTCTCATGTTCATTTGATGGGTTTAAACCATTTGTTTTGTTGTGAGGAAATTCATTTGCTCTTCTCTTATTTCAAACCGGCATTTTAAGGCCTTCAGACATGTTTGACCTTTTTGGTTTTACTACTCTTATCTTCTATACGTAGTGAGTTCTTAATTAATATTTGTACATATATTAGTGAGTTGATCAACTTTTTCTTTTTCTTGGGATTTGGCATTATCGGTGAAACTGAACAGACGTGGAAATAATGCTAAATATACTGGTAATATATTATCTTACTGTTTTCTGAGAAATGCTTGAACTGTCCTATGTGTTTTACATATTTTAATATATTTACTCTCTAGACAAATCTATCATATTCAAAAATTGAAAAGATAAGCTACATCACTGAGTTTATGATATATGGAACAGCAAGCAACAGAAATGTCACTGTATGGACACATAGAAAATGGTATAGTTCAATGTTCTAACTTTTCATATACTCCATGAACGATGTCCTAAAATCTTTTGCTTCTACTTTGACCCTGCTATTATGGTTGGAGCAAATTCCTATTCATTCAGGATTCGGTGAACATCTTACAACCATGCCATAATTGACCTAAAGTGTTGTTGATGATATTAAATGTTGACCAATCCCCTGGGTCTCTGATGTATGATGCACTCGTGTTAAAACTCGCAGTATATTTAACATGGAAATACGTATTCATCTGTTTCCTTAATTATATAAGTCAGGAGTGCTTTCTTTTATTTTCATGATTATAAATATTTGTCATTGCATCTAATCCAGAGGACCGCCTTTAACCTGGCACTTGAGATATGGAGGCAACAAGATCAAAAGTTTTAAGGATAGCCTCAGCAACATGATTCCAGGCAATCCTGGGCTACATTAGACCGCATCCTACAGTGAGAGGGATGGAGAGAAAGGAGAAAGGTGAAAGAGAGAAAGAGAGAGAGAGGAGGGGGAAATTTGCTATATCGTTAATAATGTTCATGAGCTAACATTTTTTTAAAAAAAATATTCCCTTAAAATAGCTTTCACCGATAAAACAAGATTATTCAAAAATAATTTGACAAACGTTTGGATTCAAATATCTAGTTCCTTTCAAGGAAAAGCAGACATTTTATTCTGTGACCATGCTTGAGACAGTATTCTGCAGAATAACACTTGGTAAGGGAAATGCATGTGAGCTTGACTTCCTCAGTCACGCTGATGGGGTTTGGGGGCTCCCTGCCCTCTTAGGCAGTAGCTCACAGGGTTACTCCTTCAAGTCAGTCTGTCCTGCATAAGCATCCAGTTCTAGATAAGAAAGCCTCTAGCAGCTGGGCACTCAGATTTGATTAAGAGGATCAGCACAGCCCTGGTTGCTTTCTCAAGAATTATCTCCACAATCCAAACCTCTGGAGTTTACTATATTGGGCTAAGAAATCTTAGAAGGAGACATGTTCTCACAATATTTTTCAACATAATTTGTTTCTTGTTTTAGCCAAAAATAATGTAAAAGAGACATGTCAACAAAATTCAGGATTGCCCTGAGGTTAGGGGAGAGAAAGGGGTGGGATGGAAGGCTAAAAGCCTGAAAATGTTCATGGTTTCCTGCTGACTTGTTGGGTAAAACAGCAACAATGCCACAAGCACCGTGGTGAACGTGGCAGGAGGGCACCCACCCCTTTTTACTAGACTGGGGTTCTTTTTCCAATAGGGGCCATCCATTCAGTTTTCTCTGCCTCTGGCTAAGTCCTCTCAACCAAACTGGCTAAACTGGCGATGGAAAGATAAGAGCTGGAAGAAGGCGGCCTATAATAAGAAACACAATAACAGGAAATAGGTGGTGCCCACACAAGCAGTCAAAGGTGCCTGATGTGTGAACTTGGGGGAAACTCAAAAAGACAGCGCTGACTGCGGCCAAAAGGAGTGTGGTTCTCTCACTGGGAAAACAAGAAACTTGCATGTGTGTGAAGTACATTGAAGTAGGTTTGTTTTTCACTGTCAATGTGTGTTGAATCTGCCGTCCAGGAGACAGAGAAAATGAAAGGGAAGAAAGAAAAAGAAGAGGGCATAGAGAGAAGGGAGAGCAAGAAGGGGGAGAGGGAGAAAGAGAGGGAAAGAAAAGGGAAGAAAGAGAGGGAGAGAGGAGGGAAGAGGAGAGGAAGAACAGGATGGAAGGAGGGAGGGAGGGAGAGGGAGAAGGAAAAGGAGGAAGAGAGAGGGAGGGAGAGAGGGGGGAGGAAAAAGAGGGAGAGATAAAGGGAGAGAGGGAGGGAGGAAGAAAGAGGGAGAGGAAGGGGGAAAGAGTGAGGGAGGGGGGAATAGGAGGGAAGGGAGGGTGGGAGGGAGGGAGGGAGAGAGAGAGAGAGAGAGAGAGAGAGAGAGAGAGAGAGAGATTAAAATCCAACACAAAAAAGGGGAACACCTGGACTAGAATTTGGAGTCTCCTCTGCACATCTGAAGATATATCAACACTCCCAAATGATTAATTAATTATTTTTTTTACAATTTTTTTTATTTTCTATATTTTTTGTTTACATTCCAAACACTTTCCCTTTTCCCATTTCCCCCCTCACCATATGTCCCATAAGTCCTCTTCCCATTCCCGAATCACCCCCCCCCCATTTCTCTGTGCTGGTATTCCCCTACAATACTGGATCAAGTCTTTTCAGGACCAGAGTCCTCTCCTTCCTTCTTCTTGGGAATCATATGATTTGCTAATTGTGCCTTGAGTATTCAGAGCTTCTGGGCTAATTAATATCCACTTATCAGTGATTGCATTTCATGCATATTCTTTAGTGATTCTTAGGGTTTTTTGGTTTTTGGTTTTTTGGGGTTTTTTTTTTTTGTATTCTGAAAAATCGCAATTTAATTATCTTAAAACCACATTTAGTATAATTAACCACTTGTTCAGAGAGGACTAGAATTTCAGGAAACCAAGCCAGGTATGTTACCTAAATATCTAATTCCAGGCAACCCAGTATAAATAAGACTGAGGTACACCAGCATGTGTGAGAAAGATAAAAGTGTGTGAACTATCAGTCAGTCGCTGATAGTGTCATTTTGTTTTGTTGGGGGGGAAAAAGGAATCTCCAGGAGTTCCAGTGTAAAGTTCTTATGGAAAAACCCCGTTTACCTTGTTAAAGTGAGTCAACATCACCTGCCCTGACCACAGACTTACTCACTGGGTGATTTCTGTCCTCTAGGTTGCTGTCTAAATTTATAGTCTATCCTCAGAAAAGAGCTCGGATACACAGAACTATTCAGGACGTTAAATGTTATTTTAAAAAGAGAGCGCAGAATCTTCTAGATTGAACAAAGTATCTAATATTGCAAGGTGAAGAAGGCGTGTGCAATCACTTCAGAATGGGACTACAAAACAAAACAAAACACCCTACTCAATGGCCAGGTGTTTGTGGTGTTTGTCTCTCTCAAGGCTCCAGCCACAGCACAGCTGGTATGGGAGTCCCCCTCTTCTCACAGAAACAGGGAGGGTTCTCTGAGAACAGAGGAGAAATGTTCCTCCCAGCTGCCTGCTTTTTGTACCAGGAGCAGCAGAGAGAATGTTACAAAAGCCCCTTCGCCTTTGAAAGGTCTTCCCAGTCCCCGCCAGTGCACATAGAACCCCACCCCTCAGTAAGAGTTCCTGCTGTTTCATTATTTTGAATTATGTTTTTTTACCCTTTCTTTTTACAAATTAGTTCTTCGAGAGTTTTATATGATATTTATCGCATTGAACCCCTCCCCACAAAGTCCTCCAGGACCTACTTCTTTCTCTGTGCACCCAACTTTATGCTCTTCTTGTTTCGTTTTCAGAGAAAAGAAGATTCGTTTTACTTTGAAAGAATACTGTATTTACAATTTTTACTTTATTTAGAAGCTAATCGTTATTTCCCTATTACTCTTTTACTCTAACCCCTCCTGTATTCCTTAAGTACCCCATTTACCCTCAAATTGATGTCCTCTTTTTCATTATTTCATCACCATCGTTATTATATGCATAAATATATAAATGCAACCTGCTGATCCACTTTGTGTGGCTTGTGTGTTTGTTCTCAGGGCTGACCACGTTCAACTGTCTAATCATGAACAGAGCTCATCCCTGAGTGAGACTAATTCTCCCATTCTTTACAATCAATGGTTTTCAGTACTTCATTATCTAGGGATGTGACCCACAAAGTGTTCCCCTTTTTGTGTTAGATAATCTATTGGCATTGTGATGATTTAGGTCTTGTTTAAGCAGCCACTTTGTTGAGATATCAAAGGTGTAGCTTTCCCGTCATTTCTAGAAATCATAACCTCATAGCCAATTTCCTGGCTTCCTTGTCCCGTAGGTTTTACAATTGTCCCACGTCCTCTTTCTCAAGATTCTATAAGCTATAGGTGCAGGAATTGTGTAGTGGATATATCCATTTGGGCTGGGCTTCCCACAATTAGATGATATATGTGCTATGGCCAGTTGTGGTTTTCAGTGATGGTCTAATCTAATAAAGAGAAGCTTCATTGATGAATGTGAGAGCTGCATCTATCTGGAGGGGTAAGGATAGATTTTAGAATACAGTTAGGAATGATGCTGATATAGTAAAGTGGTAGTAATAGGTTTTCCTCTAAATCCAGGACCTCATGTGCTGCTTGCAGTTGACTAGTTATTAGTTCCCTCTTGTTGACTGGTACTTAAGTAAGTACAATTGGACAGCATAGGTTAGAGCCAGGATATGTGTGCCACTATTGCAATTTTAGGGATATACTGCCACACTGGGCAGTGTTGTGTTTCATAGACATCACATCTGGATAGGACTACGGATGGCTTCCCTTTCTTGTCTGGTTGTAGGGTACTGCTACTATGAAAGGTAGATGACAGGATAGAGATTTTTCAAGTTTGATCCAGCTCAAAATTTTCCAAGTCTTAAGTCACAGTTATCAGTGTCTCCCTCAGTAGGAACTTACCTTCAAACTCAAAGGCAACCAAGGGCAGTTGCCTATATCATTTTCGGAGTCACTTGAACTACCATGATCAACAACTCAAAGGGATGTTATTCATGTCATCACTAGGGTTTTCATAAGACTTTCTTTGGCTTTTGTGCAGAGCATTTTCAGTCCATGAAGCCCCACTTATGAAAGTGGATAAGCACATGAGCAGAGGAGAGAAGTAACCATCACTTTTGAATTCTTTTGAGTCCCATGTGAGCTGAAAGTAATAATGAAAAACCAAGATTAAAATAATAATAATAATAATAATAATAATAATAATAATAATAATAAAGAAAAACACTGAAGAAAGTAAGACATTTCAGTGTAAGGCACTCCTGTCAAAATGTATAATTAACAGTAGTAACTAGCATTTGGGATGCTGGATAGTCCAGTTTGCCCTTAGGCCAAGATCACAGAACAGAATATGACTCTGTAGTAACTATAATCTGGGCCACCCATAAGAAAGGATCAAGCCAGATTGTATTAGCTGTCTGTCCAAGCCACACTGGGAAATGAGGCATCCACCGTTTCCTGATTCTAACAGTTTGGGGATTCCCAGATAAAAAGATGTGTCATTACAGTCTTGTGGTGTAGACAGGGGAGGGCATGACTCAGCCAAAGCAATCTTTGGACTTTCCCTCTGCTGAATTTGAAGAACCTCTGGGAAGGCTTCCTGGATGCTAAACTCAGTGATCCTGAAAACTGACATCAGCTTTCTCTGAGCAGCTGGAGTCCATTCTCTTCCCTAAGGAGACACCGACAGATAAAGCCACATATGCACCATGTACTAAAGGGACATAAAAAAAAAAAGATGAAGGCAAAATACATGCAAGATATTAAATGGACAAAACTCAAACAATTGCTTCTATTACAGTTGTGATAAAAGGCTGCGAGTAGAAATGCAGGCTATTAGGAAAACCCAGTTTGAATGTTATCTCCAAGTCGTGAAACACTGAGTGTGCATTGCTTAATTACCTTGTGTTGGTAGTGTCATTCCCTCGCTTGGCCAAGTCTTTCTAACATTCCAAGACTGGAAATTCAGACTCATAATGCATAAGCAAAAAGGCCTGAGAAAACACTGTTTCAGTAGAGATCCTTGCCTTAGCATTTCAGAATGCATGACGGTGTCCACAAACATTCTACCTGGACATTTGTCATGGATGATCTGCTCAGGAACACCTGATGGCTTCCCTTTTATTGACTGGATTGTATTAAAGAACAAACTTATATCGCAAAGTAGAGGGAAGTTTTGGCAAGCATACAGCAGATAATGCCAGGGGTTGCTAGCATTACTGAGAAAGGAAAAGTTCTCTCTTGCTATGCATCTCAGTTACTGTCTGAAATGTGTGAGGTTAAAAATAGAAAAACTAAACTCTCAAATCTTCTGCCTTCTAAAATTCTATGAACACTCACATGCAGAGCTATTCTGAAATCAAGCAGGAGGTTGAAAATTAAATTGTCTTATCCAATAAGAAAGTTAAATAAGGTAGGGGGATGATTGTAAAGAAGGAGAGCTTCCTCCCTCAACTCTTGGTGCTAAATATTTGATGTAAGTGAGGCTTTGTGAGAAACACTTAGGGCTTTTCCCATGACAAATGTCCAGTGACTTCTGTAACAGCAGGAACCGAGTTAAACCTGACTCATCTAAGGCTGTGTGCCAGGTCTTCTGATCCCCACCTGCTGTTGTTCTCATCACCATAGACAGTTTCTCTGGTGTCATTCCTACAGGTTCCTACTCCGTGGATATTGGTGATGTAGTGGCTACTACTAAGCTTCTCAGACAAGCTACTTCCCTCTAAATAAGGGTAGCTAAGATCTCAGCTCAAAGAAATCACTCTATTATGATGGACAATGGGTACTGGAAGTGAGGTATTTGACTAAAACTTTTTCCCCTTCTCAAATCACATCAAAGGTGAAATAACTCTCAACTGTCCCAACTGTAAAATACTAATTGTGGTTGTCTTGCTCGTGAAACCACTGCATCAATAATCCAGGTCCATGCCAAGCACATAAGCAAAGTCCCAACAGTATCTTCAGTCCCCAAGACATCATCCAGCTCCTAGAAATAATGCTTTGATTCCCTATAGCATAAAGAAGACTCAGTTCCAGCGTTGCTGTCAGTGAATATCCAAACATTATGCAAATGAGAAAAATTTATTCTGAGCTTTGCTCCATCATGAAAAAAACCATGACAACAACCACAAGAATTTTCCATAATTCAGCCTACAAAGTTCTCCAGAAATAGAGTGTCTATTAAGTTGGATTTCAGCGTGTAACGTTAGAAAGATCAAGTCTTTTGTAAACCACAGAAAGACTAGAGTTGTGGAGCCTGGGGTTGCCAGGGCAAGACTCCAGACTCCCTGCAAGGTTCTACCCTGTGGTAATAGCTATTCTCCTTTTCCATCTTGGCTAGGAACCACGAGACCTTTGCTGAACACACAATGCTTACCATTCCCCCACCCCATTATTCCTGATTGAAACTGCTCCAGAAGGCAGGTGTGGAAATAAACTATTATTGCAATATGAAATCAGGTCAGCCATTAGAATCCAAGCTAAATTTCCAAAGCCGGGCATAAATCTTTTAAACTCCATACAATTTCAGATACTATCTTTTTTTTTTCCTTAAAAGAGAATGAAAACACCTGACACATTATTTGGAGACTTCATAAAGAAAGAACTGAAGGAAATTTATCTTTGACTGGCTGCAAGGATAAATGGTTAATATATTTTAACAGAGGAATGTAAGTATTCCTGTATATTCTGAATGGCAACTGTACCTTTTCCCCCACCTCTTTTAGCAGCTCTCTCTCTCCCCCTCCCCCTCCTTCTCCCTCCCCCTCCTTCTCCCTCCCCCTCCTTCTCCCTCTCCCTCCTCTCCCTCCTCTCCCTCTCCCTCCTCTCCCTCTCCCTCCTCCCTCTCCCCTCTCCCTCTCCCTCTCCCTCTCCCCTCTCCCTCTCCCTCTCCCTCTCCCTCTCCCTCTCCCTCTCCCCTCTCCCTCTCCCCTCTCCCTCTCCCTCTCCCTCTCCATCTCCCTCTCCCTCTCCCTCTCCCCTTTCCCTCCTCTCCCTCTCCCCTCTCCCTCCTTTCCCTCTCCCTCTCCCTCCTCTCCCTCTCCCTCTCCCCTCTCCCTCCTCTCCCTCTCCCTCTCCCTCCTCTCCCACTCCCTCCTCTCCCTCTCCCTCTCCCTCTCCCTCCTCTCCCGCTCCCTCCTCTCTCTCTCCCTCTCCCTCTCCCTCTCCCCTCTCCCTCCTCTCCCTCTCCCTCTCCCTCTCACTCTCACTCTCCCTCTCCCTCTCACTCTCACTCTCTCCTCTCCTTCTCCCTCTCTCTCCTCTCTCTCCTCTCCCCTCTCCCTCTTCTCTCTCTCTCTCTCTCTCTCTCTCTCTCTCTCTCTCTCTCTCTCTCTCTGATTTCCCCTTTTTTCTTCCATCTATCACACTCTATTTATTTCACTTCTTTTCTTAATTTTGGGAAGGTATCAAATAGAGAATGTGATGCTTTTTTCTTTGTACTATCGCTTATGAGACAAAAGAGAAATTAAGCAGTTCTCAGACTATGCACTAATCTAACATCCAGTTTCAGAGTCCATGAGGGCAGAGTCTCTGACCCTCAGTCCTGCCTCCACCATGTCAACATTTATTTCAGCCTATTTGGTATTCCGTGTACCGGCTCCTTGAACGGTATCAGATGTGTAGTTCATACTCTGTAACTACTTGCTGAATTACAGGGGGAAAAATGTGTATTTGTTAAAAACCGATTCCACTTTCATATTTAAAAGAGAGAAAATTATAAAAATGAAAGGGGAGAAAGAAAGAAAAAAACAAGAAGTATAAAATACTCCAATCTAGTTCTCCACCCTGAGAGGAAAAGAATATCAGAAATTCACTGTGTGTTCGTCTGTTCTGAGCGCCGGTACTTTTCATGGAGGCTGCTGTCCAGCCTGCTCTCTCATAGGTGTACAAGTCATGCAATTAAGATTCTGTGTTTCCTTTTTAATCCTGAAAAAGCTCTATTCTTCAGATGGAGGAATAAAGAAAATACAAAGGAAAGGAAAGGAGAGGACAGAGGAGGGGAGGAGAGAGGAGGGAAGGGGAAGGAAGAGGAGGAGGGGGGAGAGGAGAGTAGGAGGGGAGGGGAGGGGAGGGAAGGACAGGGAGGGGAGAAAAGGGGAGGGGAAGACACAGGAGGGGAGGACAGGGGAGGGGAGGGGAGGACAGGAGAGGAGAGGAGAGGAGGGGAGGGGAGGGGAGAAGAGGGACAGGGAGGAGAAGAGAGGAGAGGAGGGGAGGGGAGGGGAGGACAGGAGGGATAAGGAGAGGAGGGGAAGGGAGGGGAGAAGAGGGACAGGGAGAAGAGGAGAGGGGAGGAGAGGAAGGGAGGGGAGGGGAGAGGAGAGGAGAGGAGAGGAGAGGAGAGGAGGGGAGGGGAGGAGAGGGGAGGGGAGGGGAGGGGAGGGGAGAGGAGAGGAGAGGAGAGGAGAAGAGAGGAGGGGAGGGGAAGGGAGAGGAGGGGAGGGGAGGGCAAAGGACTGCTCCTAGGAGGAGAGAGTTTGTTGTAAATAAAAGGGAGAGTATAGCCAGAGGCAGAGACATCTGGGAGAGACCAGAGTAGACACAACCAGACTGAGCTGGGCCTTGTGGGGAGATGGGGAGGGGTAGGGGAGGGGAGAAGGAACCAGGTGCAGCAGCTGGGAAGTCAAAGGCACAAAAAGGACAGGTAACCAAATGTCTGAATTATATAGGGAACAGCCTCCCCGGGAAAGGCAGCCCAGCCCCTAGGCTGGGGAGTTCAGCATAGATGTGAGCATAGGCCAGCCATACCCTGTAACAAGTAGGGACTAAAGGATACTGGAGAACCTGGAGGCCAGGTCCGATTCGGAAGGTTAAGTAGGCACATCAGCAAGTTGTCCTGTGTTTGAAACGTGACAATCTTCTAAACTCTGACTCAAGCACTTTGTAATGGGATTCGGTCCCTGGCGTCTTAAATGAGCAGGTGACTAAAGTAGCTAAATGGTAGGTTTTTAATACATTTTTAAAATCCTATGAGGCTTTAATTGAAATGCAACAAGTTCTGAGCAATGAAATTCTGGATTGGCAGCTTCAGCTTCTTTTATCTCTTAGGTGTGGAAATTATAGGTATAATAAACTGCATCTCTTAAAACAGCTTGTAGGGATATTTCCATTTGACTCAAACAGGAAACCCCAGAGGACCAGGAAGCAGTGCACCCTGGATACATTTGTAGCTCAGGTTACAAATTCCAGGGATTTCAACATATCAAATAATACCGAGAAGAAAAAGAATACACATGATTTATTTTTATCCAATGAAATCAGGTTTGATGTGTTTATAAAAAGAGGGGGCATATGTTCTGTGGAGGTGTAGTTGGGTTTGGGGGAAGGGGGTGCCTTGCCGGGGCCCATGCTGAGGCATCCCTTGCCCCTGAGGGACCAGCCAAAGGACTGTATGGTATAGAATAGAGTTTGTTCAGGGCATGGGGGAGGATCAAGATGGTAGTGAAGGCAGAGAAAGGGAGGGGGAGAGAGAGAGAGAGAGAGAGAGAGAGAGAGAGAGAGAGAGAGAGAGAGAAGGGGAGGGAGAGGGGAGGGGAGGGGAGGGGAGGGGAGGGGAGGGGAGGAGAGGAGAGGAGAGGAGAGAAGAGAAGAGAAGAGAAGAGAAGGAGAGGAGAGGAGAGGAGAGAAGAGAAGAGAGAGGAGAGAAGAGAAGAGAGAAAAGAGAGAAAGGAGAGAGGAGAGAGAGGAGAGAGATAGGAGAGAGAAGAGAAGAGAGAGAAAAGATAGAGAGAGGAGAGAGAAGAGAGGAGAGAGAAAAGAGAGAGAGAAAGGAGAGAGGAGAGAGAGAGAGAGAGAGAGAGAGAGAGAGAGAGAGAGAGAGAAATTTAGAAGCCAGCCATGAGCACATGGAGAGAGAAGAGAAATAGCAAGAGAAGGCAAGAGAGCAAGAGAGAAGGGGGCGAGCAGCCCCTTTTATAGAGCACTGGCCAGGCCTACCTGGATGTTGCCAGGTAACTGTGGGGCGGAGCTTAGACAGAATGCTAACAATTTTCAAGTGCTTTTTACTAGCATTTGGACTTCAGTTTGAAAATCATCTGCTGCAAACCCTCTGTTTTTCTTCCTTCTATCCCATTTCAGTTTCGGTCACTCTTATCTTCATGAGGAATCAGATCATCTTAAGGAAAATTGCAATTTTGATGGTATATTATTACATGATTATCCTAAGCTACTGGTTGTGTAATGAATAGACCACAGTGGACCTCTTTTCCTGGGTTACACCTCATAATACTATGTCACAGCTATAATAACACCAATGTAGTTACTAGTAAACAATATAATAGCTAAGAGATCGCATTAAGTAAGTTGTAGATTAGTGAATACCTTAAAACTTGAAATGTAACATGCCTTTTCAACACTCGGTACTTCAGATATATGAGTGTTTCTATATGAGCATAATATACTTTTTTTAAAAAAAACTGTTTAGTGATTCCACAAATACTAGTTTTAAGTAGTTATTTCTGTAGTACTTAAAATAAATAAATCAGCCCCTTATAGAGCTTAAATAATATAAAGTAAAAATAATTTAAAACGTACATATTGACCTAGAAGAAGTAGATTCTGGTATTTTAGGCATGGGGGAACATTAATGTTAAGGAATATACTTACTTACTTAAGCAGTATTTTCATTAATGTACTCCTGTTCATGGGTTCTATATCTTGCTAAACAACTTGTGGGAAAGGGAAACACCACTTTGTGTAAAGTGTGAGTTCAAAGTAAACCTATGTTGACCTCCCCTAGTGACAAATAGTTAAAATTACAAACTAGGGTTACTAACAGAGTTGCCTTTGTCCTTACCCTGTTTCTCTCTTTCTCTTTCTCTTTCTCTCTCTCTCTCTCTCTCTCTCTCTCTCTCTCTCTCTCTCTCTCTCTCTCCTCCCTTCCCAACTCCCCTTCTGCATGCCCTAAATAAACTCTATTCTGCACTATTCCTGTCTTCCCTTGGTGGTTTGGCTGGTACCTCAGGGGTAAGGGACACCTCAACATGGACCTCAGAGGCACCCCTCCCACATCAGCATACCTGGCTCTATAAAACATATTCCTGGCTCCTTTCTTCTTTTATAAAACACTCTCTCTTTCACTCCTTCCCTCCCCAAGTGACTTCAGCCCTTACAAGCTACGGTCATAAAATATCAATTGCAATGTTATAATAATAATAATATTAATATATTAATAGCATATCACTACTGTCAATTACAACAGGAACTAACCAAGAGTAAAGCAGAGGCTCCTGTGCTCAATCTTAACTAATCCAGATGCACAGGAGACTGCATGAAAGCAGGACACTTACCTTCTGAAAACTAATGTATGTTATCTCTTCAATCTGTTCTTTATGCACCCTTGACTTGGTTTTCCTATGACTTTGTTACTTGAAAGCATTATAAAACCATCTACGTTGACACATTGATTAGATAACCATTCACCAAGCAGTCTCCCTCTAAGTGCTATGATTATACTCAGCAAATGTTTATAACATGGATCTCTCTCTCTCTCTCTCTCTCTCTCTCTCTCTCTCTCTCTCTCTCTCTGTCTCTGTCTAATGACTCCGTGAGAAGGACTTTGAATTGATAGCAAATGGGCAATTCTTTTTTTTTATTTTTATTTTCTATATTCTATGTTTACATTCCAAAGGCTTTCCCCTTTCCCAGTTCCCCCCCACCATACGTCCCATAATTCCTCTCCCCCCAACTATTCCCCAATCATTCCCCCTCCCCCACGGTTTCTCTACAAAACTGGATCCAGTCTTTACAGGCCCAGGGTCCTCTCCTTTCTTCTTCTTGGGAATCATTTGACTTGCTAATTGTGCCTTGAGTATTTAGGGCTCCTGGGCTCATTAATATCCACTTATCAGTGATTGCATTTCATGTGTATTCTTTTGTGATTGGGTTAACTCACTCAGGATGATATTTTCCAGGTCTAACCATTTACCTACAAATTGCATGAATTCATTATTTTTAATTGCTGAGTAGTATTCCATTGTATAAATATACCACATTTTCTGTATCCATTCCTCCTTTGAGGGATATTTGGGCTCCTTCCAATTTCTGGCGATTATAAACAAGGCTGCTATAAACATAGTGGAGCATGTGTTTTTACTGTATGCAGGGGAATCCTCTGGGTATATGCCCAGGAGTGGTATGCCAGGGTCCTCTGGAAGTGACATGCCCAATTTTCTGAGGAACCGCCACACTGATTTCCAGAGCGGTTTTACCATTTTGCAATCCCACCAACAGTGGAGGAGTGTACCTCTTTCTCCACATCCTCGCCAGCACTTGTTGTCTCTTGAGTTTTTAATCTTAGCCATTCTGACTGGTGTGAGGTGGAATCTCAGGGTTGTTTTGATTTGCATTTCCCTGATGACTAATGATGTTGAACATCTCTTAAGGTGTTTCTCGGCCATCCGAATTTCTTCTGGTGAAAATTCTTTGTTTAGCTCTGTTATTTGGTTCTTTGCAGTCTAACTTCTTGAGTTCTTTGTATACATTGGATATTAGCCCTCTGTCGGATGTGTGGTTGGTGAAGATCTTTTCCCACTTTGTTGGTTGCCGTTTTGTCCTTCTGACAGTGTCCTTTGCCTTGCAGAAACTTTGTGCAAATGGGCAATTCTAATAAAAGAAACAAATTATCCCGTTCTGATTCCAAAAATAGTAATGGGTACATACAGTCAAGAAGTGGAATATTCCATAGGAAAATAATGGTGTCAGAGAAGAATTATGGTGAAGCTAAAGAAACATAATAAACAACAGATTACATAACTAGAGATAGTGCATGTGTGTGTGTATTTAATAGAGCTTATTTGTGAAATGTATTTCTTCATAATAAACAAGCCAAACAAAAAGATACAAAGGGACTCATCTCAAACTAATGCAAAGTGTCCATGACGAGTAAGTGTCTAATAGCACACTAAGTGGAACCAGTCCCCAGAATTTCTACACTCTTTCTTCAACATAGTTTTACACACACACACACACACACACACACACACACATTACATATATGTATATATATATATATATATATATATATATATATATATATATATATGAGAATTTCATGCATGAACACATCATTTCCAGTCTCTCCATCTTCCTCCAATTGCTCCCCACACCCTCAAATGAATGACCTCTCCTTTAGTTACTATTTTATCCAATTTAGGAATCTCAGGAATCTCAGTCAGAGTAATCTAATCAAGCAAGAGAAAGAAAAAAAAAGGTATCCAAGTTGGAAGGCAGAAGTCCAACTGCCGTGACTGCAGATGCTGAGATTGTATGGTGAGAGGAAGGCCGACAGTACCCTCTAGAAGGAGTAAGTCCTAGTGAGCTCATGGCACACAGAGTGAGCGTATGATCTTCATCAGAACAAACAACAAATTACCTTATATGGAAAGAAACTTATCTAAACAGGTAAGATTTATCTACCATAAAAACTGAAAACAATGATCTAAAAAAAATTTAAAAGAAAGCACTACAAATCAGAAAAGCACCCAGTAGTCATCCCTTATAAAATTAACATTGTTAAAATGTTCATATTACTCAAAGCAATCTATAGATTGAGTACATTTTCCATCAAAATACCAATAGCAAGCTAACAGTACTAAAATATATAAACAACAAACAAACAAACAAAAATCTAGCCGAAGCAATATTTAGAACAATAATAAAGCAGGGAGCATTATATTACCCAATTTTAAAGGTTACTTCTAAGCTATAGTAGTGAAGACAAAATTAAATTGACTTAAAAGCAGAAACATAGACCAGTGGAACAGAATAGAGAGAATAGTTGTAAAGATATGCTTCTATAGCAAAGTGATTTTCAAAAACTGTATACAAATAGGAACTGGAGGGTAGTCTTTTGAATTTGACCGTCCTGGGGAAAATTGATGTTCCATGAAGAAGAATGAAACTAGATCCCTATCTCTCACCAAATAAAAAAATCAACTTGTTTGTTGAAAATGGCTTTTTCCTGGACAGATCACTCCAATCAGAACAGTTCCCAGGAGAGAGGACCTTTATTGAAGGAGGGGAAGAAGCGAGGAAGAGAAAAGAGAGAGATGAGTCTGGGTCCCTGTCTTTTGTCTGGGTTATGATGTAAGTAACAGAGTTTGTGATGGGCACAGGTGATGAAGGAAAGGCAAGTGCAAGGGGTAGGAGCCATTTGTCATGGCAACAGATGCAGGAGGGTCCTTGTAGCCTAGGGATGCTGGATTTAGAGGCTGGTTGTAAACAGCTTCTGATACTAACAGAACTCAAATTGATTGACAGTTTAAATCCAAGGCCGGAGACAATGAGCAGTACATAGAAAAGGCATTTCAGGATAGATAGCAGATGAAGGAGGGTGTAAGAAAATCTGGACCCTCCCCAAGTTGACCCTAGTGTATTCAGCTGCTCTAAGAAAACACAAATTGTCTGACTTACAGACAACAGAAACTTGTGAAGGGAGAGATGGTTCAGCAGTTAAGGCTACTTGCTGTTTCTGCAGAAGATCCACATTTGGTTCCCAGCCTAACACAGTGGTACACGACCATCTGGTACTCCAGTTTCAAGGGATACGGTACCCTCTTCTGACTGTCAACATCACAAAGCCCACACAGGAGAAATCTATTTCTCACAATTAGACTAGGAAATGCATGATCAAGGTGGCAATATTTCCAGTGTTGGCTTATGGTTGGATTTCGAACTCATAGAAGTATCTTCTTACTGCACCCTCACCTACAGATGGGACAGGCCAACTCTGTGGAGCCTCTTTTCTAAGGGCCCTAGCCTTACTCATGAGTGCAAAGGATCTACCTTTTAATGCCATTACATTATTGTTTACATTCCAATATATAAATTATATATTACATGTTATATAAAATATGTAAAATTTATCAGAACAGAGAAAAATAAACAGACATCACAAATATTTGCATGCATAAATAACTTCATTTTTAAAAGAATGAAGTTCTCTATGCTATATGTGATGAATTAAAGAAAAAAATATGAGAGGAGAGAGTCACTGAAGCCCAACCCTCCCTATGGACAGCTACTAGCTACTGGATGAAAGAGAATGATGTTTTTCAGTGTTGTTACCACTGGTAAACTGCCTACACAACACTATATCCAGACTCCGTCAAGGAAGGGTGATTATTTCAGTGAGGCATTTAATTACTAACATAAACATAGAAAGGGGACTAGCCTAGAAAGGAGAAATGGGGGATTGATATGATCAGATACATTATACACATAACACAAAGTATTAAAAAATATACAAACATGAAACTATCATTGTCTGATGGAGTTGCTGGAGCAGGTCAGTACAGGTCAATTGATAAGGATAAGTGAGTTTTTCACTGTAAGTGTTAAAATATTAGTTCAAAAACAGATTGTAGAAGCTAAGAATATAGAACAGACCAATAACCAGTCAAAGGATGAAATACTCAACAAATAACATGTAAAGATAGGAACAAATTACAATAGTAAATAATTCACAAGAGCTAAACCACAGAATACTAGAGTACTCTTTCACAGATAGCCAGAAAATTTGGGGAACCAAACTATTTTTCCTAAAGCCAAACCTAGTAGATAAACTGCCAGAGCCTTTAGTCTGTGTTTAGTTTTCCTGGCAGGTGAAGGAGATGGTTTGTTTGAGAGCTGTTAGATTAGATTAGGTTGCGTAGATTTGACCAGTCAGCTTTTCCTGGCTATATAGATACCAGGGACTCAGGCAGTACAGATTGTGATCCAGTCAGGGCTGGGTGTGACCTGGGATTCTGCTCTTGGGGAAGCTTTGATAGTCTGAGAACAAGGTTCCCTTTCCTCTAACACAAATTCCCTTTAGTTCTTCAGCTACTTTTCACTGCCTAGTTAAATCCAAACATCACAATCACCTCAGCAGAGCAAACCTTTTGAAAAGGAGAAATTGGGTTGACTTCAAAGTGGTCTCCAAAGGGAGCAGGGCCTTTGTTTTACAGTACAAAGCACACAAGATGTGGCAGTAAACAAAAGATGGTTGGTTACCTTCTCAGTTAGTTTGATGAAAAAGAAGCAGCAAATCTTCCAGAATAAAAGCAAAACTGCCCTTCGGATTTAAATTTAAATATCTTAATTTCCAGAGTCCATCTTGGGGAAATATCGTGAAAAATAGTTCTCACCAGAGCCTCCCTTTATCTTCTTTCCTACAATCTTTTGCAGTCCTAGTTTGTTACTTAAATATGAATGACATAGGCATTTCTAATATCTACAGAGATTTTTCCACTATATGATCTGTGATGATTAATATTTCACTTAGAGATGTTTTCAAGTAGAATAAAAAAAATGGATTTATGTCTTGCAACAAATGGCATTGCAGACAGACTTCCTGAAATGGGAAATGCAAACTTAACATTTGTTAGAGTCCATCATCTTCTAGCTGTATTCTGAAAATCAACCGCACAGGTTTACTCCAGTATGAATGCACAAGTGTGTATGTTCTTGGAAACTAAACAATTCTAAAGCTCTTAGGCAGTGATGCTCAAACTCCTTACTGCTGTGACCCTTTAGTACAGTTCCTCATGTGTGATGAGCACCAACCATACAATTATTTTTGTTGATACTTTATCATTGTAATTTGGCTGCTGTTATGAATCTTAATGTAAATATCTGTTTTCTGATGGTTCTTAGGCGACCCCTATGAATGAGTTGTTTAACTCCGAAAGGAATCACAACTCACAGGTGGAGAACTGCTGTTCTAGGGCAAATTAAATTGGACTTAATGAAGCATCTATGTCTCAAGTAGTAGGAAAATCTAATATCCACCTAATGATTATATGCAGATACGTTAAACAATTGTAGCAAAGACTAAATTATATACATGCCAAAAATTAGAGATTAACCTGCCCTCATAAATTTTATAAAAAGTGGTATTAAATATTGCTGTATTTTCTGGTCAAAGTGGCATTTTAATCCGTGAAAAGTGATAACTCCATACATTTGTTTTACCAATGAACCTCAACAGTATCCAAAATTCAGAGGCTTCTCAGAGAGTGCTAGTGTGGATTTGACATTTTTGTTAGGAAAATGTGATTACCCTTAGTAATCACATCTATGTCCCTTGGTGTCTCAGCAAGCATAAAGCTGCTTAGTTTTTCAGTGAAATAATTAGTAACAAATTGCATTAAAGATTCTAGAAATGAGAAGTTAAGAATCATTTTCACTTTGAGTGGTTGTAAAATGTGGATTGTTCATTGCTGTTCATGAATCCATAATGATCTTTTTTCCTTCTTCCAAAAAGTAGAATTTGTCTCAAGGAGATTCTGAAAGCAACAAAAGCAGACTCTTAGATGATAGACAGAGCCTCCCCCCAAAGTTAAGTAGATTCATAAGATTATCAGAACTCTCCTTTTCCTGTCCTAGACAGAAGTTCTTCCTATGCAGCCATTTGCTGTGATTGGGGAAGTTACTTTGTTATACAGTTTTGTTGAGAGCATCTTTCTTTGCGTCTTTTTTTAACTCCATTTTTTTAAACCACCATGTTAGCATTGTTTTTGTTGTTATTTTTCTTGTTGTTAAATATAGTCCTTAAAATATTATAAACCAAGAAGTAACTCTCCTACAAATCCTTACACTTAATTTTAGCCAAGGTCAAATATGTCCAGTTTGATTACTACTCCTTAAATAACTCTTCAAGACACTCTGTTTGATGTCTTCAAAACACTCTGTTTGATGCTGGAGAGGAACACTGCTCCACTGCTGGTGGGATTGCAAGCTGGTACAACCACTCTGGAAATCAGTCTGGTGTCTCCTCAGATAATTGAACATAGTACTACATGAGGACCCAGCTATACCACTCCTGGGCATATACCCAAAAGATCTTCTAACATATAGCAAGGACAAATGCTCCACTATGTTCATAGTAGCCTTATTTACAATAGCCAGAACCTGGAAAGAACCCAGATGTCCTTCAACAGAGGAATGGATACAGAAAAGGTGGAATATCTACACAACTATTCAGCTATTAAAAACAATGAATTCATGAAATTCTTAGGCAAATGAATGGACCTAGAAAAATAGCTTACTGAGTAAGGTTACCTATTCACAAAAGGACACACATGGTATGTACTCACTGATAAGTGGATATTAGCCTAAAAGCTCGGGAAACCCAAGACACAGTTTAGAGATCACATGAAGCTCAAGAAGAAGGAACGCCTAAGTGTGGGTGCTTCGATGATTCTTCTTAGAAAGGGGAACAACATACTTACAGGAGCAAATATGAAGATAAAGTACAGAGCACAGACTGAAGAAAAGGCCATCCAGAGACTGTTTCACCTGAGGATTCATCCCAGATATAGTCACCAAACTCCAAAACTATTGTGGATGCTAAGAAAAGCAGCCTGATATAGCTGTCTCCTGAGAAGCCCTGCCAGAGCCTTACAAATACAGAGTTGGATGCTTGCAAGCAACCATTGCACCGAGAGTAGAGTCCCCAATGGAGGAGTTAGAAAGGACTGAAGAAGCTGAAGGGGTTTGCAACCCCATGGGAAGAACAACAATATCAACAAACCAGGACCCCCCCCCCAGAGCTCCCAGGGACTAAGCCACCAACCAAGGAGTACACATGACTCTGGCTGCATATGTAGCAGATGACACCTTGTTTGGCCTCAATAGAAGGAGAGGTCATTGGTCCTATGAATGTTCAATAGATTCCCCCGGTACAGGGGAATTGAGGGCAGGAAGGCAGGAGTAGGTGGGTGGGCCGGGGAACACCCTCATAGAAGGAGGGGGAGGGGGATGGTATAGGAGGTTTCAGAGAGAGGGGAGGGAAGAAACCAGGTAAGGGGATAATACAAAGGTTAAAAAAATCTGCTTAACCAGGAATGGTGGGCCATGAGCTCAAGGATAGCCTGGGCTACTGAGAGATCACCAGGATTTTCTGAGCTTGAGTGAAACCTATTCAGAGAAAGACAGGGGTGGGAGGTGGAGGGAAGGAGAACAAAAACAACAATAAAAAAGAAGCACTCACTGCTCAGCATCCAGGCTGGATTTTCTCATATTCTTTCAACGTTCATTCACATCCAGTGAACGTAGAGGACCTATTCCTTGACACCGAGTTCAGCAGCAGCTTTTAGATCTCACATCAAAAGTCTCAGGTAACAAATGGAAAAATAGCCAGTGATATTAGATCCCAGGAAAGAGTTTCTATACAGGTATAAAACAAAATAAAAAGACAAATATAATAAAAAAATGGTTAGCATTCCAAACATAAAGAATGCATGAAACTCAATACCAAAGTATGAATTACCTGATTGAAATGGGAAAATATCCTGGGTAAACAGTTCTTCAAAGAAGTGACACAGGTCAGAGGGTAGAAACGGTCATGTGTTTTTACCTCGTTGGTAGGAAGGGTGTAATAAGTAAGACATAAGACATAAATAACACAACATAAGTTGAGTGTATGAAGAGCCAGGGAGGGTGCAAAGATTTGACATCAGAAGCTATCATTTATAATAGTGACAGAGTCAACTGTGAGAGCTGAAGAAAAAGAAATCTGTCATGGGGTGAATAGGGAAATGAGTCAAAGCATAAAATCAAAGTTGTGTGCACTGCTTGCTGGGTGGAAGAATGAATTCCCAGAGTGACAGCGATGCCACCAACCAAAGAAGGCTGAGGAGCAATAAGAGGAGGGAGGAATTTGATAGTTAACAGAATGAATATATGTTTAGAAGAGATTTATAATTCCACCCATTGGGGGAAAGTTGATACACACTTGTAAAGTTAAAGTACTACTAATAAAAAGTATTTATATCTGAGACTTAAACAGTGATCACAGCACACTGAGTATTTCAGTGGTGAATAATTTTCAGAGAGTTATAATGTCAGGATGGGATGCGCATTAAATAAATTGTGCTATAGAGAAGGGGACAGCATGGATGCCTACGTAACGTGTGTGCTGCCCTGGAGAGAGGCTCCAGGGACTAAACCATATCATACCCCCAACAGTAGGGAATCAATATGAGGCCTGAGTTTGGTGAGAAAAGATAAGAAAAACTAGAAAGAGACCAAGAAAGGGTAAAGTAGGAGGGACAGAGGGTCACTAAAGGCTCCATGGGACATGATAGGGGAAGAGATTGGTAGGGAATGTACAAGTCAGGCCCAGGAAGATAGAAGGGATTATGACAAAGGGGACTCTGTTAAAGCACTCTGTTAGAAAATGCCACAATAATGTCCATCGCCTCTTCTGTTTACTTGAAAGTAATAAAATTAAACTGAAAAATAAGAGATAGGTACTCCATAGGACCAGCTCAACTAAAGACACTTCCCAAACCATTCTTTAGAGTCAGTTTCTTCCAGAAGTACTCCAAGTTCTAGAATAGTAAAGATTTCTGGAAAAGCCTCAGGTCATATCCTGTGAGCACCCTTTCTGTGGGAACAAACAAACAGAAACTTTATGGATCCTCTGATGCTCAGCTTTAAGTGTCAGCTTGACTGAGTTATAGCCCCTGACTAGTGACTTAAACTTTAATCCCATGTATCGTGAAGATGTTTTTCGTAAAGTATACATATACTAAATGCATACATGTATCCGTTAACTGAATAAAAAGACAAGACCTACATAATCTTGGTGGACCTGATTCCATCTGATGAAAGCCTAAGAGGAGAGCTGGCTTTTCTTTGAGAAAGCAGAAATAAAGCAGCCTTAGCTCCTGCCTGGGAGTCCTTACTAGAAGCCTTTCCAGAAGAGTTCTGACTTGCCTAGTCAGCCCCACAGGCAGGTAATTACATGTGATTTATATCTCATAGTGTCTCTGTTTCCCAGATTAAACCATGACCAAGATCTATACAATGCCAGCCACAGATATAAAAACAAAGCTGTGCCGGAGTGATAAAAAGTGAGTCAGGGAAAGAGGTTGCTTTTTTATATTGGGTGTCCAGGAAAAGCTCACTGATAAGGTGCTGTGGTTGACGGATTGTCTCACTGGTGTAATTCTTCATCCCTCCATTATCCAATCCTTTTTACCATGTGCCTTTGCAATAGCTTTTACTAAACAGCAAGATCAATTTTCCCAGCAGTTGACTGGGAAGAGCATGATCTTTTTCCCCCAGCCATTCCCATGTGACTGGCTTTGTTGTATGCTTTTCTTTTTCTGATCACTGTTGGTTTTTGCCAATAAGAAATTAAAAGATGAGCAGAAGCTCGGGAAAGATCTGTTTTAAATATCACACAACTCATTCTTTGCTCACAAACAAAGTTATACCAGGGCTCACAGAAGATTAAAAGCTACTAGCGCTAATTATCCTAGGCAAGGTCATGGATGAGCTGAAAGCCACATGACTCTTGGACTTAAGAGTCACACTATCCAAGATAAACAGGAAGAGCCTAGCTGACCTGTAGCTGAAAAGAAGACAAGCTGAGGAGGCCGAGTGTGAAGAACAGGCAAGTCTGTTCAGATTGGATGACGTCCATGCCTCACATGCATCATTGCTGCTGGAATGTCACTGGTGTTTGTTATCACTTGAGACTCAGCATTACCGAAGCCACCAGAAACTGTCTGGCATGACATCTGAATAGGCTTGAAGGAGGCAGAAGATAAGGCCGTAATAAAGCAACAGTATCCCAAGATACACAAAAAAACAACCAAGATTAAGCTCTCTAATGCAAGAGTCTGCTTGGCATGACAAGGGTCTGCAGTCCAAGCTGTTTGGTGGGACTAGCAAGCAGAAAGTGTCAGGAGAAAAGACAAGTCATCAAAATGTATTAAGCTTTATAAGATGAGGTAAACTTAATGAGACAGGAAATTGATACATGGTTTTAGACAAATAGTTATTAGGGACTGACTTTTCACTTTAAATGTGATTCTGAGCTGGGAAATGAAGAATGGAACTATTGTTTGGTTGTGAAATACCCCATGTTGGTTCACGTGTCCAAATACTTGGCCCCCACCTTGAAATGACTTTTAAGGAGATTGGACCACTAGAAGATAGGGCATCCTTGAAGGAAATTGTTTCAACAAGAAGCTAAAAGTGAAACATGAAACCCAGAGCATTCTCTAAATTTGATCATTGAAGATAAACTCTAAAGATACTTCCAAGCAAATACTAACCATGGTAGTCCAATATCAGCTACTATTCATGTAGCTAGCACCACAGGCTGCCCCTAAGAGGCCTTGTACTCTTTGCCTGAAATTTTCCAAAGCTGAACACTGTGGTATCTCTAACCCTTTCCAGACTGCTAGAATTGGCTACTAGAAGCATCCATCAAATCTGCTTCTCTGTTTGCCTGTTGATTACCCACAATGGTTATTTTACTTCACTTGCTTTGCAAGCCAACAGGAAAATGGCTCACGGTGGCCCTGGAATTCTCTATACAGAACATACAAAGCAAGTCCTAAAGCCACAAGTGACCTGTATCATCATTCTTAGACATTGTTCTACAGTAGTAGGATTTCAACACTCCTTTATTATTATTATTGTGTTGTATGGATTAATTTTGTTATTTGACAATTTCATGTATGTATATTCTCTCTCTCTCTCTCTCTCTCTCTCTCTCTCTCTCTCTCTCTCTCTCCTCTCATTCTTATACCCCACTCATTCCCCTCTATTCCATTTCCCAGACTCATAACTCTATTCTTGAAATGCAGAATTAGTTCTAGACTCCAAAATGTGTAAACAGCTCAGTTTTACATTTTGACATTTCAACTTAAATTTTCACTATAAGTCAATCATTTTTAAATGTTTTGAAAATGTGCTTTCATCTCAATGAACAATGGTTCATTGTTCATTAACATGAACAATTGACATTGTTCAAAGATATGATGAAGACTGTGTGGCCAGGTTTTAGTTTTGTTGCTTGGGATTTTTATGTCTTAAACAAGATTCCTTACTAAGCCTGTAGCTCATCCTGCTGGCAAGACTGACTGGCAATAAATTTTAGGAATCCACCAGTATCACTGTTCTCGCACCCAAAACTGCTGTGGCTATAGTCTGGCCATGTGGGTAATAAGGATCCAAACTCAGGATTTTTAGCCTCATAGCAGGTATTTTTGAGATGAGTCATTGTTTTAGTTACTTTCCTATTGATGTGACAAAACATAACCATAAAACATTAAAAAAAGTAACAGTGGTGTTTATGGTTCCAGAGAGTTAAAATCCATCATGATGGAGGAAATATATGGTATTACAAGGGTATAGTGACAGAAAGGGCTGAAAGCTCACATTCAATCTCACAAAGAGGGATAGAGAATACATTAAGGATGGCAGGGGGCTTTTGAAACTTCAAAGCTTACCCTCAGTGCCTCCTCCTCCTGAAAAGTCACACCTCCTAATCCTTCCCAAACAGCTCTACAAACTGGGGACCATGGAGTTAATTCTCATTCAAACCAGCACAGCTATCTCTGTGGCCCACAAACCACACTTTTCCAAACTCTTCATTGCAAAAAATACTCTCAAAATGAGAAAGTTTCTTTGAGTATGCATTTCTCAGGAGAGGTGGCCCCACCACACTCACCCAGGGAAAGCTGGAGAGCTGGCCCTACAGAAGTAAAGCTGCAGGATCTCCATGAAACAGGGCAAAAATAGGAGTCCTGGTAAGCATTTAGTGTAGAGGGCATAGCCTTGAACCTAGAGGCCTTGGACCAGACCAGTGACTCTTAGAAGTGAACACTTACAAAGGAGGCTGTTTGGGCAAAGCACATACTGTGTGATGCTGGGACATATTGTAGCTTCCACTGTGAGATGTTGGTTGGTTGGTTGGTTGGTTGGTTGGTTGGTTGGTTGGTTGGTTGGCTGGCTGGTTGGTTGGTTGGGTATTTTTGGTTTGGGGTTTTTTTTGGGGGGGTATGTATGGGGATATTTGTATTTTCTTTTAAGGGTGTGTTGCAAGGGCAGAGGGAGAATACTGAGAGATGAAGATGCATGATGTGAAATTCACAAGGAATCAGAAAAATGTTTGTTTAAATCTGCATTTCTTTGCTCTTAGATACTATGATCTATTGCTCCGATAGCAACACTTAAGCAAAGAGACCTCATGTTTGAAAGAGTTTAATTGATTGAAACAGATTACAGAATGTTCTTAGGAACACACTGTGTAATTTCAGGGAAAACAAACCAACAAGGTCATCCATCTAGAGTGTGTGGCTTGAGAATTCTTAGGATCTTGTGATGTGATTGAGTGAAAGTACGGTGGGGACTTATGTAACGTTATGACCACACAGTGGCCTTCGTTAACTGAGACTAGGGAATTTATTGTGCAATAATGGGGACACATAATGGCATGAGCTATTGCTTTAATTGCACCTAACACTTGCACAAATAGTGAAACACGTTGACTTGCCTTTCAAGGACTGAAGCCCTTTTGTGTTATAGTATGAATACTACGACAGTTTCATCAGACATGTCTGGGTATCAGAGCTGGCTGTTTGGCAGCAATTACTAGAATTTTTTCCTAATTCCTAAAATTGTCAAACACTTCAAGGTTTGTTTACCAGTTCTCTAAAAATACCAGGAACGCTTGTCTCTAATAATAGGCCATCAGACAGCACCATGGAGCTCCACTGTATCTTCTTATTTCTACCCAGAACTTATAAATTTAAGTACACATATATTCACAGGCAAAACTTACAAGACTAACCCTAATGGTATGATGTTTATAGTGATAGAAAATTGGGAGGAATGGATTTATGGCAAACACCATCTTCAGAAAGGTAGTGGATATAGTTATCATGCTTACAGTATTAGTCATTTCAGCTAGCTAAATTAGTTACATTATTGTTCAACACAGTTCGCAGCCAGAATGAATACCATTCGTCACAAAACCTATACAAAGCAAAATATTTTGAAGAGTAAATGTAGACTATCACTCTTCATTTGTGAAACTTTAAAATGAATAATTTCTACAAAACAAAACACACAAAAAAAGCATCACTGAAACAATGTCAGCTCAGTCTCTTTTTTCTGCCTTCTTATTTTTGAGATTAAAGAATAATTTCTTTATCTGTTACTCAACTACCCAGCTGTGAAGCTGAGGTCCACAGTGAGAGATACAGAGAAAGAATAGCAGCACTCAAATAATATTTCTATTATCGACACTGAATTTTGGTTTTGAAATACTTTTCATATGTCATAAAATATTCTTTTATTCATTTTTCAATGTCTTAAAATATAGAAAGCTACTAATACCAGTGGAAATACGTAAGTTAGGTGACCGGCTGCTTTTAGCATAGAACATTGTATAAGCCAATCTTGTCAGTCCAGCCTCCTGGAGAGAGTCTATTTCTTCAGCGTCAGATTTCTTAGTTAGAAAGTGAAAAAATAGAAAAGTCCCTATCAGTTTTTATAGCTGGTGATTTTTTTTTCCTGTGATCACCATCCAAATAGTTGCTATGTTAATAACTTTGATTAAGATTCAATGATGTTTTATTATCTGCAAAACTATTTTGTTTGTTGAAACATTTAACTGTCCCCTATTCCCTGAGCTGGTGTGACTTTGCCAACTTTTTTGGAAGAGAACAGGAAGGACTCTTGTGGATTTATCAAGAATTCCAAAGGTCATTCAACTAACGAAGACAAACCCAAATCTAGAATGCAGATCATCAGACCAAATCAAGTTCACTGAAAATTTGTAATACGTTGAAAAAAATTACCATGAGAAAAAAAAATCTGTTTAAAATATTCAGTACTCACATTCTCAATATTTTGATCTCCCTGGGAAATGAGTAGGAAAGCTTTCAAAAGGAAATTACACTTGTCTCATCCTTCCCAAGATACAGGCTATAATTCTGAGAAGAAGCTAATGATGTCTAAGGAAAGCAAGGGGAAATTAAGTGGAATAGGTAATAGAACATCTGTGTCTTTTCTACGTATCTTGTAAAGTTGAGGAACTAGTAGCTGACAGTTACATTCCAAGGTAATGAGCGTCACATTTAATTTTACATCCTCATAAATGCATTGATTGTTTCCGACTGGCCTACCTACATAATAGGCTATATTCTTTATGTAAAGACTGCATCACCACTAAACAGAAATACCACATCTCAAAGAGCATTTGTTAGTGAGGCAACTAAAAAATATCCTGACTTTGGACCTTCTCTTCATCTCTGGCCAATTTGTTGACCTTCAAAATGTTACTAAACCTTTCTCAGACTTGGTTTAATAATTAAATTCTAAAACAAAATTTATAAGCAAAGTAGTTTAGTTAGTTGGTGTGAGAATCTAGAATACCTGAAAAGACAACAAACCAATTATATTTTTTTATAGCTTGTATTTACATGAGACTCATGCATGAGCTTCATGTTTCATACATGGGTAGTGTATTTACATTATTCCCATATCTCCTTCTCCTCTCTCCAACTCTTCGAATGGCCCTCACTCTCTCTCAGATTGATGAGCTCTTCTTCTTTAATAATTACTACCATAACACACACACACAAACATGTATTCATGCAGACATATATATGTATGTATAGTCCATCTATATGTACAAATATGTATATGCTGACTCAGTTTAGATTTACTTGTATACATATGGGGTTAGGGCTAAAACTTTAGATTTGCTACCTATCAGTGGGGAACTAAAATATCTTAATGTCTTCATGTTATGAAATGTGGGTCATTGTTGGGGGATGGTTTGGGGCTCTATGTATTCAGATGCTGACTTCTGCCCAGGGCTCTGGTTACAGTCTAGACACTAGCCTTATCATGATTACAGAACCATCTCCTGTATCAATGTTATATATAAAGAATGTTTCCCAATTATCTCTGGTTGGTTTCTAAAGAGCTTATAAGCCTATGAGTGGGCTGAGAAGCCTCGACTCTGATCTTATTTGTGTGTGGGAGCGGGGAGGGGTCCCAAAGGGAGAGAGGAAGGAAAAGAAGAGATGGCAATGAGAATGAAAGTCCAGGAGGAGTCATGACAAGCAGGTCACCAAGGGATTTGCCATGAAGACACATGGACCAGAGCCAGATTGGGAGAGACTCAAAGTGCAAGTAACACAAGACCTTTAGCTAAGAATTAGATCGCTTAGAGGCCTAGAATAGATGAATATTCAACCAGTCATAGTGCTTAAGCTTCTTAATAAACTTACTAGAAGGTTGTATCAATTATTTTGGAGCTAGTACAGGAACAGATAAGGATTTTATCTGTAAATGACAGCCCACACAGGTCACGTCACTTCTATAGGATTGTGGACATTCATTCTAAAATTGTTAGGATTAACTATTGCCTTGTAAGTTCATAGGCTCTATGACTATTACAGTGAGGGAATACAACTTACCCTGTGAAACTTACATTTTAGGGGGGCAAAAAAGATATATAAATAAATGGATACCTGATTTCTCAAGTACTAAAAAAAATGATGTGATGTCTTAGTTGTGCTTTCTATTGCTGCGATGAAACACAACAACCAAAGAGCAAGTTGGGTTTATTTGGTTTTCATTTCCATCTCACAGTTTACCATCAAAGGAACTCAGGACTGGAGCTCAAAAAGGACAGTAATCTGGAGGCAGGTGCTGATACAGAGGCAATGGAAGAGTGCTACTTACTACCTTATTCTCCATGGCTCACTTAACCTGCTTCTTACAGAAGACAAGACCACCAGCATAGGGGTGGTACCGTTCACATTAGGCTAAGTCCTCTCCCATCAACTGCTAATTTAAAAAAAAATGCCCTATGGAAGCATTTTCTCAATTGAGATTTTCATCTTTCAGGTGACTCTCTATTGAGTCAAGTTGGACATAAAACTAGCCAGGACAAGGTGGGAAATAAGCAAAATGAAAGAAAATTAAAATGTTCAGTTCAAGGGAGTTCTGAGTAGTGAAATGAGGCAAGGACATGCACAAAGAGCATGAAATACCTTGTTTGTCAGACCCAGGGCACAGCACCAAGGTGAAGCTGTTACTGGGTGAAAAAATAAAGCAAAACAATGAGTAGTAGGAACTGAGGTCAAACAGTGTTCACCCTGAGATGCAGAGCCTGGAAACCAAAGTCTTTTTTGCAGAGCAGTGTCGTGATCGTACTTAACTCTTAATGGGATCATTCTGATTATGTGTGAAGAACACAGCATGAAAGGCAAGGTCAGATGCAGTGATAAGAAAAAAACAATTGCAAATGTCCCAATGAGAATTTATGGCGAGCTGGGAAAGAGCTGCAGTAGTGGAAATAATAAACGGTAGTCAGACTCTTCAATGCATATGTCAAAGGAAGAACTGCCAGAATTTCCTGTTAGTTTGGCAGTCGGAAGTGAGGAGAGTCAAAAATAACCCTGAGAATTCTGGGCCGATGAATGGGAAGATGGATATTCCTTCGATAAGAGGAGGAGCGGGAAGGTATATCAGATTCAAGTAGTGAGTGAATGAGTAAATCATTGAGTTCCCTGTTGGATATATTAAAGTTAGAATTGCTATTAACTACCTAGGTGTCTATCATGTAGAAAGTCGGCTGAGTGACGTTTAAGTTCAGCAGAGGCTGGAGGGTTGGCCTTTGAAGGGTGAGTTGGCCTAAGAAGTAAAAATAGCAGAAGAAAACAATAAGACAGAATTCCCAGGGATGCCCAGAATGTAGGAAAGGATCAAAGAGCTAGGAAGACTGACAGAAAATTGTTAGTGATATAAGTGTGGAACACTGAGAGAAAGACACGTTCTGGTAAACAACTGAAAGAATACATTGAGAAAGGGCCTAAAAATCTGTCAAATGTAGCTTGAAGATTAAGGTGGAAAAGCAAAACAAAATAAGGAGGAACCAAATAAGCAGACAAAAATACCGGTCACATAAGTGTCAATCCACAAGTCTGTGATGACTTTAGTCCAATCCCTTCCATGATGGAGAGCCAAGACCCTTGTTGAAGTTGTAGTTAGTTCAAGAGAGGAAAAACTAAGGAAAAAGACCATTTGTGTTTGATGAAGACTTGTAAAGAGATTCTTTGCTAAGAGGGCAGAGAATTGGGAGTACTGAGTGGAAGGGTTTGTGGCATCAAGGCATAAGAAGATGGTTGCAAAGGAAAGTGGGTCATAGAGGAACAAGAAGCAATGTTGGAGTACTGATCATAGAGCAGACAGCAGCAGACAGGAACAGTATGTTACACTGGGCTGCCAAAGTAACAGTCCAGTCATGGTGTTGGACAGGCAGATGCAATGATAAGAACATGTGGACAGTCTATTGTAGTTGCTGCTTCAGGGAATGGGGGAACAAGGTCATCAGTGGAAACTCACAAGAGAAAAGTTGGAGGGATTGAGAAAAAATAGTATAACAGTGACTGAAAGTAATGGAGAAAGGGGAAGGAAGAAGATACTTCCTGGAAACCCGGAGTACACATAGGGTTGATTATCATAAATATTTTACAATTTAGTCACAATTATATACTTTCTTCCAGCATGCTCCCTTCCTTAATTATCATAATGTTCAGAGAGCTGGGTGTGGTTGTTCATGCCTATAATCCCACCAATAGAGGAGTGAGGCAGAAGAATTGAAAGATTGGGGGCTAGCTTGAACTATTCAGCAAGACCAGGTCTCAATAGTGGAGACACAGCATCCAGAGACTATAATTTAGAAAAGGCTAAATGTTTCTGAAGAGGTCACTGTGAACACAATAGGGTTGGATTAGTTTAAGGACAAGAGAAGTTAGTATCTTTGATATCTAGAGAAACGAAAGGATGAGAAAAATAAGACAGGGTATTCAGAGGCGATAGTTGATGGTCGGTGATGAGGGTGATGGAGATATGAGTAATAAATCCTCAGACATGATGTAATTGCATGTGGATAACTGAGTAAGGGTGGAGAAACAGTGTTCGAGATCAAGAAACTGAAAGGCCACAGCCCTTCAATGGTACAGGACTGTCAGAGATGAGATGTCACCAGGGAAAGGAGCTATCTATGGAATCCTTTACTGTCCTGCAAAATTTGATGAAAACCAGCTGAGAACACTGGATTGCAAAGCTTTTCTTCTGTCATCCAGTAACAGACTCGAGCACATGGGACCCTGCGAGTGCCTTTGGTGTCTAAGACAATGAAAATGAAGCTATAATAAAATTAGGGGGAAAAAGTAGTCTTTCTTGATGACAATTGTAAATTCTTAAAACGGCCAATCTTCTATAGCCTTACATTCACATGATACTCTTCCGGGAAATCCATGTGTGCATCCTGGTCCTCAAGAATATTGGAACATTGTCAACTTGTCTTCCACTTCCTGACTAGTTGTGCATCTTAATTCTTTCAGAAAGATGAAGCGTAACTAAATGTTGCTTTTGCTCTGGAAGATTTCATTCCTGAAACTCCAAGATAGGAATGAAATAGAATGAATTTTAAAAATTATACTCTATATTTTAGGTAATAGGCAAAATGTTATTCCTGTACAACCCAGCTCACAGGGAATACGACCAACTAAAAATCAAAGGGATAAGTGCCCTTCATTCCCTCCTATCAATGCAAAATAACATAAACATATAATTTTTAGCTATAATAGGATGTCATCTGTTGGACACTAAGAAATTCACAATTTTTATTATGAAGTATTGCTTACAATATTATTATTATAAATGTGATTATGACAGAAATGCTGTCTTAGGTTTCTTTATATACATTTGCAAGTGAAATATGCTATCAATTTTAACTGAAGCTCTTTCTCTGTCAGAAAGAAAGAAAGAAAGATGATAGATAGATAGATAGATAGATAGATAGATAGATAGATAGATAATGACCGAATTGGCCTTCTAGTCAGATTGGAGAGTTAATCATGTCTCATCAGCAATGTGCTGGCAATGTCTAATACTGTGTTGATATAATTTTACCGCAGTAAAATATACTTAATGGTTTTAAGAGTGCAGAACTTCATGAAGGAAGCAGAAAAGAGGAGCGAAGAGAAGAGAAATGAGGAGCAAAACAAATACAGAAGATGCCTGTCAGGGTTTAAATGTAAAATGTGCCCTGAAAGCCCATATTTGAATGCTCAGTCTCTGGCTGCTAATACTCTTTTGGGAGGTTGTAGAATGTCTAAGAACTGTAGCCAAAGGCACTGGATTGTAGGGACAGGATTTTAGACTGGTATCTGTTTCTGTTCCACACAGGAGGTTTTCTGTCTCCTGAACGTCCAAGATATGAAGAACTGCTGCTTTGTACTCCAGGTCCAGCAGAGTTGGGTGTCTGGGCTGCTGCAGCCACCATCACGCCTTCTGCCTATGGGATGGACTTTCTTCTGAAACTGGGGCAAACTGAAACGCTCTTTCGTTCTGTCTTCCTTCCCTCTCTTCTATCGGGTACTTTGATACAGCAATGAAAAATAATAATTATTATAGATTCGTGAGAACAGAGTGGGTGTCGTGGGAGAAGCCTAAATCTGCCTGTCCATTTGGATAAACCCAAGAGAAAGAAGAAGCAGACAGTGGGGCTGACACGGAATCAGAAAACAGAAGTGATCACAAACGCATCCTTGCCCAAAACCTGACGGAGTCATTAACCCAAAATGGAACATCTGTCAAGGTTTGACCTTGCTGATATCTACACTGGGTTGAAGTTCGGTGCCTGGCGATGTAGCACACAAATTAATCCCAACCAAAGGAAGAGGAAAATTTGCAATGGGAAAAATTATGAGGAGCAAACACGTCAGCACTTCACATTATTCTTTAAGGAAAACTGTAAGTGCAAGTCAAGAGTTTGATTCTATAATCCTGGCTTTCTCGGAAGAACCGGCAAAGCAAGGGTGTTTGAAAGCCCTGAAAACGTAATTACGTAGGCAATAACTAATCGTCCCAACGAGGCAGAAGAATGAGAGTAAACGAAGAAATAAATGAGTTCTATGAAGTGTTCTGAGTGAGTTAAGGAGGTAATAGATGGCGACAACAGCAGGAAGAGTGTGCACACCGCCAAGGACAGATGTGCAGACGCTGGCACACATAAATCACGAAAGCGGAGTCCTCAAGTCACGAAAACGAGAGAGGAGCAGCACTGCCACAGACAGATCGGCTGAGTGTTAACAGAACATGGAAACAAAAGAAATTCCTATTAGTTTTTATTCAAATATTGTCTCACTTGGGAAGTGACATTCAGACTCCGAAAAGTATTATAAATAAGTTGTTCAACAATCAGTATGAGAAACATATGTGTGAAAGACACTGAAGAAAAGGATGCTTTTAAACTGCTACTCATAAATTATTTGTTATCTGGAAAGGGGATCTATGCCCTTTTATTAAGGAGTGGTCACACGAAGAGGCCATTCTTGGCATGGTAGAGGGTACTGGTGTTGTATATCTAACTATAAAATAATGTAAAAATGTTCTGCCAAAATATTTACTTGAATCTAAATAAGACTTTAAATGTAAGTACAAATTAGCATAAAGTGCTAGAGTGGGAGGAAGCAATTTGGAATATTTTAAATTAAGAAAAAAAAAAGCGCCTTGTATCTCTCTATATCCCGGCAATAAATTAATTCTAAAGGATGGAGAAAATATTCTAGCTAGAAAGTAACCTAACAATCAAAAGCAACACACACAAGTTTAAATTGGATGCCTGTTCCCAAAACAATCTTGGCTACAAGGTAGCATTGTAGGAAACTCGAGAGGTCGTTCCATCTACTGAAGCAACCGTTCAGCTGGAAAAAGCAATTGGAATCTATTGCTTTGATAATCTGCAACCTAATTTCGACACACAATAACCATGGGCGTTCTTTTTTTTTTTTTTTATTTTATCATTTTTTTTTTATTTTCTATATTCTTTGTTTACATTCCAAAGGCTTTCCCCTTTCCCAGGTACCCCCCACCATATGTCCCATAATTCCTCTCCCCCCACCATGCTATTCCCCACTCTTCCCCCCCCCCACGATTTCTCTGTTCTGGGTCTACAATACTGGATCCAATCTTTACAGGCCCAGGGTTCTCTCCTTTTTTTCTTCTTGAGAGTCATTTGACTTGCTAATTGTGCCTTGAGTATTTAGGGCTTCTGGGCTCATTAATATCCACTTATCAGTGATTGCATTTCGTGTGTATTCTTTTGTGATTGGGTTAGCTCACTTAGGATGATAGTTTCCAGATCTAACCATTTACCTACAAATTGCATGAATTCATTATTTTTAATTGCTGAGTAGTACTCCATTGTATAAATATACCACATTTTCTGTATCCATTCCTCCTTTGAGGGATATCTGGGCTCCTTCCAATTTCTGGCTATTATAAACAAGGCTGCTATAAACATAGTGGAGCATGTGTCTTTGTTGTATGCAGGGGAATCCTCTGGGTATATGCCCAGGAGTGGTATGCCAGGGTCCTCTGGGAGTGAGAACATGCAGACTTTTCCCAAGTGAGCCGCACATGCAAACCAATTGTTATCCCCTTTCCTTAGCTACTACCCTGTAACTGAGGAGACAGAAAGCCCTGTGTCCCTTGAACAGGATGGGCGACATCTTGTCCTCTGAAAGTACTGTATAATGCAAACTCCAAACTGGCATGCTCGCTTGTTCGGGTCTACTAACAGCGGCACACACTGAAAGATTTAAAGACACAACACTCTGTTGCTCCCGTTTTCGAGCGCGTTATTTTAGGAAGCCTTTGTCTGGTCCCTGGCACTCACACCTGCAGATAGACTTAGCTAGCTCACCTTTAGGTTGGCAGATGGAGTTGTGGAGATGAGTTTTCACAAACAGCCAAGACCAAATCTACACGGACATTGCATGACACCGATGATTTGGGTTTTACACAGCTGGCAATATAAACCTAAAAAAGAACTGCAAGGAGCAATAGGGACTTGATGACACTGTCTCTCCCAGTGCTTTCTTTAAGGTGGCAGTGGGTATAATGCTGTGACACAGACTTGAAACTGCAGCAAAACCAACTCATGTGCAAGTTTTAGCCGATTCTTCTCATGTGATCTCAGCCCCGTCGGGGACCCTTTAAGAACCAGGCTCTTTATCTTACCTTAAGTAATACCGTTCCTTAAGGTGGTTCGAATCTGTAGTTTCAATTCAGTGCTAGCTGTTGTACTAGTGAGATTTTGTGTCCAGGAAAGCTAGTGTGCTCTGAGATTTTTTTCAGCAAGGTCAGTTCCCTATGAGGACCCGGCGACCATTACAACCTTTCTCCCATTAAAGCACTTTCCTCTTAGTACTAGCTTTTGAGTCGTTCACCAATTCAGAGAAAAATAACTACAGCTTTTAACAAAATCGGGCTGGGTTCTCTCCTCAGACACTTGACTCACATCATCTTTTAGTCATATCTACTCTGTCTTACTTATACTATCAGGAAACATAATGCAATTTTAAAATTTTTATTGGAGAAAGGATATATCAAGCACACATTCAGTTGTCAAGAAACTGAACCCTTCCAGTTGGTCCTATTTTCCTTTTTAAACATTCTCAGAGAGAAATTTCAAAATTACCATCATCCTCCAAAATACCCTGTGTAACTTTCCTATCTTCATTTCAGGATCTCGGAGCCCCTCGATTGAAGTTCAGTTAGATTCTCTGCGAGCTGGGATTCCTGGTTCAAGAGTCTCCTCTTCCTGCTGGAACTGTTTCTGTGCCCACAGATCCAGGCATGCCTCCTGGCCACACCTCTTGACTTCCTCTGTATTGGTGCCTGTGTCCCAAAGCTCTTCATCTCCAGTGCTGTACCGTGCCATTTTCTAAGGGGCCTCTATCTATAGTGCTATATTCTCAGATTATGCTCTTTAGAAATTACCTCCTCTCCTTTAAAACTGTATGTAAACGTTGCCCCCCAAATCCCACATTTCTCTTAACTCTCCAATGACTTGAGTGTTCTAATGCTTTTGGTCAAGACAGCAATCACTGGTCTTTACTTCATATGTTCTTTATTCAACATAGTACCCATGGTCCTTTATTTCAAAGTGCACATACACAACCTTAAAAAGAGCCAAAATCTTTTGGTGTGATCAAATGAGCACTTAACCATACTTTTCATCCAAATAAAATATGTTTCCTCACTTGACACAAAACAATTAAACTGAACTTACTCAAAATTGAGTGTAAAAGCAAGGTTTTATAAAGGCTTGATTATAACTAAAGTCAACTAGTGAATATCAGAACATTATTTGAAAAAATGTTTAGCTATCCTCCTATTTAAATTTCTTTTTAAAAAAATAATGGTAATGCAATACCTTTGACAGTTCATATAATCTTGTACCTTCTGGTCCTATATATGAATAAAAAGGGTAGCAGTACTAGGAATAATGATACACACTTGAAGTCCTCAATTTTAGGAGGTCTGGTTAGAAGGACTGGGGTCAAGGCCTGCCCAAGGAGCACAGTAAAGTTTTATTAATATAAAAATAAACAAACCCACAATGCAACAACAACAACAAAACAGCACAAGAGACTGGGTAAGAAAAATTACAAAATTAAAGCCAAGGTTGTTTTTGAGATATGACAAGAATTTATCTAAATGTTTGGATGCACTATCAAGGGATATTTAAACTTTAAAAAGTCTGGGGTATAGCTCAATGCTTAACACATGTAAGAGTCACTACCTTTCTAAAAGAAAGAAAAAAGAAAGAAAAGAAAAAGAAAACGGAGAGAGAGAGAGAGAGAGAGAGAGAGAGAGAGAGAGAGGAAATGCTGCAGGAATGAAGGAAAGGAAGGAAAAGAAAACAGTTGCACTGAGCATACATAGACAGACTCCATTTTGATGGAAAACTGTCAGCTTCTATCAATATTTATTGGACATGTCCTGAGTGCAGCAAACAAATATTAATCCTAGCATGTTTGCAGGTTACATCTTATAGTACTTATGTGTGGCATCAAGTGCTTTGTGTGTGTCTGTGCCAGTAAAGAAAAAAAAATGTATATGAACAAAGCATTTTCCAAGGAGGGTCCACACTGCTGGAAAGTTAAATGAGGACTAGTGTTCCCATTTGGGTAAGTTTCTGCAAATTCCATCATATGCACAGAGTATTAGATCATATGACTAAGCCTAATTTAAAGATTAACAAGGACTAAGAAGGCTCTGTTCCTGTTAGGTGCGCAGAAACACAGAAGCACAGTCCTATAGAGGGATTGGATAAATTAATTAAAGCAGATTTCAGGATTAAGAGTCCTCAAGACTGCTAAATTTCACAAACAGCTTAAACCAAAATAGAATTTAACCTTTAAAGCCTAAACCACGACAGTTTCCAGTCCAGTTCTATCAGATACTTTCCTTTTCCTCAAATTATATAATCAAGCCCAAGAAGCAACTCCCTTGCAGTTTCTGCTGCTCTTCATGTATGCTTAGTGCAACCTGCAATTGCCCCTTGGGTGTTATATAGAATTATGGCATCAAGAGGTAAAAATTGGGTTCATTTTCGCTGTACATAAATAATGTGAAATTGTATATCTGGAGTCATTACTGATGGGTTTGTTTTCCCAGGGGCAATACGGAAATGAGACTGAGGAAGGATAGAGTGTGGGCATCTTTCAGGATAACTCAGTGGACATCACGGAGCCATAGGTAAACATCAGAGCCCCTCTGTACAGATTTAATGAGCTAATACATGGTAATTTTGATGTCAGAGCCTGGGTCAAGTGTGATGGGACATGCTTATAATCTGAGGCAGGAGGCTGGGGCAAAAGGAACTCAAAGCCACCTACATTGTGAGACCCCTTCTTACAAAATGAAAAAGTCAATGTTTGCGTCATAGAAACTGCTGTGTCGGTGCCCCACAAGAGGAATGACACAGACCCGGCATACCAGACCACAGGCATGGATGCACGTACAGGAAGAAGTCCAGGATAAAATGCCGGCTCAGCTACTAGCTGTGTGAATATGTGAGTTTACTTTTCTGAGTCTCATTTTCCCATTTGTAAAATGGGAATGATCCTACTGCCTTACATTTTCACATGCCCATAGAATTTGTTAATAGTAGTTGAAGGCAAAAACAAAACAAAACAAAAAAACAAAGCTCTCATTTTGCAGAGTAAAGGGATATAATTAACTAAGATGATTACTGCCACTGACTCATACAATAACTAGTTTTTGTCACAGCTGTCATGCCTGCAAGGAAAAAGTTGCATGGCGCTCGTGAAGAGTAGTCAATACAACCTTTATTATTATTATTATTATTATCTTCTTCTTCTTCTTCTTCTTCTTCTTCTTCTTCTTCTTCTTCTTCTTCTTCTCCTCCTCCTCCTCCTCCTCCTCCTCCTCCTCCTCCTCCTTCTTCTTCTTCTTTTTCTTCTTCTTCTTCTTCTTCTTCTTCTTCTTCTTCTTCTTCTTCATCATCATCATCATCATCATTATTTGGTCATTTATTTATTTGCATTTCAAATGTTGTCCCCCTTCCACAAACCCCCATCCCATCCCCCTCCTCTTTGCCTCTAAGAGGGTGCTCCCCCACCTACCCACCCACTCCTGCCTCACCCTCTAGCATCCCCCTAAGCTAGTGCATCACGCCTCCACTTGACCAAGGGTCTCCCCTCCCACTGACGCCAGATAAGGTCATCCTCTGCTACATATGCAGCTGGAGCCATGGACCCATCCCTGTGTGCTCTTTGTCAGCTGAGTCAATATGGATGAATTGTATTCTTACGTAATGCTGTCATGTGTGGTGTCCTTGTATTGTTACTACATGTGTCTAATCGCAGGTGAACATGGGTGCACAGCACATATGAGCACATGCATTTGAAGGCTGGAGGTTGGCGGTGTTCACCTTTGACAGTTGCTCACCTTCTGCTCTTTGAGACAGGGTCTCACAGTCAGCTAGGCTACCAAGCCAGTCCTCATTCCTTAATCAATCCTTAGGGATCCTCATTCCCTAATCAATCCTTGGGGTCAATCCCTAGGGATCCTCATTCCCTAATCAATCCTTGGGGTCAATCCTTAGGAATCCTCATTACTCAATCAATCCTTGGGGTCAATCCTTAGGGATCCTCATTCCTTATTTCTCTTCCCTGCAGAGCTGGTGTTACAGATGTGCATAGCCATACTGAGCGAGCTTTATACATGATCCCTAAGGATGGCACCCAGCTCCAAACATTTCAATAGCAGTGAGCCCTATCCTTAATCTCATAGATTTTTAATTTGATCTGTTTTAGCAGTAAACCCAGGAGATGAAAAATGTTTTTAAAAAATGTTTAAAAAAAAAAACAGCACAAAACCATTCTTGGTGCATCAAGATTTTCTAACTACGCCATCCTAAGCAACAAAGCATGGTGTTTAAAACCAGTAGCAGCACACCAACTCTTGTCAAAAAAGTTCATGCTGTAAAACACACCCTCGGGGGAAAGAGTCTGATCAGCTCTACATAGTTTTACTAATCCGCTGATCTAGTCGCAATTGTTGAATAAACAATTTAACTTTACATTAGACGTGGGAGACAGGGAGATACTTGGAAAAACTGTGAAGCTGTTTTTCATGATTATTATTACAACAGGGAGGAGTCTGAACCATGTAGAAAATAGTGTGCCTCCAACCCATCTGAATTTTAAAACTGTCCTAATCCTGTGAAATCGTCAATTAATTTGACCTTTTATCTTTATGTCCTTTGCTTGCAAGACACATAGTGCACTGACTCGTGATTATAAAGCTATCCAAAATCCCTGAGGGTGTGGCACCTTATGCCGTACAGCAAGGCCACATAAAGGATTATGTGGAGTTTGTTTATCACATGGTATTTGTGATGTACGTATGTACTTGCTTGTGTGCACTCACTGTGGCATGTGCATGTATGTGGAGGTGAGAGGATTTGTGGGTACCAGAGAGGGCTACTTGCTGAGCTAACTTACCAGTGGGGAAGTGAGTTATTTGTTTTTTGGTTTGTTTATTTATTTATTTAACATTTCAAATGTTATTTTTTTACATTTCAAATGTTATTTATTTATTTTACATTTCAAATGTTATTTATTTATTTAACATTTCAAGTGTTATTTATTTATTTTACATTTCAAATGTTATTTATTTATTTATTTATTTAACATTTCAAGTGTTATTTATTTATTTTACATTTCAAATGTTATTTATTTATTTAACATTTCAAATTTTATTTATTTATTTTACATTTCAAATGTTATTTATTTTACATTTCAAATGTTATTTATTTATTTTACATTTCAAATGTTATTTATTTATTTTACATTTCAAATGTTATTTATTTATTTTACATTTCAAATGTTATTTTACATTTCAAATGTTATTTATTTATTTTACTTTTTAATTTTTATTTATTTATTTATTTATTTATTTACTTATTTTACATTTCAAATGTCCCCATTCCTGGTCTCCGCTCCGCAAGCCCCCCCACTCCACCCCCTCTCCTCTTTGCCCCATAGCACTCAGCACTCCCTCCCTCACCCACCCACTCCCTGCTCACCAATCTAGCATCCCCCTTCCCTGGGGCCACGAGCCTCCACGGGACCAAGCACCTCCTCTCCCACAGATGCGAGATAAGGCAGTCTTCTGCTACATCTGTATCTGGAGCCATGGATCCACGCATGTATTCCCTGGGAGCTCTGAGGGGTCTGTTTAGCTGATGTTGCTGTTCTTCCTATGGGACTGCACTCCCCTTTGGCTCCTTCGGTCCTTCCCCAAGCTCTTCCATTGGTGTCCCCCGACTCGTCAATGGTTGGCTGCGAGTAGCCGCATCTGTCTCAGAGGTGCTGGCAGAGCCTCTCGGAGGACAGCCATACAATTACTTGTCCCTGCATTTGCTTTAGGCAGGAACAACTCTGAGTTAAAAATATTTAGATGGGTGCGTAGCCCCCATTCCTCCACTGGGGGGGCCATGTCTATCTACTGGGCATGTTCTCTTCAGGTTCTATCTCCCTGCTTTTGGGTGTTTCAGCCAATGTCATCCCCGCTGGGTCCTGGGAACCTCTCACATCCCTGGCGTCTGGGACTTTCTAGTGTTTCCCCGAGTTTCCCACCACCACTGCTACTTACTTCTAATCATTCTCCTGGCCCTCTGGACTTCTCTCCTGTATCGTCCCATATCTCCCTCCAACCCACTTCTCCCTCCAGGTCTCCCACCCAGGGAGTGTCCACACTCCGAGCCCTAGGAGGTAGTAAAGACGCCGTTATTTCTCAGGTAAAGCAGGCATGGGTGGATGAGGCTAGGATGAATCTACTCAGGACTCTCCACACTTGCCCCCATAAGATCGTTTTGGTGAGAAAGTCCCTGAAGGCTGGAAGGGAAAAGAATAGAGCTAGAAGCCAGGCGTACGTTCACCCCCATCATTCCGACCCCTCCCGCCCTGGTATCGTTTTCTGTTTATAATCTATCAAGTCCAATGCGTGCCACCCATACACTCAGAGGTGTATTGTCACCCGAAAAAACATTGTCAATCTACTAGGGGCGACACACTTAAACTGACCGCTCCTCCCTCACAGATAAGCCTTTGGCTGTCAGTACCTCCCTAGCCAGGACAGAGGCTGGTGAATTGCCCTCAGCGCCCAAGCCAGGAGGCTGATTGGCTTGAACTCCTTTAGGTCTTACACAGGCTTCCGTGGCTGGTTTCACTTCATCAGTGTAGCGGTCCTATCATGCCCAGTCACTTCGACCCTCCCTGACCACGGTCTCTGAAAATCTATCTACCTCTGTTCTGACATGACGTTTGAATCTTGGGAAAGAGGCGTTTTAACCATCTCATTTGTGAGACCTGCGCTGACATTTATTCTCTGTACTTTGACCGGAAGGTAAAGTCGGCGTTGACTGTGCTAATCATCCACTGCACAGATTAATGTTTCTGGCGAGGCCTGAGAGCTGTGCTATTGTATGCATCGAGGGAGGTGGGCAGCAGATTTAGTCTTCCCCAACAACCCGCGCATCCCTGTCTGTATAAGAAAGCTCGGCAGCCAAGAGGAAGTTTCCTAGTCAGTAACAACTTGATTTCTTCATTTCCTGTGATCAAAGTGTGCGCTGTCTTCAGCCACGGGGTCTTAAACAAGCTGCCAACCATCCGATGATGATGATGATGATGATGATGATGATGATGATGATGATTTTAAACTCAAGTCTCCAGTTCTCAGTTGTCATATGAACATAATTTGTGGAGAAGAAAAATGGAGTATTTCACCCCATTTGCTGTTAGAGTTGTCATTAAGTATTTAGATATTTAGCCAAACAACTCTGGATCCTCCAGGTAGAGTTTTGTCTGAGTCTGCTCCTATCAGAAGTAAGCTTGCAAGACAAAACTTTGCTCAGAGCTAAGAGAACATTGTTGTCCCTTAGTCCTAAAAAGCATTGAGAAGCTTTGTAAGAAAGCAGTGGTGTTAGTGAGAATGGGATTGGGTATCTGTCTCTCTTCTTTATAGTGAATTTAACCAGTATGGCGAGGTGATTTTGCTTTAGCTTTTTGTAATCACAGAAATGGCTAACGAGGTTGTTTCAAACACTTCTGCAGCATCACAAATTCACATTTTAAAAGGTTACTTTTGATTTGTATTACTTTAATTAGTTTGTGTTGCCACAGTATGGCTGGGGGGGGCGGACAAAGGACAGTTTGTGGAGTTAGTTCTCTTCTTAGATCATGTGGGTCCAGGGGCATCGAACTCAGGGCGTCAGGCTTGCCAGCAATTACCTTTACCTACTAAGATATCTCGCCAGGACAATTTTCATGCTGATTAAAAAAGAAAGCTCTTCGGCGGTGCTGTGCCTTGTGCTAACAAGATCCACATGCAGAAACGAGAGAAGGTTAGCAACAGGGGGGAAAAAAGACAAGAAAAGAAAAAAGAAAATGTTTGTGAAGGTCCAGGTTCCCAAGAAGAAAGGCTGTTTTGATTTTATAGTACAGGGAACTTTTCATTTTACAATCAGTAGAAATGCCTGTTTGCCAGATCACAATTTCAGAAATTTGATGGCAAGCCCAGTAAACAGAGGTCCCCAGGCTACATTTCCACACCAATAAGGAAAAACCACTTGCCAGTGTAAACTCGGGCAGCATTGTTTTAAGGCAGCGGCTGATGCTCTTATCAGAAGCGTGCAGGTCAGAAAAGAACGTGGGAGGTCCCAGCAGCCCACCTCTGTTCAGCGAGCAAACCTTCTATCAGATCGGTTCCCGTGGCGAGGATGGACGTTACGGCCGCTAATCAATCTGAAGGACTACCCCTGCTCTTTAAAGGGAGGAAAAGGAACTGTGTGGCTTTGTAAGAAAGGAAACCGCCCGTGAATCCAATCTACAGAGAAATCAATTTCACACGGCCATAATTCAAGGAAATGAGGTGGCATGTAATGACGTGGAAATGCATTTTGGTCCTTAAAAATTTCGACTTTCTTCTTGGCTACTATTATTTTTGAAAACAGCTTGGATTTTCTTTCTTTCTTTCTTTTTTTTTTTTTTCTCATCGCCCTCTGCAGCGTTCTTGCTAACCATGGGAATCTGCCGAGCTCAGGCTTAATCGTGACTTCTTAGTAATGTTTCCTTTAACCTTTCTCGTGCCTCATCCTGCATCCTGCATCGCTTCCCTTTTCTCAAGAACTAAAAGGAGCAATGAAAAAAAAAAAAAACGAAAGAAAGAAAAAAGAAAATCCGTGTTTTGAAACACACTAAACATGCAGCGAGGAATATATTCTAAGTTTGCTAAATTTGTTTTAACGTTCCCCGAGAGTGTATTTAAGAGTTTTCACAGAAATCGGGTTCAAACGCAAAATTCTCTTGCACCAGCATAATTGGTTAAGTCCCCACTTTTCATTTAGGACGAGGGGAAGAGGACAAGTTTGTTCTTGCTTCTACTTCTGCTGAAGATCGTGACCAAACACATTTTTTAATAGCAGTGAAAATGATAGTATTTCTTAAGTCCCAGAACCTGAGGAAACCGAAATCTCTCTATAACTTGGACGCCAGGAATTATGACTTCTATGGCATTGAGAACAATTGTTAAATCAACAAGTACGCTCGAACTTTTGAGTAAGGAGACAAACATTTTCATAGTGCCATTTTAAAACTCCAGGAATAAAAATGTTGGCACCAAGTGACAGAAAATAGAACAGAGGTGCCATATTCCAATTTGCAGGCCAAAGACTCCAACAGGAGGATCACAACGTAGGATGCAGAGACATAGGGGTGATATTGTGGAAGAAAGATTGAAGAGGACGTTGAAATAAAACTCAGTGAGTTTAATAAAAACTAGTGGGAAACTCTTGCACTTGGAAGGAAACCAGTCATGTAACCTTGTCTATCAGGAGGGAAAGCCACGCCCAATGGATATGGAAGTGCATTTAGTGTCCTGCCTAAATGGCACCGGTCCAACGAACTGTCAAATTTTTTCAATTCCAAGTCTGTAATTTGGTGACGTTGCCTTGACTATTACTAGCACCTCTGTTAAGTATAATTTATTGTATAACAAAACCTTAGAATGGGTGCCTTTTAAAAGATTAATAAATGCACCTTTTCTTAAGATAGTGAATATACAAATGTAATTGGGTTTTTTTTCCCCTTTTGTATGTTTGTTTGTTTGTTTTGCTACAGGGTTTCTTTGTGGAACAACAGCCCTTGTTATACTGGAATTCTTTTTGTAGACCAGGCTGGCCTTGAACTCACAGAGACCTGCCTGCCTCTGCCTCCCAAGTGGCATAATTAAAAGGCACACACCACCATGCCCTGCTACCAATGTCAGTTTGTATCATACCGCCAGCACTCTTGTCTCTTGTGGTTCTAGTACAATGGCTGTGTCTTGTCAGAGGCCCTGGAATAAGAGGAACACACAATGATCAATTCATTCTAGCAAGGTTCTGACATCTAACAATGTTAGGTGAGAACATACATTAAAAGGGAAGTAGCTAAATTGTTACTAAACAAGCCCTTGTGCTGAGTAATGGAAACGCAGAGGAAAGCGAGGCAAAAGGTGTGAAGACTTCCTAAAGCAGCAGGGACAAGACTGGGAATGCAACCCCTACCTGGGACAATGAATTCACAGGAAAAACATAGGGGGCTGAGCTTCAAAAGAAGGAGAATTGGTTAGGTGGTGGGTGGTATGCGATGGCAGAGAGGGCCCTCATGTGATTAAATGACAAGGGCTGAGGAGGAAGCCATTAATAAAACATCTTAGACCTAAGGAGACTCCCTTAAACTAATAAAATATGGAACTGGAAGGAGTGAGTGCACACTAGAGCCAGCTGCTTGTCACAGTAGACGCACTAGATTTCAAAGTATGGAAATGGGTAAATGTAGGGATTTATAAGCAAATGACCAAGCAGTACAAGATGGAGTAGATCATGTTAGCAAAGAAAACACCCAAGTAGGTAGAGAATATAAGGCAACGCCAATAATCCAAAACCAGGACAACCCAAGCACGGAATAATACGGCATCGAACGTGCATTTATATGCAGGCAGTGGCCACGGCTGTCCCTGATTGGCCTGCTAGGCCAAAGCAGGTCTCCTCACACCCATGCCAAGTTTGGAGCCAGGATACTTCCCTTTCTGAGTTACAGCCAAGGACCCAGGTCCCTTACTCAGTCCCAGTAGCCATTTTCTGTGCATATCTCAGTGTCTAGCCTGGGTATCTCCCTTCATAGACTGGTTCATCCATTTCTTCCTCCTGACTCCTTCCTACTTGAGAAAGAACTTGAACACCTGCTTTTCCACTTACTAAGAATGTAAACTTTTTGGGGATGGGTGGGGGTTGTGGAGGGGAAAATGGGGAAATGGAATACCATTTAAAATGTGAATAAGCACATATGTACCAGAGGATGGCCTTTTCAGACATCAATGAGAGAAGATGCCATTGGTCCTGTGGAGCCTTGATGCTCCAGTGTAGGGGAATGCCAGGTCAGGAAAGGGGGGTGTAAGCAGAGGGAGGGGGACAGGATAGGGTTGTTTTCAGAGGGGTAACGAGGAAACGGGATAACATTTGAAATGTAAATAAAGCAAATATCTAATAAAAATAATAAAAAAAAGTTTAAAAAAGAAAGTGTCTAATAAAAAAAAAAAAAAAAGAATGTAAACTTTTCTGCTCCTAGACCCCTCTCTCTCTCTTGCTGACCCTAATCTTGAGCCCTGGTTCTGTAAACTGACAGAGCCTTGTCTTCGGGGTTTTGATAAGCAGTGACAGAGCTGCTGTGTCCTGTGTGTGTGTGTGTGTGTGTGTGTGTGTGTGTGTGTTAATACATCTGGCCCTCCCTTGGTGCCCTTTGGCAAGGAAGTGAAGTCCTATGGAGCTGGAGACTCTGGTGTGTGTGTGTATGTGTGTGTGTGTGTGTGTGTGTGTGTGTGTGTATACTAGCTAAGAACGTCTTTAAAAGCCTGACCTCCGTGTCCAGTTGACGTGCTGTCCGAACTGACTCCTCCAACCACCTGCGCCTCAGCCCTCTCCTCAGCTCAGCTCTACACAAGAAGCAGAAGGATTTTTTTCAATTAATTAATTTATTCATTTTACATCCTGATCACTGACTCCTCTCCTGGTATCCACCTCCCTCAGTCCCTCCCCTAGACGTCCCTTCCCTTCTCCTCTGAGAAAGTGGGAACCCCCCCCCACACACACACACACACACACACATCTCCTCACCCTGGCACATCAAGTCTCCTCAGGGTTAGGCACATACTCTCCTACTGAGGCTAGACAAGGCTGACCAGTTAGGGGAATGGAATTCACAGACAAGCAACACTTTTAGGGACAGACCCCCCCTCCAGATATTGGGGAACCCACATGAAGACTGAACTATACATCTAGACAGAAGTGATTTAAAATCTTAGAACACAAATGAGGACTATGTTCTGATCGCTCATCTTGTTTGAAGCAAGCCTGCCCCCTCAGTCCTCAGAGATATAAGCTATCCTTACAGAATTTTTGGAGGAGGATACTTACTAATACTTAAAAACAAGCTTTGGATTCTTTAGACAAAGACTACAACCGTGTTTCAATTTCAAATTTATATACATCTTAAAAGCCCATATCTCATCTCATGTTGTAGATTAACTTAGCAAGCCTCTCATAATAGGAGCGTTTGTAATATTAATCCCACGGTCAAGAGATCTCTAAAGCATTTTATTTCAAAACCGCCGCTGAAAAAGAATAAACCACGGGGACCTCAGATCTCATACCACCAGGACCATGATCGAATGGCTGACAACGACAACGCCTTCAAAGGCAGGAAGTAGAGAAATCAGAAAGGGGGATTTTTTTTTAACGTCCCTTGTGTTCTTCAACACACTCAGTATTCAGGTTCACGCAAAGACCAATGGGATTGTTAACGCGCATCAATACCGCGATTACACTTGTGAGTGCTCATGAGAAGGTCCCTGCAGAGCAGTCCTCAGCAAAGCTCAGCACTCAGTGTCTCCAAAGGCTAGCAGCTCGTTCCTGCAGAGTCCTCCCGGGAGCACGCGCAGCTCCCTCCCTCGTCATCTTGCAAGCGATCCTCCTTGGAGGATGCACAGCTTAGACAAGCACCATGCCTCCCCCCCTTTGGGTTGATTTTGGCCCCATTTTCCTTCAAACTGCAAAGGCCTGGTAACCCACATACTTGTTCACTTAGATTACATAGTATATAGTATATAGAATATACTATCACCTCTAAAGCAGGCAACGTGAGAAAAAGCAAGGGCGACATAAATGCTCTCAGTTCACTCATCCGATCCGATGGACACATCGATAACGTAACATCTGAGGTGCTGCCAAGTCTATGAGAGAAAAGGCCTGGTTATAAACCTGTTCTCAAACTCTACTAAACTTCGCCATCACGTTAGCTTTTTTCTTTTTCCAATGTGAGATTTTTTTTTTCCAAAATTGGCAAACGTTTATTTTCTTCCTCATGACGAAACCATGTTGCTTTTCATAGTTATTAACAGCTCATTGCTCTATGGTTATTTCTTATTATTGTTCCCCATTTTTCCTAGTTTTACGTATTTTGCTTCTCATCATTGGCGTTTCCTGGGAAGTCACTCCTGCTTGGCATATACCCCATTGATATGTGAAACCCTGGCAAATATATCTAACTTTAAATGAAACAGATCTCAATATACTGAAGGGAAGCATAATTTTTCCTCCACGTGTGGAAGCAGCCTGCGGAAGATGAGGACCTCTGAGGCGGGCCGAGGGGACCCACTGAGAAGCACTGCTGATGTGCGCCCATCAGGGAGAGTCTCTAGAAGAGCATTCAGGCCTCCGTGGAAACGCCTCATTTCATCAGACAGGCTCTGTAAACAATCGCAGAGGGCAAGGATCACCAATGGTTACAATAAAATCCACAGGTCTTAAGGAAAGGCTGGCAGAAGTATTTCCCTTTTAATGAACACAGACACTGAACATGGAGGATAAATGGCTTGTTATTAGAGAACATAGGATCAAAACACATGTTGAGAAATACGTAAGACCCCCATTGATTTTTTTTCTTTCTTTCTTTCCTTCTGGTTTTTCGAGACAGGGTTTCTCTGTGTGGCCCTGGCTGTCCTGGAACTCACTCTGTAGACCAGACTAGCCTCGAACTCAGAAATCCGCCTTCCTCTGCCTCCCAAGTGCTGGGATTAAAGGCGTGCACCACCACTGCCCGCCCCCCATTGGTTTTTGCACTTGCTATATACACCTGTTAAATCCACTTCTATGGCTCATAACCAAAAAGAATAAAAGGTCCTTCTCCACATCGGTAAATTCTGTTTTCTCATTTACTTCCTATTTATATGGTTTAAAATATGAGACAGAGTTAACAAAAGCTAACATAATATTGACCCAGACTTACCTTCTGAAAGTGCAGCTTGCTTTGTTCTGATATTTTGACGTTTACTCTCAACTTGCATACCCCATGACAGGGTCCAATGACTGTATATGGTGGTTATTTGTTATTACAATATGGTAATGGGGACAGTATGCTACAAACCACATGATGTTTTTATATTAAACTGTACAGCAAAAATCATAGCCTCACATTGACATCCAAGACTTGTGCTCCTTTTCTTATGTAAAATCTATTTTGCCCCAAATATAAATTTAAATTCTGCTTTCTCATTCACTTCCTCATTACACAGTTTGAGAATAAAATAAAAGTTAACAAAAACTAACTGAGGAAATAAGAATAAAATTCATCACTGTATGGATGTGAGATCCCTCAAGTTCTGGATAGGCTAATAGGAGACATTGCTATTGTGACAGATTTTTTGTCACTTATTGTAACTAAAGGTGATTTCTCCTCTGCTGGTCCTAAGCAGGTAGGAAGGAGTAAACCTGCACGCGCTAACCTTTAGATTCTAAAGGGAATGACTGCCATCTGCTGGGCAGAGTGAGAAATGGATTCGTGAAAGAAAGGCATTCATGGATGTTCACAACTTCAGAATGCATCTTTGTTTACAACCTAAAACATAACGCTACCGTAACGTTATCTCTAGGGTTGAAAAAGTAATGTCACAAGATAAACAAGAGCATAGTGTGTAACTTTGCGTGTGTGTGTGTGGGGGGGGGGGGCGTCATGGTAAATCCCGTTAAAAATAACTGGGCCAAGAGCAGTTTACACAGCCTCTAAAAATAGTGTGTGCCTGCCGCCCGTGGCCTCTCCATCTCTGTACAGATGTCTGCAGCCTCTGGATTTCTATCGGCTTGAGTCTGGCCAGGTCTCTGCAATCCATCTTATAGGCTTTGCCAGTCTACAGTCCAAATAATTGGCCATTAGGAGAGTCAAACACAACCTAGCCTCCACATGAAAAACAGTCCACACTACCAAGCGCTGCCTCCCCACGTCTCAGATAGAGCTTTTAAAGACATTTTACATTTTAAAGCGATCTCTTAATGAGATAAGGAGACCACCGTTTACCGAGGGCCTGCTGTTATTTCAGTCAGATTACAAGACGATCCCACAAAGTTGGATTTTTAATTCTATTTTGCAATGTATTTCTCCTTTGTAATCTAGTTTTTCGTTCATTCATTCATGCAGCGGTTTCTCCGCTGTTAATTCATTTCACGTGAGCTCTTCCCATGTGTCTCACATTTCCAAACTTCTCTCGTGTCACACGCGAGTCACTGCGTCTACAAGCCTGTGCACTGCTCTGGCTTAACTCCGTTTCCTTGACTGGGAAGCCGGCGTGTGAGATGATCATAGAAACGTGGCCGCTTTCACAGGGCATGTAACCAGGAGAGCTCCAGTCCACTGTGTGGTTCTGCATCACTCCATGGTCCACTGTGCTTCCCGCCACACAAGCTACTCCAAGGGACACAGTGTTCTTCACCGGTCACTTGTGTTTTATTAAGACTTTCTACTTGTGGGAATTCTAGTAAAGATGTAGGATTTCTATCTGCTTGAGTGCACTTACTAAAGATCATCCTCCTCTTCTTCCTTTTCTTCCTCCTCCTCCTCTTTCTTTTCTTTCTCTTCCTCTTTCTCCTCCTCTTCCTCCTCCTCTTCCTCTCCCTCCTCCTCCTCCTCTTCTTCTCCCTCCTCCTCCCCTCCCTCCTCCTCTTCCTCCTCTTCTCCTCCTTTCCCTCCTCCTCCTCTTCCTCCTTTTCCTCCTCTTCCTCCTCTTCCTCCTCTTCCTCCTCTTCCTCCTCTTCCTCCTCTTCTCCTCTTCCTCCTCTTCTCCTCCTCTTCCTCCTCCTCTTCCTCTCCCTCCTCCTCCTCTTCCTCCTCCTCTTCCTCCTCCTCTTCCTCCTCGTCTTCCTCTCCCTCCTCCTCCTCCTCTTCTTCTCCCTCCTCCTCTCCCTCCTCCTCTTCCTCCTCTTCTCCTCCTTTCCCTCCTCCTCCTCTTCCTCCTCTTCCTCCTCTTCCTCCTCTTCCCCTCTTCCTCCTCTTCTCCTCCTCTTCCTCCTCCTCTTCCTCTCCCTCCTCCTCCTCTTCCTCCTCCTCTTCCTCCTCCTCTTCCTCCTCCTCTTCCTCCTCTCCTTTCCCTCTTCCTTCTCTTCCTCCTCTTCCTCCTCTTCCTCCTCTTCCTCCTCCTCTTCCTCCCCCTCTTCCTCCTCCTCTTCCTCTCCCTCCTCCTCCTCCTCTTCCTCCTCTTCTTTCCCTCTTCCTCCTCTTCCTCCTCTTTCTCCTCCTCTCCTCCTTTCCCTCCTCCCCTTCCTCCTCTTCCTCCTTTCTTCTCTTCCTCCTCCTTCTCCTTCTTCCTCAGAGTCTGACCCTTCTCTTGTGTTCCCTTTTTAAGGATCTGGGTTAGAGATCCACAGACACCAAGAGAGTAGCCGCTAAGATTCCAGAGACCGCCCCTTTGCTCAGTTTCTTCACCAGTCCCGCAGAGGTGGGCCTGGCCATCGGGGTCCCCGTTACCCTGCCACCGCAGAGTCTCAGACCTGTAAACACAGTCCCGGGGCAGACACGCCATCCATTAGTTGAAAGAAACATTACCTACTCTTTAGCATTTTGGGTTTTCCTTAGAATGCCACAAGGCGACGGACTGGAAAGTCTGACCTCCGTGACAGTCTTTTTAAGACACACATCCGTTCAGTATGTTATCTGTCTTATATTTAAAAAAAAGAAATCATAGGAAATGCTTTAGCTTTGTGTTATCTCGTCTCTACTTTTACAGCCTGAAAATGAAATCTATGTTCTGTCCAAAAGGTAAAATAGCCACATTCTGAAATTTAAAGCACATTTTAAATGTAAAAACAAAACAAACTGGGAGCAACGGGGAAAAGTTCATTTATATGCACTTCAACAACAACAAATTACTACCATACCGCGTCCTTAAAATACTAGCAGTTTTTAAATTTCAAACATTATAAAAGCCTCTAAATTGGAAAAAAATGTATCCTGGGCGTAGGTTTAGGCATAATCTATGAGGAGAAAATCACACACTAAAATGTTTTCTGTAGTCATTCCTGAATTAAAATATGAAGCCGACTGAATCTTGAACCCAATACCACCACCTAGTGGACATCGACCAGAAATGCTGTAGCTTCTTATTCAGTCTTCTGTACAGGATTGCTGCTCTCCCCACGTCTTTCAATAACTAATACAGTGATTAATCTGAATGTGGAAATAAGCGTAAACCTTCCACAATACTGATTTTTTGTTAAATGTGTCTGTAACTTACTTATGTCAGATACCAAACAATCTGGTTATAAAAACATAAAGTATCTAACTCTGATCTCTTGAAATCCAAATTTTCATAAGACATTGGCAAATGTTCTTTAATGCGGATGAAAGACTCTGGGCAAAAATGTTACTTCTCACTGATAGAAACTAAAACAGTAAAACCTTGAGCTACTGAGTCAAAGTGACCTGGGGTAGCCCAGCAGCACTTTCACTGGCGTTCACTGACTCACTCTCTGGGGGAGAGAGTGGGTGTCAGCTCACTCATCCAAAACAAAACGTGGCCTCATCTGTGGAGGGCTTTTAAGGGGTTAGGTGTTATCCATATATTCCCCATCCACTCAACCACTCAACCTTGCGTTACTCTTCCATCTACAGCTTTGGGTTTCTACTTTGCCGCTGCCCTTGTCTTCAGTGTTCTTGAATAAAATCCCACAGTTTTCTGAACTTTCTGCCTCCAGACATGAAACTCAGGCGCTGTTACACCAGCTGTCTTCTTCCTGAGCTTTCTTTATTCTTTCTCTTCTCTCCTTCTTACTTCACATTTCTTTGTCTTTTATGAATGTGCATGGCTGTTTTGTTTTCATGTATGTAAGTGCACTGCATGCACACCTCATGCCCACAGAGGTCAAACGAGGGTGTCGGTATTCCCTCGAGGTGGAGTTACAGACAGTTGTGAGCGATTATGTCCATCCTGGGTCCTTTACATGTACAAACACCTCTAACTTCTGAGCCATCTCTCCAGCCCTCTCCTTCTGTTTCTTTCCTGTTGTTTCCGAAACTGACCTGCAAGCTGGTTGGAACTTTGCTCATGCCTGTACAAATCCCACCTCCCTATTCTATTACACACATGTCTTCCACTGAGCAGGGGAATACTGAAGCAAACAGCAAAGCTAGTTCTGGGTGGTGGTAAGGCCAAGTTACTGGATTGGCTTTTTGATAACGCACCACTAGAAAGAAAACCCCTTCCAGAAACAGATGTTATGTATCCCTGACAAACAACCAAAGACAAGAATGAGAGAAAGAAAGGAAGAAAGGAAGAAAGGAAGAAAGAAAGAAAGAAAGAAAGGAAGGAAGGAAGGAGGGAGGGAAGGAGGGAGGGAGGGAGGGAGGAAACGAAGGAAGGAAGGGAGGGAGGGAAGAAAGGAAAGAAGGAAGGAAAGGAGGGAGGGAGGAAGGAAGGAAGGAAGGAAGAAAGGAAGGAAGGCAGGGGAATAAACAAAGAAATAAAGAAACCAGAGAGGCTCCAGAACTGTGTTCTGTTCACATTTTATAGATTGTAACTATGACCCACCCACTCAAAGATGACCTGAAAGATTATGCAGCCTTGGTTACTGACCATCTTAGTCAGGGCTTCTATTCCTGCACAAACATCATGACCAAGAAGCAAGTTGGGGAGGAAAGGGTTTATTCAGCTTACACTTCCACACTGTTCATCACCAAAGGAAGTCAGGACTGGAACTCAATCAAGCAGGTCAGGATGCAGGAGCTGATGCAGAGGCCATGGAGGGATGTTACTTACTGGCTTGCTTCCCCAGGCTTGCTCAGCTTGCTTTCTTATAGAACCCAAGAATACCAGCCCAGGGATAGCACCACCCACAAGGGGCCCTCCACCCTTGATCACTAATTGAGAAAATGCCCCACAGCTGGATCTCATGGAGGCACTTCCCCAACTGAAGCTCCTTTCTCTGTGATAACTCCAGCCTGTGTCAAGTTGACACACACACACAAAAAAAAAAAAAACAGCCAGTACAGTCGCCATACCCCATGCTTACCATTCCTCCTAGTCCCCTCCCTCTCTTTCTCTTTTACACTCGGCTTCCTCCTTCTCCTCCTCTTCCTCATCCTCTTCATCTCCCATCCTGTCCCTCCTCCTCCTAACTCAAATCCCTGGATGCTTATACTGAGATTGCTAAAGACAGAGGTTCAATTACAATGATTAGGGCCTGGCTAATTTCTCTGATACGGATTGCGATTAAAAGGTTTGTTCTAGTAAGCTACTGAAATCTGGGGACTATTTATATTTGCAAAATGACACAACTAATCCTGATGGACTCAAGTAGTTAATTAAAATTTTAAAATACAATGAAACTCATAAATTCATTAATGCAATATGCAGAAACAAATTTTACATACTGAACCAAAGAAGCGAGAGTATTACTTAGTCCTCTGGGTTGTACAAGCCCTGTGTCCCCAGAGGATGCTGCATATTTTATGTGACTTTATGACACAGTGAACTAAACAAAGTCAGAGTCTGTGCATAGGTAATTCCCCTTACAACAGCAGATTCACCTATAAAACCTTATAAATAATATTTCTACCTCCCTAAAAGAGTTTTTTGATGTGCTTAATTACCATAAAATGTATAATACTTCAGAAAAAGTGGTATAAAATAATCCCAGTGTTAATGATCTGCAATGCCAGAAGTTATTTCTCTAGGGTAAAGGGAACATAAGGCGAGGGTAGAGATAGAAAGCAGCCATCAGGGAATCAATATTTAAAGAGGAGGCATGCGTTGTGTACATTCATGAATAAGCACAGAGTGGGTCTGTGAGTCCTAGGCTCCATAATGTTTAATATCTGACAAATGTAAGTCTCTGGGTTTGTTTGTTTTTTGTTTGTTTCTATTGGAGTTGGGAGAATTGCTACCATTCGCAAAGTCATCAGAGATCTGAAGCATGCAAACATGGTAAAACTTAGGACATATCCATTACTAGCACACTAATTAAATATTTATATGCTGGAGAAACAACACATTGAGTGTTGCTTTAAACAATGAATAATGGGAGGACGATGTGTCCTCTCTCAGCTTGGAGAGGTGGTGTGGTTTCCCCTGCCCTGCTTTGGATGTTTCTACATCATCAGTTACTTGAGTAAATATCACATCATTTTTTTCCTTCTCTTTCTCTCTCTCTCTCTCTCTCTCTCTCTCTCTCTCTCTCTCTCTGTCTCTCTCTCTTTCTGTCTCTTTCTTTCTTTTAATCACATCACTTTTTTTTAAACTGAGATGTTGAGGATGGCTCTGTGCTGCTTGCTGTCCCAGGAGTGGCTGTCTGGAATGAGGAAGGAGTCATGTACTCATGGCTTCTTATGAACCAATCCCCTAATGAATACAGGAGCCAATCACTGGGCAAGTAGGCGGGACTTCTGGTTGGACAGCAGAAGAGAGGAAGCAGAAGAGAGTTAGATTCTTAGGAAACAGGGACAGCAGAGGGGTAAGATGTAGATGCTAGGGTTTCCTTGCAGATCCATCACCTTCTGGTCAGATGTTTTGTTTTGTTTTGTTTTGTTTTGTTTTGTTTTGTTTTGTTTTGTTTTGTTTTGTTTTTCAAGACAGTTTCCTTTATAGCCCTGGCTGTCCTGGAACTCATTCTGTAGATCAGGCTGGCCTCGAACTCGAAGTCCACCTGCCTCTGCCTCCCATGTCCTGGGATTAAAGGCGTGCGCCACCACTACCTTGCTTACAAGATTAGGTTTTAGTTGCTGCACCCAGAGACTGAGTTACCACTGTTTCTGAACTAAGTTTTCCTTCACGCAGCAGCTTGACAGGGTTCAAGAGTGAAAGGTACTTGTCTTAGTTACATTTTTACTGCTGTGAACAGACACCATGACCAATGCAAGTTTTATAAAAGACAACATTTAATTGGGGTTGGCTTACAGGCTCAGAGGTTCAGTTCATTGTCATCAAGGCAGAAACATGGCAGCATCCAGGCAGGCATGGTACAGGAGGAGCTGAGAGTTCTACATCTTCATCTAAAGGCTGCTAGTAGAAGACTTACTTCCAGGCAACTAGGGTGAAGATCTTAAGCCCACACCCACTGTGACACACCTACTCCAACAAGGCCACACCTCCTAATAGTGCCACTCCCTGGGAAAAGCATATGCAAACCATAACAGTACTGCATGGCCAAGCATAGGTTTGCCTAAGGTTCACCACAAAGGCTGTGGGGGGATTTGAAGCACAGGGTTGGTGTGGTAGTGACCCACCACCTGGCACCAAGCGAGCTGGGTATAGACATTTCAGGAGCTCCCGGCCAGTGAATCTCCAGTGAATCTCTAGGCCAGGCCACTGGGGCAAAGAGTTAGAGGGACAAACATGAGAATGAGCTGGTTCTACTTTTTGAATATTTCCCCCAACAGCGAGATACTGTTTTGATAGCTCCACACTATTGGTTTTCGAGGAAATCTTAGATTTGAATGACATCAGTGAGTGACTTTACCCTTTTTCATCTTATTTGTCTTATCAATCACCAGCTTCTTCAGGACCTAAGTCTTCATGCGAGCTCACCAGAGAGTTCTCCCAAATATTTAGCTCTGATCATAAAACATATGGAGGTAAACACAAAGGGATTACTTGATTACCTATTATAGAAAAAGTCGCCTAGACCAGCGGTGTAGCGGCGGGCCTCCATATTGCAACCAGGACACAGCTGGAAAGGCCCAGGTAAACACCCCTTCCAGGGCTACACTCACGGGGGTATCTGCTAGGGTCTCGGAGCCAAGCAGGCGGAGTCCCGCCTAGGCTCTGTGGGACATCCCCGAGCCCTCTGGTGAGCACCAAGGCTGCTTCTGCAACCAGCTCGCCGGCCCCTGGACCAGCGGTGTAGCGGCGGGCCTACATATTGCAACCAGGACACAGCTGGAAAGGCCCAGGCTCTGTGGGACATCCCCGCCCTCTGGTGAGCACCTAGGCTGCGTTCTGCAACCAGCTCGCCGGCCCCTAGACCAGCGGTGTAGCGGCGGGCCTCCATATCACAACCAGGACACAGCTGGAAAGGCCCAGGCTCTGTGGGACATCCCCGCCCTCGGGTGAGCACCTAAGCTGCGTTCTGCAACCAGCTCGCCGGCCCCTAGACCAGCGGTGTAGCGGCAGGCCTCCATATTGCAACCAGGACACAGCTGGAAAGGCCCAGGTAAACACCCCTTCCAGGGCTACCCTCACGGGGGATCTGCTAGGCTCTCGGAGTTCCTTGCAACCAGGACACAGCTGGAGAAGCCCAGGTAGACAGACTCCAACAGGGGCTACAATCGCATGGGTGGCAGCCAGCTTATGATCCCTTAAAGCAGCAGTCACACATATTCACCAATAGAGAAACAACAGGTGAGCCCAGCCTCACAGGAGATTCAAACACCAGCCACTGACAACAAGGCCAACTAAAACCAGAAATAACCAGATGGCAAAAGGAAAACGAAGGAACGTTACTAACAAAAATCAAGGCAACATGACAGCATCTGAACCCAGTTCTCCAACAACAGGAATCCCTGGATACCCTAAAACACCAGAAAAACAAGACTTGTATATAAAATCACTGGTCAGGATGCTGGTAGCTGAACACATAGAAAAATCTCGTAAAGAAATAGAGGAGAAAATGGATCAAAAGTTAGAAGCCTTTACGAGGCAAATACAAAAATCACTTCAAGAAATGCAGGAGAAGATGGATCAAAGAGAAGAAGACAATAAGGAAGAAAGACAAAAGTCACTTAAAGAACTACAGAAGAACGTGGGCCAACAAGTAGAAGCTATGAAAGAGGAAGCACAAAAATCTATTAAAGAAATACATGAAAACACAATCAAGCAAGCGAAAGATCTGAGCACATCCATCCAGATACTAAAAACAGAAGTAGAAACAACTAAGAAATCACAGAGGGAGACAACATTGGAGATAGAAAACCTGGGGAAGAAATCAGGGGCCATAGACGCAAGTATCAACAATAGAATACAAGAGATAGAAGACAGAATCTCAGAAGCCGAAGATAACATAGGAACCATTGATTCAACAGTCAAAGAAAATACTAAATGCAAAAAGGTGGTAACCCAAAACATCCAGGAAATCCAAGACACTATGAGAAGACCAAACCTAAGGATTATAGGTATATACGAGAGTGAAGATTTACAAGTTAAAGGGCCAGCTAATATCTTCTATAAAATTATGGAAGAAAACTTCCCCAACCTAAGGAGAGAGATGCCCATGAATATACAAGAAGCCTATAGAACCCCAAACAGACTGGACCAGAACAGAAATACATCCCGTCACATAATAATCAAAACTCCAAATGTAATAAACAAAGAAAGAATACTAAAGGCAGCAAGAGAAAAAGGCCAAGTAACATATAAAGGAAAACCTATCAGAATAACACCAGACTTCTCACCTGAGACCATGAAAGCTAGAAGATCCTGGGCAGATATCATGCAAACTCTAAGAGAACACAAACTTCAGCCAAAACTACTTTACCCAGCAAAACTCTCAATTGCCATTGATGGAGACATCAAGGTATTCCATGACAAAACCAAATTTGCAAGATATCTCTCCACAAATCCAGCCCTACAAAGGATAATAGGGGGAAAACACCAAGACAAGGACGGAAACTACACCCGGGAAGAAGCAAGATAGAAACCTCCTCTCATCAAACCCAAAAGAAGATAACCTCTCGAATATAAAAAATAAATAAGATAAATAAATATAATTTCAAAAATGTCTGGAGGTAATAATTACTATTCCTTAATATCTCTTAACGTCAATGGACTCAATTCCCCAATAAAAAGACATAGATTAACAGACTGGATACAGAAACAGGACCCTACATTTTGCTGCATACAGGAAACACATCTCAGTGTTAAAGACAAACACTACCTTAGAGTAAAAGGCTGGAGGACAATTTTACAAGCAAATGGTCTCAGGAAACAAGCTGGAGTAGCCATTCTAATATCAGATAAAATTGACTTTCAACCTAAAATCATCCAAAGAGACTCAGAAGGTCACTTCTTGCTGGCCAAAGGGAAAATCCACCAGGAAGAGCTCTCAATACTGAACATCTATGCTCCAAATGCAAGGGCACCCTCCTTCGTAAAAGAAACCTTACTAAAGCTTAAAGCACACATTACACCTAACACAATAATTGTGGGTGACTTCAACACCCCACTCTCCTCAATGGACCGATCAGGAAAGCAGAAACTAAACAGGGACACAGTGAAACTAATTGAAACTCTGGACCAATTGGATTTAACAGATATATATAGAACATTTCATCCTAAAGCTAAAGAATATACCTTTTTCTCAGCACCGCATGGTACCTTCTCCAAAATAGACCATATAATCGGTCACAAGACAGATGTCAACAAATACAAGAAGATCGAGCTAATCCCATGCCTCTTATCAGATCACCATGGAGTAAGAGTGGTCTTCAATAGCAACAAAAACAACAGAAAGCCCACATACACATGGAAACTGAACAATACTCTACTCAATGACACCTTGGTCAAGGAAGAAATAAAAAAAGAAATCAAAGACTTTTTAGAATTCAATGAAAATGAAGGTACAACCTACCCAAATCTATGGGACACAATGAAAGCAGTGTTAAGAGGAAAACTCATAGCTCTAAGTGCATCCAAAAAGAAACTGGAGAGAGCATACACTAGCAGCTTAATGGCACACCTTAAAGCCCTGGAAGAAAAACAAGTTAATTCACCCAGGAGGAGTAGAAGACAAGAAATCATCAAACTCAGGGCTGAAATCAATCAAATAGAAACAAAGAGAACCATACAAAGAATCAACAAGACCAGGAGCTGGTTCTTTGAGAAAATCAACAAGATAGATAAACCCTTAGCCAGACTAACCAAAGGACACAGAGACAGTATACAAATTAACAAAATTAGAAATGAAAAGGGAGACATAACAACAGAAACTGAGGAAATTCAAAAGATCATCAGATCCTACTACAAAGGTCTATACTCAAAACAACTGGAGAATCTGGAGGAAATGGACGATTTCCTAGACAGATATCAAATACCAAAATTAAATCAGCATCAAGTAGACCAGCTAAATAGTCCCATAACCCCTAAAGAAATAGAAGGGGTTATAGAAAGCCTCCCAACCAAAAAAAGTACGGGACCAGATGGTTTTAGTGCAGAATTCTACCAGACCTTCAAAGAAAACTTAACACCAATACTCTCCAAACTATTCCACAAAATAGAGACAGAAGGGACACTGCCCAACTCATTCTTCGAAGCCACAATTACGCTAATACCTAAACCACAAAAAGATCCAACAAAGAAAGAGAACTTCAGGCCAATTTCTCTAATAAATATAGATGCAAAAATACTAAATAAAATTCTTGCTAACTGAATCCAAGAGCACATCAAAACGATCATCCACCATGATCAAGTAGGCTTCATCCCAGGGATGCAGGATGGTTCAATATACGGAAATCCATCAATGTAATCCACTACATAAACAAACTGAAAGAAAAAAACCGCATGGTCATCTCATTAGATGCTGAAAAAGCATTCGACAAAATTCAGCATCCTTTCATGCTAAAAGTCTTGGAAAGAGCAGGAATTCAAGGCCCATACCTAAACATAGTAAAAGCAATCTACAGCAAACCAGTAGCCAACATCAAAATAAATGGAGAGAAACTTGAAGCATTCCCACTAAAATCAGGGACTAGACAAGGCTGCCCTCTCTCTCCATATCTTCAATATAGTACTTGAAGTTCTAGCAAGAGCAATTAGACAACATAAGGAAGTCAAAGGGATACAAATTGGAAAGGAAGAAGTGAAACTATCATTATTTGCAGACTATATGATAGTTTACCTAAGCGACCCAAAAAACTCCACCAGAGAACTTCTACAGCTGATAAACAACTTCAGCAAAGTGGCAGGTTATAAAATTAACTCAAGCAAGTCAGTGGCCTTCTTGTACTCAAAGGACAAGCAGGCTGAGAAAGAAATTAGGGAAATAACACCCTTCACAATAGCCACAAACAACATAAAGTATCTTGGCGTAACTCTAACCAAACAAGCGAAAGATCTGTACAACAGGAACTTCAAGTCCTTGAAGAAAGAAATCGAAGAAGACCTCAGAAGATGGAAAAATATTTATTGCTCCTGGATTGGCAGGATCAATATAGTAAAAATGGCCATCTTGCCAAAAGCAATATACAGATTCAATGCAATCCCCATCAAAATCCCAACTCAATTCTTCATAGATCTAGAAAGAGCAATTCTCAAATTCATCTGGAGCAACAAAAAACCCAGGATAGCTAAAACTATTCTCAACAATAAAAGGACTTCTGGGGGAATCAATATCCCTGACTTCAAGCAGTACTACAGAGCAATTGTGTTAAAAACTGCATGGTATTGGTATAGCAACAGGCAAACAGATCAATGGAACAGGATTGAAGACCCTGAAATTAACCCACAGACTTATGGTCACTTGATCTTTGATAAAGGAGCCACAACCATCCGATGGAATAAAGATAGCCTTTTCAACAAATGGTGCTGGTTCAACTGGAGGTCAACATGCAGAAGAATGCGAATTGACCCACTCTTATCTCTTTGCTCTAAGATCAACTCCAAGTGGATCAAGGACCTCCACATAAAACCAGACACACTGAAACTATTAGAAAAGAAACTTGGGAAGACCCTGGAGGACTTGGGCACAGGGGAAAAGTTCCTGAACAGAACACCAATAGCATACGCACTAAGATCAAGAATCGACAAATGGGACCTCATAAAATTACAAAGTTTCTGCAAAGCAAAGGACACTGTCCGAAGGACAAAACGGCAACCAACAAAGTGGGGAAAGATCTTTACCAACCCCACATCCGACAGAGGGCTAATATCCAATATATACAAAGAACTCAAGAAGTTAGACCGCAAAGAACCAAATAACCCTATCAAAAAATGGGGCACAGAGCTAAACAAAGAATTTTCACCAGAAGAAATTCGGATGGCCGAGAAACACCTTAAGAGATGTTCAACATCATTAGTCATCAGGGAAATGCAAATCAAAACAACCCTGAGATTCCACCTCACACCAGTCAGAATGACTAAGATTAAAAACTCAAGAGACAACAAGTGCTGGCGAGGATGTGGAGAAAGAGGAACACTCCTCCACTGTTGGTGGGATTGCAAAATGGTAAAACCACTCTGGAAATCAGTTTGGCGGTTCCTCAGAAAATTGGGCATGTCACTTCCAGAGGACCCTGGCATACCACTCCTGGGCATATACCCAGAGGATTCCCCTACATGCAATAAAGACACATGCTCCACTATGTTTATAGCAGCCTTGTTTATAATAGCCAGAAATTGGAAGGAGCCCAAATATCCCTCAAAGGAGGAATGGATACAGAAAATGTGGTATATTTATACAATGGAATACTACTCAGCAATTAAAAATAATGAATTCATGCAATTTGTAGGTAAATGGTTAGACCTGGAAAATATCATCCTGAGTGAGCTAACCCAATCACAAAAGAATGCACATGAAATGCAATCACTGATAAGTGGATATTAATGAGCCCAGAAGCACTAAATACTCAAGACACAAATAGCAAGTCAAATGATTCCCAAGAAGAAGAAAGGAGAGGACCCTGGGCATGTAAAGATTGCATCCAGTTTAGTAAAGAAACCGAGGGGGGAGGGGGAATGATTGGGGAATAGTTGGGGGGGAGAAGAACTATGGGAACTATGGTGGGTGGGAACTGGGAAAGGGGAAAGCCTTTGAAATGTAAACATAGAATATAGAAAATAAAAATAACTAAAAAATAAAAAATAAAAAAAAATACAATACAAAAAAAATAAAAAAATAAAAAAAAAAAGTCAGGAAACAGCAGGTGTTGGCGAGGATGTGGAGAAAGAGGAACACTCCTCCACTGCTGGTGGGACTGCAAGCTGGTACAAACACTCTGGAAATCAGTCTGGCGGTTCCTCAGAAAACTGGACATGATACTTCTGGAGGACCCAGCCATACCACTCCTGGGAATATACCCAGAAGATTCCCCAGCATGCAATAAGGATACATGCTCCACTATGTTTATAGCAGCCTTATTTATAATAGCCAGAAGCTAGAAAGAACCCAGATGTTCTTCAACGGAGGAATGGATACAAAAAATGTGGTATATATACACAATGGAATACTATTCAGCCATTAGAAACAATGAATTCATGAAATTCGTAGAGAAATGAATCGAGCTAGAGAACATCATACTAAGTGAGGTATCCCAGTCTCAAAAGAATACCCATAGTATGCACTCACTGATAAGTGGATATTAGCCTAGAATCTTGGGACACCAAAGACACAATTCACATACCAAATGGTGTCCTACAAGAAGAAAGGAGTGGACACTGGTGCTGGAAAGGATCAAAGCATCAGTGTAAGTGAATACAAGAACAGGGAAGTGGGAAGGGGTGGATGAGCAGGGGGAGGGAAAAGGGCATGTGGGACCTTTGGGGGGCAGAGAACCAGAAAAGGGGAAATGAAATGTAAATATAGAATATATCCAATAAAAAAAAAGGAGGAAAAAAAAAAGAAAAAGTCTCGCGTTTCCATTAGCACTGCATGGTGGGGATTATTATTGAACTAATAAGAAAACTGAGACTAGGAATAATTAATGTAATTTAGTAGGTGCAAATATAGTATTTTCCACTAAATTGAAAAGCAGTACTAGATAGTAAAAAGGTTATTACAAAGGTATGGTGAAGGAGCAAAAGAAATAATATCTTTGATTAAATTTGATATGTGTGTATAGCATTAAATTAATATTAACCAAAGAAGTTATTTTAATCCAGCAACATACCTGCTCTGTTAAGGGGTCATATCCAAAGGCCTTCTAGGTCTGTGTGGTCTGCTTGACCCAGAACAGAGAAATTGTGTGTGTGTGGGGGGGGGGTTGATTGGGGAATAGTTGGGGGGGAGAGGAATTATGGGACGTATGGTGGGGGGGAACTGGGAAAGGGGAAAGCCTTTGGAATGTAAACATAGAATATAGAAAATAAAAATTTTAATAATAAAAAAACTTCATTTGCTTTAATCAAAATAAAAAATGTATACAATTGCTGTTAATACCAACATTGTTTAATCCCAAACAATGAAGGGAAGGTAGACGGAAGCAGCCATGTTTGAAAGTGACCTCTAATTGAGAGGCCGACAAAGATTTGACAGAAGGAACCAGAGATAGGATATACCCAACTCTCATGAGAACAGCACAGGAAAGAGAGATAACTTAAGAGGCATCTACAGACGGGGAGGGGTGAATTTTACTGGGACAGTTTGTGACTGGTTGCAGGCAGAAGCAGAGCCAGAGAATGATACTGAGAATGAGAAGGAGCAAGAAGATGAGAACAGATTTCCAGAATGTTTGAGGCCAAGCAGGTCTAGACACCACCTGAGCAAGGATGGTCCCAATAAACATGCTAATATGGAGAGGGGGCAGGGAGAGCTTAGGACCCTCAGCCCTAGAAAAGGAAGTTCAGGCAGCTAAGGAATGCTGAATAATAGTCTTTCGGGGGACAAGCCCTCCAGTTGGGTGTCCAGTACCAACTGAATGACTGAGCAGGGCCTGTTCATGTGTTTAGGAATACACACTCATACGCCCACAACAATGCCAAGAACAATAAGAAGAGAAAGCAATCATGAGCTTTAAAGATAGCAAGGTCCAGGGTACATAGGAGTTTGGAGAGAGGAAATGATGTGATTATACTGAAATCTCAAAAACCCCAAACATTTAAAAAACACTACAGGAGAAGGAGTCTTCGCTGAGCACACAGTCACACAGTATACACAACAGCAAAGCCACAATGACAAAAGCTTGAGGTGGGCTCATGACGTCATCATCAAGAACAGAGAGAAATCGACACATGCATGTATCCTTGCTGGGTTGCTTGTGACCAGCTCATTTTCTCCACTCTACATGTTTGAGGATCCCTGCCTAGGGAATGGTTCCACCTGTGGTAGGATTGGTCTTCTCACCCCAATCAATTAAGACAAATCCCTCCTGACAGGCTCACAGGCCCACCCAATACAGACAAGCCCTCATTGAGACTCTCTTCCTAGTGGAACTCTTAATTTTCACTGACTTGGAATCCGTGCAACTTTCCTGCAAAGCGATCTGATAATATGTAATATAAAGACAAGTACAAATATTTTAACTATCTAAATTAAAATCTTCCAGCCTAGAGATTTATCCTAGAAAAACATGATTATACACAGCCACATTTCTGTATATTCGAGTATTTATAAATTCAGATATACATTAAAGTGTTTTTTCTTATATGCATTCTTATTTTTATTAAATCTATTTATTCACTTTACATCCCAGTATAAGCGCCCTTCACCTCACATTACACACACACACACACACACACACACACACACACACACACACATACACACACACATCCTTGCCCCATTCCTTTGAGAAGAGGGAATCCCCTTAGAGTATTTTTTTTTTTTTTTTTTTTTTTTTTTTTTTAGAGCCAAATGAAAAGTCTTTATTCCAGCCAGCTCTGAGTACATTCAGATATTTGGGACCCAAGTCTACCTCCAAGCACTTAGAGTAAAACTCACATCCTATTTTCTTGCTCAACAGCTGCAGGGAGAGCTTTTGCCCAAGTTGGAAGTTTAAAAGAAGCCAAGATAAGCAGATAGCTGGACACAGACCATTTAACATATGCCAAGATAAATTATCAGAGAAAATTTGAACTCCAGTTCCTAAATCTGAGCTGGGTAATATTCCACGAGATTCTCCATCAAGGAAATTCTAGTCAAACCTGGAATGACCTCAGCAAGAATATAGATGGAGAATCCTGTGGACTTCCTTGTCTTATCACAAATGTATTGAGAGTATTTTTAATACTAGCTTTTTTTTAAAACTCTCAGATTCAAAGAGTTGATTAAATTATTTCATATTAATCACCCATAAAAATTGATGGTACAGAAAATTATTTTAACAGCACAGTAAAATTTCCAATATAAAAAGTAAAATGTAGTTTTATGAATATATCTTGTTATTGTAATATACAATATGAATATCATTTTGTATATGTAAATAACAAGATACTATATACTAGAAAACACAGGTGTGACTATTTTGAGCATGCTGCCCTCAAGGTTAACCCTTTGACTTCTGGTTTCCAGGCCACCAGGATGCTTCACCTTCTCCTTTTGTCTGGTTATAAACTAGAAATTATGAGTTGCAGGTACAGCTAAAAGAAAATTCCCAAAGTATAAAACAGGTTTCAATTGCTACCAGAGCTCCATCCTCACACTTGAATATTGACTAGGATACCTAGTCAGCCCACAGGCTGTCTCCTACTCAGTATTGCCCAGTGCTTTCTAATGTCAAGCAACTTTTTAAGGCTAGTTTTAGACAGAAAATGATGATTGAAATGTATACCTAGATGGCTCACAGTGCTGGTGGAAGAACTAAGTGAACATTTTTTTTTATGATGGCAGAAACAATTTCCAAAATAACAATGTAAAACTGGATAGAGAATGATATCACTGTTTCTGGTGTGGTCAGGATGTCCCCTCCCTGTAGTTAACTAGTAAACTAACCTTCACTTGCATCTCTCCTCTGTGATAGAGGTCTGAATGAGTCTTGTGGGAGCACCTTGGCCGGATATGCTGTCACCTGGGAGGCTCTGCTAGTGCATGAAAAATACTGAGGTGGGAACTCTAAGCCAGCCATTGAACTGAGCACAGGGTCCCCAATGGATGAGATAGAGAAAGGACCAAAGGAGCTGAAGGGGTTTGCAGTACCATAGGAGGAACAACAATATGAGCCACCTAGTACTCCCAGATCTGCCAGGGACAAAACCATCAACCAAAGAGTACACTTAGAGTTACCCATGGCCCCAGACACATTGGCAGCAGAAGATGATCTTGTTGGACACCAAATGGAGGAGAGGTCCTTCAGTCCTGGAAAGACTTGATACCGTACTGTAGAGGAATACCAGGACAGGGAAGTGGGGGTGGATTGATTGGGGAAGGGGAGATGGCTTACTGGATTTTGGGGAGAGGGGTGCAACCAGGAAAGGGGACAACATTTGAAGTGTAAATAAAGAATACAGCTAATTAAAAAATAACAATGGGGAAAGAAAAGAATATAAATCATCACCTGCAGTGAACTCCAGACACAGACAAGCCTGAGAATACAACGTTGAGTTTGTGTCTCTTCAAACTAGGGATTGTGGGAACGAGGGTTTGTGTAGGTAATTCCGTTCCCTTGGCAATCTGTCTGTTTGACAACACACTAGCTACACACATTCCACTATTCACATTTTCAGGCATATTTTTCTCCTAGGATGATGAAGCTTTCCTTACTAGAAGCACAGATGTGCTCACCTTCCCAAATTCATCAGGTCCTTTCCAGTTCATTCACCCAAGCCCTCGCTTTACTACCATGTGAGTCATGAACTCAAAGAGGGAAGAGCAAAAGCAACGCAGACAGAAACCAGAAAAAAGCCAGCATACACCACGTCATGCAAGAAATAAAGGGGGCTGCTACCGCTTTTATTTCTATAACTAGTCATAAAGCCTCATTCAAACTTTATTTTCTGCCCTTGACTACATTTTTAAAACTTATTTTATTGAGCTTTGTATTTATTTTGTGGGGGAGGAGGGAGACACATGCTACGGCACATGATTTATGTATTGACGGATTGAGGTTCTTTATCTGGTGGATAGACCCGTGGTTTATTCCGTTTGGCCCGTACGTAGAGTTCTGATATTATTTTAGCGCTTGCCACAAGTAGTTAGTTAGGGTAATATGCTTAATCTGCAGGCATAAACCTTCCCTGTCATCCTTTGTACCTTACATTTTTCCTTGGGATAATGAAAATAAGTATCTTCGATGAATGGGACAACAGTTCTGGAATATGCCTGTAAAATTTAAGGCTGTGAAAAGGCCTCCAAATTTTCCAGGTCAATAAATAAATAAATAAATAAATAAATAACTGGATCATTTGCAGAAGCAAATGAAAATTCTCCTTAGAGCAGTGGTTTTCAACCTTTCTAACACTGTGAACCTTTAAATATGGTATGGTGACTCATTACCTTAAAATTATTTTTATTGCTACTTCATAACTGCAATTCTGCTAATGTTATGAATCACAACGTAAATATTTATGTTTTCCCATGGGCTTAGGTGACCCCTGTGAAAGGGTCATTCCACACCCCCAGAGGATTGCAACCCACATGTTTTCACTTTGAGGAAAGCCATCAACCTTAGCAAGTCTGCACTTTTAGACTAAGTCATCTCAATGCCGCCTCATCATTTTTTAAAGTTGATTTTACTTTTACTTATGTGTATATGTGTGTGAGTCTGAGTCCATGTGGGCTTCCTTAGTTTCCTGGAGTTGGAGTCCAGTGAGCCTTCTAAGGAATGACTCCAATCCTCTGCAAGAGCAGCCAGCAAGTACCCTTAATCACCGAGCCATCTCTCTGGATCCAACAATACCAGCTGAGGTTTGGTCTATTGCTATGTACTATAAAGCTAAATTCTCTACCAGAAGATCTAGGCCTATGAGTGGCTTCTCTTCTTTACAAGCTTTTGTTATACAAACCTTCTTCCTTGATTTAAAACTATTGGTTAAATAAACCTGGCTTCAGCCAGTTACTGGAGGGATTAGAAGTAGATGAGTTTGGAGTGACCTGATTGGAGGAAAGAGAGAGGAGGAGGAAGAAGGTGTAGAGAGGAAGCAGCCATGAAGGGGGATGGAATGTGAGCACATGGCCAGGAGAAACAGCAAGTGCCTGGGGTGTCCAGATGCCAATCCTGGAAAAGTAGCCAGCCCAGGAGTCAGAAGAGTAGACTGGGGTTACGCCCCAGTTATGGTCAAAGCCAACTAAAATAACCAAGGTCTCCTTCTCATTTATTTGTAAACAAGTCGGGGATGAGTTTAAATTGATTGTACTACACATCCATAAACCATCAGAGTCAGCAGAGGAAACAAGCATGACTTCAGGTATGAAAATTTTTAGAAACAAACAAAAAAAATGAAAACATAAAATAGTCAAGCAGAAAAGACAGAATCAAATGAATGAGCAAGGACCAAGAGGTTGAAAAACATAAAGGCAGGTCACCGTTACAAAAGAAGAAGGGATTGTAAGTAATAAAATGATCAGCAAGTATTACATCAGCCATGACGGAGAAGAAAAGTCTCAGAATTCAGAGTAGAAGGAAGCAGGAGAAGTGGGCATATGTACAGGCCCACATATGCCTGAAAAGAGTCAGGCTCATGAGAGACAGTGATGTAACACACATCACACCTCAGATCAAAGTGCGAACGAAATCTTAGGTTCCACGAGGAGTAATGAGCTTCCCTGTGGCATTTCCATACATCTGTGTCATTATACTTTGTTCTTGTTTTTCCCCATGTCCAGAGAGCGCAGAGAGGTCGTGCTCTCTGACCAGCTGGTTTCTCTTCCCAAGGCAGTTCTCTCCCTCTCCTTCATTTGATCACACTAGTTCCATTGCCCTCACTATCTCTCCCTGTGTTAAAAACCTCCCCACCTATCCAATGGTCATCTTTCTAGTTTCATGACTTAAGTTCTCTCTCTCTCTCTCTCTCTCTCTCTCTCTCTCTCTCTCTCTCTCTCTCTCACACACACACACACACACACACGCACACAAATACATATTTAATCACATATATATATGAATAAGACATACTCAGACAAATAACATACAGTGTCTTTTAGACGCAGAACTTAGGTTAAAATGCATCCTGTGTGTCTGAGTCTGGCTTATTTTAACACATTGATTTAGTTCCACCTGTTTTCCTGCAAATGCTGTGATTTCATTTTTCCTTACATCTATGTAAAAATCTCATTTTATATATGCAGTGCATTCTGCATATCCTTTCATCTCTTGACAGACATCTAGGTTGGTTCTATTCCCAGGCTATTTTAACTGGCATGGGGCCAGTAGTTTTGCTCTATGCTGGAGTCCTTTGGGTATATATCCAGGAGCAGAAGAGCTGGGGCCAGTCCCATTTTTCCACAGAGGTTTTCGTAGTGAATGTATACATTTACACTCCCAACAGTTATGAATTATAGTGTTCCTCATTCCCTGCATTCACAGTTGATTTTCTTTACTATAGCCATTCTGACTGGGTAAGAGGGCATCTCAAAGCAGTTTGCATTGACATTTCCCTGATTGCTATTGATGCTGAATAGTTTATAAAGGGTATATTGGCAGTTTACATTGCATCTTTTGAAAATTGTTTAAATTCAGAGATATGCAAAATTGGATATGGGAAAGATCAAGAAACCTCAACCCTACACAGAGAAGAACAAGTAACCAAGGCATGCTGAGAGCTGGAGAAATAGTCTTCCTCAATCCAAAACCAAACACACCTATGAGAAGTTATCTTAAAAGTGCTGAGAGAGATACAAGCCAATCTGGTATCCAGTTCTCAGTAATGTTCCTCCGAACTCTAGACAGAGAGTATTGCTCAGTCAGGAAAGAAGTGAGGTGATTAACTTGCCCCACCAACCGCTCACCAGGGAACATCCATGAAATAGACTTTGAAATGAATCTGAAAAGCAAGAAATAATTGTGAGTGGGTAAAATGGAAAATACAGAAGGACATATAAACAAAGGTGGTTGCCATGACAACAACATCCAGCCTTACAGAGGGTTGGGGTGCGAATGGGTGTGGGCACCTTGCAGATCTCCAGCATGTGGCTGTGACTGAAATGAGTAGGGGTTAAACTGCTGGGACTCTTTAGGAACTTAGAATACGGCCGCTGGACAGAACAGGACAAACTCTCCAGGTCATGACGTTGATGTCCTGAATTCTTCTCACTCTTAAGCATTAATTTAAGAACCAGTAATTCAGGAATCTGTCACACCTGTGGGTAATATATCAAGGTTAACAAGTTTTACATCAACGAATGAATACGTAAATGAGAAATAAACAGAAGTTTCTTAGTTCAAAGGAAAATATGAAAGAAAAATAAGCACAGAAATATATTAAATACCAAACCCAGAGGGAGGGAAAGCCAAAAGAATAAATTATCTGATCAGATTTTCTTTTCAATCTAGCTTAATGCTACTTTTAAAGGGACTTCTGAGGCTGAAGAAATGGCTGCTCTTCCCGAGGACCCTGGTTCAAGCCCCAGCACAGACAGGGCCATTCGCAACCATCTGTACCTCCAGTTCTTGGAAATCTGATGGCCTCTGCGGGCTCAGCACCCAAGTAGCACACAGTTATCCATTCAGGCAAAACAAACACATATGAAAAAATAATGAAATGGGGTTTAAAAAAAAAGATGCCTAAAAGCCCATGAACAAGAAAAGGATGAATGTAAACAGTGACAGAAAGTACAAACTGCAATGCGGACACACTCACTGCCCTTCCTTGCTGCAGTGTTTTCTCTTTCCAGTGGCTTCTTTCCTCACTACTACCCCTTGGGGGGTAAGCAAGGGCTTGCGTAGCTCAGCTGACTTTGAATTCATGTCTCCTGCCTTTACCTTCTACGTGTCAGTACTGCAGGTGCATGCAAACACAGAGCCATCCCTCCAGCCCCTTCATTTAATGGTCTTTTAATTAAAGTGTGCATTGTATGTGTGCATATATATATATATGTGTGTGTGTATGTGTGTGTGTGTGCGTGTGCATGTGTGTGCATATGCATATATGTATGTATATATACATAGATATATACATATACACACAAACATATATTATATATGTGTGCATATATATGTGTGTGCATATACATATATGTATGTATATATGTAAGTATATATACATATACACACAAACATATATTATATATTTTATATACATAATATAATATATAATATATAATATAATATATAATATATAACATAAAATGTAATATATAATATGATATATGATATATGATATATGATATATGATATATGATATATGATATATGATATATGATATATGATATATGATATATGATATATAATATATAATATATAATATATAATATATAATATATAATATATAATATATAATATATAATATATATATATATATAATATAATATGATATGTAATATATAATATGTGATGTATAATATGTAATATATAATATATATAATATATATTATCTTAGGGTTACTATTGTTGTGATGAAACACCATAACAAAAGAAAGGGTTCATTTGGCTTCTACTTACAATCACTGTTCATCATCCAGGGAAGTCAGGGCCGGTCCTGCAGGCAGGAGTGAGGCAGAGGCAGTGGAGGGCGAGTATTTACAGACTTGCCCCGTGGCTTGCTCAGCCTGCTTTCTCATAGAACACAGGACCGCCAGCCCTCAGATGGCAGCACATACTACGGGCTTGGCCATCCCCCACTTACCACTGATGAGGAAAATTCCCTCTAAGCTTGCTGGCATCCTGATCATATAGAGTCATTTTAAATAATTAGGTTTTCCTCCTCTCCGTTGACTTTTTCTTGTGTCAAGTTGATACAAAACTATCCAACACATATGTGCATTTGTTTTTCAGGATGAAAATTGTACATTTTAGACGGGTGTGGAGAATTGAGGGCGAGAGGGAAGAGAGAGAAAGGGAGCAGAGAGAGACAGGAGAGAGGATAACTTACATGCATCTACGTTGTATGGACAATGCTGGGTGTTGGTTCCATCAGCTTGTACCACCAGAGGGCGCCAAAAGACAAGCTATGAGCAACTGATGTGCCTTTGCAGAAAAGATTGCTATGAGGGTTCATAGAATCTCCCCAAACTTTGCACAGTATTTCTGGTCTGTGTTAAGTATTTCCAGATCATTGAAATAAAATAGAATACAAGAGTCCATGTCATAATGGCTGGGTACTTTTTTAAGTAAAGAAACAAAATTCGAAACTAAAATTCGAAATCATTGCGTATTCTCCATATTATCACCTGTAAAATTAACCCACATTATTAATTGTGCACATGTATGTATTTACATAAAAAGATCAGAGGATAACCTGCAGGAATTAGTTCTTTCCTTCCACTGTTTGTCCTGGGGACCCAACATAGGTCACCAGGCTTATCAGCCTTTAACCTTCGGAACCATCTTGCCAGCCCCGCGGCTTCATTTACAATAGTATCTACAGTGTTGCCAGTGGGTGTTGTCTTGACTGGGCGTCCACGTTCTTGGTGTCTTACTTGATGTATTGAAAATGCAAGCTTCACTTAGAAGCAAAGCAAAAGTACAGGCCAGACACAGAACAAGAACTCTGAAAGTGCTGAGGGAGACTTACCCAAAAGCAGTGGGCTGCCATGCGAGGCTTCTCCTCCGTTCCTTCCTTCCTTCCTCCCTCCCTCCCTCCCTCCCTCCCTCCATCCATCCATCCATCCATCCATCCCTCCCTCTTTCCTTTCTTCCTTCTTTTTTTTCTTCTTTTCAGATTATAGTTACATCACATCATGTTCCCCTTTATTTTCCTCTGCCCAAACCCTCCAACACACCTCCCTTTGCTCTCTCAAATTTGTAGTTTCCTTTTCGTTATTGTCACACACACACACACACACACACACACACACACACACACACACGTATCTATTCCTAAATAGATACATACTGGAAACCTGCCCAACTAGCCGGTCTAGCAGAGTCACAGCTCTTACAGGAGAGCCCTACAACGGTGTTTCTGAACCCGTGGGTCACTTACTACCCTTTTGGGGTTAAATATTGGATATCCTGAATATCAGATATTTACAGAGATTCACGACAGTAGCAAAATGTACAGTTATGAAGTAGCAATGAAATAATTTTATGGTTGCGGGTCATCACAGCATGAAGAAGTATTTTAAAGCTTCACCTGTATTTGGAAGGTTGGGAATCCCTGTCCCACAAGCTGCTCCATACTGAAACCAGCACCTCCCTAACCGACTTCCAAAGATCTGTCCCTCCACTCACAGCTAAATGTACTCCTCACTCCTCACCAATAAAACTTCTCCCAGCAACAGGTGGAGACCATGATACAAACCACAACCAATCAAAACGCAGAGTTGTGGAAGGCAGACCCAACTGGTCCGTGTAACAGCACAAGCCCTGCAGCTAAGGCTCAGAGATCCTTGCAGGAGGGGGTGCTGAAAGACTAAGTCAGAGGAACTTGGTGTTGGCTGTGAGGTTGTCTCCCCCGGGAATGTGGGAAGCCACACCCACAGAGTCTCACCGATGTGGCTCCCTAAGCTGAACCTGAACTAGACTGACAGCAGTGGACATGCTCACGTGGGCGGGGAAAGCTCAGAACGCTGCAACCCTGTGCAAAGAACTGAGAAGGCTCAATAGATGCCCCAACAAAGGGAAATCGAGGGGGTCACGGGGAGGAGCATATACTTGGAGGCAGGGGGTGGGAGGAGGGGCTGGGGCTTTTGGGGGAGGGGGGAAACCAGGAAAGGTTTTAGCATTTGAAATGTTAATAAAGATTATATTCAGTAAAATGAAATAAAATAAAATAAAATAAAATAAAATAAAATAAAATAAAATAAAATAAAATAAAATAAAAAGGCACGCTGCATCCTGGAGACTCCTGAGGTGCTGCTCTTTTTGGGTCAGAGGGTGGGTGTTCTTGTCTTGATTGATAGATAGGCTTGGGCAATGTAAGCCTCTGCTCATTGCGCGTGCCCTTTAATCCATAATGCATACATCCTCAATTATGTATAGGCATAAAGTGAAAAATATGGGATTTTCCCTTAAATGTTCACTCAAAGGATACAGTTTGCCTAACTATACATGAGGTTTAAATTAATCCAGGATAGAACACGGGTGCATTGCCCCCTTGATCCTGGATATGCCCTGGCATGTATTTGACCTTAAAGGGGCAGGGGAGTGTGCCGACTCTTGCTAGGGTGCTGTGAGCGAGCGGAACTGTAAGCCTTTATTTAAAGAGGGGTGTGGATGCAGTTTAAGGGAGGTGGGTTCGGTTGTTAAGTGCTTTGCTGGTGAAGGAGTAGGTGGACGGCTTAAACCTAGCATCAGTTGCTAAGTTACCTCTGTTCTCACCTGCCTCGCCAACACTTCTTTATCCCGTTGCCTTGGTTACCTTTACATTTTTTACACAAAGTGTGCTTTGATTGTGTGTGTGTGTGTGTGTGTGTGTGTGTGTGTGTTGTGTAGGTTAGATACCTAAATCCCACAAGGAAAAAAATCCATCCCAAGCCCCTGCTGCTCTGTATCTTCTTAGCAAGCAGCGCACTAAGCAAACAGCACCAAGTACCACTCGCACTAAGCAAATAGCACCCAGTACCACTCACACTAAGCAAACAGCACCCAGTACCACTCATTGACTGAATAAATCTCAATACAGCTACAAGGAATCGCACTGCTTAGAGTCACCTATCCCATAATGCACGGCTAGTACATAGAATAAACAACTTAGGGATTTTGTTAGGCTTCTCCTTTTCAGCTGTGATTCCAAATCTCAGCTGACAGCTTTTTCTTAACGGATCCTGAAATTGACTAAGAGATGACAAGCATTTTTTTTTTTTTGTAAGACAAATGGATTAATAGCACCGCAAAATCCAAGCATTATTTTATGAGACCGTAATGCGGTAGGAGTGGTCGTGAGAGCGGGGAGGTACTGAAGGAATCCCACTGTCACTCTGAGGGCTCCTGGAGAGTGTTGGATCGCCTTTTCTGGAGGGAACATGACTACCTCAGGAGGACAGGAAACACAGAACGTGCTCATGGGAGATCTTCCCTTCCCCTTTCAGCCATTACACATTAAATATAAAATGTTAGAACTATGGATATAAAGAGGAAAAAATGATGCTGAGTATTTTAATTTTTAAAAAATTATTCTTTAATCTTTTTTACAGTCCAGCCATTATCCCCCTCCTGGGCCACCCTCCGACAGTTCCTCATCCCATTCCTCCTCCCCCATCTCCAAGAGGATGTCCGCACCTCACCCCCCACTGCACTATACCTCCCCACTCCCTGGGCCCTCAAGTCTCTCAAGGGTTAGATGCATCTTCTCTTACTGAGGCCAGAGCAGGCAGTCCTCTGGTATACATGTGTCAGGGCCTCATCTCAGCTGGTGTCTGCCGCCTGGTTGGTGGCTCAGTGTCTGAGAGATCTTGGGTCCAGGTTAACTGAGACTGCTGGTCCTCCTACAGGGTCGCCCTCCTCCTCAGCTTCTCCCAGTTTTTCCCTAATTCAATCACAGAGGTCCATGGCTTCTGTCCACTGGCTGGGTGTAAGAATCTGCATCTGACTCTTTCAGTTGTTTGTTGGGCCCCTCGGGAAGGCCGCTATTCTAGGCCCCTGTCTGTAAGCACACCATAGCATCAGTAATAGTGTCAGGCCTTGGAGCCTCCCCTTGAGCTGGACTCCAATTTGGCAAATATTTAGTTTCATGATTATAAGCAAATATAAAAATCCAGAGGTCTGTATAATACCATGCTTGAAGTTTAAGTGACATAGGGTCTTGGTCTTCTGATTAGGTTTAACAAGACATTGTGATGGATCTCCTGCAAGGTTGCCACATTCTGGACACTAGCTATGGCCTTGCTACACTACAGAGTCATATGTTTTCCTGGTTTTGCTGACAGCAGCGTCAGAGTTCTGTGCACTCAAAAAAAAAAAAAAAAAAAAAGACAATGGTTTAAAAGCCCTCATCTGCTGGAGAGATAGCTCAGCAGTTAAGAGCACTGCCTCTTCTTCCAGAGGTCCTGAGTTCAACTCCCAGAAACTACAAGGTGGCTCACAGCCATCTGTAATGGGATCTGATGCCCTCCTCTGGTATGTCTGAGAACAACAATATACTCACATAATACAATAAATAAATAAAATAAAATAAAATAAAAGCCCTCATCTTTTAAGTTATGAGAAACAGAAATGTATAAGCCTTCTCCAAAATAGCACTAACACTCTATTGAGGGTTGGTCTAGTGCTGGTATATTCATATGCTAAATTCTGTACCCCGAGATCTGGTTGCCCCAAGACAAGCAAATTCCACACACGCCAACCTCTCTTGTGCAAGCCGTACTCCCCAATTTAAAACCACTGAGTAAATAAAAATGGCTACAACCAAAATAATGAATTCATGCAATTTGTAGGCAAATGGTTGGATCTGGGAAATATCCTCCTAAGTGAGTTAACCCAATCACAAAAGAATACACATGAAATGCAATCACTGATAAGTGGATATTAATGAGACCAAAAGCTCTGAATACTCAAGGCACAATTAGCAAATCAAAAGATTCCCAAGAAGAAGGAAGGAAAGGACCCTGGTCCTGAAAAGACTGGATCCAGTTTTGTAAGAGAGTATCAGAACAGAGAAATGGGGTGGGGGTAGGGGTTGAGGATTGGGCTGAGGGAAGAGGACTTATGGGACATATGGTGAGGGGGGAACTGGGAAAGGGGAAAGCCTTTGGAATGTCAACAAAAAAAATATAGAAAATAAAAAAATATATATCAAAAAAATGGCTACAACCAATAATGGGGAGAATAGTGAGAGGTGCAGTTTGAGCTACTGGGCTAGGGGTCATAGATAGAGACCACGAGGGCAGAGGAGGAGAAAACAGACTGGACGGGAGGTCTCCATCAGTCATGACGGACCAGCAGCGGCATGAAATGCCTCCCCAGGACACCAGACTGCTGGAGCAGACATGAGCCAGGAAGATTCAAACAGCAAGTATTTGGGGAGCGTAGCCACGGAAGCAGCCGGGCTAGCATTAGAGAATTAGATTAGGGGTAATTCCCCAGTAATTGCACAGAGCCTAATAAACAAATCATAGTTTGCCTCATTCCTCTGAAGCTAGACAAGGATAAGCATGAGTTACAGCCCCCTTTGCCCTTCCTTGTGACCCACTTAAAACTGAGCATCTGTATGTCTCCTCCCTGTGATTTCCTTGCTGACCCGCCTCTGTAGATAACATCCTTCCTTCCTTTGAGACACGGTGTTGTAGACCTGAACGTCCTCCTTATCGTCACAACCAGAGCAAAAGCATCTTCAGTTCATGGTGCTTTTTGTTATTCACACCAACTTTTAGTCAATTTTATTATTTGTTTTTTTTTCCTTAAATACGACATATTGATTTTATAATGCTTATATAATTTACCATTAACATATGATAGACAAACTATTAGGTCACTTCTAGGCTTGATAAACACTTCAAATACAACAGCAATTCATGTTGCACACTAAAACATCTTTTCTATCTGACTAGCTCACTAGTTCAGGCTGGACATTCTTCAGAGGACATTTGCATGCCTCTGAAACACTTCTTCAGGCATGCAAAAGACAGGGCTAGCAGGCTTAATCTGCTCTTCCTCCAGAAGTGATATTGCCAAACAAGGTATTAAATGGATCCACCATATCTCCTGGCCTGTCTGCAAATCCTCCTGTCTCCTCATCTTGACACACCAACAATAGATCTGTCCAGCATGAGATTCAGAGCCCGGTCTGCACCCAAATCCACCATCAAAGTTCATACAGGACTGTAGTGGCTATTCCTGGTTGTCAACTTGACTATATGTGGAATGAACTACAATCTAGAATTGGAAGGCTCACCTATGATCCTAATCTGGAGGCTCAGAGATATAAGTTTCTGACCTGGACTTAGCATGGAGATCTTGAAGCATGGATTCCAGTTCAAGGTCATCTGGGATTAAAGGTGTGGAGACATACACCGTTAATCCCAGATTATGGCTATGGATTCTAGTTCAAGATCACCTGGGATTAAAAGCATGGATACATACACCTTTAATCTGGGCTACACCTTCTACTGGAGACATAGATAAGGACATTGAAAGAAGGAAGACTGTTTCTTCCTTGCCGGCTTGCCTCGTGGGACTGAGCAACTGCAAGATCCTTGGACTTCCATCCACAGCTGCTGCTGACTACTGTTGGGGAGTTGGACTACAGACTGTAAGTCATCGACAAATTCCCATACGTTCTGTGACTCTAGAGAACCCAGACTAATACAAGGACAAAACAAACTCAATCCCCTTTCACATTAATAGCATCAAGCCCACTGCACAAAATGGGACTCTTGTATCAATTTCTCCCCCAAAATGGCTCCAGCAAAGGATCCATCTGTAGACTCTGAACATAGGCCACAACTTTATCTACGTTGATAACATGAATACCATCATACAGAGTAAGAATCTGCACAGCGCTGCGCGTGGACAGAAGATGGGGGCCGTGCCCAATAGCACTCACTCCCCCCACACTCGTTCTGGCACGACTTGATGAACACCTGTATTTCCTCTCTGTTCATGTGATGAAGCTGTCCCACGAGGTCCATCCCTGCCAGGCCCCAGTGGACACAGCTCATTCTTAAGTATTCGGACATGCAGTATTCATAATCATCTTTCTCTGATCTATAGGAGGCAATATAATCGGTATGCTTCTCCAGCAACAGGGTGTCAGGTGCATCTGACTTGATAGTGACGTCTTTCTGCTGTGTGCCCATGTCCAGCCACCGAAAGCTATTATTTGTTCTTTTTTTTTTTTATCTCTGAACCTTCTTTTTTTTTTTTTTTTTTTTTTTTTTTTTTGGTTTTTCGAGACAGGGTTTCTCTGTGTAGCCCTGGCTATCCTGGAACTCACTCTGTAGACCAGGCTGGACTCGAACTCAGAAATCTGCCCGCCTCTGCCTCCCAAGTGCTGGGATTACAGGCGTGTGCCACTATGCCCGACTCATCTCTGAACCTTCTTATGTCAGAAGCCTAAAATGAGGGTAAACTTTTCCATTTTTTCTTTTATTACTGAACTTCATAATTGAACTAAGAAGATTCTCACCATGCTTCCTTTAAACACGAGACTGTTTCCTAGCGCAGTTAAGACATTAGAACAAGACTCATTGCTTTCTATAATAATTGGTTCAAAATCTGTAAATGAAAACATGTGCTTCACCAACAGACTTTGGAATTTGTATCATGTTCAGTTGAGTTCCTGAGGCATTCCACGTGCCCGGCATTTCACAGAGGTAATCACTCAGCTGTGAGCCAGCAGCACTGGGAAGTGCTTGGCACAAAATCCCCACAATACTGGGAAAAAAGAAAAAAGAAAAAAAAAAAAGGCCTGACCAGCCTCCTGTGCCTGAGGAAAGGACAGCAAAGCTTGGAATTAGAGTTTGGAGTCTGGTGCCAACTCCAGAACTTGGATATTGGTTTTCACCAACTATTTACTAACTTTTAATAACTGCTGGCTTTACTAACTATTCTGGTGGTTACAAGTAAGCCCCTCACTCATCTGTAAGTCAGCATTTTCCTCTTTAAAATAGGAATGATAATAGTATCCATTGGAGTTCCAGGGAAGTGTTAGCAATCCCAAAAACACAGTCAGGAGCCTATCCAGATCCAATGCAACTCACGTGCCAGGCCCCTCAGCTCACTGCTGTCACACAGGATGGATTTTGGTGGAGAGGAGACCCGAACATCTGTCTGGGCAAGGCGATATAGAGAGTAGCAAGCAGGGGTGAGTGTGCAAGCATCTAATTGGAAAGCTTGAGCATAATTGGCTGGTGCTGGGAATCAAAACATAAACTTAATTTTTTTGTTTCCCTCTGTATTGGTGGTTGTTAGGCAGGAGACAGGCTTATAACCTGGGGGTGTAGATTTGTTGGGAGAATAACCCTGTTCTTGCTGGAGGTGTAACCTAGAGGTGCTGGTCTTATTAGGGGTTAGCCTTGAGACTGGAGATAGGTTCAGGTTCTGTTGGGGAGTAACTAATGCTAGGTACTGGCCTGTTAGTTTGCCTGAGTTCAAGTTCTCTAAAATACAGTCTGATTTTAAGAGATTTTGGCATTGCACTATTATATAGGATCATTTAGAGTACTAAATAAGTTAATACATGCTATATAATATATGATAGATATGCAATTCAATCCATATCAAGCATGATTGGGCAAAGAACTTGGTTAAGAGACTGCATATAATTTACTCAGGTTCTCATAGCTACCAAGTGAGAAGGTACCAAAACTCCAAATCCAAGTATTTTAGACATCAAAGCTGATACATTTTCTTTTATGTATTAAAGCATGATATGTAGTAAAACAACTACGATGGAAATTAGCTAAAAAGGTTTAAAAAGGAAATACTAAAATTTTGTTTATTTTGAATAGGATAAAAATTTAAGCTAGAACGAGGGGCAACACATTAATATCCAAAAAGTCAGTAAATCAGACAACAGAAAATTGTTTGGCAAGAGTTATCAACGTTACCAAAAGAGAAAAAAAAAAATGCATGGAAATAAGTCTAACCTTTTAGCTATAAAGACAATGTAAATGGCATCAACCTAAGATAGCACTGGACACTTGCCAACTCGGCCGAAACTAAAGTTTGCAAACACCAAATGGAAGCTGTTGTGGGTGGTGCTGTGCTGCTTGTATTGTATGTTAATTCTGTTCTCCCAGGAGAGGCTGTCTGGAATGAGGAGTGAGTCACCTGTCCAGGTGGCGTCTTGTAAACCAATCCCCTAATGAATAAAGGAGCCAATCACTGGGCGAGTAGGCGGGACTTCCAGGTTGGACAGAGGAGGAAGAGAGGAAGCAGGAGAGTTAGGTCCTTTGGGAACAGGAACAGCAGAGGAGTAAGATGTAGCTGCTAGAGTTTCCCTGGTATCTTGGCAGACCTGCAAGGATTCACCACCAGAGGAATCAGATTTTAATAAGGCTTACAAGTGAGGTTTTAGTTGTTGCCCCCCAGAAATGAGTTACCGTTGTTTCTTAACTAAGTTTGTGTTATGTTTTCCTTCATGTAGTGGCTCATCTGGGTTCAAGAGAGAGAGATATCGTGTGTTTGCCTGAGGTGCTCCACAAAGGCCATGGGGGATTTGAAGCACGGGGTTGGCCTGGTGGCGACTCACCAGTGGGAACCTAGCAAGCTGGGTGGAGAGATTGTGGAATTGAGTCAGAGTCCACAAGATAAAAACGGGTCGGCCATTGCCCGCCAGTGCATTGCTGGTTAGCCCTCTGAGGCAGAGAGTATTGAGGTGCAAGCTCCAGAACAAGATGGTTCTATTTTTTAATATTTCCTGCAACAGGAAGCAATGTATAATTGAAGAATCCACAATTAGGAAAAGTTTCAGGATACAAATTAAAATGCACTGGAATTGATTCCCTAAGATTTCTCAGAAAGCACTGTTCTGCAGTCAAGAGGAGCTCAGGACTACATGGAGGAAGGCTGTATCTACAGTCTCTATACGCATGACCTTCAGGTTGTGTCCAAGATGGAGGTGCATTTCCTATCTCTTCCTGATTACCCTTCATAGAACAAAGACACACCTCACTGGTAATCTATGGCATAAGACCTTGACAAGGGAGATAATTTAACTATGGGCTTAGCAAGAATTCCAAAAACTACACTGTGCACTTCTCTACACTGGTCTCACCAAGACTTATATCCAGGAGCCATCAAAATATCTAGTATATTGTTTTCATTAGCTGTGTTCTCCTGCAGACTGCAGGCATAATGTACTCTAGAGTAACTTGCTTTCTGAGGAACTCCTAAGTGAGAAGGGGTATCTCTGACTCTTTTGTCTGTTCTTGAGACTCTTTTCCTCCTGGTAGGTCCTTGTCCAGTCTTGATAAGAGGGCTTTCATCTTGTTTTATTGTGTCTTGCTTTGTCTTGTCTGGCTGTTTCTCTTGGAGACCTGTACTTTTCTAAAGAGAAAAAGGAAGGAGACTGGATCTGGGCGAGAGGGGAGATGAGAGTGGGTGTTGTGAGGAGTAACGGGGAGGGGAAACTGTGGTCAGCATGTATTGTATGAGAGGAGTATCAATTTTCAATAAACATGAAATAATAAAAAAAGAGGTTCAAGAATAACAGTACAGAGTGAGCATTTTCATCTGCTTTTAGGCTTGTACTGCTCTGTGTCTGCCCACACTTAGATACAAATAATCTGATGTTCTTTCCGATTCCTTTTAAGTCTTATGAGAATTCCACAATATTTGTCTAGGTCTACCAGTGATCAATGAGAATGTCTAATTCTGAGAATAATTCATAGGCTCGTGGTGAGTCTTGTTCTTAACTGTATGATTTAATATGAACTAATATTGCTGTTATAAGTAATGCTGCTGATATTATATATATTATAAATAATTTTTTGTTCCCTCTTAAGAAAAGAAATACTTGAAACTTTGGAAATAAAATTTTAAAGACATCAGTTTCAGTGTATATGTATATATACATATGGATACACACTCACATTAATGTTTTTCAAGAAGTTAACACTATCACTAAAAGATGTCAAAATAGCATTCTCTCAGTATTTATCACAGGACAAAAGTTTACTGAAGAGAAGTACATGACTGAAAGAGAAAAATAATAAACATGTTACATGTTATGGAAAAATTTAATAGAAAATGTCTCTAAGTTCCAATTATGGTGCTTAAATTGCACTTGGATACATTTGAGTACATTTGTTAAAATTAATGCCCAAAGAGTAAATAACTAGTGTACACTTTACAATGCTAACATGTATGCCCCCAAATGCCTTTAATTATTTTAATGAAACAGTTTTCAATGTATAACAATGTTAAAGGTCTTTTCAAAACAGTTACATATAGACAAAACCAGCTAGAAATCCCTTTCCTAACAGAAGCAAACAGTGGCATGCAGTCCGTGACACCGGAATGCCCAGCCAATGCCCAACAGTAGCAGAGGCCCACACATGGCTACTTGCGGACCATGCTGATCCAAGACTTTCCCCACATCCTGGTGTATGGAGAAGGAACCGAGTTCCTTGTCTAAAACCAGGAAATTGAGTGGGAAGGCCAATTACAGTCTGGAGCCGGGACCTTGGAGGAGCTGTGACTTATCCCGAGAATTCTTACCACCCTAGGGCACTATGGTTATCAGTCTCAAGACTGCCGAGTGCTCAGTCTGGGCTGCTTAGGATCACCTGAGTCCCCTTGGTGTGACTGTGCTGGATTAGCTTCCTGCTGACTTCATCCTATTGTATATTAGCTTTCTACTGACTTTTCCCCCTGTACATAAGAAGTTGTATTTCTTAATACATGTGCTTGTGCAAGTCTCCAGATTTTCAGTCCTCTTTATCTTCTTGTCAGCTAGTTCTTCCCCATTAGAACCTGTCACTGAAGAGTGATCTGTTGATCCATCCTGGTCAGCTTCCTGGATAGATTGCCAGGGATGATGACTTAACACATATGTCTTAGTCAGGGTTTCCATTCCTGCACAAACATCAGGACCAAGAAGCAAGTTGGGGAGGAAAGGGTTTATTGAGCTTACACTTCCACACAACTGTTCATCACTAAAGGAAGTCAGGACTGGGACTCAAGCAGGTCAGGAAGCAGGAGCTGATGCAGAGGCCATGGAGGGATGTTTCTTACTGGCTTGCTTGCTCTGGCTTGCTCAGCCTGCTCTCTTATAGAACCCAAGAATACCAATCCAGAGATGGTACCACCCACAAGGGGCCCTCCCCCCTTGATCACTAATTAAGAAAATGCCCCACAGCTGGATCTCATGGAGGCACTTCCGCAACTGAAGCTCCTTTTCCTATGATAACTCCAGCCTGTGTCAAGTTGACACACAAAACCTGCCGGTACAACATAGCAACAGTGTAACAAGTGACAGTGTAACAAGTGTAACAAGTAACAGTGTAACAAGTGTACCAAGTAACAGTGGAACATTTAGTGTTCAGTCACAGCAAGACCCAACAATATTTCTAAAGATTAACATATCCATAACCAGCTGGAACTAAACTACACCACAAGTGCATGATGAATTATACCCCAAAGAGCTCTCTCCCTGTCTTTATAAGAGGATTACCATGTGCTGTGTAATCCACAGTATTCCCCTGTGGGATTAATAACTGTGGTCCACTGACATCTGTTTGTGTGATATGCTTGGGCCAATAAATGGATAGGAATGATGCCTCACACATTAGAAGCACCACAATTTTCCATCAAGTTGTGTACCGAAAGAAACCTTGTTGTGAAATGACATGTGGTATTTGTTCTACATAAGTCCTCCTTGATGCAAGAAACACATTTCTGTTTTCACAGACTACTGAGCACTTCCTCCGAACCAGAAAGGTGGAAAACTTCTGAGTAAAGCTGAAAATTAATACTCTCAAAAGTGAAAGCAGGGAGAGCTTAGAGGTGACACAGGCGTGTGCCAGCCCCTGGAGGCATGCTAGTGGCCAGTCTCTGCCCTACCGACCTCAGACCAGAACAGGTACCCCAGAACACCTCAGGTCCCTGTATGGGGGGGGGGGAACCTGGGGCCAAGCTCCACCCTAGAGTTAAAAAGCCCAAGATCAGCTGTGAGGTGGTGGTGGCACACGCCTTTAATCCCAGCACTTGGGAGACAGAGGCAGGCGGATTTCTGAGTTCGAGGCCAGCCTGGTCTACAAAGTGAGTTCCAGGACAGCCAGGGCTACACAGAGAAACCCTGTCTTGGGGGAAGGGGAGGGGAAAGTCCAAGATCAGGCCACAAAATCTAACCAGTCCCAGCCCCTCCAACCCCCAACTCTATAAAACCTGTCTCCTGCTCCTCACCACACAGTCAGCTAACCCTTCTGTGTTTTTCCCTATAAATCTCTTGAGGTTTGCTGTGCCTGTGACTCTGTGGTACCCCTTGGTTCCTGACTGCCAGAATACCTTTCCTCTCAGAGCTGTAACACTTACAATGTGGAAGACCAGACGAGGAGGGAGTGGAGTTGCTCTAATTATTGCTTTAAACGGCAGCAGTAGATACATATTTCAAATTATTCATTAAACTACATGTAAATGCCTCATATTTTATATTTCTTCTATCCATCATGTTTAAAAGGTGAAATACCTTCCTACGAATTTGTTCTTTGCCTAATCTGCTTCAGTTGGAAATAATTCTTTATTTCCCATTAAGCACTTACTGCCAAGGCTAAGTTAAAGCAACTTATTTTGTATGTGTGTGTTTGCATATAGCGTACATATGTACACGTGTGTGCCTAAGGACATGTGAGTGCTGGTAAGTGGAGAATGCTTCCAAATCAGATTTTGCCTCCTTCCTCCACCTTGAGGAAGGGTCTGTCTTGTTTGCACTGTGAACTCCAGGCCTCTGATCCATTAGTTTCAGGATGAGTCTCCATTCTCTGGCTCCCATCTATACACAGGAATGCTGTCTCTACAAATGCATCTGGCACTTTCTCTCTCTCTCTCTCTCTCTCTCTCTCTCTCTCTCTCTCTCTCTCTGTGTGTGTGTGTGTGTGTGTGTGTGTGTGTGTGTCTCTGTGTGTGTGTGTGTCTGTGTGTCTGCGCACACACATATGTGCATGCTTTCCAAGGTCTAAACTGGCTTACACAGCCAGTATCTGTACCTGGTGAGGCATTTTCCCAGTCAGAACTGTAACTGTTTAGGAAGGAGAGAAAGAGAGAGAACTAATTCATTTATCAAGGGAAAGTTTACTAGGGAATGTTTTGAAATGCTTGTATCTACAAACATGCAGACAAGCCACTATACTCAGCCACCAAACCAAATTTCCCCATCTGCAGATCCACTCAAGTGTGTCAAAATATTTGAAGTTCAATGGGTAATGCCCTGTGCTATGCGGTTAGGGCTATGTCCGTTCCAAACATGTATAAACTCTTTTCTCACCCTTAAATAACTCAAATTTTTATATAGCATTTACATCGCATAAGGCATCATCGGTAATCAAGCGATGATTTAAAGTATAAGGAGGCTTACATATGCATTATATGCAAACACGACACCACTATTCCTATGGATTCTGATGTCTTCAGGGAGTCCTTGAAAATAAATCTCCCAGGGATAGCTAAGGTCAACTGCCAATAAAATTTCCTAAACACACTTTCATTTCCTTACCTATTATTAAGTCACACAACAAATATGTATTTAAATGTACTAAGATACACACACACACACACACACACACACACACAATTGCCAAGTTCAGGATAGCAAGGAAATGAACAGTGAGGAAGGTCCATGTGTCCTGGTAGTGTGCCCACTGAAACAAATCTTCTATCACAGCTACGGGAATAGAAGGACTGGTGTTTTCTTGGGAGTTCAGATTACCTATTGATATCTAAGATCCACTATCTCTCTTCAAAGTCTACATATTGTAGGCAATTCTGGACTAAACTTGTCAATTTTGAACAGACTTCAGCTAAGTATCTACACATTTAAATCTGCCCCTTATTACATAAATATCACCAAATAGAGGGTCAAAACACAAACTGGGTGAAACCAAACCAAAAATCCAAACAAACAAAAGAACAATTTTTCTTTTCAATCTCTGGCTGTCATAATAAGCTACAAGGCCTGTTACAAAGCTTGAGTCTGTCAGGCTGTTAGCTTACCATCAGAAAATCCTTCATGCCTACATCCTGCGCACGCGCGTGCATACACACACACACACACACACACACACACACAAACCCATTTGTGACAACTGGCTGTTCCCTGCTGGACAGTCTCAGCTGGTGAGCATAACCACATAGACCAGTGGTTCTTCATCTTTGACCCCTTGTGGGAGTCAATGACCCTTTCACAGGGGTCACAGATATTTATGTTATGATTCATGAGAGTAGCAAAATGATAGTTATGAAGTAGCAAAGAAAATAATCTTCTGCTTGGAAGTCACAAGAGGAACTGTATCACAGGGTCCCATCATTAGGAAGGATGAGGATCGCTGAGCTCGGTGAAGAGCTGGGCTTCCTGCCTAGGAGAGAGTCGTTTCTCAACAGTGACAGTGAAGGTCAAGAGCACTCTTCCATCAAGACTGGGCTGCATAATCCATTCACCCCTAGAATGTGCTAGTGCTATAATGATAGAGGTCAAGCCCGGGTGAACATTTTTTCCACTTTTCTTGAAACCTCCACCCAACTAATTCAAAAATTCATAGGGATTTGAATGTAAATCATTGGGTGACAGTCCCCCATGCCAAACAGAAAACCCCGAAGGCCCTTCCTCACATCTTACAGAAAGACGCTTTAATGAGTAGAGACAACATCACTGCAGCTACTTAGTCCCTAGAGCCGTTGATTTACTATTCAGCCGTCATGGGGCTCTGTGTTCCCTCAGAACTTAACTGGCCTCTCCAACATTGAGCACAGAACAGCCAAGAGATGGCCGTTCTGGGCCTCTCTCTCCGCATTCTACTTAGGCTAGCCAGAGGGCCCCTGTGATGGTTTGTATATCATTGGCCCAGGAAGTGACCTCATTAGGAGGTGTGGCCTTGTTGGAGTAGGTGTGTCAATGTGGGTGTGGGCTTAAAACCCTCACCCTGGCTGCCTGGAAGTCAGTCTTCTACTAGCAGCCTTCAGATGAAGATGTAGAACTCTCAGCTCTTCCTGTAACATGCCTGCCTGGATGCTGCCATGTTTCTGCCTTGATGACAATGGACTGAAACTCTGAGCCTGTAAGCCAACCCCAATTAAATGTTGTCTTTTATAAAACTTGCGTTGGTCATGGTGTCTGTTCACAGCAGTGAAACCCTATCTAAGACAGAAGTTGGTACCAGGGACTGGGGTATTGCTGTGATAGGCCTGACCATGCTTTTGTTTGGAAGAATGTGGATTTTGGGACTTTGGATTTGGAAAGACACGGAATGCTTTAAGTGGGGCTTAATGGGCCAGCCTAGTCGGAATATGGAAGACAGTGGTGCTGAGGGTCATTTGAACTGTGTAGGCCTGATGGCCCAAGAGGTTTCAGTGGAGAAGAACATTAATATTTGGTTGAAAGACTGTTTTTGTGATGTTTTGGTGAAGAGCATGGCTGCTTTTTGCCATTGCCTGAAGAGACTCCCTAGGGCTAAGGTAAAGAGATTTATATTAATTGCATCTGCAAAGGAAGTCTCAAAGAAGCCCAACAAAGACTTTGTTCTCTGGTTAAGTCTGATAAAGAGAATTTTGAACAAACATAGCAAGCTGAGAAAGGAAAAGTACAAAATATATAGTTTGAGTATTAAAGGGACTCCAGGAAGTGAAATGGAGCTGATTTCTAGGATATTGAATTAAGGGAGTGGTGACCTTGGGACAAGATTCCACCCAGCTAAATTTTGGTCCAGGCAGGTAGTACAAGCCTTTAATCCCAGGAGGCAAAGATAAGCAGATATCTGAGTTCAAAGCCAGCCTAGAACAGAGCAAATTCTAGGTGAAGAAAAACTTTAATCCAAGCTTGGTGGACCACACCTTTAATCCCAGTGCTTAGGAGACAGGCATGCAGATCTCTTGAGTTCAAGGTCAGTCTAAGGAGCAAGGTTCAGGACAGCCAACTTAGGCAGTGAAGGAGCTGGGAAAACGGAAGCTAGTGATAATGTAATAGAACAAGGGAGCCAATGTTCCAGCTCCTGCAAGCAGCAGAACTCAGCAGCTTCAGCCATGTGTCTCTGGCTTTATATTCAAGAGGATAAGGAGACTACTGGGACAATTGGTGTTGGTTAGCTGGAGCTAAGAAATTAGTGGTGATTAAGAAAAGACCAGCATCACTGAGGTGAAATCTAGGAAGTGTTTTCTGAAAACACAAAGAAGCTGTATTCCAAAGATAGCTAAGGTTGTACATCATGCTACAGCTGTACTTGGTAACGTGTAAGAATCATCCAGGTGGTACTAGTTTTGAAGGCATGAAGGCATCATGAAGAACAGCTGAGGCTTGGTACTGTGAGAGGCCATGAAAGGCCATTGGTGAAAGTGTACCCTCAGTTGTAATTGACAGCCCAGGACTGAAGGGGTCATGCAAAGGAGTTGACGCTTGGTACTATGAAGTGAGCCTATGAGAGGCTTTGGTGAATTATAGTTGCAGTGGAAGACCCTAGCATATTGGAGATGCCAGTACCATGGGATGACCACCAAGAACAGCAGTGGCAGTGGAGTGGATCAATCTGAACTTAGAGTGTTACAAAGGGCAGAGCTGGAGAAGTGACACCAGCTCTTTGGAAATACACAGAAGATCATGTGTGGATCTCGGACATTGGAACAAGAAGCTGTGAAGCTGAAATTGACTTGGGGTACCCAAGATGTTAAAGATGCCAGAGCCACAAGATGCCTGCCAAGGAAAGCTGCTAAAAGGGAGTGGAACAAGCCCAGGAGAAAGAACCTTGTTGCAGTCAACAAAGATGAAAAAGGAGTTGAATATCTGAAGACTGCTTTGCCATCAGTCATGGAGATGCAGAGTTTGGACTTTGCCCAGCTGGTTTCCTGTCTTGCTTGGGGGATTACATTTAAGTGCTTGGATGAATCTCAAAAGAGACCTTGAACTTTGAACTTTTAACAGTGTGGAGACTGCTATAGACTAAAGGGACTTTTGAAGTTGGACTAAATGTATTTTGCATTATGCTATGTTTAAGTATGGCCCCCATAGACTAATGTTTGAACAAGCCTATGGGGGCCAGGGAGTGGAATGTGATGGTTTGTATATCATTGGCCCAGGAAGTGACCTCATTAGGAGGTGTGGCCTTGTTGGAGTAGGTGTGTCAATGTGGGTGTGGGCTTAAAACCCTCACCCTGGCTGCCTGGAAGTCAGTCTTCTACTAGCAGCCTTCAGATGAAGATGTAGAACTCTCAGCTCTTCCTGTAACATGCCTGCCTGGATGCTGCCATGTTTCTGCCTTGATGACAATGGACTGAACCTCTGAGCCTGTAAGCCAACCCCAATTAAATGTTGTCTTTTATAAAACTTGCGTTGGTCATGGTGTCTGTTCACAGCAGTGAAACCCTATCTAAGACAGCCCCTAAGGAAACGGCAGCCATTGAACAGTGGGGGGGGGGGGGAATACTTCTCAAATTAACCCAGGAGACACCCATCGGGAAAAATCCAATTCCCACCAAACTCTGGCTAATTGAGATGGACGCTGCATCCCAGAATTTTCTTCCTCACCATGGTGAGTAAATTCTTTCTCATTCTTTGTATTCAGTCACCACCTAGGGAAGCCCCAAGCCAGGGAATATGCTGGATTTGGTGTCTCAGATGTTTAACAGTCATCGGCACTTCTGTTGCCAACTCTGAAACACCTTCTTCCAAGTACTCACAGATAAGGGCTGTACACATCCCAGGGAGAGGCTCGAAAGCTCCTTCAAAACAGGTGACTTTACATAGATCAATACTCAGGTTCCTGTACTGGAGAGTTTGAGCAGTGGTCACACGTCAGACGATAGGATTGAAAACAGAATTTTTGCTTTAGTGCTTTTCCAGGAAAAAGAAGAAAGTGTGAAGCAAAACTTATAAGGGGCAAAGAATGTTCTAGCACAGGGGGATTCTGAAGTAGGTGGGGGAAAAAAAGTCTGAAGGAAGTCTTATTACTCATTAAACGAGTTTACGATCTTCTAAACTCACTGACTTTTGTTTTGTGTTATATGAATATTTAGTATCATTTGGGGGTTCCTATCCTGCCTTCGATCATTCAGTTCCCAGATAAAAGACACAAAACCTTTATATTTATAAGCTTTAAAGCACTAGAGCCGGGTAGACATCTACCCTGTAAGGTATTTGCATCTACTTCCCCATAGTAACCCTGAGTTATGACTTGCAGTGTTCCATCTGGGCAGCTCTTAGCCCCGATTGGCCCGCCCCCATGCATATTTTCACAACTCAATTACCCCAAGGTATCTTCTCTCTACCTTCTTTCCCTCTCTTGTGGTCCTCTTCCTCAGATCCCAAGGCCAGGAACCAAAAAGCCCACCTACCTCTCTTCTGCCCAGCAATAGTCTGTTGGCATCTTTATTCAACTAACAGTTTTAAATTAAGGAGCCAGGTTAAACACATATCATTACTTGGTGTACCTGAGGATTCTCTCAGCACTGAGATAAATAGGACCAGTAAGCATTATAATGCAAGGCTACAGACCAAACCGCAAGTTTTGATGGTTCAATTTTGTGTGTGTAAGTTTACTGATACATATTCCTTCTGAGAAATTCTTCTCTTAAGATGCAGAATTGATAAGTTCCAGACCTCAGTAGATTCAGTGCTCTGGGAAAAAACCAGAGTTAATATGCTCAGGAAATACACTGGGCTTTCAAAGAACCGTACAAGATTCATTTCTTCAGAGCAAAACTTGACATGGATGGTGGCAGGCATTTTACCTGAGTCTCTTTGGGTTTTGGACTGTTTCCTTCATTACCCTTGTCACAAGCCATTATCAGTCAGATCAGTCAGTCCTCTTACTAAGAAAACCTGGGGCAGGGCAGTGACAGAACCCTGCGCGACATCACCATTTACCTTTATTGGATAATCCAACTGAGCCTGAAGAGAATGGAGGAGAAATCAGGAGTATGAGATAAAAAAAAAAAAATAAAAGCAGTATTTACAAAGGGGAGAGTGTGCAGACAGGATAGTCTACGTCTGGGTCACATTACACACACACACTGCGTCATTTATTAGACACCTGACTATCAGCTGAAAGACACTGTGCTGAGTGCTGGACAAGAGACCAGCACAAGCCTGGCAGCCTGCCCTCTGAGGGCTTCTGGTCTGGCTGGGGAGCACACAGCCTCTGGGGACATTCTCAGTAGAGAGCATGAACCCCAAAGCCCACTGAACACTCCCTACTCAAACCTCAAGTGCACTACTTTTTTTTCTTTTTAATTTAGCAGCTTCACAAAAAATGCATAAATCTGGAAGTCTTTAAAATGCATATTTTTACTCAGAAAAAAAACCATCTTTATTAGAAAAATGTTGAATATTTATTATAGTTAAGAAAATTTTTGCACATATTCAGCATTTTTATGAATTATTTTCTTGTACATTTGTTTTTTTTTTAAGTAAACAGCTTCCCAAATTTCATAAAAACTATGAAATAACTTTTTCAAACATACATCTTTACACCATTGGCAGTCTCGCAGTAAGGTACACAGGCTTGTTACTGAAAGCAAGGGAAACTTTTGAAATAGACAGATGTTTGCTTACAATCCAAGGTCACAGCTACAAGGTCAAAGTATCAGAAAGCAGACTCTCCGTTACCAGCCCCCTGTACTGACCCCCATTCAAAGCTTTAGATCCTTAAAGACCAATTCTTCACAGGAATAATCGGCTAGACAGACCACTGAAGAACTGTAATAAAACAATTACCAGAAAAGAAATTGGAACTAACCAGTTTCCCTATTATATTTTCCACAGTTTCTGAAGCTGTTATCTTGTGTTCGGCTGAGGACTCTGAATGCAATGGCCAGGCGCAAAGCACACAGACTTCTAGTTAAGACTGAGAGGGATGTGCTGAGCGCTACAGTTTCAAGTTCATTTCTAGGCGCAACCTCTTTACTAACATTCTTGCAACCATCTTCTTTGCACAGAATCACTTCTGGGCTCAGACACTGAGGCACCGAGTCTTCTCTAAAGCACTGAGACTAGAGATGCTTAGCAAACACAGACTTTGCAGGTTACAGAATCATCACAAATTGATAAATCCGTGCACGCAGGCAATCGAGTTCCTGAGGAACAGGGCTAGTGGCACGCTAGAGCAGCCGTATCCTGAGCAGCTCCCTTAGTCTGCTAAAAGCAAAGGCCACTGTCACATGGGGCTTTCTTTACCAAACTCCTAAGCTGGGCTTTTCTGATACGGAGTAATTCTAGACAGTGCCAGTGCTAGTTAATCTGTTCTGGACAAACAGACCACGCATCACAGAGGCACAGAGAACTGCTAACGGAGCTGAGGTGCCGCTTTAATGCTCCAGGCTGGTCAAAGCCTCCTTAGCTAGGGCACACGCAGATCCTCTAAGCTTTGACACTTGCAGATTTTACATATCTAGTTTCTGATCAATGTATAAAGCTCAACTTTGTAGGGGTAAAATGTAGCAGAAACCCAGATCCTTATGAACTCTGTTAATCTTTCCATCACTTTTCTGACCTCAGGTCACTAAGGTGGTTTCCTGTTCACAAGCTGCTGAACAGAAAACATTTCACAGATTTCTATCATAGTAAAGGATCACTTTATAGACAAAGAAACAGAGACCCTGAAATGTTTAAGGAACATGCTGGTGCCCATCTCAAGGTGTGCCTCTGACCTTCCTGCTCCTAAGAAAACCTCATGCACATGCATTTGTAAGAACTGTACCACCACACACAAGAGCTGTTACAATGAATGTCACTAAACACATGAGGTAAACAGAACAAACGCTAATTTGTGCTATTGCTAGTACACAGCCCTTTTAAGTTACTTAAGAATGTACCTAGTGTCGTCCACTCTTGCATTTAAGAGTAGCCAATATGCAGATGCTAATTCTGAGGGTATTTATCAATGAGGAAAATAAATTTCATGTAAAATATAATTATATATTTAATCATATATAATGCATTTAATCTCCAAATTATTTTACAAACCTATATAGTTATTTTAACATGGGTAAAAATGAATATACACAAAAATATCACTGTGTAAGGTGTTGTCTGCTAGAAAATTAGTTTCATACTCTCTCATTCCCAGATAGAAAATGAGAGTAATGAACTGTAATAAAATTATATGTGACCAATGTAAACTGAGGTATAAAAGAAGTCCACTGCTTGCTTTTTAATTTAGGTGCAAGTCAGTAAGTTTTGGGGTTTTCATTTCTTCACCTACAAAGAGCTAACATTTGCACTCTCTACCTCATTAGGGCCATCAAGACAACACTCAATGCATGAGAGAAATCAGGGGGTGGAAAAGCACAGACAAATGTTCTGACTATTCCAATTGCTAAAGTGTGGAGCTAAGAAAACTGTAGTAAATCACAGAGGCAAGGTCAGTGGGACGAATTCAATTCAGGAGGTAACCCATGCAAATGTTTTCAACTTTTGATGGCGAAGGTAAAAATTTATAAAGATATACAAAGAAACACTCTGAACACACTGAAAGATACACATTTGGTTGTGTTGAAACTTTAAAATGAGCCTGCTAGATTTTACAGCATACAAACGGGTCCTTACTCTTTACCTGGAGAAAGCGGCTACTCACCTAAGGAAAGCAAGCAAGATGGGGATTTCTAAAGGAAATGGGATAAACTTCTACCACTCTGCTCGCTTGTGAACCAGACTTCCAAGAACCACATTAGCATTTCCAGTAATCTAACATACACTTAGAGATATAAGAGAGTGCCCACAAGTAAGTCACAACCGCCTTGCATAAACACAAAACATACAATCCGGAGTTCTTATGACCCCTGAAGATCTAACAGCCCTTTATGATCATTTTGTATTCCGTAAGATAACGCAAATAAAATGCTGTCACCTACAGGGCTGACAAACCCTGCCTATGCAGTTGCTTTGTTCTTCATACTACTCTTCTCTGGGAGGTTTTTTTTTTTTTCTGTCTGTCTACAAAGCCAAGCTTAAGCAGCTCAGAACCTTTCACTCCAACTATGTCTTCTGATGTGAGTCTTACAACAAAAAGAGAAAAAGAAAAAGAAAAAAAAAAGAAAGAGAAAAAAAAAATCAATGAAGAAACCGGGAAGAGATGAGATGCAATTCAACATGTATAAAAATATTTTCAAATTCAGAATAATTTAGTAACTCTTGGTTATTTCGTATGTATCTGGAAATGGCACAGATACATGTCCCGATCCTGTCACAAGAGGTAGAATCCCAGCGTTTGGTACGACGTTCCAGGATAGCGTCAAAGTCACGTTCCTGTTTCCCCTGCAAAACAATGTAATAAACAAAGGTAAGCAGGACTTGTTAGCTAAGAAAAATTTCAGTCAAGTGCTACTGGGCCACACACTTCATCTACACATAGCTGTTTCTAACAGACAAAACATTTTTTTTTTTTTTTTTTTTATGAAATCCACAGACATCAGCAGCAAATTCACAGGTAGCCTATGACCAGCGTAAACTCACAGCTGCAGCTAATTACCAACAAAAAAGCTTACAGGAATAGAACACAATAAAGAGAAGAGGAGATTCACAGTAGGAATCAAAAGGCAATAGTCTGAAATCTAATTTTGCCATTACTTAGAGTTGCAAACTGCAGCAGATCAATATCTATCAAAATCCACATTCTTTATTATCGTGATCTCAAAACAGGGACCCTCAATTGAGGAGCCCCATTAGACTGGCAGGCAGGCAAGCTTTACGTACAGAGCATTTATAACTAATGACTGCTGTGAGGGGCTCAGCCCGCTGTGGGTGGTGCCATCCGGGGACAGGAAGACAGGTACATGAAAGCACACTGAGGACCTTAGTAAGAGGCATTGCGCCACCCTGTCTACCTCAGTTCTTGCCTTGGCCTCCCCTGAGGCTGAACTGTAACCTGTAAGCCTATATAAGGCTTTCTTCTGCAGCTGACGTTTCCTGGTGTTTTATCAGAGCCATAGAAAGCAAACTACAACAGGTGTGGACTTAGACTTACTGTGACTACTGCACTTAGCACCCCAGAGAAATGGTTACTACGACCGATGCCACATTTTCTCTTTCCTCCCTCTCTTCCTTTTCTTCCTTCTTTCCTTCCTTTTCTTTCTTTCTTTTTCTTTCCTTTTTTTTTTTTTTTAGGAGATTTATTTATTTCATTTCTATGAGTACACTGTAGCTGTCTTCAGACACACCAGAAGAGGGCATCGGATCCCATTACAGATGGTTGTGAGCCACCATGTGGTTGCTGGGATTTGAACTCAGGACGTCTGGAAGAGCAGTCAGTGCGCTTAAACCACTGAGCCATCTCTCCAGGCCTCCTTGGTCTTTCAGTTGAGTTCAAAATACACAAACGCTTTTCTCCCAAACTGTTGTACTAATACTTTTATCCCCTCCCTTCTTAACTGTCCTGGCAGTTGAACCAGACCCTGTGCACACCAGGCCAATGCTCTCCCACAGAGCTACTATTTCCCCAGAACAGCATTGTTTTCTTTAAAATAAAAACACATTTCATCAGTCTCTCACCAATGTCCCTTAAACATGCTAAAAGCGACAAGGAACCACTCACTTGAGGCCATTTCCATCGTCAAAGAAGAAATACTTTGTCTTCATATCTTTCAAAAGTAGCTTCGGATTATCACCTCTCAAAACGATTTTGTCCCAAAGGACAACTTGGTTCAGAGCCTATATCATTCGAAAGTAATTAGATAACTCATCAGGAACATTCTCACTTCAAAATCAAAGTCTAAGTAAGTAAACAGCTGGGCAACAACTGTATGGAAGTGTATTGATTACACACCAAAGCAATAAATTAATCCCAAACTAGTGTTATCTTACTGGTTTTACTGAGGTAAAGCAGACTTATAAATACAATTTAGTATACCCATCATAAAAGTAACATTGATACTCACAATTTTTGGATATCATTCAATAGTGTTTATGTACAGCAGTTACTTTTATTATAAAGGTTTCTATTTTTAAAATATTTTGATGATTTTTAAATGCAGAGATTAAAACTCTTATTTTGAAGAACTCTTTCTGCTATCTTTAAAATGTTTTATTGATTTTAACTTTCATTTACCCCCCCCCTATGCCCGATGTCTAATGAAGTACCTAGCATAAACTATATAAACCAAAAATTAGTATATGAAGCTGCTTAACATTCTGCTTACTAAATACTAATAGAGGTCATATAAAATACAGACCCGCCTGCAATTGCAAATTACCTACTGCCTTAGTTAGGGTTTCCAATGCTGTAAAGAAACACCATGACCGAGGTAACTCATAGGGGAAACACTTTAATCGAGGCTGCCTTACAGTTTCAGAGGCTCGGCAGCTTAAAGGCAGACATGGTTCCAGAGGAGCTTCGAGTTCTAATCTTAATCCAAAGGCAGCAGGAGGAGTCTGGATTCCACACATGGGAGACCTCAAAGCCCCACCTCCACAGTGACACACTTCCTGTAACCAGGCCACACCTAATAGTGCTACTTCCATCTGGGCCATACTTCCTGATAGTGCCACTCCCTACGGCCATGCATTCAAACACAGGAGGCTGTGGGGGGCGTACTTATTCAAATCACCACACCCGCCTACAATGATCAAAGACAGAATTGCTTTTGGTAACAACACAGAAGCAATGTCCTATTTATGTGTATCTCAATTTGATATATTAAGTAACCCACTCCATACTTTTCAGTATTAGCACTGTAAGAGACGCTAAGGCAGTTAAGCAGCAGTCTGCTGTAACAGCGTGCAGCATCCTTCTGGGCCCTTAATGCTAGAGAGCTACAAGGCATACACACCTTAAACAGGTACTGCAAGGGAGAAAGCTTTCTCAATACAGTCCTCTATTAGCTTATTAAAAAAAAAAAAAAACTAAGCTAGGAAGGTCAGATATTTTGAATATATAAAAATGTATATTCTTGGGCCAGTGACACAACTCAGTGGGTGGGTTGCAGTCAGTGGTATCCTTAAGGTAGGAGAGATCTGATTCTTCAACAAGTCATTTTTTTAAATTATATTCTTTCATAAGAAATAATGTTTAAAAAGAAACTACTATATATTTAGATTAATACTTACATTATTTTTTGTTGAATACTCTGCTGATAAATAAAGAAATAATTGCTTAACATTCCAATCAAATATATTCTCTAGATGTAAACCAATTAAGGACTCTAAGGACTGAAAAGCAGCACACAACTTTCAAACACACCTTATTCTTAAATTCTTAAATTCACAAGAACATTAAAACAAAATAGAACAGGTAGTCTAGGAATGTACCAAATCACTAATTTAAAACAAAAATACGGGATACACATATTGCAAAATCTAGCCATTCCAAAGGTTTGTGTGTGTGTGTGTGTGTGTGTGTGTGTGTTACTATCCTCCCTGTTCCTGTAAACATAACTAGCTGACTTATGTATTTAAAAAAAAAAATAAGCGTAAGAAACTGAAACTTTAATTCTGCCCACTGAGTCCAAAAGAGTGAGGGCTTAGTCTTTCAGAGGAAAACAGTTTCTAAACTCCTTCTTATCTAAAATTTAAACATCAAGTTTATCTTAATATTTTTCTGATGGCATCCATATTTCCCAGAAAGGTACATGTCAAACTAATCCCTACTCCATGATTGGGTCCAATTATTTGCTCGCTGATCAATGGAGCCTCATTAAGATTCATCCGACTTGAAAGGTGATAAAATGCTAACATAAGTTATCATAATGGCCCTCTGAACAAACCCCTGCAGATGCAATGTCTTTTTCAACATATGGGTAGTCTGTTTTCTCTGCTAAGAAATGAGGGGTTATTTGAGACTGGAAATAGACTATTTCTAGGCAGGCTGAGCTCTGGTGAGGTTTTCCTTCTTCAACCAAAATGATTTAACTGTATCTTTTCTTTCCTACATTCAAATTAATGTTTAACTGAAGAACTTAGATATATGCACATAAATCACAGGCTCTTCCCCAAACTCCTATGTTCGCATTTCATTTCAAACGTACAGAAAAAGCAATGCCATGTTTTTTTCTTGAAGGATATCAGCTGTTATATCAAATGTGATGAATCCCAGGTCGCTTCTCTCTCTAGGGCCGGTGAAGTCTTCTACATTTTTTCTAGAAGTAAAGATAAAAGTTTTACCATCCCTCACAGCACCACGCTAAATGTCCACACCTTGAAACGGGTAGGGCTCATTGGATGCAGAAGTCAAACATAAGGTTTCACAGCGAGATAGTAAACGTAAGCACAACCTTTTGTGTGAAAATAAATATTATAATTCAATACAAGAAACTAAAAAGAAAACACAATACAAAATATAAATACTTTATGCGGGGTAGACAGAACCAGTGAATGAGAGCTGCAAGGGGCCACAAGACAATCTGGAACGCAGCTCCTGTTTATAAGTACACGCCATATGTCAGAGCCAACATATATTTTCCATAATTATCTCAGATCCACACAACGATCCTTCCCGTGACTCTCTTCACTTACAACAAATGTTAACACCCGTTGAGAGCAAGAAACGTATTTAAGATCACATCAACGTTTAATATGTTTCAAGTTTATCTAGGTCACCACAGAGCTGAAGGTGATGGCAGGGGCCGGTATCTTAACCACATCTATTTAAATCACCAACAGTACCTAACAAAAATGTATGGGGGGAAAAATGAAAAGAATAAAAAGAAGCAACAGTAGTAAGAGGGGACACTTGGTGATTCTGACAAAAAAAAAATAGTAAACTAAGGCTAAAGAACGGGACAGATTATAGAAGACCGTACACACGGAGCAGAAAAGCATTAAAAATACAACTGCGTGAAAGACACAAGTGACAGAAAATGGAGGGAAATGCTATAAATAAATCAGGCGGTGCGGAAAGGAACAGTCATTTCGAGATTCTATTTTTAATGTCTCCGAAGAGTTATGCAGGTGGCTGGCTATAGAATGACAATGACAACAACCAGAGCCTGGGGTGTTTAAAGCAACCCCTGTGCATCCTGCCCATCCCAATTTCAAGGCAGCTGCTGCAAGCGGTGGTGTGTCCAGCAGGAGGACAGCCAGACTTCAGGGACTGTCAAAGAGAGCCAACCGTGCGTGGCTGGACGCGACACCAGAGCCACCCACGGTGGCGCCTGGGTGGACCCCCCGGGCCGGGGGGCTGGGGGGCTGGCTGGGCACCCCACGCGCGCTCGCCCGCGGGGAGGCGCCAGGCGGAAGCGCGGGTGTGGGTGTGCTGTTGTGTTGCTCCCTCATTGGCCGGGGCGGCGGGTGAGGGACGTGAGGAACAGGAAGGAAGGGGAGCGCTGACCCAGGCCACCCGGGAGATGATCGCACAGGGCTGGGGTCCGAGGGACACCGGGACGCGCGTCCGCGGGGTGCAGAGCCCGCGGGGAGGCCCTCGGGGAACCGCGCACAGCGGCCGAACTCACAGCATGATCCGCGAGACGTGCAGCCTCACCGGGACGCTGCGGTCTTTGAAGGCGGTGGTGATGAAGCAGCCGAAGGTGAGCGCCGCCATCACGCTCAGCGAGAAGGCGAACAGGGAGTTCGCGCGCGACAGGACGGTGTTCATCGTGACGACCTTCCCTCCGGAGCCCCGGCTCGGCTCCCTCACCCGTACTTCAGGCTCCGGTTCCCGCGGCCGACCAGTCCCTCCCACCCGCGCACCCGGTACGGTGCGCACGTTCCGGGAGCGCGCCCCGCCGCCCCGCCTCCTTTCCGGTCCTTCGACGGGAGCGCGCACGCTCCCCACCACCACTGGGACACACCCACCGCGCAGCTGTGCACGCGCTGGAAGGCGGTGCTTTCAGCCAATCCACCAATCAGCAGAGAGCACGAGGGTTGGGTTTTGCCACGGGGACCCGCCTCCTCCACCGCTCAGTTGTTCTTTGGCTTCTGGCTTGGTAATGGGGGGGGGGGGGCAGCGTTTTGCCAGTTCACCTTCAGTTTTTAGGGACTGCGGCTTCTGTGGTAGTCACTGTCAAAATCCGTGGTCCCAACTCACCTCTATCAAAGCTGATAAAGTAGGACGTTTTTAGAAAGGGGGAAAAACGAAGTCAATCAGGTCTCTAACTAGCAGTCAGGAGCACCAGGGTTGGGACTTCTTTGCTGCTGGACTAATTAGACAATTTTTGTTGTTTGCTTTCGACAGAACAGCAGCTCAATACTTAAGTTCCGTGGTTATTATACCGCAATTCCAAATATTTCCACTTAACCAAAATACGTTGTTGTACAACATCTGTGTATTGGTTAAACTCCTCTCAGTTGTAACCATTCAGTTTTTATATGGCAAGCAGGCAGAATCTTTAAGAATTGTCTGACACATAGCATGAACAGTTCTAGGTCTCCGATGGAGAATGTAACAGGAATAAGGCCTGGTTCGAATGGAATAGAGCCAAGAAATGAAATATGTAGTACTTATAGTCAGAGTGGTCTTTGCATGTGCTTAAAATATGATTTTCCAATCTCCCAAGTAGCCACACTGTATTCAGTGAAGGAAGGTTCTAATAGTTACTCTGTTGCAAGGGAGATACAAAGGTATAATGATCACTTTCTACCTCACTGAGGTTTATAACTGAGTAAAGTTATCAAAATCAAAGCAGCAGCCTAAATTATAGAACAGGTGTAAACACTCAGGGATGCTACATCGTGCTATAGACAAAATGGGGAAGCCAGATATTTAGTGGAGATGGGACAAATCTTTATAAAAATGTGTAAAGTCATCCACATCCTTATTATTATTATTATTATTATTATTATTAAGTAACATAGAGAAAGGACGCCTGTTAACAGATGATGAGGGACAGAATAAATGCTAGGAAATACACTGAACATGTAGAGATATATGTAAGACACACCCAATAATCTGTTCCCAGAAGATAAAGTACCTGTGAAACAAAAGTAAACCTGAGAAAGTAATGGCCTGTTGGATGCTGTGGAAAGTTTTAATCTCAATTTGGGGTTTTAACCTTGCCTTTATTCATTCAGTTCCTGGATAAAAAAACACACACACAATCTTTATGCTTATAATAAGCGTTAAACAGCACAAAAGCAGGTATTAGAATCTACTTTTCCTGTTGATAACCCCGAGTTATTACTTACTATGTTTCATCTGGGCTGTTTGTAACTCTAATTTAACTCCAGTAGGCCAAACCACACTTTCTCTCTCTCCTTCCCCGTTCTTTCCACAACACTCCCCCACACCCCCTAAGGGTTCAACAACCCTAAAACCTGCTTATGTCTCTTCAGCCCAGCTATTGGCTGCCAGCATCTTTATTCACCAATCAGAAATAACTTGGGGGCAGGGTCACACAGTTCACTTGAGTCTAAGTGCAGATTCATGATTCATTTTTCTCTGGGGCCACCAGGTCTTGGGGGCCCACACTTAGAATTACAATACACAGCAAAAGGCCAAACCTCGACTATTGTAGAGAACCTGTCTGTGAATACTGTTGAGCTGGAGAGAAAAACAAAATCATGATCTTTGCACATAGTGATGCAACTAGAAAACATCATCCTGAGGAAGGTAACCCAGACCCTGAAAGAGAAACCTCACATGATTTTTTTTCCCTCTTTGGAGGTTCCTAGCTCCAAATTTTCCAATGTGAATGCATAGCTTGTAGAAACAGAGAAAGTAAAATCGGAGCATTAGAAGACTGGGTGGTTGGGGAGCAGTAGAGAGGGCTAACAGGGTACAAGTAATCCGATCATGGAAATGGGAAGGAGGGTCCTAGGGAGAGAGCGGGAGATAAATAAAGGAGAAAGTGGGGGGAGGTTAAAGAGGAATGGCAGAGTCCAAGATAGAGAAAGGGTAAAGGGGGCTTCTCTAGGGAGGGGAAAGCAGGTAAGTGCAAGAAGGGAGGAAGGTAAGAAAAACAGAAAGGAATTCTAAAAAGCCAAAGGAAATCACACTGTTAAACAGTTACCTAAAATAATCCATTATGCATGTAATTCAGTGTATACATATACATACATAGGTTTGATGAACTTTTCTCATCTGGGCCAAAAAATGTTCCCTCTAGGATCCAAAGACAACCTAACAAAAAACCCAATACATGAGAAACCAGTTTTTGAATTGTCGACAAGAGTTTTCCCCAAACATACAACCTACTGCTGATGATCTCCAGCAGTAGAAATCAGCCGAAGTCCTACCAAGCTCTGACGCCTCTGAACCACATCAATGAACCGCATGTCGCAATAACCCTAAGGGGCTGTCGTAGTGGCATGATTGCCTTGGCCTAACCACCAGCCTTCGAATCAGATTGAAGAACCTCTCAACAGGAGGGAAACTATGGTTCTGGGAAACTAGCTAGCTGCCCAGTGCTAGTGAGTTATAGATATTAGAGAAGAATTGATACCCACTACCATCATAATCCTTAACAATCCACAAATATTTGTCCTTAAACCCAAAGGTAAGTGTAGTCTTCACTCCTCATCAGAGAAACTTCTTACAACAGATGAAGACCACTGCAGAAAACCATAACCGATCAAGGTATAAGGTTTTGGAGCCCTGTCCCAGAGAATACATCTACAAAGCACTCCACCTCCTAATGTCCACTGAAACATTGTAGAAGACAGAGAGGAAAGATTGAAAAACCTATTATCGGGGTGGGGGAAACTGGTGTGAGATTATGTCCCCTGGCAATGTCAGATGCTACACCCATAAAGTCTCACTACATGACCGACTAACTATGAGCTGAACAAGGATTGTCTTCAGGGACAACATCAGCAAGGGAAGCCACCCTGTGAGTGAACAGTATAATTGCTGGGTTTGATAATGCCAATTAGTCAAATGACCTTGATTAATGTTTCACATAATTTAAATGTCCAGTGAGTTTGTGACACAATGAAAATGAGGTGTGATCAAAGCATGTTCGTTGATGTAAGAGGACAGAATATTTACATGACATCATTACATCATTTAGAAAGAAAGAGGAAGGATGGATATTCGCTTTCTAATTTGTATATCATTATCAGTCTTTTAACATCTGTTTTTACATGTTGGCTGTTTTCCAGTCATCTTGCTGCCTCCTTTCCTAATATATTTTCAGATGCTGACAAAGCAGCCTGATTGGTAGAGATCATAAAATGAGAAATATTGGTTTGTAGCTAGCATTACTACGTAAAATTGCAAAAGAGCTAATGATTTCAATAATTAAAGGGAATTTTTTGGCTGATGTGGTATAATACCAACTAAATTGTATTTTAATTTTATTCAGCATTTAGCCCATAAAATGGTTGTTCAGTGTGTTAAGAATAGTAAAGGAATGATTTTAAAATGATTTGCAACTGATGCATACACATATATAAATGCAAATCTAGTTTAGGAAAATTGTTGCCCTACAAATAGACTTGTATATTACTAAATGGGACAAAACTAATAACTAACTTTAACTCAGTCATCTTTGTTAAAGTGCAAGGAATCTGTTTCATCTGCCACAAAATCCTGAGACATGTGGTTTTCATCCTATTTCTTTTTTTGTTGTTGTTGTTTTTGTTTTTTGTTTTTTGTTCTTTGTTTTTTCGAGACAGGGTTTTTCTGTGTAGTCCTGGCTGTCCTGGAACTCACTCTGTAGACCAGGCTGGCCTTGAACTCAGAAATTCGCCCGCCTCTGCCTCCCAAGTGCTGGGATTACAGGCGTGTGCCACCACGCCCGGCTCCTATTTCTTATTTATATATTATTTAGGGTTATTATGCCAAGCGTTTTTACCACCATATATGACCTTGCTAAGACTTTGGATTCTAGAGAAGATAATCCACTGCAAAGGCAGCATAAAATGATGGGGAAATGCTCCATTGCTATTTTGTCGAATCAACACCTCCTTCTACTACTGGAAATCCCAGTAGGTAACTATTTAGAAAACTCCTTTCAGCAAAGACAGTAGAAGGACCATGGTGAGTCGAACTGCTTTTAAAATCCTGTGAATAAAGAGATCAACATTAGATACAAAATAACCAAACCTGAACTCTAGAACCTGAGCAAACTGAACTGCTCCTCCTCATGTCCCGTGCAAAGCTCCATTTCTTTCTATCTTTTCTTGGACGATTTAATAACCTTGTGGAAATTTATGGTAGCATTTTATAATTGGGATTAGTCACTTTGAGATTTTTGCACTTTGCAAAAATACTTCCCCTTCTTGTTGCTCTTCACTTAAAGTAAGTTATCTGATTCCGCAGTGCTGGGAGGGAAGTGTGGGCTTAGTGTAGCTTCTCCTTTCTGTGTCTTCCTTCTGAGGAGCTGAGTTCTCACTAAGGCAGTGGAATTTACTCAAGCAGTCTTGTTTTAGAAGAGCTACTATAATTCTTTATTATTATTATTCACTTTACATCCCAATATCCTCTCAGTACCCTTTTTTAAGTAGATACTCCCCTATTGTTTTCTCCCCTTCTCCTTTGAAAAGGGGGAGCCCCGATCTAGGTATCACCCTCTTAACCCACCCCTCCTACCCATGAGCCCATCAAGTCACTGCAAGACTAGGTACATCCTCTCCCATTGAGGCCAAACAATGCAGACCATTTAGGGAAACAGGATCCAAAGGCAGGCAGGCAACAGAGTCAGGGATAGCCCCTGCTCCTGCTCCTGCCCCTGCTCCTGCTCCTGCTCCTACCATTCATATAAGTAAATGTAAGGGCTGTCTCATTAGGCTTTTAGTGCTGTGAAGAGGCCATGACCACTGCAACGCTCATAAAGGAAATCATTTCAGTGGGGCTGGCTTATAGTTGAGAGTTTTAAGCCATTGCCATCATGGTAGGAAGCACGAAGGCACACAGCAAACATGCTGCTGGAAAGGCAGCTGAGAGTATTACATCCGGATTGGCAGCCAGCAGGAAGAGAGGGTGCCACAGGGCCACAAGGCTTGGATTCCTGAAAGCCCAAAGTCTGCCCAGAGTGACACACGTCTTCCTACAAAGCCCCACCTACCCCAACAAGGCCACCCCTCCCTACTACGGTAACCCTTGCTATGAGACTATGAAGGCTATTTTCATTAAAACCACCACAAAGGCCAATATTGTTCTATTAGTAACAAAGGTAATTTTTTTTTGAGTCTCATTTTTAATTTATCTTTATTTGGAAAAATAAAGATGTTAATTGGGCCCCTTCAAGACTTCACTATTTTGTTGCACTGGCCAAGATCATTGAGAAATAAATGATCAAATATTTAACCCCATGAAAGCTTTCTAAGCCTTCACTTGGGCCTCAGACTGTCTTTTGTGAAACGATCATATAAACCTGTCCTAGAGCTGACTAAACCTTTAGTCACAGTAGGCACCGAATCTAAGCCTAGAGAATAGTTTCCAATGCAAAGAAATGTTTTCACTTTCTTTAATTTTTGAAGATGAAAAGGAGGAAATACATTCAATCAATCCTGCTTGGATGTATCTTCATACCAATGCCATGGTTGCATGATAATTTTAAGAGTTTAATGGCATTTAAACAATTTCAATGAAAGGAACCCCTAAAGGCGAATGGATACATATCCACTGAAGTCATAGTGCCACTCTACTTGATGGTCTGTAAAGGGTTTAATTATGCGTTCCAGCTCTTCACCATGGTTCACTTGGTTTTTAATTGCTCCAATCTAATTTAAGTGGTCACATTCAACTACTGACCGTTCTGTAGAGTCCACAGGCTAGTGGCTGCTCTTGGTGAACAAAGATGGAATAATTCGTGTGAGCTTGTTGAATAGCATCTTTCTGGAGACCAGTGCGAGGTCATTACCAAGAGTGATGTCTTGGGTTACAGGCTATTGCTGAATGAACCTCATATTCATTTTCTTAGCTACTGATATCAACACATGTTACTGTAGGAAGAACTGGAGCAGGGTCTATTTGAAGCATGGGTCTGTCTATCCATAGATCTTTTAGATCTTAGGAGACAAGAGAAAGTTACTTTTACAATGCAGGACAGCTAATCACTTTGTTTATAGCAACACTACTAAGGTTCTAAATCAAACTGACCTGCATTCTACATTTAAGTATACTATGATGGCTGATCTTGGTTGTGCACTTGACCTCATCTAAAATCAACTAAAACCCGAGAGAGCTTCCAGTCATTCCTATAAGGGACTTTTGTAATCAGATCATTTATATCAGAAAGGCCCTCCCTAAATCTGGCACCTACTAGGGCAGTCAAGAAAAACAAATGACATGAAAGAAGAAAATACTGCTTTTTGCCTGCTTGTTCTCACTTTCCCCAAGAGTTCATCTATTTGTGATGGCTTCATTCCCTCACAGGTGTTAGAAACAGCTTCTCTGGGATTCCAAGGAGACTGAGGAAAAGTGGCTTTCCAGAAATCCTCCAGGATTCCAGAGGCAGATTGGGACTGTAAAGACTGCTAGCCTCTGAGACTGGACAACTCATGATTCTTAGCCTTTCTGGTGTGAGACAGCCATTATTGGACTTCCTGGGTCACATCCTGTAAGCCAGTCTAGTAAACACTCATTCACTCTATTATTTCTATTCCTCGAGGTACTAATACAAAATACAAGTTGAAGTCATACTCTCAAGCAAAAACTTCACGTTTGTATGACTTAGGCAAATATCATCAAAAATGCCAAAGAACCAAATATATAAAGGTGCTCAAAGAATGAGTAGTCTTAAAAGGGTCAAAATGACCATCAGAGCCATCTCCAGATTGCTAGTTAAACTCCAGTTCAGGAGGTAATTGGGAGTGATTTTGTGGAACTTTATACATTTCAGAACTGGAGATTGTTTAACAATAAAATGTCAAAATAAAATGAAATCTAATGATATTTTGTTAACTAGACGGTATTGTATATACAGACTTGTGAAATAAGTTTATCCAAAGTTCTTTAAAGTGAACACATTTATGGAACACCAAAGTGAGGAAAAAAATAAACAAGCAATTAAATTAAGTTAAAACAAAAACATATTGATTGTTAAAGGACAACCTAAGGGGACTTGAAAGATGGCTTAGAAGTTAAGAACATCTGCTGCTTTCACAGAGGACTCAGACTTGGTTTCCAGAACCCACAACCAGGCAGCTCAGAACCACTTTTAATGAGTTTCATGGCATCTGATTCCCTGTTCTGACCTTTGTGGGTACCTGCACACACTCAGATATACACATATAAAAATAAAATGAGAAAATGAATACAACATATCATATAATTGTTGATATATATTCATTTAAATATGCTGATGAATATTTGGACTAGATGCTTTTAAAATTCTGAGCATTATGCAATTGCATCTTTAAATAAGCAAATAAAGTTTCATTTAAAGACTATCAAATTTACCTATGCCACTTCATTTTTATGGTTAAGTTTTAAAGCTTTCAAATTTGAGTCGCACTTCTTTACAGACATACCTTTCTTTTCATGTTTTTAATTACTTACAGTTCCGTGCCTTTACGTAATAAATTTCAGTCATTTTCAACCCCCATCTTCCTCCTCCATCCTCCCCTCTCTCCCACTAGCATCCTTCTTCTCCACAAGTCTCCTCTTATTTCTGTGTCTTCTGTTTGTGTGTGGCACGCCGTGTTTAAGTTCAGTTACTTGGCCAAACATGAGTGGGAAGTTGCCGAGTGGGGCTACACCATTGAAGAAAGCACGATCCCCTCTAGCAACAAGCATTAAATGCCAATGAGTCCTCTGGTCGGGCGGACCTCATGCCCCAAACCCATCAGTGATAAAATATTGATGGGCTCAGTCTTGTACAGGTAACAAAATCTACAGTGTGTTCATGAGTGTAATGGCTACAGCATGTCCAGAAGGGGGAGATGTACAACCCAGGAGGTTTATATTTGATGCATAGGCTCTGCCTGCTTCAGACACATGAAACTGAGTGGGTTTTTTTTTTTTCATGCAGAGAGTAAATGTGCATGATAAGCATGTGAACCTTCTCCCTGTTGGCAGACTGACTATTTCCGACCTTTAATACCCTGGTATGGCTACTGATGGTACTTTGCCTCAGTTAACATTTTTTTCTTCCTATGTTTGTATGTTTCAACACACCTTTGTTGCTGTAATTGAATACCATTTGCCAGGTAAGGCATAAAAATGAACAAAACTCTATTTCTTATAGTTCTGGAAAATGCAAGATAAAGAGGCTATTGGGTGCTCAGGCCTGCTATTCTTCCAAGGGGATGGACTCTGTTCCATACAGGACAGACAGAGGAGCAGAGAAGACAGAAGAGAATTCACTCCCTTAAAACTCGTTATCAAGACATTAAGTCAACCCATGAGGATGGAGCCCTTATGATCTAAATAGCTCTTAAAAGCCCCATCTCCCACTGCCATTTAATTGGTAATTAAATGTCAAATTAATGTTGGCAGACACTGAGACCATAGTTCAGTATTGTGAATGTGCCCTGTAATCATTCTTCTGCCCTAGTTTTGTTTGACAGTGGTTTACATTTTAACCTCAAAGCTACTCAAGAGCAAGTGAACAGTCAGGATGTTTTCATAGACCTTGCATGTTCGATACTCTAAAGAAAACTTACACTGTTGAGCTTGGAACAACCTACTCTAACCTAAACTAGAGAAAATGACTTAATCTCCTTTTCCTCTGGGTCTATACAATATGGGTTGGGCAGCTTGGTACTGCATGTGGCTGCATTCAGAAAACCATCCTTTCCTCTGTTTCCTAGGTAATGATCACAGTGAAGGGATGGTGTGTTCCATATGAATAATTTGAAAGGGGGAAGATTCTACCTTGACTGCTTGCTGAACATATGGTAGCTTTCTTTCCCTGGATAGCAATAGGGTCTAGTCTGGTCGATATACAGTCCTTGTGGAAGTTCTGCTGAATGGAGTTTTTGAGGACTCTCACTTTAGTTGTTTGAGTTTTCTAATGATTAATTAATTAACTTTTGGCCTGATAGAGTAATAGATCAAGATGAGGATGATGATGAGGATGATAATGATGATGACAATAGATTATGAAGAATGGTCACGTCTCATCACAGCGTCTCACATGGCCCAAACTTAGATCTATGACAGGTGTTTCTGCTTATAAAGATTATCTATTGTCTAGTCTTTCATGGACAGAAAGTCTGAATATGAGTGTAATTCAGAAGAAGTTATGGTTGTAGTTGTTGTAGTAAACCAAAAGAATTTTGTAGTAGTAGAATGGAGCATCACAAATGGGGACCAGGAAGGAGGAACACTTTTGATTCTATAAAGTATAGTAAGAGAGAAATGACACATTAGGGATTGTTACACATTTCTCTCTGTGCTCTCTCTCTCTCTCTCTCTCTCTCTCTCTCTCTCTCTCTCTCTGTGTGTGTGTGTGTGTGTGTGGTTTTGTGGTGTTTTGGTTTTTGAATGATATGTGAAAACAGGGTTTCACTATGTATCTCAAGTCAGACTTGAACTTGTGGATTTCCTGCCTTGGGTTCTCAAGTAATGGGACTGTACCACTGTGCTTTCCTTTATCTTTATTGGTGACTTTGCAACAGTCATTATTACCCGTAGTTCAAGACATAGATCTCAGCTGGAAAATAGAGATTTATTTATCCTAAGATATACATTCTTATGTTATCATGTTACATAAAGATAGGAACTATTTCTTCTTTCCTAGAAAATTATATCATTTTTCCAGTAAGTTCTCTCACCTCACTGTAAATTCTTGCAAGCATTCTTTCTATTTCTATAACATGTATATTGCTAGCCTTAATATCATAAACTACTACATAGCATCTGTTCTGTTCAACATATTTTGAAATCCTTCTATATTTGTACACAGTATATTTCTTGTATTGAGCCACTATACTACACTGTTAAGTAGACCAGTTTCTTAATTCATGCTACAGATGGCATTTGAAATTTTTTTGGCTTTTATCCATATACATTTCATATACATTTCATAAACATTCTGATCCTTAGAATTTGACCTCCCTATGAGGATGGAGAAAAATTCATCTTTTAAGCCATGTTTATGTTATTATATTCTCTCCCCTCAAGCTAGCCATGAGGCACCATTCTCCATCTTAGTCCTCATTGGTTGGTTTGTACGCCATTGTCTTTGCCACCGTTCAGTTGCTGTAAGGAGACACCGGTACCATGATATCTCTTAGGAGAGAACACATTTGATTGGGACCTTGCTTATACTTTCAGAAGGCTCGTTCATTATTATAATTCCAGGAAGCTGACAAGCATAGCAAGAACAGTAGCTGACAGCTCTTCATCTTGATCCATACGCAGCAGGCAGAAGAGAAACGTACTCAGGGCCTGTTGGGACTTTTGAAATCTCAAAGCACACCCCTAGTAGCGCACTTCCTCTAAAAGGCCAGACCTTCTAATCCTTCTCAAACAGTTCAATAGGAGCCTGTAGGGGCTTTTCTCATCTAAAGTACAGTCCACTCACCAGGTAAGCTTGTAGCCATATTATAATACAAAACCCAACTTCAAAAGCCACATAGTTTTCCACAGTCTCAAGACTGCTTACAAGTACAAAGTTGAAAATTTCTTCTGAGAGGCAAGATAATCTCTTAACTATAATATCCTTTCCCTATAAAAGGAAAGATCAAAAGCCAGATCACATACTTCCAACAACCTAGAATGACACAGAACATACATTGACATTACAAAAGGGAAGAAACGAACTATAGTAAGAAATACTGGACCAAAGCAAAACCAAAGCCAAGCGGTACCAACTCCAAACCTGCATGTTCATGTCTGATGTCCAAATGGTATTGGTATCTCCAGCTTCCTTCAGCTTTGTTAACTGCACCATACTTCTCTCCCTTGGTCTCCAACCTGGTGTGTAACTCTTCTCAACAAGTATCCCACAGCTCTGGCATCTTCAACATCTTGGGGTCTCCGATGCAATCTGGGGGTTACCTTCATATCATCACATAATGGCCTCTCTGGACCTCTATGCATGCAGTGACTCTCCCGTCACACATCTGGGCTCGGTGGCTTTCCTTAACCACTGAGGAAGATTCCAAAACCCCTTGACTTCTGTGTTTTTCTTTTCTATTTCTTTTTTTATTGAAAATAGATTATTTTACATAACACACTCTGACCACAGTGTCCTCTACCTGCACTCCTCCCACGCCCTCTCTATCTCTCCTTTTCTCTTCAGAAAAGAGCAGCCTCCAAGATACAACAAACAAACGTAGCAAATCAAGATACAATAAGTCATGGTAACAGTCCTTCTACCTAGGCTGGATAAGGCAACCCAATAGGATGAAAAGTCTCCCAAGAGCAGGCAAAGAGTCAGAAACACACAATGGTTCCCATTATAGGAATCTTACAAAAACACAGAATAGTGTGGCCAAAGCTGTCAAGTTCTTTTTGCTTCCTGGGACTGGAACGTGGCTCCCTTCTTGAATTATATATGCATCAGCTTTCTGTTGTGGTTTATGCCTAGGAGGTAGCCACACCTCCTAATCCTTCTAATCCTTCTCAAACAGTACTCCAGCTGGAGGCAAAGCATAAAACTGTGTAACCCAATAGGGGCTATTCTCATTCAATCCACATTTTTATGTTGTTGTTATTTGCTGTATTTTTGTTGTTGTTTGAAAACTTAGGTTTTTAATCAATCCTAACAAAACATTTTATATGTGGTAGATGTTATTCACAGTACTTCTAAACTAACTTCATCTTGACAACTCCTCAATAGATGTAGGTATTCATATCTCACAAATGAAGAGACATAGGCACAGTAAAGCTACGTAACTATCTAAGCTCATTGGACTAGATTCCTTGGTTCCAGAGGGACTTCTGTGTCCCTGAAAGTGTTCCCAACTGATCATGAAAAACCACAAATACGCTCTCATGCAACCTTAGAAAATTAGTTGCATCAAACATGATTCAGATGTTCACTCTCCTGAACTCTCACGCAAAAAAGTGAATGCATATAAAATGTGTAGGAGTCGTAGGGTTACTAAACAAAACATAAGTGAAAAATCAGAATTTTCACTGTCAAGTTCTTTTTGCTTCCTGGGACTGGAACGTGGCTCCCTTCTTGAATTATATTTAAAATAACATAAGGAAAGGATGTTTTTTAATATAAAAAAACATAAGGAAAATCAGAATTCTTGATTAATACTCATTCACTTTTTAGAGAGCAATCTTTAAGCTTCTCCCATACATGTTGCAAGTTCCCGTGACAGGTATGTGAGGTGTCAGTATCGTGTCTTGCCAGTTACCTCCATGTTCTCTTGCTATCAGCCTTCCACTAGTGTTTACAAAAATAATCTGTTGATGGTATCCTGGACCTCACTGTCTTGCCTCTGTGTCTCTGCCAAAGTAGTTCAAAAGCTCATTACAGCCTTTGATGCTAACATAGATTTAGAGGCCAGATGAGGGAGTTCTCCAAAGGTTGTTCCAATTGGAATTTGATCAAGTCAAGCCAGGAAGCAGTTTCCATGACAAAGTGAAACCAGAAAAAAAAAAGTAACTCGAAAGAAAATTGAGGTTTGAGAGTTGTTCAATTTCCAAATGACAAGGACAAGGAGAAGACCTAAATACCAAATTATGATTGAAGACAGCAGTCAGGGGAAGGTTTCTCTCACCTTTCTGTTGGTTTTACAATCCATATGCTATAAAAAGGAGCAAAACAAATTGCAAAACTGAGAGAAAATGGACCGTTTGAAAAATCTGGATATATTATTAGCTCCAGGTGTGGATTCAGCAGCTGCTGTCAAGATTAGCGTCGCAAAGACACAGCTCTCACGTGTTTGCTCGCTGATTTGTCCATGTAAGCCAGGAACACTTGGCGCACAGGAAGTGCTCAGAAACGTGAGTGAATGCGGGAGTTACCTCTCCACAAGCAAAACAGAGCAGGGGTGGCTGCGGCTGGATATGTAACAGTGAATTCCAGTTTCACTTATAAACAGACTCCATCTGATTTCCTTATGCCTTTTCAATGCAATAAAACCAGTGATTTACTTTTAAATGATATCAACATTTATCAGAGAGCAACATATATTAGTTTTTCCAAAGATCCTTAGAAATCCATGAGATAATAGAGATCCCTCTCTGTAGGTAACCAAACAGGATCAGAGAGATTAAAAATTTGTCCAAATCTTATTTGCTCTTTTTCAAAAGTGAGATGTGCCGGGGTGGTGGCTTATGCATTTACTCACAGGGTTTGGGAGACGGAGGCGGATCTCCATGGAGACAGGTGGATCTCCATGAGCTCCAGGCCAGCTCTGTCTATTAAGTGAGTCCAGGACATCCAGGACTGTGTTACACAGAGAAACCCTGTCTCAAAGAACTGAACTTTGGTCCACTGCAGCATCAGCAAGTTCACATCAACCACTGTGCTTTCTCTCCCGCTGTGTTAATGTTTACAATGTGCCTCTGACCTTCTTCCTATTTCCAGATGAGAGCCCTCTCAGAGATTAGCAGAGACCAGCCAGAGGTTAAAGATGGCAGAGCACTGGAAAGCAATCCCTGAGCCTCCGCTGACTGGGCTTTGTTCAGTTTCTGTAACCTGGAGTGAGGAACGAGGGTGAAGAAGAAAAGCTGACAGACTGGAAAGCACTGTGAAAGGTGGCACAGTAAGTTCTTACTAAGTAATACGTACTAGAGCCATAATATAATGGGAATGCGTTAAAGCTATGATTTCGCCTGAAATTCATAATTGAAGCTAAAAATAAACTTATAAGCACTCCAGACAATACCCCTGTTGCCAGGGAAACTGCAACAGAATGCTAACCAGAATCGTTCAAACACGCCAATGTTAATACCCAATTGATCACAGTCTAGGCTAATGATATATTTTATTTCAGGAGGAATGATAGTTATTAATTTATTAAAGTGTCTAAGTATTATGATCAAATTACCAGACTGGACATACCTATAAAATGACCTAACCATATAATTTCTAACATAGTCCCATTTTCTTTTTTATCTTCAACACATGGTATATGGAAAGGTTTCCCTATGTTTAATCTCTTAAATACATGATTAGCTAAAGTGTCAAGTTAAAGCAAATTCTTAATCACGGGAGGGGTGAGTGGAACCCATTGGATTCAACCCACTGCAGTACACATGTATTTAGCCAAAGGCTATTTATAGCCCACACGTGGCACAAATGCATGCTATGATCAAAGGGTGTGGTACGCAGAGGGCAGTGGGTAAACTCGACACTGTGTATGTTTCAGTGCTGACTTTTGAACAGTAGACTCAGAAGAATGGCCATGAAAATGGGATCTAGTGCTCCTACCTCCAGATATATAACTTGCAAAGTACCTGCTTTTATTTTTAAAAGCTCCATCCTACCCACTTCATAACTTCTTCATAAAGACTACAGAAAATATATCAAGGACATTTTCTTTATAAGTTGGAAAACACTGAATTGAAAACTGATTTAGTTAACAAGTAAGACTTCAATAGTTTTTGGTACTTTAATTTCATATTGGTATTGAATTGATCTGCTTCAGTTAAACCTGTACCCAGATTCTCGAATGAAGATAACTTGGTGTTTCCTGCCCAAATACTGACTGGGTTTCCCCTTTTACTCTCATGAGCCACACACAAACCATTCCTTACTGTTAACGAGATCCTAGAAACTTTACTTCTCCTACAGAGTAAAAGAAAATGTCTAACTCCTCAGATATAGTCTCAAAAGCATCTTTCATTTGCCTTGCTTGATCAAGCATCCTTCTCTTGAACCAGAAAATTAAGTGACTTGGAAAAGTTGGGTGAGGTATCCTTTAGAGAAATTTTGTGCTTATAAACTAAACAAGAAATTGAAAGGTAAAACCAATTCTCTTGTCATATACAGTATTATAAAACACAATATCCAGAATGTAGAAATACATTGTAAAGTATAATATCTAGGAAAGTATTTAGTGTAGAGTATTTACTAAATAATATTCATAATAAGATATCATCTATTTTAAACTTAAATATGCATAGCTGCTGGCTTTTAGCCATGTTTTCTAGGACCACACATAAAGATGAGAGCTTGTTGAATATAAGATAACATAATTACATCTATTCAAAATGTTCGAGTTTGATATAGCTCAAAGTATAGACAGAATCTATTCTGTTTCAGAAAAAGCAAATGACCTTCCCCAGAGGGCCTAGAACCAAAATTAACGAAATCTTGTATGCAATAGTTCTGTGTGATTATCATAACACTAGCAGATTTTTTTTTGGTCCATTATACCAGTAATTGCTATGGAAACCTAGCACAATCATTTACTCCCAAGTCCTACCATCAATCGCAATAAAACAGTTCTCACCCAAAGTCTCCCCACCAAAAAAATTAAGTAATAAGTATTGCCCTAACTTTAATCCTAATTAGAATGTATCTTTAATCAGTCGTTAATGGAAAGGGAGCTAGGGAGAATCTTTGAGGATTTGGGGGAGGAGAAAGAGTAACCAGAACATATTCTCTTGAACACTAGTGAATGAATGCAAATGAGCTCACTGCCGTCTTAAACATGTTAAGACTGATTCAGAAGGATAAATATTGCATGTTTTCTTTCACTTATAGAATCTATGCCTTATAGACAAAAAGGACAAAGGAAGAAGAAAGAAAGGGTATGAAGACATAAATATGATCAAAATAAAAAATATCCTGAAAAGTCTTTGTCTGTATGAGAGCTAGAATTATATATCATTTCAAATTATTTTGATCTATTTTCCAATTTTTGAACATTTTACATGAGTTCTGTATTTACATAATTTCCACCTCATCCTCTCCCCTCCCCTCCTCCTGTTTCTCCCCATTCACTCTCAGATTCATGATTTATATAATAATTGTTGCTACATGTGTGTATGTATGCATGTGCCTGTATAAATCGTAACTTCTGAGTCCATTTAGTGTCACTTCTATGTATTTGTATGTGTTTCAGGCTGTTCACTCAGGATTGCATAACATATCCCTGGAGAAGTCTTATTCTCCCTCTCTGGGGAAAATTAATTATCTGTAGATCTTCTTCTAAAGGATAGAGCCTTAGGAGATTTCACCATCCACCAAGGAATGTAAACTAGTGTTATGGAGGTCTTGTTTAGGTGGTCTTATTGGTAAGATTTCATGAGTGCAGCTCCCAGTCATTTATAGAAGATATCCAGGTCCTCTAGCTCTTAGAGGTTTCTGTCCCCTCTCCCTGTCCTTCAATGGTCTGTGAGCCTTAGGTGGAGGGATTGTGTGCGAATGAAGCAGTTAAAGTTGGGCATCCCACAGTCACTGATTCTCTACATTTTGACCAGATGAAGATTTATGCCATGGTCTGTGCTACAAAAAAGAACCTATTTTTTTGGTGAAGGATGAAAACCTACACTTATCTGTGGCTAAGAGAGTAAGTATTCAGAAAGGAATTGTACTGATTTTGGAAGGTGGCAGCAGTAGGTTCTCTTCTAGGGTTCATGACCTCAGCAGCCACAGGGAGAAGGCTAGAATAGCAGCGAATACCAGGCAGGAATTCCTTCTTACTACACAGGCCTTAATTCCAATCAGATTGTTTCTACTTACTCCTAAGACATATGTGCCATTATTGCAGCCTTGTGGGTATCTGTCATGCTGGTCATTGCTGTAGGTCACAGGCTTTACAGCTAGAATTGTGGACTAATTTTTTTCTATTGGCAGTTGCATAGCAACTTTGGGTACCATGGTAGCTAGTCCTCAAATCCCCCAAGTACTGTGTCCAAAGTGCATCATGTCTTCAGCAATTGGGTCTTCCCTTTAAGTTCTTGGAGGTAATCAAGGACAATGACAGTATTCTCTATTGTTTCTTCAATCTCTTGGACCACCCTTGAGGTTTCCTATGCCTGGCACTAGGGTTTCTGTTAGCCTGTGACCCTTGTGGGAAAGATGTGCATTATAGCCACAAGTGACACACACACACACACACACACACACACACACACACACACGATAAGTAAACATAAAGTAATATTATTCCCTATTGCATTTTCAAACATACACACTGCACTTTATTCATTCCCCCCTCCCTCTACATTTCCCTCTCTCCCCCTCTCCAGACACAGCCCCCCAATCGTTTTCTTTTTTCCATTCTATAGCACCTGAACCCTGCATCTCCTGTTCTAGACTCAAGAGCATGGGTAGAGGTGGGATAGAAATGATGCACTACAGTATTCATGTACAAGATTCTCAAAAAATATTTATTTAAAACAAAGCAAAAATTGTATTTGACCCAGAAAAAAACACTAAAGCCAAGAAAATGGATGCTTGAATACTTTTCATGGTCTTTGACATATCACCAATCATTTAAGATGGTGTTTTGCAAGAGTCTTTTATATGAAAATTAACATCTGATTTGCATTTCTGATTTCATACTGATTTATTTTATTGGGCCTTCAAGTTAAGAAACTAGCAGGTGACAGATTTTACTACGCGTGAGTGTTGCCTTCATAAAACAAAGAGGAAAGAATGAAGGAATTTATAAAACCTACATTTGACATCTGGGAATTAATTTCTAAATATTGAGTGGTAATGTTTTGCTCCTAGTAAAGCGTGAAGGATTTAAGCTTACTGAACTGATGACGACAGCCTCAATGAATGGAAGTGTTTCTTAGCCCCAAAGAATCCAGGCTGCTGAGTAGCTGCTATGGAGGGAATTATTTTTAATGGCACTTACTGGTAAGAGAAAGGGGAGAAACCTTAGACAGGCACTTAGATGTGACTAAGGCAGGTTTATTTCTGACTCCAAAGCACTGGAGGGGAAGTCACGCCGTGACTCAGAGCATTGTGGTGGACCAGCTGTCCACAGGCTCCTCTCCAGCCTGTGCTCACGCATCTCCATGCCAGACAGAAGACTCACCGGAACGCGCTTGTGATGAGTTCACTCGCTTGACACAGTTTCCATATCCGTGGTAGAGAAGAACATGGCGTGGTTTATCTTCAGCACTTCAGCAGGAGTTGGCACCGTGTCCCAGACGTCATGAGCCATGGTGCACAGGTCCATTTTGTAATTGTTCTGCCTGTACTGCTGAAGGGAAGGATACCAAAGACCACTATCAAAGAGCTGGTGATTTCTAAGACATCAGTCTATTTTATATTTCAGTGAGCAAGTGATTCACCAGGCAGAAACAGCTTCCTTCTTTTAGCACATTTATTCAAGGGCCGCGTCTCCCTTGTCTTAGGAACATTTGGCGAAATCAGAATAATCCAATGAGATGCACAGCGTGAAAGTGACGTGTCACGCTTACCGAAATGCCACATCACAGATATAATCCTTTCTTCAGCCAGAGCCACGGTTGCTTCTTTATGTCTTTTGATGGTTACTTTGAAATTTAGCAGCATGAAGAAATGTTCCAAAATTAGCAGACCCTAAATCTGGTGATGTCAACATATATCACAATATTTTGTATTAGTGCATTTTTTTCAGTTAAATTCCTAAATATTGACAAGGAAATATATTATTTCAAAAGAAGAAAAGGAAATAGAGACAAAGGAATTTATGAAAACAAAGGCACCGCACATTGGTTTTCTAGATAATTGATTCTGTTTCTCTTTGAAGCTATTATTTATATGTGGTTGAGCTGAAGACTAGCCATATACACATAGGATACTCAAATTGTATTCCTGAATAGATCCTAGTTATCCAAGATTCTAGGTATAAGAAGTGCCTTTTAGGTGTATTATAATTAGGTCTATTATTAAGTTCAGTTTGGTTGGTTTTGCAGTTTTGTGAAACGGTTATATCTGTTTAATAATTCTTTTGTGTATTATTCTCCACCTCCCAGGAAGCTCTCTCAGACTTCCCTTGAGGATTACGTCCCTTTTGCGTATGTTGCCATAATGCCTGGCCACTTATTTCTCTGAGCTCTTGCGTTTTTTCCTGTAAAACTCTGCTACACCAGTGGCAGGGACTGTTAGTTCTTCTTGGTCTACTTAGCATATAGAAAATAGCTGGTAAGTGTTTTAAAGTGTTACACTGCTGGTGTAAATCTATTAATAGATGCTGCGACAGTCTCATCAGTTATATAAAATATTGTATAACAACCAATTCAATGTAGTCATTTACTTCAGTGGGTCCTCATTCAGGTCATTTCCACAAACTATTTAATGATTTATTTCATGGTCAACAAAGTTAGAGTTGAGTTAGAATATTTGACTTCTCTTCAATATTATAAATATTATTACATGAACCATGTGAATAAAAGACACAAAAACTTACAATTTTCTTATTTAAGTTACATTTATCCATTGATTTTTTATTATTTAGTGTATGTGTGCGCGCGCGCGCACACACACACACACACACACACACACACACACACACACACATTTCCAGCTTCCAGGTCAGAGAACACTGGAAATTGTGACCCTCCTTCCACTGTGTGGGCTCAAGTGATGGAACTCAATTCCGCAGGCTTGGTGCCAGATGAATTTACTGTTCTTTATAATTGAATACCAAAAAAAGGAAACCATTGGCCTTAGTTATTTCAATATTCGACTCCTGAAAGCCAGAACAGAAAGAGGGTGTATCATTTTATACCGAGAATGGAAAGCCAGGAGGCTTGCGAAACGTGATTCGGCTGCTTCCATGGAATATTGTCAGACCAATAGGAGCTGGTGAAGAACTTTTATGGACAGTATAAATAATTTGAACCTTAGACATCATTACCAGTTGATATTTTCTTTCCTTCGGACCAGCTGTTCAAGAGCATCCCGGAACAGAGCCAGACACAGTTGAGACTTGGCTGGGACCTAACACCGGGGCGGATCCCTCTGCAGCAATGTCGGTGTTAGAGGAAAGCCGGCCATTTGCTCAACAGCTTTCTAATGTCTATTTTACGATACTCTCCCTTTTCTGTTTTAAACTTTTTGTGAAAATCAGCCTTGCCATCCTGAGTCATTTCTACATCGTGAAAGGCAACAGAAAGGAAGCCGCGAGAATAGCAGCTGAGTTTTATGGAGTAAGCCAAGGACAAGGTACGTTTATGATAGCGGGCTCCTGTTTCAAGTTGAGTAGAACTATCATTTGATCTGCAATCCAAGAAAACATCACAGGTTCTCTTGACGGGACATTTTGTAAACTTCTTTGGAAGGGAGTTTCTCGTAACTTACCTCATTGGCTTCATGAAAAAGAAAGTTGCTTTTCCGTGTAAATGTCTGGGCAATATGAAAATACAGCATTAAGTATAGAGACCCTCATCTATTAGTAATCATTTAAAAACTTTAAATATTTCACTCGCCATATCGTTGTTTCAGAGAATAATGATGAGATCACTGATTTGTTATTTCTCCTTTAACATTGTTAGTATTATAATATTTTAACCAATCTATTGAGTCATGCAGCAACGTGTGAAGTCAGTCCTAGTGATGCAACATGTAATCCCAGCCACTCAGGTGACTGAGGCAGGGGGATTATAACCTGAAGGCCTTTCTTCAGTGAGTTCAAGACCAGCTGAAATGGTTTCTGAGACCCCGTCTCACTTGAGAACCAGATGGAGGCAGGAGCTGTAGCTCAGTAGGAAAGAGCTGGCCTAGAATGTGAAAGGCCATAGGGTCAGTTCTCAGCACTGAAAACGTAATTAAAATAACTAGAAAATAAGAACTGTTATTAAAAGTGTAGGGTCTCAGAATTGATTTTCATTATGATTTTATAATCGTAAAATAAAACAACAATTATTTTGGGCATATTCTAAAGGGATTGAAACTGTTTTGCTTGGATTGTGGAAGTTGTCAATTACAAGATAGCATCATGAATAAGCAAATTTGATGTTTGTACAGGCAGGTGCGTCTGTGCTTGTTAGAGGAAATTGAAATCTGAGATGAAATGAAAACTGGTAATGGTACTACTACTTATAGACTTTAAATTTTATAAGACCATTTATTGGAGCAATATTCTAGATGGTAAAAATGATTCACGTGTTGGTTGGAAAAGTGACACTTTAATTTCTTGTAATCTTTCTGTTTATTTCTGATTTGGGATCAATCAAGGCCTGCACCAACATTGTATACCAAGCCATTTAAATGTTCAGAATCAAAACTTAGCATCGCATAGTTAGAAAATATAGCATTTTTACAAAGAGCACTTTAAGCTTGTGTTGAAACCTATTTTCCTATATGTTTTAATTCTTTTTACATAATTTATTTTAAAATCTAGACTACTATTGGCGTGGTGGAATGTTGAATTAAAAATGGGGAATCCTCATTGGTTTGTGAGGAAGATACTGTTTTCCCATATGGAAGGTTGCTCTTGTGTAAATGGAGGAACTTGCATCCATACACAGAGAGGAAAATCTAAGTGCTCCAAGAAATTCTCATGGGAAAAATGAACCCTAGATGAAATGGGCAGCCTGTATCTCCCAGCACTGACTCTGAACTACCATTTAAAAGCAGCATCTTTACTTTGTGGTGCATTGAAAATTAAAAAGTCATTTGGTAAATGCACTGTTTGTATACCAAATGCAAACACAAAAATAGATTGTAAAATGTAAGTCATACTTCCAGACATGAGTAAGCAAGCTATCAGGCTATGAGTTCATAAAATTTATTGTCACGGGAACCTTATAGCTCATTATGTCAGAGTTAAACCCTGTTTCTGTCTTATGAGATGGATCTTACATAAAGCAGTGAAATATTGGCTAAACAGAAGAAAGATGTCTGTGCCTTGACAAACGTGTCAGAGGAGACCAATGAGACATCTTTCTGTGCTTCTACGCAAATAAGAGAACCAGACATCCCCCGTTAGATTGTGACATGATCAATCAGACAATTCCTGGGCATATATGAAATGGCTTTCATGTTTCATTGTCTTACTATAGTCCTTTAAAATGTGTTAGAACTGTAAGATTTTGTCCGGGATAGTAAGATGGAAATCAGTGCTCACTAGTAGGAAATGTTTCCTGAAAACAGAATTTTGAAAAGCTTTGCTGTGAGTATAACATTTGTTCTATTTAACAAAACTTCTTTACAACACCCTATAGTATTCACTATATATTTAGCACAGGGTATTCACTATATATTTATTATTCAGGGTAAGCATAATTGTGCCCAGTTTTATTTTAACATTAGGAAAATAAGTCAAATGTCTTGAAAAAAATCTTCTCTATTTTATGTAGGTTTTCAAATTTTTAAATCATAATTATACTATTTCTGACTTGCTTATGTCTAATGTTGACCGCTCAGGTTTAATTATTGTTGCTTAATCAAGCAGTTTCCTCCTCGTTTCTTAGGCTATCACTGTCATCCCTCTTTGTACTGAGCTCTTTATTTCTACTCTTGGGGTTTAGTCAGATTGCTCCCCCAAATTTCTGGAGTGCAGTTGCCAAGTTCGTGAAGTAAGGCTGATCCGTGGAGTTCATGCCTTTCATAATAGTGGAGATGTTAGCGACAGCATCTCCAGTGTCTTCAGTAGGAAGTCAAGAACCCCTCTGCTTCCCTGATTGCTATCTCAAGGCAGTACGTTGTGTTAGACAAATGTAGGCTATTCAGTTGTTATTGCTGTTGTTGTCGTGTGAGTTGCTAAGCCCTGTTCAATCAAGCTTGAGATGGTCTGATTACAAACCAGAGACCTCATGAGCTAAATGGTAGATGAACTGGCTAAACACATTTCCTTTCTCAACTCCAAAGAACTCCAGTAGGCTTCATAACCCTCCATTTTCGTCTCTGAAGACTTTTTGACCCCACCCCACACTAAAGGGACTCATTTTTTTGCTTAGCTTCTCTACTTTCTATATCATTGATGCTGTTAAACACTCTGATTAGAGCCTCTACCTTTTAGAGGACTTCAGTTGGAAATTTGTACTATTTGAGATTGACTGTCCTTCAAGCAAATGGACTGAGTTCTAAACATCTGTTTCTTGAGTCTCCATGATATCAAGATGATAAGGATGGAAAATACGTTGCGCTTTTCCATAAGTAGTTTTTTCATCTGATGTGTCACAAAACAATCACTCTCAGATAGTAATGGAAGTGAATCCAGATAATTAAGGGGCCTTTTCACACGTGGACGTTCAGAAATATTTTCCCAGAGAAGTCAGCTGTTTTCTTGACCTCAGGAAGGACCAGAGGCATGAATTTCAGGATGCACAAGAGAGAAAACAATCCTGGGGAAAGTAAAGAGTGTATGAACTAGAAAATCAACAAATGAGACTCATGTATTTCGAAAGAATTTGCATACGAGAACATATTCAACTTTGTTGAAGCCAATATGATTCATTAGAGTTTGGGTACGAATGAAGTCAGGAAGATAGAAATAATTAGTGTAAATAAAACCATAATTTATTATAGATTTACACTGTAGTAGTTGTCAAAGTGACACAAGGGGACATGCTTGCAATAAGTAGACCAATTTGGACCATGCTAGAAGGATATGAGGCACTACTTAAATTTATACCTGTGTTTTTTTTTGTGTGTGTGCTTGCTTGTGTGTGTGTGTGTGTGTGTGTGTGTGTGTGTGTGTTTGAGAGAGAGAGAGAGAGAGAGAGAGAGAGAGAGAGAGAGAGATGACAGTGAAATACCTTTCTTTGTATGCTAAGTGAAAATTTAGTTGGACAACAATGGAGACCTTGATTAATTTGACAGTGACTATGATTATATGGCTAGAAAAGAAATAAAAGCCCAAATAATATTATAATGAATGGCAATAAGCTAAAGCCCAGCCTTGGTATCCTAGAATTACACGAGCAGGTCCATTAGAGTGGGGGATTGAGCAGCCACACAGGCAACATGCACGTTATAAAGGGGACGCTCAGCTGTCTTGTGCGTCTGCTGGGCCTCCTACTTCACCATGAAATGTCAAGAGGAATCGGGACACAGCAAAGCTAGAATCTGGTTTTAGTGGTTGGTTGTGCTTGTTTGCTGTATGACCCTTCTTCACTTACAAATTGCCAATTAGCATTCTCATTATGATTTGTTCCCTGCTGCAAACTGTCTGGCTTTCCCTCCAGAGTCTTTTAGACTATCTGAGATGTTTAACACTTATTTTGAACTAGAATATATACCCCTTAGTATCAGTATTCTTTATTTTGAGCTTTTGGGGTTGCAACCTTCTCCCCCCCCCAAAAAAAAAGCAGGAATTTACTTCAAAATATTTTTGAGCCTTCAAGGCCATAGACAAAATTTTGGACAGTCTCCTTAATGTGTAGGAAAGATAAATAGATCATTATGGAAAATACCTCGGGGTAACATGTTGCTGTCAGTTTGAAATTACTGGGGGACACTGAAGCCCACAAGGAAGTCCTTTTGTGGTTGAGATTCTCTGAGGAATTTAAGATGCATGCAGATTTACCTCTGTGATTTTGATTTCATTAGTTTCTTAACTTTGGGCTCATAGTTACCATCAGATCAACCTTTCTTTCTTTCTTTCTTTCTTTCTTTCTTTCTTTCTTTCTTTCTTTCTTTCTTTTTTCCTTCCTTCCTTCCTTCCTTCTTCTTCCTCCTCCTCCTCCTCCTCCTCCTCCTCCTCCTCCTTCTTCTTCTTCTTCTTCTCTCTCTCTCTCTCTCTCTCTCTCTCTCTCTCTCTCTCTCTCTCTCTTTCTCTCCCTCCCTCTCTCTCTTTCTTTCTTTCTTTTTGGCACACATGTGGTTGAGACTTGAAAGCAGGATATAATATGTGTATATTATGCCACCTCTGGTCAAATGTTGAAGCGAGTTGTCATTTTGAAAAAATAATGCACACAGTGTATAAAAAGAAATTGGAATTCTATCTAACAACACTGAAGTCAAGATATCACACAAGTGAGGCAAAGTATGGTCCAACTAAACTATAGCCCTAAGCTACTTTGCATCATTTACCCTGTACTGGTAAAGCCCAAGCTGTGTTTATATCAGCTTTAATAACTAAACTTTACAGTAGCAGTTAGCAATGTCAGAAAGGATATGAATAGTGTTTTTTGTGCTACTGTGTGATTATTTAAGAGATCACTTATGGTAGGAACACTTATCATCTCAATAATGAACACTTTCAGGAGGCAAATATAATGACTTCATTAGTGACATTCATTATATTAATGCATAAAAACATCCTGAACACGGGTACTGAATTTAGAGGAAGTAGCTCTATAGAGGAAGAACTGAAATCAAGACCTGATCTTCAATAACAAATGACATCACGTTACACCCAAAGGACGTTTTGATTTGTCCAAGCTCCATTATATTTTAGAATGGCAGGGCATCTTTTCTAGAAAATGCAATTGTTCTCTTATGAATTAAAAAAAAGACAGTTTTGGAACAGAGTTCCAAGTTTATAAATGACTATCAGATTTTAATATATTTATAATTTATCCTGCTGTCTTTGGTGAGAAAGACATTAATTCTGGAATTAAGGAACCTGACTTAGCTCATGATAGCTTTGATGGGATAAGTTTTGCTAGGAATATGCATTTGTTCCCGTCTTTCATTAGGAATTCTATCTTTTCTCCTTAAAAGACCCTCACAGTTTACTTTTGTTTATCCAAAGTCAAAAAAGTCAAAGGTACTATATTAGTCATTAAGATAAAATATGCCAGGGCCCACAGTCTCCTTAATGTGTGGGAAAGATAAATAGCAAAATAATTAAAGACATCATAAATGAAAAGCCAGCCAATTGCTATGGGAGTGTGGCTGGAGAGGACACAGCCAGGAATAGTCTTGCCTGGGACCCGTCAGCCCCAAGCTGTATTCATTTTCTCTGACTCAAATTGAGCACGTATTTACTTTCCTGGTTTCTTCAGAATTTCTAAATCTTCACTTTTGTTCCATATTTCTTGTTCTTTTATCTACTTGTCAATTCTGAGTCATATGTCTCATACATAAATCTTTACCCAAAATTCATTTCACTGCTTAATATTTCTAAGAAAGGCACATCCTGGTATTCTCACTTTTATTAAGCTTCATGAAGAAATGGCATGCGCAGTCCATAAACTTATAAAAATCTCCTATCAATTCAGACAGCAAAAAAGTAAAAAATAAGTTCTTGTATGCTGTGTTACTATTTCGTTTTGAAATTGGTAAAGGCTTAAGTTATTTTTCTTAATTGTTGATGTAACCGACATAGTTATCAGTCAACTCAGCCCAACGAATATTGGATACCACTTTATTCCTGGCACACTGCTGTGTTCACATTGTGATATGCATAATGTATGTCTATACACTGTCTAGACACAGAATTTATTAAATGTTATATGTTTACATTTACAACATATATGTGGCATAATAATTAATAAGTTAATTTGGAAAAAAAATGAGACAATGTTACTAAGAGCCAAAGGTTACATATGTAAAATAACTAAGCAGTACACGAAGGGGCCATTCCTAAAGTACTGGATTCAAAATGAGATTTTGCAAGTACTGCTATCTTAGAATGCAGGAAGGGGAGAGCATGAGGTCTATTCATAGAGATGACATAGTTTAAGAGTGAGGATATATGCTTATGAAGAAGTATAAATGAAACCACATTACATACAAAGAAAATGAGGGCAAATTTAAAATGAGATCCATAAGCATGCTGGTTTATTTTTTTAACCAAAGACTGAAGTATGAGTCTTAGAGGTAATGGTAGCCGGTTGAATAGATGATGCTTACGTTCTCATTTCCCAAATCCTGGATCCAAGCACTCACTGTTCCTTTCAAAGCTTTCTAATGCCTTTACTGGATTAAGCTTATGAAGGTGTCGTTAGCGGACAGTAGAAAGAACTACCACCATAAGTACTTTGTAAAGTCCTTGTTGGGGGTGATTCAATGTGTCATGGTATACGCTGTGTGAAATACATATCGGAGAATGATATGGGCATAGCAGTGCGTGCCCTCCTAATGGCTCCATGGGTATTCCACGGATCCTCTCAAACTTTTAGTATACTAAGCACATTTCCTAAACTAGAGGAAGTTTTTCTCAGTGAACCCCCTGCCCAAGGTGATGTGATGAAGAAGATATTTATTGATTTAGAATGTGCATTCCTCTAAATCCACACTGACATGAAAGGGAAGGATGGAGGAAGGACAGGAAGGGAGGGAAGGAAGGAGCGAGGGAGAGAGGAAGAAAGGAATGAAGGAGAAAGCATGTATGTATGGTCTGTGAGCGCTGGGTAGCATTTCTTCTTTGCTGGCCCCATAGGGAGCCATTTTTCTTTCCAGCTTTCCCTTGTTAATGCTACAAAGCAAACCGTGGGCTTGTTCTATACTGGGAATGGCCAGATGCTTCACATAGTGTCTCTGAGTAAGGAAGTCCATGTTAAGATTAGATTAATGACAAATTGAATGCAATATAATTCTGTAAATTATCCTGTAAATCCATGGAAAACCCCCCTGGTTTCTCTGAGAGCGGAGATTGAAAGTTACTCTATTATATTTAAGGGCTCTGAGAGAGGCTGAAAGACCAAGAGGCTAGGATGGTGCAGGGAAAAGAAGGTTTCCATGAGCTCCTTTTGGTTTTTAGCTGGAATCAATCTATCTCCACGAGTCTTCCAAAACTGGGCAATAGGCAAAGTTTTCTTCAAGGAATGGGATAATATGTACAACCAAAGCTTTCTATTTCACAAGATATAATTTAATAAGTTATGTCCATCGTTAAAGAACTTAAAAACCTTCTGATATGGATGACCGTCACCACGTATCCATTCGACAGACTTTGGTGGGGATTAGAACAGTTAACATTTCGGGCCCTTCCGGAATGTGTCTAACTGCGAAGTGGCAGGAGGGCAGCTTTTCCCCAATGGGGCAGCTACAATTTCCATGGCACCCCTACGTACCGAGGAAAATAGAAACCTTCAGAAACCCACAGACTCTTTCCAGAAGGCTTATAGTCTTAAACTCCGGGCAAAGAACAAACAAACTGAAACGTAACCCCGGAATGCCTCTCGTGTTCTTAAATAGAAGCACTGGCTGCCATCCCTTGTCAAGTGTGCAGCACGAGTCAGAGAAAAACACCACAACCAGTAAACTAAAGTTTGTTCGCTGAAAATCTCTCATTCTTCATCATAGCATCACCGAGTCTCTCATTAGAGCCAGCCAGGTGAAGCTGCTCAAGTGTGAGAGGAAGCCATCCATCTCAAAAGGCTTAAGTATACCACAATGGTGCTTCCACTATGAGTTCCGAAGCAAGAGTGCCCCTGCGAATCAACCCAGCAATGACTAAACACATCCTTGGCTAACCACTGATGAGAACTAAAAACATCCATGTTTTCTGAGTCCTACCTTGGTTACTAGGAAAATAATGTTTACCACCCATCAAGTGAAAGCAAAAAGGACTTTTTAGAATGAAGTGGAATGATATATATATATATATATATATATATATATATATATATATGAATGACTGGTCTTGAAAGCTTTGTGTCTTATTTCATTCTTGAATTTTGATCCACAGGAGTAAATTTGAAAAGCAAAATCCTAGTTCGTTCTTAGTTTAAATACACAGAAGATAATGGATACTATCTTCATAATGGCCCTTCTAGCATTGCAAGTCAGGGAGTTGAATACAACTTTGATTCTTTCCTCTTTCATGCCTGTCATTCCCAGTTCATACAATTTTGATGAAATAATTCACTGGTTGTGTAGTATGACTTCCTTCTAATTAAAAAAAAAACAAACCAACAACAAAACAAGACTGGTTTGGGTTGAAAGGAATCTGCTGAATTTTAAGTCCTCCAGTGACACCTGTGCACCTAATTGACTCGCTATTCCAAGGATATGAAAAATGGAAGAGTCTCTTTAAGTAAGTTGAGCAATTAGGCTCTACTGGAACTGATTTTATTTTTAAAATTGCATTTATGAAGGTCAGCTGGATTAAGCAGTGGAAATAATTATTTAAAGGTCAACTGTATTACTACGTTATACAACTACAGAATTTAATCCTATCAGGTTCATTCTGTTTAAGTCTTCAGAATTAAGATAAATATTTATTTTCATTTTAAAATATTTTCATGGTTGTAGCTTGCTTCAGCTATGTGATCCATATGAAGTAGCTTAATGTCTGTGGGCCTCAGTTCTCTCTTCAGTAAAATGAAAATAACAATCTTAACTCCAAGGGGTTAGTAAAACTTACATGAGAAATAAGTTACCAAAACCACTTCCTACTATGTCTGGCCTAGAGCTTACAATTCATAAATGATACCTTTTTATATATGCTCTCATTGATAAATTTAAAAATGTTATGTAACATGCCTTAATATAGTGGTAAAGCTGCTCATAGGTTATTCAGTCCCAAGTGCTCAGCTCTAAACGTTTATATGTAAATAATGATGACACTAATTGGATCCAATGGAAGGGTGTGTGTGTGTGTGTGTGTTTCTGTCTATGTGTATGTCTGTGCCTGTGTGTGTGTAACAATAACTATTCTAGAAGAAGAGGTCACAAATTTGAAAAAGGGCAGAAGGGGCGGGACAGGGAAGTAGTTATAGGGAAAAGAGAGATGGAAATGATATAAATGCAGCCCACTCAAGCATGAAACTCAAAAAAAATTAACAGAATAGAAAAAAGAAAAGGCTGGAATTCTAGGAATGAACTATGTTTGCCAAGAAAAATGTGATCATGGCCGATTGTATCTACTAAGCATGCTTCCTATTCTAATATTGTGTTAATAAATTGGGTCAATAATTTAAGGATTCGAGTGTTTGATTTTATTTGACAATTTTGTACTAATAATCGGGGCCCTGGAATATTTAAGTTGTCATATGTTTATTATGTAGCTAGAAGTTGGGCAGTTTCAAACCAGGTTCTGTGGGGCTGATGAACTTTTCAACAGTAGCTTCAACTCTAGTCCTTCACAGTGACAAAAGAAGCAGAGAGTGAATGAAAAAAAAAAAAACCTAGAAGTTCGAATTTGTGATTTCTGCCCCACACTGCCTGCTCTCTCTGCTGGCCTCCCTCCCCCCGCCTCCATATAGAAGGATGAGTGTCAGAGAATCCGAATTATTCAGAAAGTCTATAAACCACAGAGCTGGCCAAAAACCTAAGTAGGATAAGCAGAGAATTTTATGTCAAAGGTTCAGATACTGTTGCTCATTTTGGATCCTGTGCTTGCTGTCATGAAGAAAGATTAGCCATTCTGAGACATTACCTAGACCAGGAATAATAATGCAAATGGCTAGCTAGTTGGCCAGGAGTTAAGCAGAATCATGTTTAGACAGCCTAGCTCCCAGTTGGGAGTTATAAAAGTATTTGCAAGAATTTCTCCTATGATCTTACTATATCAAAAGTATTTTTTTTCCTTCATAGAAATTCTTTGAACAGATATCATTCGTTTTTGTAAATTATTATCTGCTTTTAAAATCGATGCTTTGAACATCTGGTCCTACTAGAGTGCAGGTAAATACAGACCATGTGTGGTGATTCACAAAAGCTACATTCTTGTAGCTCCCTCCTCAACGTGTAGGCAGCTCCACCAGAGAACGTTTTCGCTCCTGAAATTGCTTACCGCTTTGATAAGGTGGGAGAGGGACCTTTGGAATCCTGGAACTTGTGTGAGATGCCTAAGTGTCATGAGCTTCCTAAGCCTTGGACATTCAATTAGCTTCCTGGGATTTATGAATCGCCCTTCCAGAGGGAATGCTTGAGTTAAAAGAAAATAGTTATACAGTAAGTACTTTCGACTTCAGTTTTAGATTTTATCTATTATCTACTCTCTTTTTGTCCCTGTTTTCTGTTCTTAAGTACATTTGCAAACAAACTCAAATTTCACGTGAAAAAAAAAGGATATGACATAAAACATCTTAACAGCTGCCAGAAACTCAAGTCTTCTATAAGTGCATGTTTTGTCGTGGTACAATTTCTGTGACTACAATTCAGTGGAGAAGGGTTATGTGTAAAGTCTTTACCTAAGGTACACACCGACTTTGTTTTTCTGCCTGCAGTTGTCTTCAGACTAGAGCACACAAATTGCTAATTTTACTCCCTGTAACAGATTTGTGACCCTTCTAAGATTTCCAGTGGGCCAGTGGCAGAGATATAAATGTATGTTACCAAAGTAACAGCATGTAAGGGAAACGTTACTTTATGAGGCTACTAAACACCATGTCCCCACACAAGTTCCGCAGGCTATCCTAAACATGTCCCCTTCATGAGCTCACTTCATTATACAGGGTTTAGTGATGTATGTGGTACTGGAGATTGAGTATGGATTTTCTTCTCTCGTGGTCTATTCACTGGTTCAGATATGTTAGCCTGTAATGCTTGGTAGCAATTTCAGATGCTGGGAAGAGCTTAAGGTAAAAGCAGTGACCCTAGGTCCTCCTCCTTGCTTTGCTCTCGATCTTGGTGGTGACTTTGAGGATAACACTTTATTTATTTTTACTGTAAGTTTCGTCATCAAAATGCCTTAGACAGGATCAGTTGTGCTGAATCCCACCCAGACACCCCCATCCCAATTGACCCTTTCTGTAAGGATCTGAGAGGCTCACTACAGAAGCTGATACTTTGTATGCTTCCCCTGTGTCAAGACACCAACCATCCTGCCCTGCCCAGCACCCTCTGTCAGTCCTATGAAGTTCACAAGGCTCTTGGTAGGTATGTGTGAGTCTGGGAATAGACAGTACCTAACTCTGTTTTTTTTTTAGTTAAAACATGCTATAGTTCATATTTGGACTTGTAGTTATTTCTGTCCCCGAAGCTTTCAGCATAGAGAGCCCAAATTACCTCTAGCTCATGATCTCACACATGCCGTTGCTACAGTGAACATTCAGAATGTCAACAGATCTGCAAATGGCAGCTATTTTAGGGCACTTCCGGTGGCATTGCGAATGACACATACTTCTGCCATTTACTTCCTCTCCAGTGTCTCCCATGCTGACTTGGAGCACATTGTGATCGAAATGACTCTTTCATTTGTGCATGTTCTCTTCACATCCAACAAGCGTACTTCATGTGCTTAGAAAATGCTGCTAGGTCATTGTGAGTGTTTCTTTTGCTCTACAAAGATGAAGTTACTTCTTGGAGTACTTGGGGGAGAAACACCATTTTCTGACTGTTCTCACTGGTAGAACGGGTATTCAGAAGACGTAGAAAGTCAGAAAGAGTATGGAGACCCAGTAATACTCAACACGGAATAAAGGTCACCAGATAAAAACACATTTGACCTCTCTTTACCTTAATGGAGATACATGATTCTCGGCGATGCCTTCTATTTTAAAATCATTCAAGCTCTGTTGTTGTTGTTGATGTTGTTGTTGTTGTTGTGCCACTTGCTGAGGCTTTGTGCTACATTGCCTTCATTATGCTAAAACTACTCTCATTTTTTTGTGTTTTTCTGTATGGGATTGGCCAGACCAGAGAACTTGGTACAAGGTTTGCTAGCAGCATAACAGAGCTGTCCATTTCACGCGATGAAGTTAGTGTAGGGTGGCAGGTCCTATGGTTGAGTGCACATGCCGATAGTTCGGACATCCAGATCTACAGCTAGCTAGGCTCTGCCTGGTCTCCACCCCCAACCCCATACGATCAGCTCGTGTCCCTGAGTCAAGCCAACAAACAGTTTTATGTAGGATACCAGCTCCTCCTCTTATCCTTTGTAACTGAGCAGGAACATATTTCTAGAGAGACACGGCCATACGCTTGCCCCATAAGTGCTCCTTCATTTTTGCCTTTTCCCCATTCACATTAACTCTCAGAGTGAGGTTGAAGGCACCTCACTCAAGCCCAACACTGGGCACAGAGATTTCTTAGTCAGACTCTACCAAGGTTGAAGATACAATTTAGCATAACATATCCTTCATACTCAGAGAGATAAGGCTAACAGATACGAAGAAAAATTTTAAGTATTCACTAGTTAAATCCAGCGTGACGGATGAAATTTCAACAGATTTGATTGTGAACATTTTCTGCTTGAAATAACACCCTGGCTTTAAATTGGGAAGAAAAATATAAATAATAAATATGATAATGTTTTAATAAATACAAATTTGCTTTTGTAAAAGAGCACAGACAAACTTGTGAAGTTTCTCTCAAGTAAATTATTTTGAAGACAACCTTCAGAGATTTAATTTGCCCAGTAGAAAATGAGCAGATTGGTGGGTGTTCAGGGGATGGGGCAGCACTCACAACAAGTATTCCTGTATTTAATTTGATTTATTTTAATTTTATTTTTGGCTGGTGGTCAAAGCTAGAGCCTTGTATGTACTGCGCAAGAGTTTTCCAGCCAGCTTCATTCTTAGGCTCTTTGATGATATTTTGGTAGCTTGACCTCAGAAGCAATGAAGTAGAAATAAGATTTGGAGATAATCAGGGAAAATTCATGAGTGGTGAATTGACATAATGAAGTAATGAATTGGATTATGTATGCTTCCACTTCAGTAAAAGCCTTGGGGTATAGATAATCGAGTTTATTAAGACATTTCCAGTCTAAACACATGAGACTACATTTTAAAATACTCAATTACCACTAGTTCTCTATTGATCTCAAGGTTACCCAGGGAAATACTCAGGCAACAGCACTCAATTCATACCAGCAAACCTGTGGTAGACATTGTCTAGGCTACATAGTTTATCTGGATCTTCTAGCAAATGGTGTCAGGATAATAATCAGGAGACTTCTAGGCTTCAAACATATTGCTACTTCAATTTCCATCAAACTCTGTGTCCTCTTCTGGACACTATTTTTTTTTAAATTATGAGCTTGTCATGGTAATGCAGAGCTGTAATTCTAGCCTGTCAGCTACAGAAAGATTTGGGGACAGTAGGGCTATGTGAGGCCCTGTCTTAAAAGCAAAAATAAAAAATAAAAACCAAATAACCTAGAATACTTCCTTACTCCTAGCTATTAAAGTATTATCTTGATCCTTTTTATTGTCTTTAATATGTTTTTTATTGTCCAGTCATTATCCCCTTCCCATTTTGCCCTCTGGCAGTTCCTCCTCCTGTCTCCAAGAGGATGTCCCCGCACCCCCACACATACCCTTCTAGGCCTCCCCATTCCTTGGTTCCTCAAGTCTCTCAAGGGTTAGGTGCCTCTTCTCTTATTGAGGCCAGACCAGGCAGTCCTGTGCTGTGTGTGTCAGAGATCTATCTCATATCGTGTCTGCTGCCTGGTTGGTAGCTCAGTGTCCGAGAAATCTTGGGGGTCCAGGTTAGCTGAGACTGCTGATCTTTCTTTGGGGTCACCCTCCTCCTCAGCTTCTGCCAGCCTTTCCCTCACTCAACCACAGGGGTCCCCGACCACAGACCATTGGTTGAGTGTAAGTACCTACTTCTGCCTCGGTCAGCTGCTTGTTGGGCCTCTCAGAGAGCAGCCATGCTAGGCTCCTGTCTGTAAGCACATCATAGCATCAGTAATAGTGTCAGGCCTTGGGGCCTCCCCTTGAGATGTGTCCCAAAAGTAGTCTTTCACATAAAAATGACTGGTCTTTTAGAGGGTGTGTTTTGTACCTGAATGACGTGCAGACACTACCGCTCCAAGGTGTGGCTGAGGAGAAGGATTTTATGGGAGGTTGAGGGAGAGAACAGGTGCAGGCATGAGGAAGAGCCCACAGCAAGGAGAAAAAGGAGTAAACCTGGCCGTGAGAGGAGGTGGGTGAGAGTGGTGGGCGGAGAGAGAGGATCAGGGGGAGCAAGAAACCAAGGAGAGTCAAGAGAGCACACGCCAACCTAAATGGCAGGGCTGTAAACGAATGAGAAGCTGAAGGAAGGGAAGCCCATGGGCTGAAAACATTAAGGGTAGTGTGGGTGGGCGAGAAGCACTGAGAGGAGCCTGGATGCCAGCAGCCTTTATAACAGGGACTTGATGAAAGAATCTAGAGACAGCATATGCTTTGGCATGCTAATTGGCACCCCTGTTAGCCTTTTTAACCTATTCTTCAATATATTTTTTATTTTTACGTACATTGGCTTTGCTTGCATGTGTGCCTGTATGAGGGTGTCAGACCCCCTGAAATAAGAACTACAGACAGTTGTGAGCTGCCATTTCGGTCCTGGGAGTTGAAAGCAAGTCCTCCTGAAGAGCAGCCAAAGCTCGTATCCACTGAGCCATCACTCCAGCCTGGACCTGGAAACTTAGATATCACTTGTGTATCGCGTCTTCTCAAAATTTTCTCCACACACGATTAGATGTGTTTCGCCACACTCTTTATTCAGTCTCATGTGCTATCCTGTCACTATCCAGCCATCTTTTCTGTAAGCGTGAGATTTAAGTTGCCTATGCCCTTTCCTACTCTGTCTGCTCTAGTTAAGAGGGAAAACATCATGGGCCACAAGACAGGCCACTGCAGGTCTCACTGACTTTTGACACAGAGGCTGACTGTTAGATAACAATCCTCCGGACACTCCTGGCTGGCTTGCCCCCAGGCTGGGTCTACTGTCATTGAACCTCAGTGGGCCGACAGGCTTCAAGCTATTCATGCTTCAATAAAATCCAATAGGAAGTAAGATGAAGCAAGAATGGGGCTCAGGACCGGCTCCTAGGAATTGGATGACCACAGGGCCTTGTAAGGAAGCTCCGGCACAGCCTCTTGGGAGTGAGCCATGCGGCTCTGTAAGGGGGAAAGCTTGCCACTGAGAGGTAAGCCATTCGGAGGTGATTCTGTGGTGGTGCAAAGCGAAGAAGACCCTGCCTGGGACTCACTGAACCATCAGTGATTTGGATGACTAAATAAACATCTGTTAAGGATGAAAATGTTAGTTTAGAAAGTGGAGTGAGGGCCAAGGGGTTGTTCAAAGGGAAAAGGGGTTGCTATGAATGTCCAGCACTCTGAGTTAAATCCCTGTAGAGGCACATGCGAGACATGTACATATATACATACCACATACACACAACATGTACGGACAACATACATCCGACATGCACACAGCACACATCCCATAAACACACAGACATAAACATACCATATACACACACAAACACATTCCACATATACACACAAACACACCATATGCATACACACAAATATATACCATATATACACACAAACCTACACACAAACACACAAATATACAACATACACACATGACGCACAAACACACACCCCACACATACACATGCAAACACATATACACAGATACACACACACATGAACATACAGACATATCATATACACACACAAATACAGACACACATACCATATACGCACAAGCACACTCCATATACACACAAACACTATATATGCACACACTAACAAACACACACATATGCACATATACAAATACAAAAGCACACCATATACACAAAATATAATAGAGAACGAAAGACACTGTTTTGTGTTTTGGGGGGATTACAAGTATATGTTGTATATATTATTTTTCCCAATAGTAGAGGTTATAAAAATTAAAGTATCCCTTTAGAAGCAAGTTTATAAATTGAGCTCCTCTAAGGAAAATTAAAACTGTCAACCTATGCTTGTTTTTATAATAAAATTAGTTTTTCCTTGATTAGGATACTGTGATTATAGTGAAGAGGTTAGATACAGATGCTGAAATATTTATGGATGAAATTTTACACTGCGATTTATTGCCAAATAATCCTAGAAGTGTTTTCAGAGTACATTATAGAAGACGAGACAAACTATGAGTTGGTAATTGTTGGAGGCGGGTGATGGTTGAAACTTGAAACACTGCTTAGAAAATCACTGGGGACCGTGCTGCTCGAGACGTAAGCAGGGTTTGCTCGTTTATTCTGTCTCTTTCTGATGGCGGAAGAAAAGCTGCTCTGGATTTGACACACAAATGTCCTCAGAAATGCTAACCTGGGGACTGTCTGGCATTCTTTCACTTATCTAAACAGTACTTCTCAGAAGCAGGAGTCTCTGCCACGCCAACTTAAAAAATTGTTTAAATGTGTGCCTTGAATTTAGATTTTTAAGAGGTCAGAAGGTAGGTACACTTTCTATTCTTTTGTTTTTTTTAAGTTTTATTCTTGCCTAATCCTGCTTTACATTGTTATGCAGATCTTGTCATAACGCTTCAGGTTTTAGCTTTCTAGCTTGTGGTGTACAAAAGTAAGAATTTCTGTCTTAGGTTCCTTGTAAAACATGTCTCACTTTAATTTCACTTTCTATTGGAGACTGGTGATCACACCAAAGATTTCTGTGTATTCAGACACATTGGTGCTAATAAAAATGGAATAATAATAATAATAATAATAATAATAGCTAATAATAATGGACTAATAAAAATCTACCTTTATTCTGAATAATTTACAATAGTATAATGGAAAAAGGGGGGGCTGTAGAGATGGCTCAGAGGTTAAGAGCACTGACTGCTCTTCCAGAGGTCCTGAGTTCAATTCCCAGCAACCACATGGTGGCTCACAACCATCTGTAATGGGATCCGATGCCCTCTTCTGGTGTGTCTGAAGACAGCGACAGTGTACCCGCATACATAAAATAAATAAAATCTTAAAAAAATATATTTTTTAAAAAAGGAAAATAAATCTGCTACAGTCTATCTCAAAGCCAGCACATAACTAAATTAAGTATATAGACATGGTCAAAACCAATGTCTTAATTTTTAAATACATATTTATTTATTAAAATGGAATTGTGTCGCTCCATTCCCTGCTTTCCTCCCTGCTGCCTTCCCAGTTACCCTCCCTCCAACTCCTCCAGTTACCTTCCTCAAGTTGATATCTTCGTTGACTATTAGACTCTCTCTCTCTCTCTCTCTCTCTCTCTCTCTCTCTTTCTCTCTCTCTCACATACACACACACACACACACACACACGTGAGTATATGCACAAGGTTTTTTATATACACATATGTATATGTGTTTATATTTGTATATGTATATACATATAAACATACACACATATGTATGTGTATGTGTGTATGAATCTTGATTGAACTTGATTTGGTTAGTGATGTGTACATAATTTCAAAGCTGGCCCCTCTGCACTGGAAAACCAATAAGAGTGTTCATTCTTAGTAGAAGCTGATTTGCCTTCTCCCAGAAGTTATTTCTTTGCCTGTAGTTCTTTGTCTAGGAGTGGGACCCTGTGATATTTTCTCCCTTCCACATTAACACATCCATCTATGTTGCCATTGTTGTGGTCTTGCTCGTGCAGCCATTTATAGGAGAACTGGATTCACAGAAGACTTTCTGGTACTCTAGCTCTTTCAGCCTTTCCTCACTCTCTTCCCCAATGTTTTCTGAGCCATGGCAGCAGGAGCTGTGATGGGAGTTATATCCATTGGAGCCAGGCTTCCCATGATCTATTGATCTCTCTTTTGTGTCCAGTTATGGTTTTCTTTTATTTTCTTTTTTTTTTTAATTTTCTGTATTCTTTGTTTACATTCCAAATGCTTTCCCCTTTTCCGGTTCCCCCCTCCCCACAAGTCCCATAAGCCCTCTTCCCTCTGCCTATTCCCCAATTACCCCCCTTTCATTTCTCTGGTCTGGTACTCCCCTACAATGCTGGATCAAGCCTTTCCAGAACCAGGGCCCTCTCCTTCCTTCTTGGGAATCTGTTTTTTTTTTTCTTTCTTTCTTTTTCTTTCTTTATTCTTTGTTTACATTCCAAAGGCTTTCCCCTTTCCCAGTTCCCCCCTCACCAGTTCCCCCCTCACCATATGTCCCATAAGTCCTCTTCCCCTTCCCATTCCCCAATCACCCCACCACCACCATTTCTCTGTTCTGATACTCTCCTACAAAACTGGAAATGTCTTTTCCAGACCAGGGCCCTCTCCTTCCTTTTCCTTGGGAATCTTTTGATTTGCTAATTGTGCCTTGAGTATTCAGAGCTTCTGGGCTCATTAATATCCACTTATCAGTGATTGCAATTCATGTGTATTCTTTTGTGATTGGGTTAACTCACTTACTATGATATTTTCCAGATCCATGTGTTAATTGTGTCTTGAGTATTCAGAGCTTCTGGGCTAATAAATATCCACTTATCAGTGACTACATTCCATATGTGTTCTTTTGTGATTGGGTTACTTCACTTAGGATGATATTTTCCAGTTCCAACAATCTGCCTAAAAATTTCATGAATTCATTGTTTTTAATTGCTGAGTTGTATTCCATTGTGTAAATATACCACATGTTCTGTATCCATTCCTCCATTGAGAAACATCTGGGTTCTTTCCAGCTTCTGGCTATTATAAGTAAGGCTGCTATGAACATAGTGGAGCATGTGTCCTTATTGCATGCCCAGGAGTGGTATAACAGGGTCCTCCGGAAGTGTCATGCCCAGTTGTCTGAAGAACCACCAGATTGATTTCCAGAGTGGTTGTACCAACTTTCAATCCCACCAGCAGTGGAGGAGTGTTCCTCTTTCTCTACATCCTTGCCAACACCTGCTGTCTCCTGAGTTTTTAATCTTAGCCATTCTGACTGGTATGAGGTGAAATCTCAGGGTTGTTTTGATTTGCATTTCCCTAATGATTAATGATGTTGAACATTTCTTAAGGTGCTTCTCAGCCATTCGAAATTATTCAGGTGAAAATTCTTTGTTTAGCTCTGTACCCGATTTTTAATAGGGTTATTTGGCTCTCTGGAGTCTACCTTATTGAATTCTTTGCATATATTGGATATTAGCTCTCTGTCAGATGTAGGGTTGGTGAAGATCATTTCCCAATTTGTTGGTTGATGTTTTGTCCTTTTGACAGTGTCCTTTACCTTACAGAAACTTTGTAATTTTATGAGGTCCCATTTGTCAATTCTTGTTCTTAGAGCATAAGCTATTGGTGTTCTGTTCAGGAACTTTTCCCCTGTGCCCATGTCCTCAAGGGTCTTTCCCAGTTTCTTTTCTATTAGTTTCAGTGTGTCTGGTTTTGTGTGGAGGTCCTTGATCCACTTGGAGTTGAGCTTAGTACAAGGAGATAAGAATGGATCAATTTGCATTCTTCTGCATGCTGACCTGCAGATGAACCAGAACCATTTGTTTAAAAGGCTATCTTTTTCCCACTGGATGGTTTTAGCTCCTTTAATGAAGATCAAGTGACCAGAGGTATGTGGGTTCATTTCTGGGTCTTCAATCCTATTCCATTGATCTACCTGCCTGTCACTATCAATACCATGCAGTTTTTTAACACTATTGCTTTGTAGCATTGCTTGAGGTCCTGGATACTGATTCCCCCAGAAGTTGTTTTACTGTTGAGAATAGTTTTATCTATCCTGGGTTTTTTGTTATTCCAGATGAATTTGAGAATTGCTCTTTCTAACTCTATGAAGAACTGAGTTGGAATTTTGATGGGGATTACACTGAATCTGTATATTGCTTTTGGCAAGATGGCCATTTTAACTATATTAATCCTGCCAATCCATGAGCATGGAAGATTTTTACATTTCCTGAGGTCTTCTTCAATTTCCTTCTTCAGAGACCTGAAGTTCTTGTCATACAGATCTTTCACTTGTTTGGTTAGAGTCACACCAAGATACTTTATATTGTTTGTGGCTATTGTGAAAGGTCACATTTCTCTAATTTCTTTTTTAGCCTGATTATCCTTTGAGTATAGGAAGGCTACTGATTTGCTTGAGTTGATTTCATAACCAGCTAGTTTGCTGAAGTTGTTTATCAGCTGTAGTTCTCTGGTGGAGGTTTTTGGGTCACTTAAGTATACTATCATATCATCTTTGAATAGTGATAGTTTGACTTCTTCCTTTCCAATTTGTATCCCTTTGACCTCCTTATGTCTCACTAGAACTTCAAGTACTATATTGAAAAGATATGGAGAGAGGGGGCAGCCTTGTCCAGTCCCTGATTTTAGTGGGATTGCTTCAAGTTTCTCTCCATTTAGTTTAATGCTGGCTACTGGCTTGCTCTATATTGCTTTTACTATGTCTAGGTATGGGTCTTGAATTCCTGTTCTTTCCAAGACTTTTTTCATGAAAGGTGCTGAATTTTGTTAAAAGCTTTTTCAGCATCTAATGAAATGACTATGTGGTTTAAAAACCTATACATAACACAACTGGAGAATCTAGAGGAAATATACAATTTCCTAGACAGATACCAAATATCAAAATGAAATCAGGATCAAATAGATCATCTAAACAGTCCCATAACCCCTAAAGAAATAGAAGTTGTCATTGAAAGTCTTCTAACCAAAAAAAGCTCAGGATCAGATGGTTTTAATGGAGAATTCTATCAGACTTTCAAAGAAGATCTAACATCAATACTCATTAAACTATTCCACAAAATAGAAACAGAAGGAATACTACCCAACTCGTTCTATGAAGCCACAATTACACTGATACCAAAACCACACAAAGATCAAACAAAGAAAGAGAACTTCAGACCAATTTCCCTTATGAATATCGATGCAAAAATACTCAATAAAATTCTTGCCAACCGAATCCGAGAACACATCAAAATGATCATTCACCATGATCAAGTAGGCTTCATCCCAGGGATGCAGGGATGGTTCAATATACAGAAATCCATCAATGCAATCCACTACATAAACAAACTCAAAGAAAGAAACCAGTTGTGGTTTTCTGTGATGGTTTTCATTTGAAGCTTCTTAGATGAGGAATGAGAGCTTCATTGATCTGTGGTTATAAAGGTAGTATCTAGAAAGTAGTAAGGAATTTCAATGGTCTAGCAAAGTGGTGATAATGGGCTTTGTTTTGTTGGTTTGGTTTGTTTGTTTGTTTTTTTTTTTGACCTTCACTGCAGGAGAAATTTATTTACATCATAAGAGCCATAGATAAACTTCTGAGGTGTTCTTAAATTTCATATGTCAATTATTCTTTAAAGCAGCATGCCATTTAAGAGATAAGGGCCTAGAAATGACATAATGACTCAGGATTTGCAATCATACTACACAGCATAGACAGAGAGCTGGGCACAGAGATAGTGCAGTGTAATGTATCATATCTACAACTGCTTTAGTTGGGGGGGAGAAGAACTATGGAAACTATGGTGGGTGGGAACTGGGAAAGGGGAAAGCCTTTGAAATGTAAACATAGAATATAGAAAATAAAAATAACTAAAAAGAAAAAAAAAAGAATAAAATTACTCAGGGGGAGGGAAAAGGGCATGTGGGACCTTTGGGGGGTGGGGAACCAGAAAAAGGGAAATGAATTGTCAATATAGAATATATCCAATAAAAAAAAAAAAGGAACAAAATTACTCCAGTATCGGAAGCTTCCTGTATTTCTTGTACATTAATAAAAACATGAAGCTGGGAAATCCTGTGCTTAAAACTGTATTTTCTTTCATTGATTTACTTACTTTTTAAACAAAAAATATTTACTTTTATTGTTAAGATTTCATACTCTCTTTGTCAGAATAAGCTATGTAATAAGGAGCCAGTAAGTAGTTAATTATCATTGGCTCAAGTTGAATACCGAAGACTGAATAGGCCTTTTAGCCTTTATTTCATCTGAGGAATGAGTGACCCAGACAAACTGCCTAAGATGAGGAGTCTCTGAATTTAAGTTTTATTGGAAGTATCTAGGCCCTTCAGTGGTAATATGTTGTGCCTAACACTCATGTACTAGCTTTTCTAAAAACTCAATCAAAGACTCTTATAGTTAGAAGACTATGATAACACCCACATGACCTATGGTAAAGGAAATGAAGATGGGGTGTTTTTAGGTGACATTTCCAGAGACATCCAAATAGTAATCACAGAACTTGAGATAAGAAAAACCTTTATGGTATCCGTCAGTGACACATGTGATGTAAATGCCAGCACTGGAATGTAGCAGCAGATATAAACAGTAGAACATGGAAACTCATTTTCTTTATTAAATATTTTTTTTTCCTGGCTACTTGACTTACTGCAGGGAGTCAGAGCTCTGGTTATCTCATTTCCCTTCTGGGCCGATAGCAGCTAGAGATTTATCGATGGTAATAACAAAGTCCGGTACCAGGCTCTGCTGCCAGTATTCCTCCGGGCAGATCTCTCTTGGTCTGTTAATACCCGGTAACACGATGAGCAGCTCAGTTAATCCCCGGAGTCGCATCGCAGTTCAGTTGCTGTTCAGCCCTCCATCATGGCCCGAGAGCCCTGCTCCGCTATACATGCCAGCAAAAGGGAACGGGCACATGTTTACTTTTTCCTCTCACAGCTCCAGCTTCTCCTTCAGTTACCTTATAGGGTGAAACAGCTCATCTGTACTTAAATTGCCTGCTTGGAAAAAAAAAAAACACGATAGTGACCTGTGCTTATATAAATAAAATGTCTGCAATTTTTAAATTCTAACCTTAGATCCTCACAAACTTAGGGCGTGGAGTTAGATACCATCTGGTTTTAATGTGCATATAATGCTTATTTCGGATGAGGATGAGGACAAGACTAAGGACTCCTTGATCGCTTCTGAGCCGTATGACTATGAAGTTCTGTCTTCAGCAGTGATCGGTGGCAACTTTTCCATTTGACCGGCTTGCAGATCATAGAAATAGGCTTGACATCAAAACAACTGCTTAATCAGTATTTTAGTAATGTTTTCCATTGTGGATCACACAAAGAGTTAAACATTTCTTGCTGCGGAGAGAGTCTCTGCTTTAAAAATAGAAAATGGTACAGCATTTCTGGCCCTTCCCCCACACTGCGTCTTACCAGCCCCTTTCCAAGTATTTCTGAATAGAGTTCAATGTCAAAGCCTTTCTCCAGACTGCACGCAGGAACCTTTGTGAAAGTCTGAAGGGAAGGAAAAAGTAGGTAGAAAGCCAGATGCTACTATTTCTTCTGGGTAGAGCATTTGTTCTTGTGACACCTGCTTGTTACAGACAGAAAAAAAAAACAAAAACAAAAACAAAAAAACCACACCGCCAACCCAAGTATGTCTGCAGACACTGATGTTGAAGGGAACGGCAGTAAGCAAATCCTCACGAAAAGAAAGCTAGCAAATGTAGAGGAATGTTCTTCTAAGCGAAAAGCTAGCTGGGGTATTCTGACCAGTCAAGGTTAGTATGGCAGGCATTGTGATAAAGTATGTTGACCTCGTTTTGCAAATACTAACTTGAAACGGTGGGTGCTTTCCAGAGTGCGGATTTTGAGGTGTGACTGTATGGCATGGCATAGGACTGAACAGTGTTCTCGTCTTTTAGTTTTTTGAAACTGCATCTGCTGATTCTCTGCCTTGATTGTATATTAAAGACGATGGTAAACACTTGAGTCTGGGCTAATCCTCTTTTCCTTTCATCAGTCATTTCTAACTGGCATGGGAATGGACACCGGCTATTAAGCAGGAAAAGACGGACGGCAAAGCAATATCAACTTTTAAAAATCATGTAGATTAGATCATAAACGGGAAGGATGATTTAAGTAAGAAAATGAGTTCAAAGACTTTGTGGAAATTGTCCTCACACTTTGTGAATATTAAATAATAGAAAATCGTATTAAGTATAAAGAAGGATGAGCACGGCAGTTGAAGGAGCAGTCATAGGGGAATTTTATGTTAAAAAGAGAAAATAACTTAGCAAATAAAAAAACACTAATGTAGTCATAAGAGACTTAAATGTGGTTTAGCCCCAGGTGTCATATACCCGTTTGTACTTCATTTCATCTACTAATTAAAATATTAATGATAAATGAATTTTTATACACACATAAAAAAGATTTAAATGTTGGAAATGGAGAGTCTGAAACAAAGCGTCATTCTGTCGTAACAGTTATCTTTACTATATGATAGGGTTGGAAGATGGTTATTTATAAATGATGGTTACGTGTTTTTAAATAAGAACACGTGTTATTTTCTTTAGAAGATTGAAACAAGTAATTGGATTGTTTCTTCTTACTGCAAACCCGTCTCCTTTTTAAATGTTATCAATATACTTAACAATATATGATATGAGCGAAGAGTTCATATCATAGATTGTTACATACTACAAAGGAAACAGGCAGAAACAAATGAGCTGTCATTTTAATATATGAAAGCCTGATTCAACGATGTACAAATTGTTATTTTATTGTGTGTTTATTTTATTGTGTCTTGCATCTTAGTACTCATAGAAACTCCATAGGATGTTGAAAGTACATAAAATTACATTCCAAATCTAACTTTGATAAAGGACCATGACCTACTTTCAACCTTGAAATTATGGTAAATGAGAAATGGCCTACATATATTTTGAGGGGTAAAAAGCAAGGCTCATTCAGCAAAGTTCTATTAGATTGAGGTTCATAATTTTCCAACCCTGTCAATATGAGTGTAAATAGGTCCAGACATGATGCAGGTCATTTGATGATATGGATTAAAATTTTAGGACTTCATCCTAAGCATATATGTAGGGATATTCACCAAGGTACACGATTCTGCTGTTTTCCTACATCTGGAAGCCATTTGAGGCCAGTCAGGAAAATTATAGATAGGCATAATTTTATGATTTACCAATAAGGAGATTTTAAGGCCTTCAAATGAAGGTTTCAGTTACATTAGGTTGTCTATTTAGATATCTAAGGGGAGTTGTTGAGTAGTCAGCTAGAAACTCAAATTGAGAACACAATTGGAGTCACCAATATGTGGGGCATGTTTATACCCAGAATAATAGTTCAGAGTATAAAAGAAAATATGCCCCCTAGCAAAGCTTATCAAGTTAGGTTTTGTTCTTAGAATCCATAGTAGAAAGATAGAAATGTGTCCCACAGGTTGTTCTCTGACATCCACCCACATGTTTTGGCTTGAGCGTACATATGATACACATACATGTATATACACAGACATACATTAAATAAATGTAATAAAAAGTATTAATCATTAGTTGACTTATGGTGAGGTATAGTAATTATATGGCTATCATAAATGATATCTATCATATAGTGGTTGTGTAAAATGTTACGGAATTTTATTTTGTGACATAAAATGATGATCAGGCAAGGCAGTGGTGGCACAGGCCTTTAATCCCAGCACTTGGGAGGCAGAGGCAGGTGGATTTCTGAGTTCGAGACCAGCGTGGTCTACAGAGTGAGTTCCAGGACAGCCAGGGCTATACAGAGAAACCCTATCTCAAAATAAAATAAAATAAAATAAAATAAGATAAGATAAGATAAGATAAGATAAGATAAGATAAGATAAGATAAGATAAGATAAGATAAGATAAGATAAGATAACATAACATAACATAACATAACATAACATAACATAACATAACAACCCCAAAAAAGAAACATTTGCAGTTATCAAAACCCAACTTTCAGGTGCTGGCTTCCAAAGCTCACATGAGTAATTACATATGTATGCTTGATTTTACATTCAAAGCAGTGTGAACAGTGTGGTTGCATCTCAGATTGACATGCTAATTTAAAAAAAATTATGACTAATGGTAGAATTGTCATTTGCCAAAAACAAGGTTTTAGGTCCCTCAAATGAAGGATTCACTGCAGTTAAATGGCCTGTTAGGACATCTAAAGGAAGAAGTTGAATAGCCAGGTGGAAATGAAGTCTCAAATTTAGAAGAGAGGATTGGTCTAGAAATATACAATTAGGGTACCCAACCTGTGGGTGATATACCTAGGGAACTAGTACAGATCTCATGAGTTAGTGAAGAGAAACACAAAACCTTAACTTGGGACAGTGAGGATCCAAGATAAAGATGACTTGATGAATCTAGAGATAACATCTGAGCCAGTAAGAGCAGATTCCTATCAGAAAACACAAGAACTGTCAGTTGGAGAACTATGAAGTTCTAGAAAACCATAGGCTTAACCTTAAGACCATATTGCTATGGCCGTGTGGAAGGATGGTAATTCTGCTTAAACCAGTGGAGAAACAAAACCAAAAGTAGCTGCTTTTAAGAAAACAATGTGTTTGCTTTTAGAAATGCTTTAAGAAGTCCTGACATTGTCTGGATGAGTGCCCCAGTGAGGGCACTGAGGCTTATGAGAAATCAGGCAGACCCCTAGATTATGAGGTTGTCCATAGATGCAGGATGCCTGGTCCATCCCGGTGATCATTCCATATCTACTCATCTCACTTATGGATAATAAACAAAAAGGGTTAGATGATACACAGCTCCATAATCATGTTATTCTTTCTTCTGTTCATTATATGGAGCTAATTTGTTTCTAGTAAGAAGCAGTCACCGTGAGAAAAACAATTAGGAGCCAGTAATCCAAGGCGAAATACCATGTCAAAACCATTTCTGTCTGTATTGCCTTAGGCATTTCCTAACATTTACTCCCACATGGTAAGGAAAGGGGAATCAAAATGATGCTGGATGACCAGTAGAAACCACGGGAATCTTCACATCTGTACAATGCTAATCTCTTAATAGTGTATTTATTCAGAAACTCATTAGTTCTAAGAGCCCATGTCCATGAATAACATTAAAAAAATTTTCACACTTATTTTATGTGTAACAGTGATGAGAGTTTTCTGTACATGAACGTATTGGCACCATGTGGGCGCCCAGTGCCAGTGGAGATCAGAAGAGGGGTTTTCTATTCTGAAACTCTACTTATGAGTGCTTGTGCACTGCCTTGTGGACCCAAATAGTGTCTTCTGAAAGCACAAGTTCTTGTAACTACTGAACTCTCTCCAGTCCTCCAATTGTCTCCACGGTTTCTGTGTGTGTATTTTGGTTTTGATATATTTTTGTCTTATTGATGTATTTAGTTTATTTCTACTTTTATTTCCATTTTTCTTCTTTTAGTTTTCTTTTTTTTAAGAAGAGGTATAGGGAGAACATGAAATTAGCTGGGTAGGTAGGTGGGTAGGATCTGGGTGGAGTTGGGAGAGTGAGGAAGGAGAAAGAATATGATTAAAACATGGTGTATGAAGAATGATTCATAACAATTTCAAAGAAGAAAGTAGTAAAGTATACCATCACTATTTGGCTTTCAAATGAAATGCTCTATTTCATTTCACTGGTTTCACATAATATTTTAATCAGAGATCATAAAAATGTCCACTAATGTCTATTGATTACAATGCTGATATGATTGCTGAGAAGAATCCAGTAGGATCTATGATTATTTGTAATTATGGCTGAAAGATAAACTGACCTGAAGTCAGTTGAGTATAGTTATGTAGTTACAATTTATTTATTTGATTATAATAAACTCAGCAGTGGTGTTAGCTGTTATCTATGAACCTTTTTTACTATACATACCTATATATTATATATATATATATATATATACACACACACACACACACACACACACACACATACATACACTATATAGATATATGCTCAACTATTTTCTTCTTTGTGAATGATTTCAGAAACTAGGAACAAATTTTAATTTTTTTTTAAAAAGTGATATACATCTAAAAGTTCCAGAGAAAGAAACATGAAAATATTTATTTTATAAAAGTTGTATTTAAACATGTATTTAAATACTAGGCTATGTACTTTATTAACACTAATTTCAACCTCATGAAGGAGGCGGAGCTATTGAAACATATGCAGAGCTGGGCGGTGGTGGTGCACACCTGTGGTCCCTGCACTCTGGGAGGCAGAAGCAGGTGGATTTCTGAGTTCAAGACCAGCCTAGTCTACAGAGTGAGTTCCAGGACAGACAGGGCTATACAAAGAAACCCTGTCAAAAAAAAAAAAATAAGATAAAAAGAAACATTTTCAGTTATCAAAACCCGACTTTGCTTGGGTGCTGGCTTCCAAAGCTCACATGGGTAGTTACATACTACACTTGATTTGAAAAACAAGAATATCTTATCCGATGTTCCAGATCAGCATGAGTGCGAGGAAGCACCATTGTTCTGCAGTGGTGAACTGCTATGATTACATTATCTCCCTCAAATTAAAACTTTTTTCCTGAAAGTGATCTTCAAATTCATGTCTCTTGATTTGGAGATATTTATAGAAAAAAACTGGATCAGGGAAGACACTGAACATTTAGTTTATTTCCTTGGGATAAACTGTAACAGGTTTTATTTTTTCTTAGTTTTTCTATTTCTGTCCAACCCCATAGGCATGGGCTGTCTTAGGAGAATTTGAATGATCATAATGAACAGTAAGAAACTGAGTAAGTTGCATGGCCATGTAATTTAGTATATCATTCTGTAGCAATGGAGGGTCCAGCTAAATCTAGGATAACATTAGTATAAGGAAAGTTTCATAGAGATGATAATAATAGCAAGACAGGATCACTCTCAGTTCTCGAAGACTCTGGTCTTGACAGTTTACTTCCCTCTTCGTAAGCACGACCTTGAGAATTTCTGTTAATCTGGTTGTTTGAATACATACAGTATAGCTCATTACATGTCAGGTGACTTATTTATAAACATGTAAAAGGATATTGACTAAATGCTGTTGGGCCTGCAGCTTACATGTGTTTGGGGACTTCTTTTAATTTTCAAGTTACAGAGTTTTACAAAGGATTCTTGTCAGCTATGGTTCTAAAGTTAAGTTGCCTTGAATTCATAGTGAATCTGTACCCATTGCAAAGGACACAGATGATTTAATGTTTTATAACTAAGACGGCTATAAAATGCCTCCAAGTTTCCCAACAAAATGAAAAGGTTATATGAAAGAAAATGCCTCCTGCTTATAATTCCCTGTTTGAAATAAGTGTGGTGTAATTGCTATATGGGAAAATATTGAGGGGGGGAAGCAGGCATTCCCAAACTCTCAAGTCCTCTAACACATTGCTAAATTGGCTCTTCAGGGAGTCTATATGTCACTTGATCAATGGGGCCAAGATTTGGAACAGGCAAAGACTAAATAACAGGATCTTGCCATAGGTAAGGGTGGAAGTAAAAGTAAAATGCTCTCATTTTATGACCGGAGTCATGGTCTTGAGGATAAAAATAAGCCAGGGTTACTATATCTCAAAGAGGGCACTTAGGGAGGGGATGGGAAAACATTTCTGAAGATAGATCAGATTTTCTAAGCAGCAAGTCATCATATTACGAGGAGCTTTAAGGTTCTTAAAATGGCCGAACACAACTAGGAAACGACAAGTGATTGTGTGTGTGTGTGTGTGTGTGTGTGTGTGTGTGTGCTGCTAAAAAAAGATGAGTCGGATTTACCTCAGCAGTGGCTGGCTTGAAGTACCATGGGGAGATGGTGACTTAGGTATGGTATAGATCTTTATGAAACTGTATGTATATAGATACTAAACCGTGAATGATTTGCTCTTTCGGTGTGATATTTACAAAGCAGAGCAGGCTCTTAACCATGTAATAATACACCAGATGTCTGAGAACTGTTGCTGTTTCTAAATACAGACATGCACCCGTACATAGCTCCACAGACTGTGACTGCATGAGTTTACAGATATTTTGTAAAACAATTTCATACTGATAATTTTTCTTGATGAGTTAAGCTGAATATTTTTCAGGTAAGGATTTTATTGCCTTTATCCTCGATTCTCAAAAGACAGAGATTGAAATAGCTACATATGAAGATATTTATGTCTTGTTCGATCATAGAAAAAACATATAAAAATAATATAAATCATGTCCATATGGAAAAGTATAATACTTTACACTGAATGTCTTTGAATAGATACTTGCAACTTACAGTTGCTAAGCTTCTGATATTGACTAGGAATAGAAAGGATGGATGAAGAGATTTTGAAACAGAATTAGAATGTGATCTAATATCTTTTGATTTTCATGTTACCAAAATTAATTACAGAAATTTTTCTAAGAAATTAGAGAAAGCAAGTGATATGATGTTGTTAGAGAATTAGTTAAGCAGAATTTAAAACAAACAAATTTTTTATTTTGTTTTTTTCAAGACAGTGTTTCTCTGTCCTTAACTTTATTCTGTAGCTCAAGCTGGCCTCACACATAGAGATCTGCCTGCCTCTGCTTCCTGAGTGCTGGTATTAAAGGTGTATGCCATCACTTCCTGGCAAACAAATGATTTTATAGGCTGGTATGCATATTATAAATCATTTCTTTAATAAATTGGTTTATTTATTAATTGATCAATCCAGAAAGAAAAAGTATAATGCAGTTATTTATTTTGGTGGAGATGGGACCAATTGTTCTGAGCATCAATACAGTCATCCTGATGAACAAAGCATTAGGATACAGAGCTAAGCTTGCTGGGAAGGCTGTGGAGGAGCCCTCAGCTATCAACCTTGTTAGCTTTGTTGCTTCTTAAAGGCCTTCACAACACTGGAAAGGGCTTCAGGGGTCATTTTATGAGGACTTTGTCAATCTTAGCATCTGGCTGTCTTGTCAGAGACAGTGGGAAAATGGGTAGGCATGATGCAGCAGAATCATATGATTTGGCATCTGTCTTTAGGACAAATAAAAATAGTGAACTTTATTACATCATTATAAAAGAACTGAAAACTTGACATTGCAAATACCATACACGGTTGAATTCAAATTGATTATTTGAAACTCATTGATTTTCTACCTCTCCGTGGATGAAACTTGAGTGCAGTAGTCCCAATATGTGAACCATTTTGAAAGCCACCATTTCCTTGCTCACTGTAAAAAGTTAATCTACATTTTTGAAGTCTCCCATATTTCACTTTGCACTAAAATCTTTAGTGATAAAACAAACAAATGTGTATGATTTGCGAAGCATTACATGTCATCTTGGAATCTAGGTCACAGAGCACCTGTGGAGGGCAGGACACAAGCAGTGGGAGTTGGTTGGCTGCATCCATTTTGGGGGTTATAGGGATCCGGCTCAAGTTGGCAAGCACCCTGTTATGGCTTGTACATGCTTTTTCCAGGGAGTGGCACTTTTAGGAGGTGTGGCCTTGTTGGAGTAGGTGTGTCAATGTGGGTGTGGGCTTAAAACCCTCACCCTGGCTGCCTGGATTAAAATTTTTCTTCTCCTAGAATTTGCTCTGTTCTAGACTGGTCTTGAACTCAGAGATCTGCTTATCTTTGCCTCCTGGGATTAAAGGTGTATGTCTCCACACCTTTAATCCCAGATGACCTTGAACTGGAATCCATGCTTCAAGATCTCCATGCTAAGTCCAGGTCAGAAACTTATATCTCTGAGCCTCCAGATTAGGATCATAGGTGAGCCTTCCAATTCTAGATTGTAGTTCATTCCACATATAGTCAAGTTGACAACCAGGAATAGCCACTACACACCCTTACCTGCTGAGCCACTTCAGCATCCATGAAATTGTCTTCTTGATCGTTTGTTTGCTTTCTTCCTTCCTTTCCTTTTTCTTCCTTCCTTCTTCCCTCTCTCCCTTCCTTCCTTCCCTCCCTCCCTCCTTCTCCCTCCCTCCCTCCCTCCCTTCCTTCCCTCCTTCCCTCCTTCCTTCCTTCCTTCCTTCCTTCCTTCCTTCCTTCCTTCCTTCCTTTCTCCCTTCCTTCCTTCTTTGAATATGTATGTGTGGTGTCTGTGCCTGGGTGTATGTCATGTCAGTTTGCATGTATGTTGTGCATACATGTAAAATGCTTAGGCCTAGTGTTGTATACATAGTGAGTCTATTTAACATAAACTAATACTGTCACGATTTATAAGTCAACAGTAAAGAGAAAATGTTCCCTTGCCACCCGACTTTAATATTTGTATTTTCAGTAAAATATCACTATGCCATTAAATATGAATAGAATGTTGATTGACAAGTTACTTCGACCCTCAATGGCACGCTCGTGTGCTCTCTTATTTTTCTTGTCACATATACCCAGACTTTGGTCGCTGGAATTATCTGGCCATCATTTACAGGGTTCTGGTAAAGCTTGTAGCAAGATAACTCATGTGAAGAATCAAATTGGGCTTTTGAATTCTCTAAAAGATGGAAATAATGAAATCACTCCTAAATTACAGCAGTCTTCTGTACTTATGGCTCTAATAATTTTATGATTTATTTAGACAGTGTTTCATGAAACTTGCATTTTATAAACGTTGTTATAAAGTGACTTTATAAATTTACATGGTAAAATTAATCAGAATCTTTAAAAATTATTACCCTATCTTATGAATTTAATAGGGGAAGAAAAGTAGACAAAAATCAAAATATTTTATGAATAGTTTCTCTTTAGTCAGTGTTGCTTTTTTTTCCCTTACAATTTATCTAAATGGGTAATCTTAGTCTGCTTAATCACTTTAAAGCCCTTTAATGTGATCACATTAAATCTATAATATTATAGATACTATCTGTAATATCCAGGAAATTAAACCAACAGAAGCAGGACTGGGCTCTTTTAATTGCAGAAAAATTATGCAGGAAAAATACCTGGCATCTGTTTTGACCACTTGAGTGACTACAGAGAAAGAGAGGTAGGAGCAGTTGATGTGTGTCTCTTGGGAAGAGGAGGAGAAGAGAGTCCATGCAAGAAGACTGCTTTACCGAGTGGGTGGGGTATAAGATACACCTGAAGGAGGAAATTATGGGGCATGACAACTAGGTTGGGAGTTAAGTGCTCTGGCCCACCCACACCAAATAAAAGGAGAATGATGCTCTCCCAAGAGCACTGGTAGAGGTGCTCTAGGTGACCCTGTGTCCCCTGTGATAACCCTTTCTATGGCCTACCTAGGCTATACTGTTTCAGACTTGGGGATTAGTTGTTTGACCTTCTTAGCAACATTTTACAACTGATGCACATCAGGACCAGGATATTGTGAGGCCTGCGGTTAGGAGGCTTAGAGTGTCAAGACACGAGTCTGGCTGTGAGCACTGCTAAAATACAATAAATACATTTATTTCTGGTTATATGTGGGAAATCACGTAGTCCCAATTTGGGGACATTTTTGTGACCAATCCCCTTTAGTTGATAATCAGTAGATACTATTAAGTCCAAAGTCAATTCTAAAGCACATATAGCCATCTTGATCCAAGACTCACTAGGTGGATCCTTCAGCTAAAGATCAGGTTTCCTAAGATAAGAACAGTAACTGGGTCACCTTGTAAAATGCTGGCTGTGCATAACTTATATGATCTTAGAACTGATGGAACAAATAGAGTTTACATTGACCCCCACGATTTTGTTGTCACTCTTTTGGACAGGATCCTGGGCAGATCGATCACCACTGCATGAAGCTGCAAGCCAAGGTCGTCTTCTTGCTCTGAGGACATTACTATCACAAGTAAACTATTACATTGTATAAGCTCCCTTCCTTTGAGCACAGAACACCCTCAAAACAAATCCACTCAAAAGTAATACTGTTCCTTCTTTATAACATGTATCAGAGAAGACAATAGTTTCTGTTTTACATTTGAAATTCCTTCATGAATGTGTTGTTATATTGCTGTGTCTTCCTATTTTAACTTTCTCTTGTATTTGGTCATGAATAAGAATATTTAGATCTTAGTGCTTTTATTTATGTATTACTTATTAAGCACTCTAAATAAACTTAATTTGGTGTGATATGTACCGCTAATTATAGACTTAGTTTGGTCATATAATATCTCCAAAGGGGGTAGTCAGATCAGATGTGAAAACAGCATATTTTACATTTTGGTAATTTATCAAATATTATAACAAACTGCTTGTGAAGGCAGGTAAGTAAGGATTCCTCCTACAAGCAGAAGGTAACTTAGCTTGGATCAGTCCATTGCAGATTCTCAACCTCCTGTCTGACTGTAATATACACTCAGTGTTGGGGCGTTAATAACTTCCCATGTCACATAAAAAGGAATTCCTCGGATGGTTCTGAGAGAGGAAAGTTCCTAACAAACTAGTTTGAACAACACCTGACATTTGAGGCAGCCACAGCCTACCCGGAGTTTCATTTTCTCACTTGTAACATGACCATGTGTCCGAGGTGTTCCCTTGGAGTCCTGTGACAGCCATGTGACTGTTTTGCTCATCACTTATGGTGTGTGCGTGTCGGGGTGGGGGAGGAACCTATATAAAAAGGTCAGTGGTTTCAAGAGCTAATCCTTTGGAGAGGGTCACATAATGCTTTCAGAGGAAGGCAGTCACAGTGTTTCTCAATATGCCTCCTGTCTACAGATATGCTGACCAAGGGGAGGGAGAGTCTCCCCTGAGTCCTCTCACATGCTTTGTCATCTGGTCACAGTAGGGGGTGGCAGGATCTTCTCAAACCAGATTGCTTACTGATTTTAGAAAGGATGAAGATGGCTAAAAACTCTACTTACAAGCAACAAAGATACAGTGAAACTATCTATGCCCATGGCTCCATGTGTGCCCTGTTACACTTAGGACACTCAGTACTATGTTAGGAAGATGTTGCTGCCTTGAAATGTCATATAACTTTCTTAGTAAAATGATCACTAATGGACGATGAATTACAAATGATCCCCTAGAAGGGGATCCCCTAATAATTTTATATGATTTAGCTTCATAAGCTAAACAAGCACAGTAAATGTTTATTAAGGTAGAAAGTGGAATTAAATCTCTTATTTTTCTACCCACTGGGAATGGTAATTATTGCTGTAAAAGTATTGATCCTGTTTAACTCTTATGACCACCCTAAACTTTAGAACTCAAAGTATTTGTTCATGACTATTGTATGGGTCACAATTTAAACACAAGTCTAATTTTGAAGACAACCCTATTGTATGACTTAATCTTATCTATTAAGTGAATAACTATTGAGTAACACATTCATAAATCAATTTACTAAACTCTATTTTCCTGGTCTAGATTAACCACTGATCATTTAATTACAGTCAAAAGCTATCCAGTTTATAAAAAGTCTTTAATCCTATAAAATGAAAAACCTTAAGAAAACCAACTCTAAAGAAACCGTGTCAGAATCTAGTAACAAAAATGCTTGACATTATTAGGTGACAGTGCTATAGAAATCATGGTTCCCTAAGCTTTAATCTGGTTTGCGAATGGGGCATATTAAAATGATTACATATTTACAGGTACGCTGTGCTAAAATATGTATACACTGTATAATGATCAAAGGTAGTTAACTTTTCTATCTCAAACATTCTAAAATCAATTTTGGTTGACATTTAATAATTGCGTATATTTATTATTGAGTACATGTTATACATGTTTCAACCCATGTATTCCCTGCGGCAGGGCAAAGTAAAATAATTGATTTATATTATTTTCACATATTATATTATATTATATTATATTATATTATATTATTATATTATATGTCACTTTTCTCATTACCGAGACCAATTGTCTTACAAGAAGCCACTTGGGAAGGGTTTGCTCTGGCTGACATTGTGATGCAGAGGAGGCCGGGTGGCTGTGGCTGTGGCTGTGGCCTGGGGTGAGGAGCCAGCCAGCCACACAGCTTGTTATATTCACATGCTTCCAAAGCTGAGACCACTGAACAGAAGCAGCAAGGATATAACTCATCAACTTGTCCTGAGTGAAAGGGCCCGCCTTCTGTCAGTTAGACATTTCCTCTAAAAAGCTCAAAGACAGAACCAGAAGTAAAATGAGATACAGAATATTAAGCAAGCAACTGACACAAATGCCACATGGAGAAAAGCTTTTAAAAGTTGACTTGAAGACAGATTAGTGGTTAGCTGACATTAAAGAAAGTTCTAGAACATAAGTCAGACGACATCACAGTAACCTAACATGTATACTGTGTGCATCTAGAAGTGAAAGTTAAGGAGTTTCAGCAACTGACTAGCTCAGCTGCTAAACTGGAAACGAGTTGACTAGATTCTTTCATTTTGTAAAGATGTGACATTTATAGGGTGGGTGATGTATACCTTCTTTTCTCACTGTAGGGTTATAACGTAAATGCGGTAACCATAGACCATGTCACTCCGCTCCATGAGGCCTGCCTGGGTGACCATGTGGCGTGTGCAAGGACTCTCCTGGAAGCTGGAGCTAATGTAAGTTTAAAGAGGAAATTAAGAATTTCACATCTGTTGACCAACAGAAGCCAAGTTCTTGTTTTTCACTTTCTCTCCTTTCTTCATAGTACAACAGTATGTACGAACAGTGCCCTAGAACTGCCTCAGCTCCTCAGGACACCCTGCGAAGGAATCCCAGCCATTGTGTAGAGTAGTGTACTGGGGCTCCCTAGATGTCCTGCTTCGGTGAATCAAAAGAACAAAAGATGAGCATCTGTATCTTGTATCTTTGCTTGTTTTCTGAAGATAAATTCTCAGAAATAATAGCTTTGATGCATGCCTGTATTCCTGTACCTTTGGAAGCAGGATAATGGGGAGATCTAGATCATCCTATAGAGAAAGTTGGAGGCTAGCTCAGGTGACAGGAGATCGTCTCAAACACATGCATGCGCATGCGCACTTGCGCATTCGCACGGGCGCGCGCGAGCGGGGCGCGTGCGCGCACACATACACACATACACACATCTCACAATACAACCAATATTCCATATTTAAACATCTACTAGTAATGTAGCCTGTCATTTCCTTTACCATTACTGGTTTCTGTGTTTGTTCGTTCGTTCGTTTGTTTGTTTCTTTGTTTTTTACTTCCTGTTGAGTTTATCTGGGTTCTATCCCTGAATCTATTTTCATCCAATGCATTTCACTAGCAGGGTGCCCATTCCTGTGACTCCTCTTCCGCATCCCATTTCTGTGTATCTCCTGAAGGTTTAAAGCTTCTTTCCTTGATGCCTAAGAAGTAAATACATATTTATTGCCTTACCTTCACCCCACAGTTCCCAATCGGCAAATCATAGAACTTTTGGCAGTGCAAAAACAAGTTCCTGATTCTCAAATCTCATTCTCAGATTTTGGGTTTTGTTTAGGCAAACGCGATCACAATAGATGGCGTGACTCCCTTGTTCAACGCATGCTCACAAGGCAGCGGCAGCTGTGCAGAGCTCCTTTTGGAGTACGGTGCCAAAGCCCAACTGGAGTCCTGTTTTCCATCTCCAACACACGAGGCTGCCAGTAAAGGTTAGTTATGGGCTGGGGTTGAGTTAGAAACAAAAAAACATCTCTGGATAATGCATATGCCTATTTGTCTTTCAATGAATTCTACTTCTGTGGGAAACATGGGTGGGGGAGGTATGTGTTCAAGAGAAGAGGATCAGCAAAACTAAAACGGTCTCTCCTTTGCATTGGCAGGTCACCATGAATGTCTCGACATTTTGATAGCCTGGGGCATAGACGTTGACCAAGACATTCCTCACTTGGGGACTCCTCTTTATGTAGCTTGTATGTCACAGCAGTTCCATTGTGTCTGGAAGCTTCTTTATGCTGGTACTTTCCCATTCTATCCATACGTGTAGATAATTATCCATTCATCTAACTAAGCTCCTTTTAAAAGTCACATCTCGTTGGTAAAAGGTTCTTATTATAGGCATTCTCACTTATGCATATATAGTCTACTAAGGAAACGTAGAGCTCATGAGAATAATCAAAGCTCATAGATGAATATACACTCTCTACGAGCTGCAGCTGTGTAATCAGAACACATTTGTTACATGATTGAGTGGAAAAGCCTTTCCTTGTAATCAGTCATAAAATTAAGATTCTCCACACTGAATATAATGTTGCTAAGTATGTAAAGAAATCCCACAAAAATTTAGGCATTCTAAGGACTTGAACAACTTTATTGCTTACTGTCTTAGTTTGGGTTTTATTGCTGTGAACAGATACTATGACCACGGCAACTCTTACAAGAACAACAGGGGTTGTTTACAGGTTCAGAGGTTCAGTCCATTATCATCAAGGCAGGAGCATTGCAGCATCCAGGCAGGCATGCTGTAGGAGGAGCTGAGAGTTCTATATCTTCACCTGAAGACTGCTAGCAGAATACTGACTTGAAGCCCACCCCCATAGTGACACACCTACTCCAACAAGGCCACACACCTTCTAATAGTGCCATTCTCTGGGCTGAGCATATACAAACCATCACACCTACCAACCATAAAATCTCATGGGCTGTCCCAGACTTTGTACTTACTTTCTTGTTCCTTGAAAAGGCCTACTGCCTTCTCCACTTATATCAAGTGATGGAGTTCCTCAAAGTTTAGCTGTTGCTCCATGAGAAATAATCCTAACCCATTCAGACTTTGGTGGCTGTAATTGTCAGGACTCTCTAAAGTTACAGAACTTATGGAATGCCTTTATATATTAAGGGAATTTATTGTGATGACTTAGAGTCTGTACTGCAACTAACACAATGGGCAGCTATGGATGGGAAGTCAAAGAATCTAGTAGTTGCTCAGTCCCCTGAGGCTAATTTGGTTCAACTGGTTTTCTGTAGAAGTAGGTTCTAGCAGGTAAGTGCAAGCAGTAGAAGAGTGAATCTTCTTCCAGTGCCCCCAAGTAAGTGTTCAGCAGGAGGTGTGTACCAACAAGCCTGGATCTAGGACTTGCTTTGTCCCAGGATGACCTTGAACTCAGAGATCTCCTTGCCTCCGTCTCCTGGTATTAAAGGTGTGTACAACCTTCCCTGGGCTTAAGCTTTTCATGGCTACTATGCCTCAAGATCTCCATGCCAAGATGTAGACCAGAAACTTGTGTTTTTCCAGCATCAAGGTCAGGATCACAGGTGTGCCCTCTAATTCTGGACTGTAGCTCATTCCGGATATAGTCAAGTTGACAGCCAGGGATAGCTGCCACAGCAGTCTCCCTGTGTTGGAGCTGGGAGCCCCTGTGAGATGGTTCGAGCTTCCCCTCATCATCTGTTTTCGTTAGAAGAATGCCTCTGTCACAGGGTAGAATCTTAGAATACACAAGAACTAAACACTAGGCTTTTATGCTGTTTATTTGGGTGTGGCTATCATTTCCTTCTGGTTTATTCAGACATGTAATTTTAGCAGGTCCATTATATACTACTCACACAATCTTAGCTGACCTAAGGAACACAAAGGCAGGTCTTATAAGCAGGACTTGAATTCACTGTTTTATTCACATTGCACACAGAGGCTTGAACATGAGTTCTGTTACTACTGATAGATGGTTATTCCTAGACAGACTGCCCATAAATTTAGTATAACCAATACAGCATATGCTTTGTCACCCTTCTTCATTTTGCTAGAAATATTTTTTCATCACTTTAACGTGTCAAAGAGCCTTGAAAAATTGCTGTTTGCAATAGTTAATTAGTTGCTATTTTCAGGCCCCCTTGCTCTCATAAAATTGATAAATCTAATGAAGTTTATGATTTGTTTATGAAAATTTGCCCAAGAAACATTTCTCCACTAAACATTTTATATTTGTTTAAAAATACCGAAAGCTTCCATTTCTACTGAAAGTTGATAGGAGCAAGAGTGCTATTGAAAAAAACAGAGTAAAATGAGTCTTGTTTAGTATCTATAATTTTACAAACTATCAGAAACTGAGTCAGAAAAAAATGTATGACTTTGATTAGTAGACATTTCTGGTTTTTGACCATTTATATACTAGACAATGATATTTTTATATTTTTGTAGTGATAAATATTATCTGCTCATTTCATGGGCTTTTACATGACTTTACATGCCAGACTTGTGCTAAAATAAGTAGGCACTAGAGAATTTCGTTTGTATAAGCTAATGGTTTTTTTTTTTTAAAGGATTTATTTATTTATGTATTGTGGCACTTTGGTCTGCATGCATATGTGCACAGCAAAAGATGGCATCAGACAGGTTTAGGCTGCCATATGGGTGCTGGAAATTGAATTCTGGTCCTTTGGAGGAACAAGGAGTGCTCTAATCACCGAGCAATCTCTCCAGGCTAATGTCTTTTAATGAAAACATTGATTGTCTTCACCACGTATTTACTAGCTGAAACTGCACAGACAAAAACTGACAGGCACATGAGTTTTCAAAGAAACCCATGAGTTCTCATGTCTTAAATGGGAAAAAAAAGAAAGTCATAGTATTTCAAATAACTTTAAGAGCTATTACCTATGATGAAAAATAAAATATGTGTTTTATTATAAATCGTGCTTTTAGGCTGGTTAGATGACTCCGTGTATAAAGACACTTGCCTTGTAAACCTTGCGATCTGAGTTTTATTCCTGGAGACCATGGGAAGATAGAAGGAGAGAACCGACTCCTTGAAGTTGTCCCCTGGCCAAAACATGCACACTGTGGCCAACACAGCTGCACACACACCTTCAGCACACACACAAACAGTAACAATAAATAAGACTCTTTCAAAATTATAAATCTCTTTTCTTCTGACATCTGGGAAGATGCCAGAAAAAAATATGCAGAAAAATACTTGAAAATAATTACTAATGTATATCCTGCATCTCCAGAGGTACCAAGTATAAAATTTATAATCTGCAATATCTGTGAACTATATATTATTAAGAAAGCACTCATTATCGATAAAGGTCCTTTATGTGCCCTTCTCCGCGTTCTCCTCTCGCTTTTCCCTGCAGAGGTAGCTCCTCGTGTACTGACTGCCTTTTCATCATTCCTCCCCGTTCACATACAGGTGCTGATGTGCACAAAGGCAAATACTGGGACACACCCCTGCACGCCGCTGCTCAGCAGCCCAGTACCGAGGTCGTGAACTTACTGCTGGAATTTGGAGCAGACATCCACGCCAAGAACACAGAACTTTTGAGGCCTGTCGACTTGGCTACGTCGAACAGTGCCGTAGAGAGAGTACTTCTTCAACATGAAGGTAGGGAGAAAATATGGGTGTAGCGGGAAATAATTATAAAAGTACTGCCCCACCAGGCCTCCTCACCTGGTCCCAGCGGGTCTCGCTCAGTGCAGCTCTCACTGTCCCCGCAGAACCATTCTTTCCCAGCCAGCTCACCCAGCATTCCAGCTGTGTTTCCCCTCCGACATACACTCTGTCAAATGGTGCAGGTCCCGTTTTATGATTTTTGCTGTATCTAAATATGTATATTTCTTTATTAAAATATGTTGGATTAGTTTCAACAATGCATAGTACATAATGCAGTATACTGGGTAAATACTGCTAGACCTAGAGCCCTAGGTAGGTCTAGCACATAGCACAGCAGTACACACTATGGCGGTTCTCTACCAATGAGCCACATTTAGAGACACCTGAATACTTTCCAACCACTCCTTCCCCCCTGTTGCTTTCTTGTGGGGTAGAGGGCAGAGCTTCCTGTATCTCAGTTCTAATCCTCTGCCTCTGCCTCTCAAGGGCTGGGGTTATAGGCACATGCCACCATGCCTGGTCTATGCAGTGCTGTGGCTCAAACTAGATCTCCATATACTCCATCAAACCATCTATTCAATCATGCTCCATCCTCCACCCACCAATGCCTCATTTCATAAGGCATGGTACATGTTCTGTAGTAAATATTTTAACCTTCTAGACTTTTTTCTCTTATAATTTGTAAGCCTTACTTTGGAAATATAATTGTAATTTAAATTTTTTTGCCTTTTGGTATGTATCTTAGTTCTTTTGATTCAGCTCTCCAATAAAGATCGGAATTTGTTCTAAAAATTTCAGTGAAACAATAGTTTGGCAGTCTTAAGATAATTGTGAGTTTTATCATTTGTTTGCATGTTGTGTGTTTTGACTCTACACATGTAAGTACATTGAATGCCTGGTGCCCACAGAAGCCAGAAGAGGGCACCAGATTCCCTAGAGTTGGAGATAATGATAGGTGTCAGCTATGACATGGGTGCTGGGAACTAAATCCAAGTCCTCTGTAGGAGCAGCAAGTGCTGTTAACTGCAGAACCACCTCTCCAGTACAGTGATGCTTTAATGCTTTAAAGAACATGTATGGGACATTTCTCACTCCTAAGATCTCATGAAATATGTCTCAAGCTTTCTTAAATAAAGGCAATATAATAATAAAACGCATTTGTCATCAGCCAAATTTAATTCTATTTTTATGTTTTTAGTTCCTACATCTTACCACGCGTAAACACTAATTTCGTTTTTAATAAATATGTTCATTTCTCCTCGTAGCTACTCCAAGCTCTCTTTGCCAACTGTGCCGACTCTGCATCCGCAACTACATAGGAAGACAAAGGTTTCATCTTATCCCTCAGCTCCAGTTGCCGACATTGCTGCAGAATTTCTTACAATACCGATAACATAGTAAATAGTTTCACATTCTTGAGAAATCAAAATGTTCTATTTTGTTTTCTTTTTAAAATATAGAATGATAAGGGTGGTGGTACATATACGTTCACCCAGGAAAGCCATAAAATCTCAGTGGATTTCCATCTGAAGAATACTCATTGGTACTGTTTATCAATTTTTACGGTCTTTGGATTATGTTTAAAATATCTATACCATCTCAGCATTCTCAGTGTATCTTCTTGATTTAGGGGAAAGATGGGAATTTATTCATTTTATGTTTTTTTTTATTATAGAGTAGAAACAAAATTGCATACTTTGGCTAAATTTTTAGATTAATTATGAATTTCCTTCTGTGTTACATTTTGAAGGATCTGTATTCTCAAAAAAATTGGTTAACTGTAATTTCAGCTACTGTCCTTGGTTACCTGTGTTTTTAATATTGTCAAAAGTTAGAGCAATTAATATGCTTTTTGAAATAAAGATGACTTATGCACTTGCTATTGTAGTGATCAATTCACAAAAGAAATATAATCTCTCGTCCTCTGCAGAGAGGTCTCAAATCTACTTTCACGGACTAAGTTTCATTATAGACTAAAAGTTAGAAGACCTTACAGTTAGCTCTGCCCTCACACAGACAGATGTGGGAAGTTAAACACCTGTGAGGGTTCTTGGAAGACTTTCTCAAAAGAAGTTTCTGAAGGAATGCCTTCAGAGCCTTTCTTATTTGTTGCAGCGTTTTCCCTGTCCAATCACATTAGGGCAGTGGAAGGCCTGTGATTGGACAGGAAAAGGGAGGTGGAGCTAGGAGTTGGAGAGACAGAGAATTGTCCCAGCAGGTTAAGAAGAACCATGGCCACAGATATGGACCCACATGGCAATTACCAGCCACAAGTAGCAAAGTTTTCACAAGGTTAGAAACATTGGGATAAAGCTTTTATCATTATCAATTGGCGATAAAATTACAGTATTGGCATCTTGTAAATGGCAATATTATTGATACATAAATATGATTGGTTTATTAAGCATTAAGAGTCTTGATTTTCTACTGGGTAGAAATTAGGATAAGATGACAGACAGATCGTGTGGTATGTGGGGCATTGTGTGGAAGTGAGGTATTCGGGACCCCAGCCGAAGAGATGGCCCTGCAGAGGCTGGAGAGTTGGCAGGTGGATTTTTAAATATTTCCTGCCACAGTGTTACTGTAATCTAGTTCAAACACTGTCAGAACCTATCAATAACACACTGAAGAAAATGGACTCTATGTCTCGCTGATGAAGGCCTGAGTTACGTTCTGGGACTATCAGTTCATACAGTAAGAGAGAGTGCCACACTGTCTCAGGAGAATATGTGCCAGGGCCCCCTGACTCCTGAGAGTCTGCACTTTTAGTGACTGGGTCATTCCCTTGAGAAAGGCATTCCTTGGCTTCAGTCTTTGAGATAGACCCAATGATCAAGGAAGCAGACAAATTCATTCCATATCCCCTTTCTTTTGTTTGACACCAGGAGGAAGAGGGCTTTCTTTCCATATAGAATTACATATATTCCTACTGGAAGGAGGTTAAAGAGGCACGTTAACATCCCATAAAAGGAAAATGGCATGCTTGAGTCTGATTGATGAGAGATTTATGACTATAACACAGTACCACCTACAGAAAAGCCACATCAGAAAAGGCTGATGAAAAATTATTTGTGTAAACTACAAGTCTGCACAGGTCTCTCAAGATGGATACACCTATCACCACACTGAAAGCTTTAGTTATTTCTTAAAAGAGTAAATTTTTTAAGCTAATTGTTCATGGAAATGTAGTTTTATAGGTAAGGTGCACTGAGCGTATTCTAAGCAGAGGAAGCAGAGTAGCCACATGTCGTCTGTATGTCTGCGTCTTCTGCCTTTAATATTACGAACCTTTTTTGCTGTGAAGATCCTTTTGATAGGAACATATCCCAGCCCCATAGCATCTCTATAACACTTGAATTGCTGACACACTCAGGCCTTGCAGGGGACAACTGCTGGCCTGTGAACACACGGAGAGTAGATTTCACAGAACTACTCAATAGAGGATAAGAAATTGTTATGAGACTGTTTGAACTTTGAAGGTCTCTCTGGAAGGTCTGCACTTGGTACTGGGTGAGAGCTTGCGGCAGCACTAATCTTGGTCCTAAGACACTCATGGCAAACCTGGAGTTCTTACTTTTGATTTCAGCTAGACATGGTCAAAAGGGACGGAGATTTGTCCCTTTTTTTCTCTATTATTAATTGCTATGCTAGTTTTCTGCTCTCATTTGCAGCAAGGGCAAGATAGCGTTGACAGCTGGAACCATTCCCAGCACCAATTAATCTTGTATGATGTTTGAATAAAGTAATTGGAGTGAGGTAGCTGGGTGTCAGTCTTCCCAGAGAGGCTATATATAGGCCTTGGTAAGCTCCTCTCTCTACTGCGGCACCTACGACCAACGCAAATCAATATTTAACTTCAGGTCATCAGAGTCCAGGGTTGGGGTAATCTACCCTCCCACACATTGTATCGCCTGGTTAGGAAGGTGTACCCTTGTTTTCTCTATTATTAATTGCTATGCTAGAGGTGCCAGTGTTGTGGATGGGCCTGGTGCTGTTTTGTGAACTAATACCCTAATGAATAAAGGAGCCAGTCACTGGGCAAGTAGGTTGGAGAGGGGAAGAGAGGAAGCAGGAAAGAGTTAGGTTCTTTTGGTGAGGATAATGTGAGGGCAAGATGCAGCTACTAGATAGTCTCTCTGTTTCAATGGCAGATCCCTCAGATCCATCACTGGAGGACTTAGATTTAATAAGGTTTACAAGATTAGGAATTTAGTTGTTGCGCCCAATGAGTTACCCTCGTTTCTGAACTAAGTTTGTGTTGAGTTTTCATTCACACAGCGGCTTAACTGGGAAAGCGTGAGTTTGCCTAATGTGCACCACAAAGGCCATTGGGGGTTTGAAGCTTGGGGCTGGTGTGGCAGTGACCTGCCCAGTAGGCATTTAGTGAGCTGGGTAGAGACATTTCAGGAGCTCCAGGCCAGAGAGTTTCCAAGAGACAAAAAACAGGTTGGCCATTGCCTGCCAGGCCGCTGGGGCAAAGAGTTGCCTGCACAAGCACAGGAATGCACCGGTCATTTTTTTTTAATATTTCCTGCAACAACGTGACAGCATATGTACATGTTTGTAGCTACCTCACCTGCCTTAAAAGCTGGGTAAGTCACCTTGGTGGGGGAAGAATTTCTTCCACTATGCTAATAGTTTTTTGTGTGTGTGTGAGAAAGAAGTGTGGCCTTTGAGGAATAAAGAGCTGGTGGCTGGAGATGGGGAGGAGAGAGGAAGAGAAAGGCAGGGAGGTGGACGCAGCAGCAGAGGCACGGGTTAGAGAGGTAGAGCAGAGAGAGCGAGCCATACGGAAAGACCTAGTGGCAGGGGAGTTGGGCTGAGTGTGGTGGGCTAGCTGAGGGACTGGCCCAGAAAACAGGCCAACAGCCTGAGGCTTTACAGATATCTCCGTGTCAAGTCTTTATTGTTAGACCGCAAGCCGGATGCCCAGAAGCCCTCCAATAGTACAAGATCCAATAGCCTAGCTTTGGTCACTCTACGGCGCTTGATTCGCTGTTTCTAAAAACGCAACTGGAAACTGTATAGCTAAGAAAAAGAAAGCTATTTATTCGCACTGAGTTTTCCTCTGTAAACTGACATAGTTTCCTCCACTTGGAGCCGACTTGCCGTTCGTTGCAACACAGGCAAAAGAGCACAACCCATGGGGAAGTGTGAGAGAGGCTTCAGGGGAAAAGGCCAGCGGGCCTTTTACCTCTGGTGAATGTTGTTTCCTGGATTGTTCTTGGACTCGATTTCATGCCTCCTGTGACAAACTTTTACATTCAATTGATAAGGTATGTTTATTCTTGTTGGATCTCAGAATATAGCTGTAGAACCCAATCTAGTCAGCGAACCCTGAACCTCCATGCTTTCCTGCCTTGCTTTCATGCTTTCCCAGATATACTCTATTAGTAACTGCTGAGCAATTACGTTTAAATTGGTCTGTCCTCAGAGAAAGTTCTTTGGAAAAAAAGCTACTCTGGTAATATTTAGCATGTCTAAAAGTACACCAAACAAAAGTAAGATTGTCTGCAGCATCACCCTGTGATCCGCCCCATTCTTTCAGGTCCTCATAGCCCTTGTCCAGCAGACAAGATCTGCACATGTTGGCTGAGAAGTAAACAGCTGTTAGTCAACATTCTCCGGTTTCATCTGTGTAGACAAAGGGAGGGGTGCATTTTCAAATATTATTGTGGATAATGTTTCGGTTATACATCTAACCTGGACATGGTAGAGTAACTCATTCTATGAGTAGTTGAATGAAAAGGAGTTTTTAGACATACTAGGTTCAAAATTACTCATCTTAATAAGATCATTTGAGGGATTGAAATATTTTGATAAACAATTAAGTTTTATGAGAATTCTTAAGGCCGGGCGGTGGTGGCGCACGCCTGTAATCCCAGCACTCTGGGAGGCAGAGGCAGGTGGATTTCTGAGTTTGAGGCCAGCCTGGTCTACAGAGTGAGTTCCAGGACAGCCAGCGCTATACAGAGAAACCCTGTCTCAAACAAACAAACAAACAAACAACAAAATACAATGGAATGATCATTCTTAAGTGTATTCTAACTGTTCCCAGATGCTAGAGTCTTCTGCAGGATCCACCAAGCAGACAGGGTAACTCTCTCCAGATGATCTCTACAGAAAACAGAAAATAAAAACTCCATAGAAAGAAACAAAACTGTCACATCTTTCCCAATGCCTAACAGCATTGTCTCTTATTGTAACCTTTAGTGTAATGCAAGTAAAATGTGCTCAGTGATTCAGAATAAGACTCTTTTCCATCTTAGATCTTAGAGGGATCCAGTATTCATACCCCATTTCTTGACCAAATTCAAGCGAGGGCACAAAGATATTTGCCCTCTGCCCCTAAGGCCAGCAGAGATTTGTGAGGTCATAACATCTCATGGGCAGTCACACTACTCCCTGAATTTATGATACTTAAAGTGTTACAGCTCTGAAGGGAAAGGTATCCTGGCAGTCAGGGAGCCGAAGAGTACCACAAAGTCTGACCATACAACAAATCTCCCACAAGGGATTTTTGGGCAAAACAGGAGAGAGGTGGCTGCCTCTGCTTGGGGGAAAAGCAGCAAAGAAGTAGGCAGGAGGCAGGCTTTATATAGGTGGTGTTTGTTTTAAGAGGGGAGGGCTTTCCAGGATGGCTTGGATTTCAAGGGATTTTGTGCCCTGACCCTGGAGTAAGTTCAGGGATTGGTGGGACTTTTTGGCCTGGCCTAGGGCCTTTTTTTTTTTCCTATAGGGTAGGGCCTGGTCACTCACCCACATCAAAGAGCTAGAAATAGCCATTACAGCTGCTAGAAATTGCTTCTCGAGGAGCTTACTATTAGGTTTGGGGTGGAAGCCGAGAAAACTCACTTCAGAGACAAAAGCTTTCCAAGGAAAGCTTCATTTTCTGTACAGGCAGGGAGGCAGCCAGTATGGAATCTGCACTGCATCCAGGAAAGGAGATTGTACATTTTTATAGGAGGGCAAAGTAAATTGGGCAGGGACGCAGGGTGGCTGGTTGCATTGACCAATCATATTTTGACACCAGGGGTTAAGCAAGGAAGTTAACGTTGGTGACTGGGTCTTAAAGGAGATCACCTGGTTTCAGGGTATTGATCCTGATTTTGCAATCAGGTCCCCTCCTGGACTCTGGTCTGGAATTTAGAATGATCAGAGAACAAAGGAGTGGGTAGGCTACATGCAGTCAATTAAGACAAGCAATGATACAATTACTATTTGTGTGCCTTAGTTTAGATAGTGAGGTAACGGCCACGCCCCTCTTTATATCCTTTGCTGATGAATAGACAAATGTGAAAAACCCTGAGGAAGCAGGATAGGAGATGGTCTGGGGACTGAACATAAACTCAGTTTGGGCCCTGACAGCAAGATGGAACTTGTTCCTGAGATGGCTGGACTCAGGAAATTGTCTTTCACACCTACAATTCTAACAACCCAATGAACAGGAAGCATCGAGTTCCTTAGATACCTTAGTGAAAGGTAAGTAAGCTAGTAATAGGGGAAATCTCTTCTTCAGGTATTAGTCGGCATCTTTTCAGAAAAGAGAAGTTGTTCTGTATACCAATGCCCAAGAACTTAATGTAAGAAATGTGTTAAGCAGATGCTTAAAAACTGAGCAACTAGAATAGGAGCATCTAATTACTATCCCTATTGACGCTTTGGAAGCATTACCAACACCATTGTGGATGTTGATGTTCTAAGAGCCTGGGACTTGGAGGCAAGCTCTAAAGACTCAGAATTCTGAGCAGAGATTGCCGGCAGCCAGTGCTCAGAACTCTGAGGGGACTATGTGAGAGCAAAATCTGGGTCTCAAACTTCTCAGGACAACTTGAGGGTAGTTTCTAAAATCCCCGTGAGAGTATGATGAAATCAGGAAAGAGAGCAGGGGCGAAAAATAAAGGAAAAAGAAAGATTGGTTTGGATACAGGAAGCAGGCGCCACTGCCAGGGAAGGCTTTGTCGCCATGGCAACATGGAACCAGCAAGCAAATGGGGACCTGCAAATACCGCCTCTCTTCCTCTAGCCTCCTGGGTTTTTCCGTTTCCATTACTGGCAGAGCTTACACATGTTTCGCAAAAGAGATGTCAGAAATCCCAGCTTAGCAGCATAAAAAGTATGTTGTACCAGAGAGGCATGCACTTAACAACTGACACATTCCAGAAATAAAATTCTAACTTCAGAGTTGAGACTCCGGAATTGAACCTCAGTGGATGGCAAATTTGCACCTGTAGGTCTTGTGTTCGTCTTCGTGCATAAATACTTTCTGCAAGCCTAATGGGCTACTTATTTCCCGATATTCGGAAAACAATGGACGTATCCATGGCCGTGTTAACGTGGAAGGTTGAAAATTTCACGGGGTCCCCAAACCTAGAGAAAAAACGACAGGAAACTGCTGGGTGCTGAGAGAAGGAGAATGAGCTTCTTTACCCAGGGGGAAGCCCTTATTGGTTATCGCATGCAAAGTGGCCAGTTCCAAAATCACATACATACGTAGTTCATGAGTGGTGAGCTGCAGGGACTGCCATTGCCTCTGTCCAGTCAGGTAACACCGCAGGAGCTGCCCCAGCTCTGATGGCACCTCGTCACCAGCCTTCCCAAGTGGCTCGGTGCCGATGGCACCTCAGCTAAGGCTGCCTACAGCGGGGACTGTCATCCATTCCTGACCCATGGGCCTGAGGTAGGAAAAAGGCGGTGAAAAAAAAAAAAAACACCCAACCACTAAGAACCTCAAGCTCAGGACTTGACATCCCACCAATCCTCACCCTGAAAGGCTCTGTCCTGGAAAACTCCGCCCCATAAAAAAATCTATATAAATTCCTCTCTATTATTCAGTCCCTTGCTGTCTTCTCACCAGAGCAGAGGCAACCATCCTCTTGGGATTTTCCCTCCCAATAAATCTCTTGTGTGTAGTTTGTGGTGTGGAGTAAATTTACATTGGTATTCCCAACTGTCAGGATACTTTTCCCCTCAGAGCTGCAACACTTAAAATGTATATACCACTAAGAAAAACAAACTCAGCAGGGAGAGAGAGAGAGAGAGAGAGAGAGAGAGAGAGAGAGAGAGAGAGAGAAAGAGAGAGACAGAGTGTGTGTGTGTATATGTGTAATGTATTATTTGCATTTAAGATATAACACTAACTTAGCTCAACAAACAGGATGCAGCTAGTTCTTCAGATACCTTTAATAAGGGATAGGTGAGATAGCCATGGGGGAAATCTTTACTTCAGTTATATGTGCTTGTGCATACACATGATATAGATATGTGTATATAATGATAATAAAGAAAAGGAAGCTATCAACCCGAGAGTGCAGGTATGTTTAAGGAAGGACAGCTGATGGAGGCTTGGGAGAGGAGAGGAGAAAGTGTGATTATGTGTGTTGTGATTCTATTTTTATTAAAAATGTTTTTTTAAAAAACCCCATGCATCTGTATCCCTCATTCCACATGAAACTGGGCTTTCTCCTATTATGAAACATATTTCCAGAGTCATAGAAATAAGGATTTTCATTGAGGATGAACTACTACCTGTTCCCTCTGTTGCTTTAAGAACTACGTATTTGCATAATGGACAAATAAGGTAGGTTAAATAACTTGCCCAAAGTCACACAGCTAGTTAGAAGAAACAGTTCTTTAAAGCGCTTCTTAAAATGGTATTTTAGTTATGTGTTTATGTCTACGTGTGGATATGCACATTTAAGTGCAGGCTCTCTCTATAGAGGCCGGAGGCGTCTGATTTCCCCAGAGCTGACTGTCAGCTGCCTGATATATCTCTGAGAACTGAATTCAGTCCTCTGCAAGAGCAGTATATGCACTTAACCCCTGCTCTCCAGTCTCTGAAACTGTGTCTTAATCCACCATAGCACTACTGCCTTCCGAAATCCAATTCAAAGATTCAAAAATCACTTCCTTTGAGAGTATTTGCTATTCAGTGGTTCAAAGGTCAATTCCTCTGAGAGTATTTGCTAGATTTCCTCAGGCCAAATTGTTTGTTCCTTGTTCCATTATGGGACCTAGATGCCCACGCATGCACACATGCACGCGGTACAGCATGCTTCCTCTCTTCTCCAGTGCTGTTTGGGTGTCATCAACAATTCACCAGCTCAGAGAGGAGAGAGGCAGAGTCTGCTGCCTACATTTCCCCGCCATTGCTTGCAGTACTGGAAGGAAAAAGCAGGCTCTGGGGCTAATGCTGTAGTTCCTGGTCTCCTCTCTGGGTACCTGGGCACCACTGGTATAGGACCTGGAGAGGAAAGTCAGGAAAGATAGTCCCCAGTCCATGTTTCCCCTTGGAACATCTGTAATGGAGAGAGGAAGGTGAAAGCAGACCCTAGGAGGAGCAGGATCTGGTCCAGTGGGGATCAAGTGCCATGTGCCAGAGGGGCAAGACAAGAGGAAAGATCTTTGTGAGTCTTAATGTCATAGTGTGTTTAGGCAAAGGCATTGCCTGTGGTGATTGTTAATGAACCAGCTCTCAGAGACAATACTTGCAATATTGCCTTACTGGTGGTAGATGTGGACGCACACACTTTATTCCAGGTGAACTATATATACCTTTGGAAGAAGAACATAGGAAGATCCAAGAAGGGAAGGTCATTGGCAGAAGGGTAAGGCTGTCTAGATACCTCATTAGCACGAAGAAGAACTCCAGGTGCTATGCCTACATGGCAGAGTACCCGTGGTCCTTTCAGTCCAGTGTCCTGGTTACCTGTTCCAGAACAAGAGACAGGAAGAGAGCAGCTCCGTTCCTGCTGTTCTCAAATCTCTGAAGAGATTCCAGGGGTTTGAGCTCACTCAACATCCCTAGTTCTTGTGTCTGTCTGGTAGCACAGCCCACTTGCCCTACACACACACACACACACACACACACACACACACGCACGCACAAAGACACATTTGTATATAATTTATTATATATTTAATGCTAGTTATATATAATACATATGTTAAGGTCTAGGTAAAAATATTAAGACCTGTATGAAAAGTTAAGGCCTAGGTTACTGTCACCTGTCTAGCCTGCCATTTTGTGCTGCTATTATTATTACAAGAAAACTTTCTTATATGTTGTTTCTGGTGTTTCTCATGCCCAAGTTGATTACGTATTCTGTTATGTTCTGTGCTCTTGGAAACCAGTCACGCTAGAAGTCAATATAATGGCTTTGAATCGTTATCCACAATAAGTTTGGACCCAAACCAACCACTCAGATGCACTTCCTGTGCCTGTTTATAGGCTTTTATGGATTTGCTTTGATAAGCCATCCCTGGCGTGGGATGAATATAAGTGTAAGAATATAAGAAACTATATTCTTAAACCAATGTAAGAAACTATTTGGATTAAGACTTCCATTTTGAGTAGGGATCAAATAAAATTTAAGTTTCCAAGACCTCCCTGGGAACTGACATCCTACTTGGCAGAAAGAGACATATACATGGGGCAATTGACACCCTGTGTGGCAAGTCCCCCAACTAGTGGGAGCAGGATAAGCATACAACAAAGACAGGATCCTAAGGAAATCCCCTCTCCCTAACTCCTGATTGGTGGAATAATTTGGCACAGATTTTTTTTTTTTTTAATTTTAGGCTTGAAAACCCTGTAGGATCTTAACTCAAGGTCACACACAGTTCAGCTTCTGGAATGAGTCCCTGATCAATCAGTCTTCAGGTGTGGCATTCAGTAAACCATCCTATGCCTATTTGACTGAGATTGGCATTTGGGTGATTTGTGTGGTAATTCCCAAACCCAAACATACATATATACATATACACATATATCACATACACATACATATCTTGCCCAGAATCATATAGCTAATTAGAAGAAGAAACAATTCCTAAGGCTTGCCTGAAAAATATTAGTGTAGTTATGTGTATATGTCTGTGCTATATGTGAAATATGTATATATTATGTGTGTGGATGTATATGTACATATACATACACATACACACATATACATACATATGCATACATACTAGCATACTTGTCAGTGTATATTAAAATTATATTTGCACCTCCTAATAAGTTCCCACACTGGTAAAGCCCATATCAGTGTTGTCTAATATGACAGAGAGGATCACACATGGGTATTTGTCTGATGAAAGAGATACAACAGTTGGCAGTGATGGTCTACTTCATAGTTTAAGGTAGTTTCTTAAAAATAGTCGCTAAAAGAATGAGTCATTGATAAGACATATCACTGGGCAAAGAGAGAACATACTACTTTACTTCTCTTTTGTAATTTTACTCTTTAAGAGTTACATTTTTAGCGTGTGTGTTTGGGCATTGATATGCCATGTGTTCATGTGTTGTCAAAAGACAAATTGGGGCGTGGGTTTTCCCACTCTACCATTGAACAAACGGAAGAAATGGGGTTTAGCAGCACGTCCCTTAAGCGCCTGAACTGCCTCCCCAGACCTCATTTTAACCATATTCAAAATCACATTAGTCTACCTCATAAGTGATCAAATATTCAAAGTCAATAAAATATTATATAGCACCACCAAGATCTAGCCCATGTTTTACATGTGGGAAGTATATTCATATTCAATATTAAATATATTCTCGCTATAGAGATTGTAAGGGATTACTATTATCTTCCTGCATCGCTATTTAATTTGTAATCAGCTATGACCACTTTGCAATGATTTTTCATTTTCTACATCACTCACTAACGAAATACCAATGTTTGCATCAGTCACGGCACAGAAGAAAAACTCAGTAAATATTTGTCGAATGAAATTATACATCCGAGGATGTCTTGAAGTATACGAATGTAATCTATAAATTGTTTTAAAATATATGACTTTAATGCACATTTTCTATCATTAAGGAAATAGGTAAAATAAAGCTTAAAGTTTTGTTTTCTTCTTAAAATAAAATTTCTGTGGCTTCCAGTTCTATTTCCCATGCTCATCTTCCCAAATCAACTTTCACTGTCTTCTAGAGCTTTCTCACATTTCTCTTCAAAATGCTTTATTGAACAATGGCCTTTGGCTGGCAGACCATAATACATACAATATAAAATGTGTGAACTGGGATATAAAACGAAAGATTTTTTTTAAAACAGTGCAAGTGAAGCCAACAACTTGCACTTGAAGCTCAGCCTTCAGGTTAAGTTCCTCAGACTGTTAAGGTTCAATGGATCCAGAGATTAGCAACTCCAATACATTGAGTCACATCCTACACTTCACTAATGCTGAGCCTTCTTGGAGGCCCCGCCCCTCGACGCGAAAGCCTCGATCCCTGCCCCTATCAGAACACAGCTGGGCTGTTGCCATAGAAACCCATAAAGCACCATGGCTGCCGCCGGCCAGGCAGAGGAGAGTGTACCACTGCCGGCGGCAGAATCATCCAAGACAACGTTGCCTACACCACCAGCAGTTCCTGCCGGAAAGAAGCCTAAGAAATGTGTGGTGTATCCACATCCCCCGAGGAGCTCCCGCCTGAGTCGTTCTGTCCTGCGCTGGCTCCAGGGCCTGGATCTCAGCTTCTTCCCTAGGAATGTCACCAGGTGCTGAAGCCAGACTGGACCAAGTGACTCACCCTGTCCTCCCCAGGAGTCACCCTCCCCTAGGGCACCTGCAGGGCTCAGGGCAGGCTCTCCTAAGCCTGGAATCAGCGCCCTGGCCTTGCTTTCGCTCCTCCTGGAGACATCCTCCGCTTGCAATCCCCCTACCCCTGCTCACTCATGCCCCAAGGCTTACAAATCAAAATAGGAAGCGCCAGAAAGACATGTAACCTTTGGATCATTGATTTCGTTCAACTGATCATTAAGTTGTAGAGTTAAGCTAATCTGGAATGCTTTGATAATTACATAAGACAAGGTCTTTGTTTTGTTTGTATTACTCATAGTAAGGATCAGTTTACCGTCCTTTAGAAAATGTATCTAGTTACCTGAGATTTTTTAAAAGCTGCTGTTTAACGGAAACTACAGTGAGTGTAACTGGCTGTTACTATAGAATGTGAACAAAATTCCATAAAAATGAAAGCCATAGATCTTTTGCAGGAAAATGACTCATGCCAGTATTGGTTCTTTTCAAACATCTGTGAAACTTTCAATAAGCATTTTAATTACTTGGCAACACTATTAAATCTAATAATTACGAGGATTCATTAAATGAACACCTAAGCTTTAGACGGTAATTTTAGCAAACTGCTTTCCCACTGAGAATCCTCCTCAGAGAAATGAACCAATGCAAGTTTTTCCAGATATTTTGTCAATATATTGTATTAACCATTAATTATATAATTATCTTAACTACACCTTTCCTCCCCATTTTCTTATTGTTATATATCAGGGATTTTTCGAATGGCTACCTAGTTGCAGAGATATTCTGTATATATTTTCCCTGGGACCTTCGGTTATCATCCTTTGAAAATGGTACCTCCTTAAAAGTCAAGTTGGATAACTGGGCACAAATAGAGAAGGTAAATCATCAAATTAACGAGAGTTTACTGTGAAGTTTGTTTTTGAAAGTTACATTATATCTCTGTGTGAGAGAGAAACAGAAAGACAGGAGAGAGAGAGAGACAGAGAGAGGCTATGTCAAGTCCAGGATATAAATGATTAGTCAAATTCCAGTTGTTTATATTACAAAACTATAAAGAAACTATGAATTTTTTAGTATATGACAATTAGTGTGGTATATAATAGTGGCTTTCTTGAAGAAATAACAGTGAATGTTAATAATTAACATAAAAATTAGTTCCAAAGAGAAAAGAGTTGGTTTAAGTAAATTCATAGCATTTGATTGTTTTTCTAGAACTTCTGATGATGAAATATCTTCTTTCTGTTACTAAAGTTTCTAGCGAAAAAGAAATTTAAACTACCTAAAGAACTAATCCATGGAACAATTCATTGTAAGCCTGGGGTGCCTGAAATACTGATTCAGGAGATTTACACTTTACTAACACATCAAGAGTAAGTAGTTTGAAATTTTCTAGCAGCATAAATTAATGTGAACTTTTGGATGATCTAAGGCATGCTACTAAGACATAGTTTGCCAACGATATTTTGTTTCTTATTTCCAGAATTAGAAGTATCCAGGACGATTTCGCTAATTTCACAGACTATAGCTATCAAATGCGTTTGCCCCTGGTTCCTAGGACTACAGTATCGAAGTCTATCAAAAATAACATTAGGCTATCGGAACTACTAAGCAATCCTAATATACTCAGCAATGAACTGAAGATAGAATTCCTCATCCTTCTACAAATGCTGCAGAGAAAATTAAGCAGAAAATTGAATCCAGGTAAGCCTTCCCTGGAGACAGGTGAGTGCTTTTGAAATCACCAAGGCTGTTCCTAAACTGAAATGAAAGTCATGCAGTAAAGTGATTTATCATCACTGGAGTGGGTTACGCTTCAGTCCCTTCCTTTTTGTGGAAGCACAAGTTACGTAGATACACACACTCGTTTTTTCAGGAGAACAATTTGTCAGTCTATTAATTAAACTTCTGTGGGAAACACATTTCCACTGTAACTCGAAAGAGCAGGGATATTTGACTAAAGTGACCCTTAAGCCGTTGGGAAAAGCTTAGGTTATCACAATTCAGTCTGGATGCTATTGGGAAGGAAATGGTCGGAGATCTTCTTATCCAGCGTGTGTGTGTTGGTATGTGTAAGGAAGGGCAGGTTTCCAATGGCTCTCCCGAAGTCATCTCAGATGCTTGTCACACTGCTCGTCCGTTGTCCCAGGCAGGTGGGGACGTCAGAGGAAGGGGTGTTCTGTCTATCCTTCACTCCCTTTTTGGCTATTTTTTTTAAATGTTTATCATATATCTTATCCAGTGCCTGTATTTCACACATAGAAAAACCGAGCATTTCTGTAGCATACCAACTGTCCGAGAAACACGCGTGTCGTTAGAATGTTTCTTCCTTCGAACTGCATTTTCTGAAGGAAAGAGCCATTGCTGTCCTGGTATCTGGAAGGCGGAAGGCTCCACCTTGAACTCTCCACATTAGCCTGCACATGAATGCAGGGCGGGGCTTTGTCCACCCTCACTGTGTTCATTTTCCAGACTCCTGTATTATATTGTTTCTCTTCTTTGACTTGTTATGGTCTCTGGCCTCATTCATGAATTTGTGCTCAAAGAATAGGAGGCTTTCGTCCTTTCCCAGAATTTTATAGTCAAAATGTGAACGTTTCAAACATTGCAAGTTTGCTGAAAAATGAGTCACACATCCATCTTACATAATGAATAGTTTTAAAGACTCGTGGTGGCATTAGGCACTTGTGCATCTTGAGAGAGTTTAAGAAATGGAGTATTACCAACACCTTCCCCCTTCATGGTTGAGCTCACCACACCCTCCACCCACGGAAACCAAAGCCTTCCTGCTTTTGTTGAAAGTTTCCTCCATTAAAACAGAGTTAAGCTATGTGTACTATCATGTCAATCTCAATTTTATCCAAACATATATGCACTTGTATTTGCATATTCTATGTGTGTTGTATAACCTATGGAGGCCAATTCCCTATCATTTAGTTATATCACCATGCCTCATACAATACTTCTGTTTTTCTAAGTGGGTTTCTTTAATTTTGTTGTTTTCCAGAGAAACTCCTTGCCTTTTTTCTTTTATTGTAAAATAACTTTTTCTTACAACAAATCCTGATACAGTTCCCCTCTCAACAGCCCCTGATTCCTCCTTGTCTTCCCTGCCATGTTTTGAAAAGTTATTTGCCTACAATATACATATCCTGGTTGCAGCTCTCCCCATCCTCTCCCAGATCTCCTTATTCCTCTAACTCCCAGCTCTGTACCATCCTTCTCGCTCTCTCAAGAACAGGCAAATTAAAAATACAAACAAAACAACCAAATAAAAACAAAGGCAGAGAACGAGACGCGTCTCCACATCCCAGCGAGGTTACTTCTAAAACAAGCAACCGGACTCTGCTGAATGTTTTATTTCATTTAAAAGCCCATCTCTATTCCTGGACATTGTTTTCTTTGGAACATACCTTCACACAGCCAGGATCTCTTTCCTCCCTCTTTAAATAATCAATACTTAAGTCTCCTATGGTGATTCATATTCATTTATTTTGCGAGTATGTGAGTGTGTTTGAGTGTGTGTGTGTGTGTGTGTGTGTGTGTGTGTGTGTGTGTGGTGTGGTGTGTTTATCGTTGTATGCAGACCATACCACATTGTCAGAGGAAAACTCTGAAATCATTTCTCTCCTTCCATCTGAACCTTTTAACCTGCAGAGCCATTTTAAAATCTATCCCCAAAGCAGTTGATAGCAACTGTTCTAGGAGTGCTGCCGCTGGGTGGATTTGTTTGTTTTGTTTTGCCCTCCGAAAGCACAAGTCATGAGTGGAAAACTTCCTGTAAGATAATCTGCGAGGATGGAAAAGACTGCTGGGGGTTAAGAGAAAATGCTCAAGTGTACAGCTTATAGGATAAGTTTAGAATACATTTGAAAAATGTGAAAATAATTTTGCCACAAAAGCAAACACACAGCTGCCAAACAAAATAGATAGTGTTTGATTTATTTACATGAACGACAGAAATAGGTAAAATAAGCACCTTACTGTTGTCAATGTCCTCGTAGGAACTCTGGGCAGCAGGGGAGGGCGCACTGGCACTATGTGATTTATTTGGAGCTGTGTAATGATGTTTCAGGTATATTCATTCTCCCAAAATATTGTCGGAGTGAGTGATCCTCATGCCCTATCTTTCTCTAAGATCTTTTTGTAAGATCTTGAACAAAAGCATATTAAGAGAGAGGAAGCCACCTAGACGTCTCAGTGGGAAAGGAAGTGTGCCACACAGCACGATGACCTGGGCTTGATCCACAAGGAGGAAGCGGCCTCCTGAAAGCCTTTCTCCGATTTCCATGATATGCCCCACCCCCCTTCACACACATTTAAATAAACAAATACAAGCAACAAAATAAAAAATTACAGAATCATAAAGATGCTACCTTCAAAGCGATATTTTAAAACAGTGGCTACTTTGCTCATCACAAGTTACCAGTAGGGCAGGGATGGGGTGTGTGGCTCGGTGTAAAGTGACCGGCTGGCCTCCCAGAGTATCTGAGTTAAACTCCCAGCGTGGACCTGCCGAGTGTTACAAAGGTTTTCGAATGCTTTGGTGTTTGTCTTTTATAGGGTGGTTTGATGTCAAACCAACAGTGGGAGAAATCACAATCGACCGTCTTCCAGCCAATAGCAATAAGCGCAGATACAAGTCAAGAGGTTTAAAGGAAAAAGCTGTGCCCTCTTCATGTAAGTTTGGTTTTAATTTTTTTTTTGTCTGCTCAGCTTTTAAAACTGTTACTTTACCGTTTTAGAATAACTTCAGGTGTTGGTTTAAACTTCACCTGGTTTGAATGCAACCAGATATTAACCTTAGCGCTTCTTGACAAGTGTAGTGACATAGTCAAAGGGTTTCTTCCCAACGCACATTACATAAACCACCTGAGTTCTCATCCATCCTCAAGTACATCTGCCTGCAATAGGGGAAGCTTCACCAAGCTCATTACCTGGGGAATGAGCCAGTCCTCCAGAGGTGCCTGGGAGACACCCGGAGATCTGGACTTCCCAGAGGCGGAATGACAACCGGACACTTATTTAAACCTTGTCAACACAGAAACCTCTGAATTACAACAAACCACGGTCCATGAGAATGAGGTCAGCCCGTTCCCTGCTCTTGTGTAGCTAATCAGTTAAGAAAGACTGTATCTTTTTACATTTTTTTTTCTTTTTCTTTTTTGGTTTTTCAAGACAGGGTTTCTCTGTGTAGCCCTGGCTGTCCTGGAACTCACTCTGTAGACCAGGCTGGCCTCGAACTCAGAAATCCACCTGCCTCTGCCTCCCAAGTGCTGGGATTAAAGGCGTGCGCCACCACCGCCCCGCACAGTTCTTGGTTTGAGACACCATTTTGTTTTATAGCCCAGGCTGGTCTTTAATTTATATCAGTGATCTTGCCTTAGTTTTCTGAATGTCTGGATTATACAGACATTTAAGCACCATACCTGGCTACAATGAATAATAATTTGATCATTATACATTTTCACTTAAAAGATAATGCTTATCTAGACTATTCATTTACAGAGTATTTTCTGACAGTCATAAAATATTAGCAAGTTCATTATAGAACATACTTATTTGTGTTGGGACAATTTTCTTTAAATGCTAAATTTTAATAGGTAGGTGATATTCCTTGATTCCATCAGATATGATAGAGAAATCTCAATAGGCCTTTTAAAAAAGAATTATGATTTCTGGAAGCCTTTAATATACTAATATGTATTGTAATTGTTTTTAAAACTAATAAATTATTATTCAGGTTTGGTTTGTTTAATGGCCTTGTAGAACAAAGTATTCTTCAGAGCCCAGATTATAATACCCACACATGAGTTGCCCACCAATATCCCTAATGGATCATCTGCCTCAAAGATACTAAACTTAGTATGTTAAAATCCAGCAGACTCACAATGTGTCTTTGAAAGAAACATCTAGAGTTGCTCTTTGGATTCTAGAAATGCGTCTGTCTTTCAGCTTTCATAAGCCTTCCACATATGACTGGGAATTGTAATGAAGGCTTCAGCTTGGCAGGGCTGTCAGAAGGAACAGGATAGAACTAGGAAGAAGAACTGGAAGACTTATAGAATGGGATAGAGACACAGGAGTCTGACTCCATCCATCCCCATCGCCTTGCTTCTTTTCCTTATGGATGTTGGATCTGACTCGGGATGGGAGAAGGTGAAAGGGAGCAGGGGATTCTCAGCATGGTTTCTTTCCTGTGCAAGAGAGAGGCAGCATACAAACTCCCGGCTCTCCACATTCGCACAGTGGTACCCATCTGAGTTAATTAATTAATTAAAAAGCTCACGACAGGGCCTGTGTTGTGCTAGCTGGTCTTATGTCAGCTTGTCAGAGGCCCCAGTCATCAGAGAGGGGGGGAGCCTCTATTTGAGGCTAAAATAACTAGCTAAGATGGTGGGAGGCAAGCACGAAAGGCATTTTGTTAATTAGTGATTGAGGGGGGAGGGTCCAGTCCATGGTGGGTGGGGCCATCCCCGGGCTGGCGATTCTGGGTTCTATCATAAAAGCATGCTGAGCAAGCCACCAGAAACAAGCCAGTAAGCAACACCCATCCATGGCCTCTGTATCAGCTTCTGCCTCCAGGTTCCTGCCCTGCTTGAGTTCCTGCTCTTACTATTAATGAGGTGATATATGGTGCTGTTAACAAACTAAGCCCCTTTCCTGCCAGTTTGTCTGCTCATGTCATTTCATCACAACAATAGGAACCCCAACTAAGACAGCCTGACCCCAAGTTAACTGCAACAAAACAAAAACCCAAAGGCCTAGTTCTAACTGAATTGACAAAGGATATGTCTGATTATGGTTATTTGCTCTGTCACACTCTAAAGGATCCCCCGGGGAATTTAGAAAAACTGAATGCCAGGCTAGGCAAGGCAGTGTCTGTTTAAATCCATCCCTTGTCAGGCTGAGGCAGGAGGAGTCAGAGTTTTAGGCCAGCTGGAACTACATAGCGAGAAGCTGTGTCCAACCAAGTTAGTCAGAAAGTAAAACATAAAAGAAACAAGGGGATGAAAACAGCCTGTTCTCATTCCCGCAGAAAGCACTTCATGGAGAGTGAGTTTTCACCTTTCCCATTTGGAAACTGAACTGCTGCATATCCATCTTCATGTCTTCTTCTGGTGTTCCCATTAGTGACTCTCAAGATGGCTTTTTCAAAATGGCTTATGGCTTTGAGGAAGAATTCCCTCATGGTATTACAGTGCTCTGATTACTCTGTCCTCCATTCTGGGTGCCCAGACTCTGGGTCATTCCAGTCTTAGATTCTTACTCTAGCCACCCAAGGGATGCTGTCCCTTTGATCTGTGTGATTTCATATAGGTAAACTATTTTAAACATTTTATTGCTTTTATTCAAGTAATTCCAGTTGAGTTGTTTTCGATAAAAAGGATACAAACGATCTCCTCAAGTCAGAACTCACAAGCTGAATGTTAATAAAAGGAGGAGAAACAAGTACGACACTCCAGGAACTTTGCTGTTTAAGTTTGGTCATATCTCATTGACGTTACAGGCTGCTCTCTGGGATACAAAATCCCATGTAACACTAAAACCAAGCAACTATTTTAAAAAGTTATACTCTTAAGTTTCGGTATCTATTTGCCTAAATCTTGTCTGAAGGGATAACATAGGCAGATTACTTAGTTGCCACTGGCCCGTCATGTTAGATTGGAATGACCTGGGATCTGGGCACCCAGAATGGATGACAGCGTAATCAGAGCTCTATAAACTGTGTTATGAGCCACGCATATTTGCCAAAGCTAAGTACAAAATCATGTCATCATGTCTCTGTTTGCTCAGCTGCCTTCTGAAGCAATATCTAAAAATACGTGAGTCATATCAAATGCACCAAAATAAACCCTGGATATTTTTGGGAATTGCTGATAAATTTTGGAGGAGGCAACACACACACACACACACACACACACACACACACACACTGTATGATTTAAACATTCTGTTTATTAATTCATTAATTATAACCAATTTACAGGCTGTTGTCATGAGTATTAGAGAGATAGTGATAGTGGCATAGACATTTCATAACCATGAACTAAATCTTTGTTGCTTTAAATATACCAGCAAAGACAGGCAATGACGGCAATCTGCGTAAAGAAATCCATGTGAAGCAAAGTGGAAAACCCTGTGAGACTAGTGCAAAATATATGGTAAATATGGACGAAACAATGAAATGAAGGACACAGAGGAAGTAGCTTTGAAGAAGTGATATCAGTAATGTCTACCACCATCTGGGTATATAATGACCCACCCAGTCTTGGATGTGTTTAAATAATAAAGAACTTAAATTGGTGTCTTAACCATAATTCAACTAGAAAGCATTGCTTTGTGTGTGCGTGTGTGTGACTGAAGAAATAGTTAACTTGTAAGGTAGATGCATCAAGAAACTACTGAACTGTGGCTGGAGAGATGGCTCAGTGGTTAAGAGCACTGACTGCTCTTCTGAAGGTCCTGAGTTCAGATTCCAGCAACCACGTCGTGGATCATAACCATCCATAAAGAGATCTGATGCCCTCTTCTGGTGTGTCTGAAGACAGCTACAGTGTACTTCCATATAATAATAAATAAATCTTTAAAGGAAAGAAAAAAAGAAAGAAAGAAAGAAAGGAAGGAAGGAAGGAAGGAAGGAAGGAAGGAAGGAAGAAAGAAAAAGAAACTACTGAACACAGCCAAAATAGCAGCAAGCTCAGACAGGTTGTTAGATTCCATAGGGACAAATTCTGTGGGAGGACTCAAACACTGGAATAGCAAGGTGGGTAACCATGGGAACTCTGGAGATCCATCAGAAGCATTGAGGTACCAGCTCCTGCTAGGGTCAGGAGTGTTCAAGTGTGACTGCTCTGGTCAAGAATGTTCAGGCAGGGCTGGAGAGAGATGACGGCTCAGGCATTAAAGGCTAGGCTCACAACCAAAAATATAAAAATGTTCAGGCAGCTGTTAGGGATTTTCTGAGAATGTTTCAGATTGTTGTTTCTCAGCAAAACAAAGGCTCCTGGGAAAGCCAGTCCCTGGCGGGATCTGGCTGACCTTTAGTACTCGCCAGAAACATTAGTAAACAAAAGTAGGTTTTAAAGCCAATCAGAAAGGACTTGCCCCTGAGAGTGACAGCAAACAGGCAGAAAGAAAGCGTCCCTCTCCCATGCCCTTTATTTAGGCCACCTACAGAAAATGTAGCTCAGATTAACGGGATTGGAAGCCAATCTCACAAAGATCTGGAATAGAGGTATATCTTAACCATCTTAAATTTTGGAAATTACAAATGGGTCTACCCATTTCAAGTGATTTAATTAAGAAAATCCTAAGTGTACCCAGCCAATGGTGTTTTAGCTAGTTCTGGAGGTAGTCCAAGTGGCCATCCAAGAATAGCCGTTACAGAGGCAAGCAAGAAATTCTTAGCTTTAGTCGTCCATTGAATGATAGGAGTACTTAGTCGGAGAAGGATCCAGGGCCTGTTTGAGCTGCAACAGATAGATCCATGCCTTTGACTCCATGAAGCTTAGCACTGTTGGTGTAGTGAGGGTAACAAGATAGAGAGCCATCCGTGCTGGGTAGATAGCATGTGAGCGAGAGACTTTCAAATCAACTCAGTTCCTCGGTAGGGTGGGTCGCAGTGATAGGGTCAACTGAATGAAGACACAATTGGTGTGTTCACAGAGAAAGTAAGTAAGAAAAGGTAAGTAGTCAGAAAGTAGGCTTGGGTCTAGAGGGGGTAAATTTCCTAGAATAGGACAGCAGTACATTAACTCAAGGGAACTGTGGGAAGAGAGCGGCTGGGGCCTAGTATCATCGGAAACTGACATAGGACAGTCCATGTCAGCTGGACACTCTTCCCAGTCTGGATCCTCGCCGATAAAGGTAAAGACATAAGAGTCTGGGTACAGAGGAATAGTGGGAAAGGCCTCCTTAAGATCCAAGACAATGAAGTAAGAAGCAGAGGAGGGACTCTGAAAGAGTAGAGTGGAGGGGCCAGACACAACTGGTAGGCAGGGAGAGCCATCACACTGATGATCCTGTGGTTCTGAGCACGGTTGTAGAACAGGTGTTATAGGACCAGTGGATAGGCTTAAGAATACCTTTACTGAAAAGGTATTGCATGATAGGTGTAAGACCTTGTCTATATTTTAAGGAGATAAGTTGATAAGGACAGGGAAGGAGGCAGAGTCTTGGAGTGACATCCTTTGGGGGGGCATAAATGAGAGACAACTGAAAGAGGGGAGGTGTCCCACCACTTGTGATTGACAAGGGATTCTGAAAGGGCATGAGCTAAGGAATTAGGCTTTGTTGGCGGGAAGAGAAGCTGCCCGAGGCCAGAAGGAAGAAAAGCTCTGAGAGGGGTTAGTTGAATGAAAAGAGGAGAAATATAGCTAAGCATAGTTGAGGCAGGCAATCACAGTGAGGAAGGAATGCATAATTAGGTGACCACAGAGAGCAGGGAAGTGGGACAGTAGCCAGAGGCTGGTGGGGACAGCCATCAACACACACAACACAACAGAGAACTGGAGAAGCTTAACTCTTACCAGAGTCGGTGGGAAATATAGACCAAGGGACCCCCAGCATGGATCATAACTGACAGACACTTACCTACTAGCTAGACAGTTCCCTGGGCTCTTCGGTAGTTATCTTGATAGTACCAGTGGGAGGGGAGGGTGGGGCAAGGTCCCAGGGCTATGTCAATCTTTGGTGTATGGAGGAGAAACTTGGTGAATTGTCCTACCTCGATGAAACAAAGAGGGACAATGAAACCCTCAGTGTCCTGTCCTTCCACAGATCCGGTGCAGGTGCCTGGTGACAGGTGAGGAGATGGACAGTTCTTTGCCCAGTAGCCAGCCTGTAGCATTTAAAGCAGACCCTGTGAAGAGGTCTCTCCTGCCCTATCTTCTTTGGTGGAGAAGGCCTCAGGGCCATTGCCAGAAACCTGGTATTCCTCTCCATCACTTGAGGCCTTTTCTGTCATTTCATACTCCTCCACTTTAAATGTCTTAGTCAACAGATCTCTCTGAAGGGATTGAGGGCCTTTCACTAGGCCCCTCAGTTCCTTTCTGATGTCATGGCATGACTGAGGAGAAAGGGAGTATTGTGGCCAAACATGCCACCCAGAGAGTTTGGATCTAGTTTAGTAAAATAGAGCGGAGCTTCTGTGAGTCTGGCAAGAAACTCCGAAGGTTTTCATCAGGTGTCCATGCAACTTCTCTCAATTTGTCAAAATTGACCGCTTTATGGGAGGCCCTTTGGAGCCAGGAGGCAGATAATTTTCCTGTCCCAGGCTGCTCTGCCAGGGGACAGATTTTCTGCATTGAACTGGTAGCTCCAGTGGGGGTGAGCCTGAGAGACGGCAGCTGTCTCAGCAGGAGAGTCATCGGTGGACATCATCCAGGTGGGTCTGAGCAGCCTTCCAGACTTCTTCCCTTTAGAGTAGGGCTGGGTTACAGAGAAAGGAACGTGGACATAGAAAGGCCCTTGAGTACCTGCCATCTCCCCGACAGAGTAGATCCCACCAGTGCCAGACCTGGAGGGGGGGTCACTGGTGGGTAAAGAGGAGGTGATGACATCTGGGTAGGTGGGGGAGGTTAGGAGACAGTAGGTGAGGGAGGTGACAATGTGAAGAGCATAGAAAGCTTGAATGTTAGGGACTTCAGACCATTTGCCAGTGTGCTGGTTGAGAGAGTTAAGATCTATGAGAATTTGAATGTAAAATGTGCCATTTTCTGGCTCAAGATATTAAGTATAGATAAGTGCAGCAGGAAACCTCTGGACACAGCCAGACTCTGGGAAGGAAATGGCAGCTTTAATGAGATCCTGGCCAGGATGCCTTGACTATCCAAACAGGAGGCAGCATCCAGGTGGGAAAGTCTTGTTTTCATAAGGGCAAATCTCTCTCTCTTCTCTTCTTCTCTTCTCTTCTCTTCTCTTCTCTTCTCTTCTCTTCTCTTCTCTTCTCTTCTCTTCTCTTCTCTTCTCTTCTCTTCTCTTCTCTTCTCTTCTCTTCTCTTCTTCTTCTTCTTCTTCTTCTCTTCTCTTCTTCTTCTCTCTCTCTCTCTCTCTCTCTCTCTCTCTCTCTCTCTCTCTCTCTCTCTCATCCTGGGTGAATGCTTTGGTCAACAGAGTTCAGCCAGGACTTTCTGAGAAATACTTCATGTTTTCTTTCTCAAATAAACAAACCAAAAACAAACAAACAGAAAACCAAGTCTCCAAGCAAAGACATGGCCTGGTGGTACTAAGACCATCACCCTAAAATACTGCTATCAGCTCTAACATTTTGAGAACCCTATCTTGAAGACCTAACATTACTAATAACTATGCTGCTACTGTTGAAAACACAAAAGGAGAAAAAAATGCAGAATGTTTATAGTTTTAAAAGTATGATGAAGCACAGTTCAATGTAATAGGAGTTTTTGCATAACGTTATGAGTGGTGAGTTTGTATACTCACTAAAAGCCTAGCTTCTATTTGTTCTGAGTTCATACATTTACACATGGCATTCATTAATATAACTTTATTCAGGGCGATTTTCATTATATATTGGATTATAAAAGTATTGCTCATCTTCAAGAATACCCTCAATTTGAATCTGTTGAGCAACACGACCCTCTTTCTGGCAATGAGTTGAGGGCAAGGAAAATCACACTTTCCTTCTAATTTGGGTCTGGTATTAAGAATTCTATATAGTACAGCACAAAACTGACTTCCCTTCCTCTTTCTGTGTGTACAGACAGTATACACCGTATGCATGTATGTGGAAGTTGAAAGATCAACCTCACACAATGTTCCTAAGGTGATATCCACCTCCTTTATTTTGTTTTCTTGTCTTGTGTTTTCCTTTCTTTGATGGAGTCTTCACTGGCCTAGAACTTGGCCAGCAGCCTGGCCTGGCTGACTAGCAAGCTTCGGGAATCGGGCCATCTCCACCTTGGCCATGCTAGGACTTCAAGCTTACGCCACTGTCCTTAGCTTTGCAAACGAGTTCAGGGGGACAGAACTCAGGTCATCATGCTCGCATGACCAGTGCTTAACAGACTGAGCTATTCTTTCAGCTCTCATACACAGTACCATCAAAGCACATCAAGATAACGAAAGGCTGATACTCTTTCATGTGTATGTAATAATTTTATGTTTGTAATCACAGAGTTTTCCTTCAATTCTAATTTCTTATATTTTCACGCTCTGCTATTAAAAGTTTTATTTGGCATCCTACATGTATATTATTAATACTGAGTCTCACAACATGAATATCAGTTTCCAACCATGTTTAGCTACTTTTTTTTCCTGATTTTTTTTTTTGAAGACTTGGTCATTTTAATTAGATTTCCTACCTCTGGAGATTTTCCTGCTAAATGTTGTTTGCATAAGTAATGTTTAAGAATATAAAGAGAGTCCTGATGACATTGATGAACTCTTAGAAATGTGTTTAGAATCTAGTTTTATGTGAATTAAGAAATCCAATGGAAGCAAATGTCATGAACAGATATAGATAACTTACCTATTGTCATGCATTTTAATGGGAAAATTCTGAAATGTGACATTGTAAGAAACTTGGGAAGACCCTGGAGGACTTGGGCACAGGGGAAAAGTTCCTGAACAGAACACCAATAGCTTATGCTCTAAGATCAAGAATCGACAAATGGGACCTCATAAAATTACAAAGTTTCTGCAAAGCAAAGGACACTGTCAGAAGGACAAAACGGCAACCAACAAAGTGGGAAAAGATCTTCACCAACTCCACATCCGACAGAGGGCTAATATCCAATATATACAAAGAACTCAAGAAGTTAGACCGCAAAGAACCAAATAACCCTATCAAAAAATGGGGCACAGAACTAAACAAAGAATTTTCACCAGAAGAAATTCGGATGGCCGAGAAACACCTTAAAAGATGTTCAACATCATTAGTCATCAGGGAAATGCAAATCAAAACAACCCTGAGATTCCACTTCACACCAGTCAGAATGACTAAGATTAAAAACTCAAGAGACAACAAGTGCTGGCGAGGATGTGGAGAAAGAGGAACACTCCTCCACTGTTGGTGGGATTGCAAAATGGTAAAACCGCTCTGGAAATCAGTTTGGCGGTTCCTCAGAAAATTGGGCATGTTACTTCCAGAGGACCCTGGCATACCACTCCTGGGCATATACCCAGAGGATTCCCCTGCATGCAATAAGGACACATGCTCCACTATGTTTATAGCAGCCTTGTTTATAATAGCCAGAAATTGGAAGCAGCCCAAATATCCCTCAAAGGAGGAATGGATACAGAAAATGTGGTATATTTATACAATGGAATACTACACAGCAATTAAAAATAATGAATTCATGCAATTTGTAGGTAAATGGTTAGACCTGGAAAATATCATCCTGAGTGAATTAACCCAATCACAAAAGAATGCACCTGAAATGCAATCACTGATAAGTGGATATTAATGAGCCCAGAAGCCCTAAATACTCAAGACACAAATAGCAAGTCAAATGATTCCCAAGAAGAAGAAAGGAGAGGACCCTGGGCCTGTAAAGATTGCTTCCAGTTTAGTAAAGAAACCGAGGGGGGAGGGGGAATTATTGGGGAACAGATGGGGGGGAGAGGAACTATGGGAACTATGGTGGGTGGGAACTGGGAAAGGGGAAAGCCTTTGGAATGTAAACATAGAATATAGAAAATAAAATTAAAAAAAAAATAACATTTTAGCTGTCAACTATAGTTATTAAGGTAAAGCTTTTAAATAACCTCAGGTACCCGTGAAAATATTTCATAGGAAAGAATTTCGTTTGGATCAACAGTGATCCCGAGCTCCTTAGCTCTCTTGCATGAACGTAACACCCGTATGAACTGAAGGTAGTAAATTCCCAAGATACTGTGGAATCCGTAAAGAGTTTGGAAAACTTGAAATAGCTTATAGGTTTCACCATTGAGGGAAAAGGACCAAGGACAGGGGGTGAGAGACAGTGGAGTCATGTGATGAATCTTAGGAAATCCTTTTCTAGAGACTAGTATCAGAATGCAGATCTGAGTTTCCTGCCCAATCCATACCATTATAAACAGTGTTTGAGCCAATGCCAAGCCCCTAAATCCTTGGCCAATCCAATCTTGCCCTACAGTTACCATGCCCCAATGAAAACCCCGCCTAATGAGGTAACTCAGAAGGAGTCAGGGGGAATATCACTGGCTGTGAAGACAGGGGAAGCGGCTACTGCCCTGATCTCGATTTTTTTTTTTTTTTTGGTGTCTTGCCAGTATGCCAGAAGCCATCTTTGATCTAATGCCACATGCAGCAGGTCAGGACTCGTCAAGGGGTAGCAGGAGCCTGTGGCTCTCTTTCCTACTTTATTTCTTTGACAAGGTTGACTTCCACAAACCCCACACATCATATACTGAATAAGAGAGAATAGCACGTGTGGGCACAGTGGGTAGTCTCAAGATCTAGAGTTTGTATCAACTTATGGCAATAATTAAGGCATGATTAAGGCATGTCTGAAAAAATAAAACTCCTTCATTAAGGACATTTGAAAAAGAAGCAGTGGCCTTTCCTGGGGCCTCAAGCAGTCCCTATTGCAACAGAACTTCTCAATTCCAGAATGCTTTTTCCTGGGAATAGAGGATACCATGATGTGTTGTTTAAGTACTCTCCCCTTTAATAGTAATTTCAGAGTACTGAGCAGTCAGCACTCTTCTGGGACAATCCAATGAAGTGATTTTCCAAGTTTTTTAAATGGGTTAGAAAGTTAAATGTTTAGGCTCTTATATTTTCTGACAATGGGTTAAACTATTCTCTATATTGTGTTTGTGTTTGTGAGACTTCTGCTTATCTTAGCAGGGAGCTATGTCACAGTTGTCTGTAATGATGGGAATTGTATTAAGTTAAGGGGGTCCTGTAATATATGTGTGTGTATAGAGCTGGATGATAAGGAAATATTGCAGTCTGTCTCAGTCATATATGCTATATTCACTCTGAAGTACATGTTTCAACTATATAAGCACATATGTCTTGAAGGTACAACGAGTATTTAATAGTAGTTTACTACTGAGTCACTAAAAATGAAATGCTAAATTTTACAAATTATTTGTGAAACTTTTACTCTGTAATTCATTTGCTTTGTAGCCAAAGTATACATTTTCTTGTTGTAAGGAAAACAAAACACTGTCAGTGTTCTGATAAAATCGGGATCCTAAACACATATGAGCAATTTCACAGAATATGCATGTGTATATTTATATGACTGTATACTTTGCATGACATTTACACAATGGAGTACTACTACTCAGATATTAAAAATAATGGCTTGATGAAATTCACAGGCAAATGGATGGAACTAAAAAATATCATCCTGAGTGAGGTAACCCAGTCACAAAAGAACACACATGGCATGTACTCATGATAAGTGGAAATTAGGGGAAAAAAACTCAGAATACCCATGAAATTATAATTTTTTTAAGTGACACAATTTGAGTATCGAAGTACTTTAGTTTGAAGTCATAATTCTATTTTAATTAAAATAGATTCATGTATTTAGTTCCTCCTGGCTTTGTCCTCTAAATAAATATAAATAACATAAATGAATAAAAATTATTTTATAAAATGTACTCAATAGTTACAAACAGAAATTTATTTGAAACAAATTTTTATAAAAATCATATGGGAGATTATTGAATTGAAAATCATCTGTCTATTCCATACATTTTGTTATTTCAATATATTCATTCAAACATTCATTAAGTACCTTCTATATGGGTATATATGTCAAAAACTCTTCTACATGATGTCCTATATTATGTGTTTCCAAGTTTTAACAATATGGTGTTTTGTTAATAGCCATGTCTGTTGAAGCCTATCTGCTTTGCAGATTATTTGGTCTTTGTAATTCAATTAAAACTTCCTTCTAAATGTGTATATATATATATATATATATATATATATATATATACATACAGATATATTTATATATATTATATATAATATATATAAATGTGATATATATATTTAGAATTATATAAATACTTTATTTTTGAATATTATTCCCTCATGTCTTCCAACTATCAAACCACCTCCCAATCTATTACTCTTAGACAACCAAAATGAAGGTTATAAATACCCCAGATTTCCTTTTTACAAAACTACTAAATGTGGAGAAAAATCTTCAGTCAAAATGGATTGAGTCGTATTCCAGTTCCTAAAGGTGAGAATGGATTCACCTTTGCCCACATCAGAGCGTCATTCAAAGAAATAGCCGATTTTCCATCTTCCAGGAAATACACAGGACCCTGTGTGCAGAGTTGAGAAAAAAGAAGATGAGATTAGAAATTTGCAGTATTGACTTAAAGCTTCAGAAGCAATCACCACACTGAGAAACTACTGTGCAGTTAGGCAATGCTAGTAGGAAATTCAGTGATATAAGAAAAAAAGATGTTTGTTTTAAATGCTACCAATTGTAAAAACATCTTCAAATACCTCATTAATGTACCTATATTCTGTGATGGCTGTTAAAATTATATATAAAATTATATTAAAATTATAGCTTTATGCTATAATTTCAATTCTTTGTATACAGCAGTATTATCAATTACAATAAATATTATTAATTTATTAATTTCCACAAAGCTAACTTCTTTTATGAAAGCAGACCATGAAGTAACAGATTGGGATATTCTTCATTCCATTAGTTTTGTAGTTGATATCAGTGCAGCTAGGAAGTTACTAAAGCCAGAAGTAGATATTGCTTTACATGTGTGTGATTTAAAATTATACTATCGTGTGATTTGGGAGACTATAATTTAGTCCCATCAGTTATTAGCATACCCTAAGTAGTTTTGAGAGGTCAATATGTCTTAGATCTTAGAAGAAAGAACATGATGTAAAAAAAGAAAATCAACAAGTCATAAGAACATTACAATTTTTTTTTGATTAGGCTCCAAATTTATCAAGTTCTGGTTATAATTTTTAATGCTATGCTTTATTTTTTGCCATTCATTTTTGGAGCTGGCAGAGTTAATCATTAGTTAACTTCATATTCGTAAGTCCTTGAGATTCATAAAACACTAAAACATTAATTTTAAATTGAAAATACTCTAGGAGGGTAGCACTTAATCTACATTAGCTATGTGTACATGGGATAATTAGTAGATCCTTTTGTGGATGTGTGCCTGTGTGAAGGAAAAAAAGAAAACCTCAGCTGGTGTCTATTGGTGTTTTGGCTCTCCTGCCCGGAGCAAAAGGGACCCTGAAGAACAGGGATTAGATGGCCCATGAGAGCAGAAACTGGCTTTTAGACTTCCAGGTTTCATGATTCACTACAAACCTACTGAGTTTGCAGATTTGGTGTTTGTTTGTTTGTTTTTATCTGTAAACACAAGTGAATGATATGTGTGTACACAGTTCTGTGTCTTAAACTTTGAAGATTGTTGTATTCTTGAGAATCTGGCTTACAATTGGTTGGTAAGCTACAGGCAGGGTCTGTATTAATAACCTGTGGCTCCATGTATTTTGACAGACTGGATCACTCATGGGCCTAACATGTCGGCATAATAAGTGCGTTTTAAATATTACATTAGGACTGAGAGGATCTGTCCGTTACAAGTGCAAAACACTGGCAGCTGGAGCACATCATGACAGACGGGGTTAACTCACTTTGTGAGATCTGGCTTTGTTATCTCACAGTGACAACTACTGTAAGATAATAAAGGCTTCTCTGATTCTGCAAGATTACAATCCCCTTGGGATTGCAATCCCCTGAGAGCCTCTAAGCATAATTTGACTGCACATTTGAATGCTCTTTGGGAATTAGTTATTCTCTGTGATGAATCACAGTGAATTTTAATTTCTGAAAGTTCAGTAAACAATGCAAGGGCACTTGATCAGTATCAGTAGTATATATCAATTAATTTTATTTCATTGTGCTTATGTAATAAAAATGGAAACTAGAAAGTAAATATCTCTGATAAAATCAGTGTAACTGTTATTTCACTGATTTTAATTAAGTTATGACATATATTTGAACACATCTTTATTGTTATACATAGGTAAATAAGTTGCTACTAAATGTATTACATAATTGCTTCAGTGATAATAACTCAATGATCATCTCTCTGGATTTATTTTAAGGAGAAAAAGATCACTTGTATTATCAAGGAAGCACTAAGGACAATATTTTCCTGCTGAAATCTTTACATTTGCCAAGTTTACAGAGTTTATATTTGTTTTAAGGTACCATTAACACGCTCATAATAGAAAGATAAAGTTAATGTCTGATAGTAGATTGTACCTGGATTTTTAGTCCAGTAAGACAAGAGATGTGAATGTCTGAATGGCTTGGAAGATTTGATCCAGTCACATAATCTGGTCCAGTAATTCCTTTGAGTGGCTCTTCTTTCAGTCTCTTTAATAAAGTTTCATAAACTGTTCTTTGTGAATCAGAAGGCGGTGTATATGGAGAATCTTCTGATGATCTACATTTTAAATAAACATTCATGTTTTTATAGAATTATAGAGTTATTGAGATTTAGTTTTGAAATTGTCTCTGATGAGTTTATTATCCTTTATAGATAGAGGCAAAGCAATTTAAATTTAAATTTAAATTATAAAAAAACAAAGCAATATCCAAGTCGGGTCCACCCACCATCCCAGTCAGGTCCACCTGGGACACAGCCTGCAGAAGTGAGTTTGCTCATGATCCCCTGAGCCCCACTGTCTAGCTCTAGTCTCACTTCGGTTCAGAGGAGCCTTGTGGGACACCAAGAGCATCCTGCTTTTCTGTGTAAACCTTTGGGAGCCCCACAACTAACCAGCTTAGAACCCTGCCACATCAATCTCATCCCAGTCCAATCTATAGGCCATCCCAGTCGTGTCTGCTTGTAACACAGTTTGCAAAGGTGAGTTGCCCAGTCCCTTGAGCTCCATTGTCTATGCCTGGGCTTGCTTTTTGGTCCTGAGGACTCCTGCAGGATCCTAAGAGCCTCCCAGTTCACCATAGAGTCCTGCAGAGAAACCAAGAACTACCATCTTGGAACATTTCCCACCAATCCCTTGCCATTGGGGTCTGCCTGAAGCTCAGCCAGCAGACTCAGATACCCTGACCTCTATTGTCTTGTCTATGGCTTCCCCAACCTTCCCAAGAAGTCCTGCTGCCATCAGGATCATTCAGCTAACACCAGGAAAAACAGATGCCTAAAGGACAGTATAAGAACACAGTCAACAAGACCCAGGACAGTGAGGCACCACCAGAGCCCAGCTATCCAGTTACAACAAACCCTGGATATCCTAATGAAACTGAAGCACAAGAAGAAGATCGTAAATACAATCCTATAAAGATGATAAAGGCCTTTAAAGAGGACATGAATAAATCCCTTAAAGAAGTATGGGAAAATGCATTCAAACAGAAAAAGGCATTAAAAGAGGAAGCAAATAAATAAAAAAAATAGAGGAAAATTTAATCAAATGGGTGAAGGATAAACAAAACCATACAAGAACTGAAAAGAGAAATAGAAGCAATAAAGAAAACACAAATTGAGGTAATCCTGGAAATGGAAAAACCTAGAAAAGAGAACAGGATCTACACATATTAACATCATCAAGAGAATACAGGAGACCTAAGATAAAATCTCAGGTGTAGAAGATGCAATAGAAGATGTCAATAAATTAGTCAAAGAAATGTAAAATCTGAAAAGTTCATGACATAAAACATCCTGGACATTTGTAACATTATAAAAAGACAAAACCCAAGAATAATGGGAATAGAAGAAAAAAAATTCCCAGCTCAAAGAAACATCTTCAATAAAATCATAAAAGTATTTTTCTAACCTAAAAACAAAGATGCCTGCAAATGTACAAGAAGCTTACAGAACACCAAACAAATTAGACCAGAAAAGAAAATCCTCCTGGCACATAGTGATCAAAACATTAAATATGCAGAACAAAGAAAGAATTCTAAAATCTACTAGGGAAAAAGACCAAGTAACATATAAAGGCAGATCTATCAGAATTATAAATAATTTCTCAACTGAGACCCTAAAAGCTACAAGGGCCTGGGCAGAGGTCTTGCAAACATCAAGAGACAACAGTTTAGTAGCCCAATCTACTAAACCAAGCAAAACTTCCAATCACCATAGAAGCAGAAACCAGAATATGCTATGACAAAATCAAATTTATATAATATCTCTCCCCACTAATGCAATCTTACGGAGGATATTAGAAGGAAAACTCCAATCCAATGAACCTATCTATACTCACAAAACCCACAAGAAATAATTTCACATCATTAAAAACAATGGAAGAAACACACACAAACACACACACACACACACACACACACACACACACACAAACACACTACCACCACCACCACTACTACTACTACTACTACTACTACTACTACTACTACTACTACAACCTCAAAACAATAGGAAGCAACAATGATTGTTATTACTATCTCCCCAAATCAAAAGACTCAGTTCCTCAGAAAAATGCACAAGGTCAGAGAATATATTTGTAAACAGACCCCATTGTTCTGCTGTATACAATAAACACATCTAAGCAACAAAGATAGTTATTACCTCTGCATAAAGGGCTGGAAAAAGGTTTTCCAAGCAAATGGACCAAAGAAAGAAGTTGGAGTAGCCATTCTAATATCTAATGAAATAAACTCAACTAAAGCAATCAAAAGAGACAACAAAGGACACTTATCAAAGGAAACAGCCACCAAGGGGACATCTCAGTTCTGAACATCTATGCTCCAAAGGCAAGGACACTCACATTTGTAAAGGAAACATTGCTGAAGCTTAAATAACACATGGAACCTCACACATTAATAGTGGGGGATGTTAACACCCCATTCACACCAATGGACAGGTCATTGAAACCGAAACTCAACAGAGACACTGTGAAACTAATAGAAGTGATGAACCAAATGGATATAACAAATATATACACTTTAAAACAAATATGCTTTCTTCTCAGTACCTTATGGTACCTTCTCCAAAAGTGACCATATAATCAGTTAAAAAAAACAAGCCTCAACACATGCATGTATATTGAAATAACCCCCTGCTTCCTACCAGATCACCAGAGATTAAAGCTGGACTTCACCAACAACAGACACAACAGAAGCCTACATATTCATGGAAACTAAACAGTTCTCTGCTCAATGATCATTATATTAAGTAAGAAACAAAGAAATTTAAGACTTTTTTGACTTCAATGAAAACAAGAGAACAGCATACACAAACATATGGGATGCTATAAAAACAGTGCTAAGAGGAAAGCTCATAGCACTATATGCCCTCATAAAGAAATAGGAGAGTTCTTCTACTAATGAATTAAAAATACATCTGAGGGATCTAGAAAAAGAAAGCAAACACATGCAGGAGAAGATAATCCAACTCAGGGCTAAAATAAATCAATTAGAAACAAAGAGAAAAATACAAGGAATCAACCAAATAAGAGCTAGTTAGTTGAGAAAATCAATAAGATAGACAATCCCTTAGGCAAACTAAAAGGCAGAGAGACAGTACCTAAATGAGCAGAATCAGAAATGAAAAGAGACAGATAACAATGGAGACGGAGGAAATTTGAAGAATCATTTGGTCTTATTTCAAAGGCCTGTACACAAAATTGGAAAATCTAGATGTAATGTATGATTGTCTAGGCAGACACCAATTGCCAAAGCTAAACCAAGATCAGGTATACTGTCTGTATAGTTCTATAACCCCTAAGGAAACAGAAGCAGTCACTAAAGTATACCAACCAAAAAACCTCCTGGGCCAGATGGTTTTAGAATTCTCCCAGAATGGCACAGAAGAGCTAATGCCAATACTCTTCATACTATTTCACAAAAGAGAAACAGAAGGAACATTGCTAAACTCATTCTATGAGGCCACAGTCACCCTGATGCCTAATCTACACAAGGATTCAACAAAGAAAAAGAATTTCAGATCAATTTCCCTTTTGAAAATTGATACAAAAATGCTCAATAAAATACTTGCAAACCAAATCTTAGAACACATCAAAGACATCATTCACCATGATCAAGTAAGCCTTATCTCAGAGATGCTGAGGGTTGGCTTAATAAATGAAAATCCATTAATGTAATCTACTGTATGGACAAACTAAAAGAAAAAAAACCCACATGATCATCTCATTAGATGCTGAAAAAGCCTTTGACAAAATCTAATACTCCTTCATGTTAAAAGTCCTAAAAAGATCAGGGATACAAGGTGAATACTTAAACACAATAAAGGCAATATACAGTTAGTCAATAGCCAACATCAACTTAAATGGAGGGAAACTTAAAGGAATTCCAATAAAATCAGAGACAAGAAACGGCTGTCTACTCTCTCCCTATCTCTTCAATATAGTATTTGAAGTTCTAGCTATAGCAATAAGACAACTAGAGTTCAAGGGTATACACACTGGAAAGGAAGAAGTCAAAGTATCACTATTTGTAGATGATATTAAAGTATATATAAGTGATCCCAAAAATTCTATCAGAGAACTACTGCAGCTAATAAACAACTTCTGACAGGTGGTTGGATAGAAAATTAATTCAAAGAAACCAGTAACCCTCCTTTATATAAGAGATAAATGGGCTGAAAAAATATAGGGAGACAATACCTTTAACAATAGCCACAAATAATATAAAATACCTAGGCATAACTCTAACCAAGCAAGTGAAAGACCCATATGACAAGAACTTCAAGTCTCTGAAGAAAGAAATGGAATCAGAAGATGGATTCCATGCTCATGTATTGGTAGGACAAATGCAGTGAAAATGGCCACCTTACAAAAAGTAACCTACAGATTACATGTAATCACCATCAAAATTCCACCACAATTCTTCACAGATCTTGAAAGAACAATTCTCAATTTCATATGGAAAAGCAAAAAAACCTAGGAGTGTAAAAGAATCCTGAACAACAAAAGAATTCCTGTGGGTACCACTATCTTTGACTTCAAGATGTACTACAGAGAAATAGAAACAAAACTGCATGATATTGATATAGAAACAAACAGGTAGATCAACGGGATTGAATAAAAGACCCAGAAATAAACCCATACACCTGTGTTCACTTGATTTTTGGCAAAGAAGCCAAAATCATGGAAAGAAATAGAAAACTGAGAGTATCTTCAACAAATGGTGCTAGTCTAATTGGATGTCTGCATGTAGAAGAATGCAACAAGATCCATATTTTCACCCTGACCAAAACTCATGTCCCAATAGATATATATTTCCATTATATATATATATATATATATATATATATATATATATATATATATATATATATATTAGACACTAGCAATCCAAATAACCCAATTAAAATATGGGTACAGAGCTAAACAGAGAATTCTCAACAAAGGAAACTTGAATGGCCAAGAAGCACCTAAAGAAATATTAGTTTCCTTAGTCACTGGGGAAATGCAAATCAAAACAACTCTGAGATTCCACTTTATGCCCTTCTGAATGGCTAAGACGAAAAACTCAAAGGACAGTACATGCTGGCGAGGTTGTAGAGCAAGGGAAATGCTCCTCCACTACTGTTAGGAATGCAAATTTGTACAACCACTCTGGAAATCAATTTATTGATTTCTCAGAAAATTGGGAATAGCTCTACCGCAAGACCTAGGTATACCATATACACAAAAGATGTTCCACCATCCCACAAGGACATGTGCTCAACTATGTTCATAGGGGTTTTATTTATACAATGATTCATTTATCCAATGGAATACTATACAGCTATTAAAAACAAGGACATCATGAATTTTGCAGGTAAATTGATGGATTAGAAAATATTATCCTGAGTGAGGAAAACTACACCCAAAAGGACATGCATGATATGATGATATGTACTCGCTGATAAATGGATATTAGCTATAAAGTACAGGATAACCATACTATAATAAACAGACACAAAGAAGTCAAATAACATTGAGTGTCCAAGGGAGTATGGCTGATTTTTTTCTCAGAAAGGGAAACAAACTAAATATCAGAGATTGATGGATGGAGGGAAGTGATTGGAAGAGGGGACTGGGGATAGAACAAGGTGTGGCGGGAGACATCCTATTTAGGGAGTGCAGGGAAGAGAGAACAGAAATTGAAGGTGGAGCAATTTCTAGGATGTACCAGAGAACTGGGTGTGGGTTAGTTCCAAGAGAGTCTATGGAGGTAGGGCAAATCTAAGTTAGCTAAGATTCCTAGCAGTGGAGATTATGGCTCCTGAAGTGGCCACTGCCTGTAGCTAGGCAGGACTCCCGGTGCAGGGATAAAGACACAAAATGTTTGACTCAAAATATGTCCTGCCTACAAGATGTTCGAGGACAAAGATAGAGTAGAGGCTGTGGGAATGGCCTCAAATCAAATATCTGCCTCAAATTGAGACCCAACTCCATGGGCAAGAACCAATCTCTGACACTATTAATAATACTCTGCTTTGCTTGCAGACAGGAACCCCATAATTGCCCTCTCAGAGGCTCCACCCAGCGGCCAATGAAAAGAGATAAGAAGACTCACAGTTAAACATTAGACGGAGCTTGGGGAGCCTTATGGAAAAGTTGGAAGAAAGATTGAGGGATCCGAAGAGGACAGGGACCCCACAGGAGGACCAACAGAGTCAATTAACTTGGACCCTTGGGGGCTCCCAGAGACTGAACCACCAAAATTTGAGCACAGGCTGGACCTAGGACCCCTGCACATCTGTAGCAGAGGAGCAGCTTGGTCTTTATGCAACTTCTCCTAAAACTGGAGCAGGAGCTGTCCCTGAGCCTGCTGCCTGCCTGCCTGCCTGCCTGGGGGTCCTGCTCCCCTACATGGACAGCCTTGCTTGACTTCAGTGGTAGAGGATGCACCTAGTCCTGCAGGGACCTGATGTGCATCAGGGGAAGGGGATACCCCCTGGGTGATATACAGAGGGGGCTTGCCCTTCTCACTAGTGAAGGGCAAGTTGAAATTGGGGAAGATCTGTGTAAAGGGGTACTGGGAACAGACTGGGGCTGATACTGGGATGTAAAGTGAATAAATAAATTAGAAAAAAAAAAGCCCAAAGGACTCAAAAAGGCAGGAATTAACATTACATCAAATTAGTACTGAATATATGCCCAACAAATTGACAATTTTCCTAAACTTGATTTTAAAAACAACAACATCATATTCCTGACACTCTTGTCGGTAACCCTAAATTCCTTCTGCGTTTGAACGTTAGATTGCAGTCACTCACTGTGTGGCAGACTGTGTGCATGCTCTCCACGCATCCAGTTCCTCGGCGAGATGCTCGATTTTTAAAGGTACTGACACCACGCGGCGTTTTAAGAGCTGGCTGAAACACGAGAAAGGATTGGCATCTGGCGTAACAGTAAAAGACCAGACAACACAAACGAACCTTAATGCCTAAAATTTTATCTATAATGATTGTTCGGTAGTGTGTGTGTACAAACGTTTATGTGCACATAAGCACATGTGGGTTTACTTGCAGGATTATGATTTGAGTCCCTGGTAACTGTAAACTGCTTGAGACATGTAGTTGGAATAGGGATTCTAGTTAGGTGCCCCGTGTAGTGTATGGAGCATGACCAGCCAAGACAAGCGATGCCGAACATCTGGAGTGAGCTAGAACGACTCACCGGGACCTTGACGTCAGTCCCGATAGCAGAATATAATGGCACTATTAGAAGAATAAGGAAAGCGCTAGATCAGGGAGGCTCGTTTTACATCTGAGAATCCTGAATTTAAGGCTGGAGCGTGGTGCAGGCTGCTGGGCTGGACTCACACATAAGGGGGCTTTGAGACTAGATTGTGTCTGAACATGAAAACGAGGTTTATCTCCAAAGGGATGACAGGCAAAGCCCGGAAGTAAGGGTCCTGTGCCAGTGATGAGACATGAGGCCAGAGGACGGGAGATAAGAGGGGGAAGGAAGTATCAATTAGATAGAACACGGCGATGGGGGAGTTGGACATTTATTACATTAAGAAAATGAAAATAGGCTGTAGGGCATAACAGGGAGTCATTGTCACAAAGAACGCCTCTAGGGCTGGAGAGATGGCTCAGCAGTTAAGGGCACTGACTGCTCTTCCGAAGGACCCGGGTTCATATCCCGGAGCCCACTTGGCAGCTCTGAGATCTGACTCCCTCATATAGACATACATGCAGGCAGAACTCCAATGCACACAGAGTAAAGGTAGGTAAAGGGGAATCCCCTAAAAACTGAGACCTCTTAAAGTTCTCCTTCTTATTTACCGGGTTCTCCTTAACGCAGACATAGTCTGTGATCTCTCCTCTGCCTTACACACAGTGACTTTTGCTTTTATTATTTGTTTGCCTTTTTTGCTTCCCAGTTCTGAGGTTGCCTCAATTTGAATGTGGGCTGATGTAGAATTCTCCGTGTAGTCCGGGCTGGCTTTGAACCAGCGAGAATCCCTTTACCTCAGCACCCCATGCTGAGATTGCAGACGTGAGCAGCCACTCCAGTCTTTCAGCTATCTATTACTAATGCTAACATTTTTGTCCATTGAGATTGGGTTTCTCTCTGTAGCCTTGGATGTCCTCGAACTCACTCTATGGACCAGGCCCGTCTCGAACTCAGAGATCCATCTGCTCCTGCCTCTGATGTGCTTCAATTAAAGGTGTGTGCCACCGTCACCCAGCTTATCAATACTAATTTAAGAGAGCATTTTTCTCTCATCTGTGATCAGTGAAGTCACACAAACTGGACAGATTCAACATTACTTTAATGGCTGTGATACAGCCTACTGTTCCTGCGTTTTCAGGTTTGAAAGTAGGCTTTGAAGTTTGGTCTGTTGCCTGTACCGAAACAAACATCCTTGAATATCTGGTGGTAATGCTGCTTAGCTTGTGCTATGTAGCAGCAGTGACTTCTTTACCAGTGAGTTGGAAATAAGAAAGCTTTCCATTTCTCTCAAAGTCTCCTATCTTCTGTAACTGGTACTCAGAAAAATGTTCTTCCCTAGAGAACAAGCATCAAGAACCAAAGGGTTGCACACACTACCATTTAGCGAGTTATTTTTAGAAATTAATTTTCAGGAAATACTTTGTGAATTTGCTTATTCGCTAAATCACACTCATACAATGATGTGTGTCTCGTTAAGCAGAGAGATGGGTTAGAAACGAAGATCCGTCGAATCTGCTTTGGATCTTAATTTTTTAATGAAGTAAGTTTTAAGGATAATGGATAATGAGTGACGTTTAGCAAGCTGTTAGAGAATGTAGATGTTTAATTAACAGGTTATAAAACACGATCTGTCATGAATATAAAATACTAGCTTCTTTACTACTTACAAATGACTTTGACTTGACTATCTCTGCCACAGAGATTGAGAACTAATCCACATGGCTTCTGTATTTTAACAGTGGTGTTATGCAATGTTGGAAGGGAAGGGTGGGCATGAAAACGGATGGGAGACTTTTCAGAACACAATGAGAATGTGTAGTGAGGACCTTTAAGATCCCCCTTTCTACCCTTTTGTGCCCTCCCTAGACGGCAGACATACTATGCAGAAGGTTAGCATTTATCTTATAACCATGAGAAATTCATACAGAAGGAAAGAGCTAAGAGTTTCAAAGTCAAAGTCAAAAAGAAAAAAAAAGGGGGTGGGGGGGTGGATCCAGGTCTTTGGTGAAATTGCTGGGCCGCTTTATGAGTTCTGGGATACTTCTCTGATGTGTCCTAATAGGCGAACATCAACATATCCGATGTATTTCGCTTTCTGTTAGCAGCTCTGTCATTTGTGGACTGGTGCATTCACAAGCCATATACCTGCTTTCCTGGAGAGCTCATGCTGAGCAAGTGGACTCACAGGATAATACATTCAGTGCCTGTGATCCTCTTGGAGATTATCTTAGTAAAAGAAATTTCTCAGCAAAGTCTTTTTATTTTTACCTCGTGTACTCATAAAGAGCTGGAACAATGCTTTGATACCGTCTCCTGATAGCCAGTAAGGCACCAATGTAACCACATAATATAAGTAATTCATTTCGAGCCCTGAAAAAGATTATATTTATTTTTAAACTTTAGAGTTTGAAGCACAGGACGTTATTCTCTTACATAATTCAAACATGACTATTTATATTCTTACAGATGATACAAAGTACATTTTGAAAGTTTTATAAAATTAGAGGAAATAACTTATGCATTAGCTAAAAATTAATTCATAATTCTTATTCTAAAATTAATCGTGTAACATAAATTATAATTTAAAACAACTGTCTTTAAATAGCATTTAGCTCTTGTCTGCTTATACATGTCTAATTCTTTTGTGTTTTAATGCTCGACCCTGAGCCTGAGCCCTCACTCTACTGTTCATAGTTAATTTGCACCCTGAGGCCACCCCTGGCTTTCTCGTCATTTATTTCTAAGTAATTGCCTTTTATCAGATTTAGGAACTTATGGCACATTATGTCGACTCTAGGAAAGGGTCCAGTTTTGTTTCCTGCGGGGTGAATTTGGCAGTTTTCCAGGCCATTTCACTGAAAATCTCTCTTACAAATTAGCCTCAACTCTCTGAAGGCTTTAGCTGTATTAAAAAAAAATTCCTAATGGTCCTTGAGTTTAAGGATGGTGTCATTTTCTGTTTTCTAGCACCTGTAAATCTTTCTCATTTAGGCTTAATATGGTTTTTATGTACAATAGATATTGAATAAATATGATCCCTAGTTTTTTATGGACTCCATGCCTATAACCATCCAAGTGTTTTGAACTCAGCCTACATGGAACAGGTGTGCTTAAGTGAAACTACAGACATGTGCACACACATAAACAGATGCATGCTAGCTATTGTTAGTAGTTACCGTTCATTTCAAGTTCACATTATTATCCTCTCATTAACATTGTCACAACAAAAGCAACAATGGAAAGTGTAATTTGTTTATAAGTACAACTACCTAAGATGATCCTATCTCTTGATTTGAACAACAAAACTAATATTGCCATTTGAAACACTATACTGAATATTTTCATGTCTTGAAGAAAAGTACTTACTCAGTGCACGTATGTGAGAGTAATTTCTCAGTAGGCATGTAACTCATTAGGTCAAGCACAGGGTAAACAGTATCTACAGTCCAGTTTGAGTTACAGATACATCCTGGCAAAAACAAACAAACAAACAAACAAACAAAACCAAATGAAATGTATTTTAAATTAGAGTGGCAAGTTTTGTTCATCCAATTTTTAAAAATTATATAATCAACTCTTCGTCAGTTAATCATAATTCAGTATTTTGTATCACAATCTATTGGTCCATTCTTTGTCTATAGGTCTTCCCATTACATAAAACCAGGAGAGAGAGAACATGTTCTACATCAGTAATTTCTCTGTGAAATTTGGAATGACTTGTGTTTGATTTTCAAGCAGATTATCAAGATGAATGAAAATACCAAATGATCAAATAGATATCAAATCCAAACTACCCAACTAGAAACTTACCTTTGACAAAATCAATACCAATAGGAAGAGCCTTTTCGGGTTCCTGACTTAGTAAATAATACTTTACGGTTTCAAATACATTGCCATCTGCCTGGGATGTTTCAGCCAACTGACCGCATTCTTCTGCAGGGGGTAGATTGCACTAAGAAATAATTTGTTGAAAGACAATGTTACTAAGATTCACATGGATTAAGTCCATAGTATAAATGCCAATTATTGCTACATTTTCTGTCTGTTTCACTTATTAAAGTTGCACCAAATATATATGAATGAAATTATTTATAAATGAAATTATTTATGGAAATACATGTAAGATCAAATAATGAAGGTGAGGTTACTAGCTAATAAATTAGTTGATTTTCACCAAACAAATACTTAAACATGTAGAACTTAATTTTTCTGATCATAATGCTGTGGTCAGGACTCACTAATGCAGCTCAGCAAAAGCCAAAATAAAAGAAGCCCACAATGAAGTCACCTGTTCTAGAGTAAATATATAATACAGACATTGTCAACAGTACATTAAGTGTAATAAATACAAAACTATATCATCCTACATTCTCTTTTCTACAATTAAAATTAGCCTTTGAGGCAAAAGGACATTATTCTAAAAAGACTAAACCTATGAAGTTTCTAAAGTTTGACAGTTTAAAATGCACAGTGTGGAAAGTCTGTCCAGGTCTCCAAAATTTCATTATTACAAAATGAAAAACAGTGCTCATTAATATGAAAAATAGACCTTTCTGTGAAAATGGAAAGTATGTCCTCTTAGTGAAGATGTTTTCTTTCCATTATATAGATCGAATGAATTACCATGTATATAATTTAAAATGTATATAAAATACACATGATAATTAAATATTAAAAAAATGAAAGTGGCACCCATATAATCCCACTTTTTTCTTTTTTTATTTATTGAAAAGGGAAATAAAAACACTTTATGATAAAATTAAAGATTTACATGGAAATATTTCAGATAAACACGTTAAAATTGGCAATTTTCATGGAAAATTAAAGAGTAAAGTGGTAGACACGTAAAATATTGCTAAATTAATTGAATTATGGGATAGAAATATTTTATGATAGAATTGAAGATTTACACAGAAAATATTTCTGATAAAATTGTAGAAAAATGAAAAAAATGTAGAAAAACATGTTAGAATTGAAGATTATTATGGAAAATTTTATATACATATAATAATGGTAGGCATAAAAGTATTCCTAAATTGATTGAAAGTGAAATTATAAACATTATCTGATAAACTTGAAAATTTACATGGAAAATATTTCAGATAAAATTGACGAAATATATAGAAAACATGTTCAAATTAAAGATTATCATGAAATTATACAGATAAAATGATAGACATAAAGAAATTCTAAGTTGATTGAAGGTGGAATTATAAACATTTTCAGATAAAATTGAAGATTTACATGGAAAATATTTCTGGTAAAATTCAAGAAATATATAGACATGTTAACATTGACTATTTCATGGAAAATTTTACATATAAAATGGTAGATATAAAAACTCTTTCTAAGCCAGGTGGTGGTAGCACATGCCTTTAATCCCAGCACTTGGGAGGCAGAGGCAGGTGGGTTTCTGAGTTCAAGGCCAGCCTGGTCTACAGAGTGAGTTCCAGGACAGCCAGGGCTACACAGAGAAACCCTGTCTCGAAAACGAAACAAAACAAAACAAAAAACAACTCTTTATAAATTAATTGAAGGTGGAGGAAATACATAGAAAGACATATTAAAATTGAAGAGTATCATGAAAAATAATGCAGATAAAATGGTAGACATAAAAAATTAATTAAATTTAACTAAATTAATTAAAAAGGAAATTACAAACATTTTCTGATAAAATTGAAGATTTACATGAGAAATATTATGTTAGTCTATGTCTTTTTATTGGGGAGATCAATTCATTATTGTTAAGAGATATTAATGAATAGTGATTGTTGCTTCCTGTTATTTTTATGTTTGTGTGGGTATCTTCTTTTGGGTTTGTTGGAAGACGATTACTTTCTTGCTTTTTCTAGGGTGTAGTTTCCCTCTTTATGATTTTCCATCAATTATCCTTTGTAGGGCTGGATTTGTGGACAGATATTGTGCAAATTTGGTTTTATCATGGAATATTTTGGTTTCTCCATCTATGATGATTGAGAGTTTTGCTGGGTATAGTAGTCTGGACTGGCATTTGTGTTCTCTTAGGGTCTGTATGAGGTCTGCCCAGGATCTTCTAGCTTTCATGGTCTCTGGTGAGAAGTCTGGTGTGATTCTGATAGGTCTGCCTTTATAAGTTACTTGCCCTTTTTCCCTTACTGTTTTTAATATTCTTTCTTTGTTTAGTGAATTTGGTGTTTTGATTATTATGTTCTGGGAGGAGTTTCTGTTTTGGTCCAGTCTGTTTGGAGTTCTGAAGGCTTCTTGTATGTTCATGGGCATCTCTTTCTCTAGGTTAGGGAAGTTTTCTTCTACAATTTTGTTGAAGATATTTACTGGGCCTTTAAGATGCAAATCCTCGCTCTTGTCTATACCTATAATCTTTAGGTTTGGTCTTCCATTGTGTCCTGGAGTTCCTGGATGTTTTGGGTTACCATCTTTATGCATTTTGCAATTTCTTTGACTGTTGAGTCAATGTTTTCTATGGTATCTTCAGCACCAGAAGTTCGTTCTTCTATCTCTTGTATTCTGTTGTTGATGCTTGCATCTATGACTCCTAAATTCTTTCCAAGGTTTTCTATCTCCAGAGATGTCTCACTGTGTGATTTCTTTATTATTTCTACTTCCACTTTTAGATCCTGGATGGTTTTGTTCAATTCCTTCACTTGATTGTTTGTGTTTTCCTGTAATTCTTTAAGGGATTTTTGTGTTTCTTCTTTAAGGGCTTTTGCCTATTGACCCATGATCTCCTGTATTTCTTTAAGGGATTTTTGTGCTTCCTCTTTAAGGGCTTTTACCTGTTGACCGATGTCCTCCTGTAGTTTTTAAGGGAGTTATTTAAGTCTTTCTTGAAGCCCACTATCAGCATCATGAGATACGATTTTAAATCCAACTCTTACTTTTCTGGTGTGTTGGGGTATCAGGGACTTGCTGTGGTGGGTTCTGATGTTGCCATGTGGCCTTGGTTTCTATTGGTAGGGTTCTTGTGCTTGCCTTTCGCCATCTGGTTATCTCTGGTGCTAGTTGGTATTGTTATCTCTGGCTGGAGTTTGTTCCTCCTGTGGGCCTGTAAGTCTTGTGTCCTTACTTCTCCAAGCTTAAAAGTGAAAGCACTGCTGGGAGATCTCTCTCTCTCCTGGCGGGCTGTGCACAGCAGGCTGTGGAGTCTCCCAGCTCCCTGGTGCAAATGGCAGCGGCAGGAAGACTTCCCAGCACCCATAAAATTTCAACAATATTGCTACCTAAATAAGATCTGAACAATTCCAATGACAGTTGGCAGTTCAGTGTAGATGGGGAAAATCATACAGGCCCTATCCATGGATAAAGAGCTATAAGCAATTAATGGCTGCTAGGATGAGGAGACTCAGTCTTCTCCAGTGATGAGACACAGACTGGATAGTCAATACTGACTACCCTAGAAATGTATATACATATAGGCAACACTGAACAGACTATGCAGGTGGTGTTTATATGTTTATTCCTCTATATGTATATGGACTAATAATGGTTAAAGAACAGAAAGCTGTGAATTTGGAAAGGAGGTATTATAGTAGGGGCAAGATTGGGTAAAGGATGTAATAATATTGTAAATATAGTTTAAGAACACTGACGCTTACTTCTAAGCAACATAATGGATTAATGCTTTAAATGTATTTATTAATATAGTTATTAAATAGTTTCACATTTCTTATAATTTAAAAACTAAGTACACTGAATAGTAGGTCTCTCCCTCTGAAAAGCTTTGCTAAGAATCGCAACATTATTTCCTGTCCTATCATGAAATTTCTGAAAGAGGTTAATACTGTGTTTGATTGTGCTTTCACTTTGGTATTTATGAAAACCTTAGAAAGTTTTCAGAGTTCTTAACAACTTCACAATCAGTTCTGAAGAACAACTAATAAATTCCTATCAAAGATTCTAATCATATCTTTTAGAATGTATAATGAATATCGGCTGCATTCATGACCCTATTATTTCCATGAGGAGAGAGGTTGACCCTGCTCTCTGCAGCTCAGAGTTAGAGGAAGAGGAGGAGAAAATAAGTTCTGTTCTGCTGCACAGCAAGGTGATTGCAGTTAATAACAGTGTATCCTTTAAAACACCTTAAAGAAAGGATTTTTAAGTGATTTTACCTCAAAGACAATGAACATTGGAGGTGGTGGTTGTGGAATTTCCTCTGATTTGAATTAATGCATGTGTATATAAAAATGTTACACTGTGACCTGTAAATACATGATTTTGTTTTGTTGATTTAAATGAGCCAGGATGTATAAACTTAGGTGGGTCATTTATCCTCACTATTCCCACATGATTGATAACACCAGAGCTTCTTGCCTCTGAGACTGTTAACACATATTTAAACACTAAACAATGCATATCAAGACAGGTAGAAACAAAAGTCCTATTGCCTCTTCCCACATGCACTTTTAAGTGTTTCTACCGGGACTTACAAAAATAAAACACTGATAACTGTTATTTATTTTTATTTCAAACATTTTGCTTTTCTTTAGATTTGTATTACATTTTACTGTATGTGTTTTGTGTGGGTGCTTTATGAGGCACAGCACACGTGTGGAGGTCAGAGGGCAACTTGCATGTAACATTTTACTCCTTCTGCCATAGGGGAAATAAGTATTGAATTCAGATAATTAGAAATGAGGATAGACACTCTTACCCCATGATCCATTTCTATAGTGCCCATAGCAAATTTAAGATAGAAAATGTATAAGGAATATTTGATATCTCCAGTAATGGCAAAAATTACTGTTGGAACTGAATATTAATTCGTTCCTAAATATTTCTGTAATAACAAATACAATTTACGCCAAAACACAGCTATACTTGCTGAGGGCCATGCAGGAGCAAGGACAAATGGCTTTAGAACTTACAGAGTTCAGCCCACGGGTTAGCACAGCCACATGGGCGAGCCTTGTGTGACATGGCCCCAGGGACCACGTGTTCTGGGGACTTCATGCTGTGATGGGGGTCTGCTCTGCTTGCCGCCCTCACATCGCTCTTAATCTAAGAGTGGTATGAAATCCCTAAGGGGCTTCCAGTCCCTCCCTGGGCAGTGTGTCTGGCACTCACAGTACTAATGCTTGATCTCTTTTGGGCATTGCTGCTGGAGCAGATTAGTGATCTATCAACATCCCAGAGAAGAACTGAGAGACATAGATTGTCAGCACTAACTACCGCCCTTAGAAAACATTTAGGAAAATAATTTTGTTCGTGAAGCTAGGTTGAGATGTTTTTACAACTGGCTCTGATGTAGAAAATCTTAGGGAACTATATGAAGTCGAGAAAGGCACACTCTTACTAGTTAAGCGAGGGACCTTTTATGGTCAGGGAACAAGAACAATAGCAGCACTGGCTGATGCGACTCTCACTGAGGCTGGACTGATGGTAATGGGTTTCTTAGGCCCATTTTTGTCCTCAGCGTCCTGATATGAGTTTTTAAGGATTGCTGATGCGTATATAAACATTTGAGGATTTAAGGTAGCTATGACTGACTTTTATATAAAAGTTTAGATTTGTGATTCTTTTAAGAGTCTTACTATTACCTTTAAAGATAAATAGTAAAATAATTACTTCTTTCTAAACACAAATTGCCACGGGTCAGTACGAGAAACTGGCTGAGAAAACTACCTTGCTTGTTTATACTTTGTTAATTGATGACAAGTTGCTTAGTTATGGATGTATGTGAGTTTTTTAGAATAATTTGTGTTCTTTATCTGTACTACCTAATGTTATTTCTTGTAAAGGTATTGGAAAACAGACTTTTTTCATAATCATTCACTAGAAGAAAATTAAAATGTAATAACATTGAAATCATAACCTGCTTGAAAGATTTTGCTGGGATATACAGGCTATAGAAGAAAGAAAAAATATGGTGTGGCTGGAACATTGATTCTCTCACTCATCAACTCTGTGTGTATGTGTAGAGTTTGTGGGGTTGGAACACAGTTCCTTCCACCCACCAGTTGTGTATTAATGTGTGTGTGTATGTGTGTGTGTGTGTGTGTGTAATACTTGGAACCTGCTTGCTGGAGTTTTGTTCTAACCATTCTATGTACGAATATGTGTATGTCTGCCTATAGGACTGTATGCATATATGCATGTGTTTATGCTTATATGTATGCATGTAGATTTGTGTGTATGAAGTTATTGGACTCTGCCTTTTGTTTCATTCCTTCAGCGTGTGTGTGTGTGTGTGTGTGTGTGTGTGTGTGTATGTGTGTACTCTAAACTTTCTCTTTCCTTCTCTTTCTCACCAGCCCCAAGGCGTTGAAAGACTTCATAGTTTTTCTAATGACCATGGGAGAGTGCCCACCCCAGTAATTTAAGCTTTGTTCTCTCAGACAAGAGTCTGCTGAGTCACCTCTCTGATTTCTGGCTGCCTTTGGCAACAGCCCTTGTCCGTATCTGGATCCACCCCGGTGAGCAGCTCTAAGCACTGACCCTCAATGGCTGCTTGCCTCAGTTCACCACCACATGGATGTGGCGTATACTGACCCATTTATCCACACTTCTGGCATATCTATGTTAACATAATAATAAGTATATGCTAAATGATGAGTTTTTTCTCACCAACTGGGAAAAAAATCTACAATTTTTTAAAAAACAAAACAACATTTTGTTATTTTGAAAGTTAACAATACGGAAATATGACTCTTCTATTTTTCTTTTTCTTAAAAAAATTCTGTAGTACTTTTGGCTGGGTATAGTTATATGTTTTTATTCCCAGCATAAGGATGCAGAGGCAGAGGCAGAGGCAGAGGCAGAGGAAGATGGATCTCTGTGGGCTTAAGGCCAAACTTGTCTGCATAGCGAGTATCGAGGATAGCCAGAGGTACATAGTGAGACCCTGTTACAAACAAACAAAATAAAATAAAATAAAAATAACTATAGTATATTTTTTACATGTGTTATAACAATGTGCATATTATTTTCAAAATGAAAACATATATGCATTATAGACATCTACTCACATCAAAAATAGTTTCATGACTTTTTAAAAGAAGAAATATACTGTAATTTGTGTAACTGTTATCTTCTGGTAAACATTTAGGCTCTATTTATATTGGTAAGGATTCCTGAAGTCTTTGAATAAATATATTTTAAATCACATTTTAAATAATGCATATGCAATTCATTGATGTCTTTTTTAAAAAAGCTATTAATAGGGTAGTATAATGTCTCAGTGAGTAAAGCACATGCCTTGTGGTCATGAGGTCCTGAGTTTGAGTCTCCAGGACGTGCATGTAAGCCCAGCACAGCTTGTAATCCCAGCACAGCAAAGCTGGAGATCGGGAGATTCCTGGAACTCGGTGGTCAGCCAGCTTAGACAGCCAGTGAGATCTACATCCCTTGAATGACTATCTTAAAACCAAAGGTGGGGGCAACAGAGGAAAGCTTCAGATAATGACCTGTGACCTCCAGTGTGCATGTGTGCGCATGTGTGTACAGATGTGAGCGCCACACTCACAAACACACAAATAAAGCAGTCAATATACATTTCTAACTCGTACACAAACCTCAGACACAAAGTAGAACCATAAAAAGGACTCTGGGTTGATTAGCCATTTTGGAGATGAAAATTTTTAATTTGTGTAGATTTTTTATTTCTCTGTGTTTCCTTCCTTTCTTAGTAAAATTTGAGCTTGGTTCTAGAAGTCAATAAACATTTTTTCTTTTGGCTATCACTTTTGTTGAAATAACAGGAAACCCCCAGAAGGCCATTATGTAATTTGGGGCACGAGTTTCTATTTACATAAACCAAAAATTACTAAAATCATAGCATTTCATTCCAGGCTAAACTCATTAATATATCATCAGCTACCTTCTTGTGAAGGTCATTTATTTCTTCGATGCACCCAGGGTAGAAGGCACAGAGTTTTACTAAATGTGCTTCGCTATCAGGAGTCATCAGGAGAAGATCAGCTGCCAAGTTCCTGTTTGTATAACAAAGGGGAAAACTCCATTGAGTAAATGATCCAAAAATAGATCCACGAGTGTTTAAAAAAAAAAAAAAGGGAGACACAGTCTACCACCTGGGCTCACCCATTAACAATCCTTTTTTAGTTATTTATGTCATAGCATTTCAAGTATGGGTTGCAGAAAGCACAAAAGTTTTCAAAATGCCAAATCTGTGTAACTTAAATTCCTAAACTACAGCACTCAATGCTATCCTTAGAGAAGAACCTGCTACCAGACAAAGCACTTGCAGATCGGCTTTTGGAGAAAACCCTGAGGTAAAGTGAAGGCTAACACACTTGGCCTCTTGTCATTCTTCTCAACACAAGGGCATTCTGGGAGCCTACTCTCTGACAGCAGCAAAATACTTAGCCACGTCAACTCTCTGGACTACTTTTGTTCTGCTTGTTTTTCCTTTAAGGTTTAGGAAGAAATCAAAGAAACAAATAGTTTTTGAATATTTAAAAGCTCAGAACTGGTGTAATAAATTGCTTACAAGAATAAAATGGCACAGACTTAATAAAATTGTGTAAAAAGATATGAGAAGCTTTTCTCAAAGCAGTAGGGGAACACTTTGTCTCATGTTATAACTCAGAAAACACTCAATTTCAAGTGGCTCAAGATTATATATGTATACTTTGTGTGTGTCTTTAGAACAGACAATATATTAAAGGATACTATATAGAGCTGTTAACCAAGGGCTCATAAATTAGCTTTACACAATAGTGTTTAATCATTTATATGATCAATTAGTTTTTAAAATATAAGACATGCCTTCAAAATGATAAAGAATACAGAATAGGCATAGACATCATTTGCAACCCTTGTTGTCACATCCAAACTTTTAGTAAAGACAAATGACAACTGCTTGCACCCACCAGAAGACAGTAGCAATTTAAGTTAGGCTTATAATCAAGTTTTTAGAATTAAAAATAGTTTTAGAAGTGTTTTACAAATTTTTACATAAAATATTTCAACCACAGTAATTTTTTCTTTTGTTTCTCCCTAGCCAATCAATAATCCAATAAAATATCATATCATCTTAAATTCCCTATACTATTAATACCATTAATCAAATAAATTTTTAAAACTCCAAGTTAAAGTAGTTTACTTCTTCTTTTTAAGCGATATAAATTATTGTACTTTCTAATAACAAAATTAATAGTATATTTTAATTATTTTATATATTTGTGTGTATATACATGTGTATGTGTGTATGTGTGTGTATATGTGTGTGTACGTGTGTATATGTGAGTATGTGTATGTATGTGTGTGTCCGTGTGTGTGTGCATCTGTATATATGTGTACATGTGTGTATGTGTGTGTATGTATATGTGTGTATGTGTATGTATGTGTGTGCATGTGTGTGTATGTGTGTGTATATGTGAGTGTATGTGTGTGTATGTGTGTGTATATGTGTGTGTGTGTGTGTGTGTGTGTTGTATGTATGCATAGTCTTGCCATCATGGAATTGGAACTCAAGTTGCAATTATACTGGCATTTTTTATATGCTGAGTCATAGTCCCACTCCTAATAATATTTGTTTAAATTAATGTCTGTGAAGATACAGAATTGCATTCTGATTTTATTGTTTAAAAACAACCATACTAAAACCATATTAAAAATTCTAACAACTGCAATAAAACCTGACTTTTTCCCACAAACTACATCCTGATATAGAAAGAAAATTATGGGTTGCTGATTATATTCATTGTTTAATTTCATTGGTTCTTTAAAATTGAGTACATTATTCTGCACTCAATAACAGAACATAGCCACCTAAATCATCTAAACTTACATTTCATTATTATAATGTGGTTTAGTTTGCTTAGCAGGATTAGTTAACTTTTAGCATTGTACAAAGCCATAGTTAGTACAACTTTTTTCTGTACAACTTTTAAATATGAAGCCATAGAGTTAAGCTATAAAAACTATTTTTATTGTTTTATGCTTAGGTTCTTATTTGATTCAAATTATATAACTTGCATGTACAAATTGGAATATTGCAAAACCAAATAGTGTGGGGGTGGTCTTAAATAGTTAAAATTGTGTGAAGGTTTACAGTAACATATTAATAAGAACAAAACTAGCGCTTGAGAGATGGCTCAGTGGTTAAGAGCACTGACTGCTCTTCCGAAGGTCCTGAGTTCAAATCCCAGCAACCATATGGTGGCTCACAACCATACATAATGAGATCTGACATCCTCTTCTGGTGTGTCTGAAAAAATAGCTACAGTATACTCACATATAATAAACAAACAAACAAATCAATCAATCTTTAAGGAAAAAAAAAAGAACAAAACTAGCCAGTACCTGTATACGACAGATGGGAAGCTGGAGAGAAGACATTGAATGTGAATATCAGACAAACATCATAAATACCAGGAAGCAAACAAACCCACATTGTAAATGTAAAATACACGAACCGTTTAACTATTTTCATTTATGAGATAATGACTAGCTTCCTTAAACTAAATTATTATTAATTTCTAATTGACAGGATTCCAATAGCTATATATGATTTTTTTCTGAAAAAAATATCATACTTAGCGGAATATTTTCCGGCATTTGCAGAGGAAGTACACCTGGAGGAGTCACCAGGTGAGGGAAATGTGATTTAGTTAGAAGAAAGGATGACAGGTATCAGCTGACTGAAATAATTTAAACACATGGATAAGCAATAACGATTAGCAAGTAGCAACCATTTTATCTTTACTTTTTTCTTTTTTCAAATATATAAACTAGTTTTCACTTTTTGAAATTAGAATTGCATTATGGCTACCTTTTCCTCAACACAATCCTCCCATGTGTCCCTTCCCTCCCAAACTCATGCCCTCTTTGTTTTTTGTTACATATATACATCTATAATTCTAAATTCATGACTACAACCTTCTCAGTCATATAAGATTACGTATATACATATACATATATACATACACACATACGCACATATACGTATATACATAAATACATACACATATGTGTATATGTATATATGTATATATATGTATATATACATATATATATGTATATATATATATCATTCATCTTAGATGATAGCCATGAGTATGGAGTCCGCCACATTTGTAAAGAAATGGTTTTGTTACATTTCTAACTTTTTGCCTGGCCTGAGAACAACCATAATAGACTGCAGAGTTGACTGCTGTCGGCTTTTGACAAGGATGGGAGTCATTTAAAACTCTTAGAGGACGTTGATATTGGAAACATCTGAGACTATCACGGGGTACTACAATATTTTGTTAGTGGAGAGTGCTCCTAAATCACTATAAGACATGAGTAAACTTGGAATAATGATGATAATAGTTTGCTATCGAATTCCGAGATCTGGAAAAGAATAGACCGTTTTCAACGAGGCAGTGATACATGCTACTAGTTACGAGCACAAACTTTCGAGCTACCTTGTTGCTTTGGTTCACCATTCACTGAGTCCTCTGGCAAAGCAGTGTCTGCTTCGCAGGACCCAGTAGTCCATGACATGTAAACTATTTAAGCTATTGGTTGGCACCCAGGAAGAGGTTCAAACTTGTTAGCTGCATCCAAATCATCATCATCATCATCATCATCATCATCATCGTCATCATCATTATCATCATCATCATAAGCATCATCACCACCACCACCATCACCATCATCATTAGCAACAGCAACAGCAGCAGCAGCAGCAGCAGCAGCAGCAGCAGCAGCATTGCATTGCATTGCATTGCTATGGTGACCAACAGAGCTCCATCTTCCCAGTTTGTTAACATCAAGTGTGGACTGGGAAGAGGGCGAGGTCCTCCTTAAAAAGTTTAGATACTTCCCAGGATGTGTGTATTTCCGAGAAAGATAAGTAACATTCTGAAGACATATTTAGCTTTCAATTTTATGTGAAGTTATTTATTTATTTATATTTATTTATTTATTTATTTATTTATTTATTTATTTATGTTTTACGAGACAGGGTTTCTCTGTGTAGCCCTGGCTGTCCTGGAACTCACTAAGTTTTGTGTTTAAATGTAAGTATGTATACCATGTACTTACAGGTGCTCACAAACACCAGGAGGGGGCATTGGAACTGGAGTTAGGGGTAGTTGTAAGCTCCCTGACAGGTGAGGTGGCAACTGAACCCCTGTCCTCTGTAAGAGGAACAAGTACTCAGAACTGCTAGGCCTTCTCTCTAACTTCAAAACAAAACACTCCGTAGTCAACATTTGTCAATAAGTAGTTACTGAGTGACAGCTAAAAGTGCCTACGTAATCACAGGCTGTCTGCCCTTGGGCTGGAGAGATGGCTCAGAGGTTAAGAGCACTGGCTGCTCTTCAGGACGTCCTGAGTTCAATTCCCAGCAACCACATGATGGGTTACAACCATCTGTAACTGAATCTGATGCCCTCTTCTGGTGTGTCTGAAGACAGCGACAGTGTACTCATACATAAAACAAATAAATAAACCTTAAAAAGAAAAGGTGATGAGTTGAGGAAGAGCTGAATAAGAGTGAGTTAGGCTTAGATTCCCATTTAACCCCTTGGAAGATCCACCTCTTGGAAGAACAGAGTTTGAACGAGGACTTCTCTAAGACCTTAGCCAAGGTAATTTTGTTTCTCGGCCTTGAAGCAAGACAAAAGATATGACAATAATAGGAGGGGATGTGGAAAGCATTTAAGTGAGAATTTGGTCCTAATAATTTTGAAAAATATCCATGTATGGTCATGTGATATTTTAACACTTGAAGCATTACACAGTTACAACCAGGCTACCTCAGAAAGGGGCAGGATAGATCTCATTACCCTGCCACAGGTTTCTCATAATGATATCTCAAATATATATATAATAGATAGTTAACACAGATATTATAGATATAGATATAATCACACATGCTAGAGTCTTCACATCTTTTCAAAAGCAATTCATAATATTCTAAAATGCATGCCACAACTGTGAAAGACACATGCTCCACTATGTTTATAGCAGCCTTGCTTATAATAGCCAGAAGTTGGAAGGAGCCCAGATATCCCTCAAAGGAGGAATGGATACAGAAAATGTGGTATACACACACACACACACACACACACACACACACACACACACACACATATACAATGGAATACTACTCAGCAATTAAAAATAATGAATTCATGCAATTTGTAGGCAAATGGTTAGATCTGGAAAATATCATCCTAAGCGAGTTAACCCAATCACAAAAAAATACACATGAAATGCAATCATTGATAAGTGGATATTAATGAGCCCAGAAGCTCTGAATACTCAAAGCACAATTAGCAAGTCAAATGATTCCCAAGAAGAAGGAAGGAGAGGACCCTGGGCCTGAAAAGATTGGATCTAGTTTTGTAGGAGAGTACCAGAACAGAGAAATGCTGTGTGTGTGTGGGGGGGGGGATTGGGGAATAGTTGGGGGGGGAAAGGACTTATGGGACATATGGTGGGGGGTGGGAACTGGGAAAAGGGAAAGCCTTTGGAATGTAAACAAAGAGTATAGAAAATAAAAAAAGAAAAGTCTCTTACCACATTGGAATCATCATGCATTTTCTCGCCAGTAACTGCAGGGCATAATGCATTGCTTGGGCCGCAGGTTCTCCGAGGATGGCGCCCACTGAGATGGCCAGCTCAAGTTCATTCCCACGGATCAGGTAAGCCATAGCAAGCTTGTTCGTAGGAAAAAGAGTTCCTTCAGTTGCGCAGATGCTTGGTGGTCATTCTCATTCAAGCTCATAAGCAGATAAACTAACATTACCCTAGACACTCGTTTTTCTTAAATATGTTGAATACAATACTACAATAAAGAACCTATGCAAAATTAGTTTCGATTTTCGGATGAAAACACTGATACTGACTATGGGCCATGAAACCGATTATTCAACGTAGAATATAAAAATCTTTTCATTCATCTTCTATAATGCTAGTTAATAGAACCCAAGGCTTCATACGTGCTAAGCCAGTGCTTTGTCAATGAGCTATACTCCCAAATCCTTTTGCTCCTACACTCCAGTCTCCAAAGCATGTCCTGGAGTCACCATTATAGAAAAACATGAAATCCTAAAATGTTCTTATAGATTACGCAACGGTAGTAAATTATTGCCTCTGTTGTTACAAATATTTATCTGGTTAAAATAAATAAAACATGAAAGCGCATAGTGGATATAGTATGTGTGTGTGTGATAATTCACCCAGAGACTTGGAGGCATGCAACACCAGATGCCGTCTGATCTATGCAGCTACATGCATCACTCTGAAGTGTCGTACCTCGATATCATCTACAGCGAGATGGCAGCACGCAGCCAGCACTGCTCGGCCATCCTGGAAGTACCATTCGGCCAGCTCGTTTACGACCTGGTGTAAGAGTCTAGGAAGAAAAAGAAAAAAGAAGTGTTCGATATTAACTTACTAATTCTATCATACATGCGAATTAATGCCATTTTAAAGAGAGCAAATAGTTCATTTTACACCCTTGTTTTAAATTACAACCCAATTAAAGGTTTTAGTCAGTAGATCAGTCTTTCAGAAAGTATGCTATAAAGCTCTCCCCTGTCCTTGTCTGTATACGTATCAACAGAAAGGCTTGTGTTGTTGTTGGGACCAGCATGGCCTCGATGGGGATAGAAGGACATAGTCCCTGCCTCTGGGACCGGGTCAGTGGACGTGGGCCTTCAGGAGCCATGGGCCTAGGGCTTGTTTACATAATAATGTACATGTTTTCACATTTCTCCAAGGAATGTCCTTCTCTATTAACATTAGTAACTCCAAGATAATCAGAGACAGCATGAGTCCAGGAGGCGAGGGTGTGGCTGATGTCTTAGCAAAATAGTAAATGCTGGGACCTCCAGGACAGCCCTTAAGGATGTGGAAAAGAACTCTGAAACATGAGTTTTTAGAACTCTTAATTTCTCAATTATGCAAAAATTAAGGGTGCGATATTAATTATATGAGCACCTTCATGAATCTACAGGATCAGAGACAACTACACTATGAGCCAACTTGTCAGAAAGATACTAAGGAAGGAGATGAAAATATTTAGGGAGAGGAGATGGCAGGAGATCCCAACCAGTTTTTTGTTTGTGTTTACTAGGGCAGACTGAGTTCAAGACCAGCCTTGGCCAGAGCTGATTTAGCCCCGGGTGTGGGGTGTGGTAGATATGGTAATTTCGTGATAGGGTCCCACCCAGCGATCTTATTGTCTGTGCCTGACAGTGGCAGGCGGGGGATCTCTAAATTCTTTTGCAATGCTAAGGGAAAATGTGTACTTGACATCTCCTAAGCATTAAGGAGGCTGGGAAAGCAGAATTCAGATTAATAAGATAATCAAAGGAAACCAGGAGTAAATGACTGGATTGATATGTACAATAAAGGGCTGAGCTATGATCTGCAGGAGATGAGCTATTCAGAGAATTTTTTGGGATATCAAGAGAGAGCTGCTTTGAGAGCTGTCTTGAGCAGAAAAGAGAGAGCTGTCTGGAGATCTCCAGAGAGAAGGCAGATCAGAGAGAAAGAAAGCACAACAGAGGAGAAAAAAAAAAAAAAAAAAAAAAAAAAAAAAAAAAAAAAAACCAAGCTGGAGTGCTGTCTCCAGCAGAACATAGGACACCAGCTTGGAGCCAGGATTTGACTTCGAGTCATTAGTCTCACCGATCCTAGACACCCCTGCCTCAGAACCCCTCTCTAAGCCCAGGCTGGTCCTTGGCATGTTGTCTATTATGTCTGGATAATTTGTAAGAGGTATACGTTGGCTTTTCAAAAATCAAGGCTGAAACGACATTTTTTTTTTTCAAATTTTAGTTAATATCTACAATGTGGCATGCACACATATTTAACATTCCAAGTTTAGAAGAAAAAAAAAAACAAAGAACACCGCCTAAGACACATAAGGAAGCACTTGTTTAACATTTCACAATTGTTTGCTACGTGGTGGTGGTGGATAGCCTAAAAAAAAAAAAAAAAAAAGGTATAATACTGTCCTGCAAAGTAGTAGGAACTGATAGAAGAACCATAGGGAAAACAGATAAGGAAAATAATTTACCGAAAAGGTTGAAAGTCTACCTTTCAAGTTGTAACTTTTTGCAAACAAGTATTTGATTTCTTCTTTAAAAAATAATAAATGGTATACTAAGCACTGGCATTTGCAAAAAGGGAAGAAGAGGTCTATGACAGTGTGTATCCTGCTTCCTACAGCAAAGCCACACCCTCTTCTGAAAGGATGAGAATTACAGGCTAAGAATTCCCCTTACCTAACTCTTAAATGACCTCAAAAAGCAGAAGTTTAGCCCACTCTTTGTTAGCCCAGGAACACCCGCCTCCAGGGTCCAGCTGCAAGCCGCAGGCTGGGAAGGTCCCTAGCATCCTTTCCTGTCTCGCCTCCCGCAGAGCAGCTGAGGCGAGGGCGAACACCGCTGGGTTAGCTGAGTCACTGCAGCAGATGTGGGGCTCACGCTGGCCCTGTATGTACGTATGTGACCCTGGCCCCATAACAGGAAATGTGTAACAGGAAGTATGTATATGACCCTGGTGTGACCCTGTGCATGACCCTGTGTGTGGTGGCCACGTAAGTAGAAATGACCTAACTAGTTTATCGGCTTCTATAGGAAACTGATTGGTTCTCAGAGAGCGCTGGCTTAGATAATTTAAACTGATTGGCTTAGAAGCTATGGAGTGGTTTGTGGTAGGCAGATTCTGTTATAAGCCTATAAAAGCTGCCCCGATTCTGCACTCGGGCTCACAGTCTTTTACCCTGCATGGTAAAACTGTGAACCCCAGAGCCTCTGGAATAAAAATCTTCCTGCTGTTGCATCAAGACTGTTTCTTGTGAGTGATTGGGGTGATGCCTTCCAAGGCATGGGGCGCTGGGGTGCCCCCATTTTTCTTTCTGGTGTTACACTTCCACAATGTGTCTTGATTTGTTTTCAAAGCAGTTAGGTGTCCCCGCTGGTCTCCCCCTGGAAGCTCTGTGAGTGTGTGGAGGCTGTGTCTTCCTGCCCAACAGTTTTTTGTTCACAGGGATGGATTTCTGTCATGGAAGTAGAGGATGGCGGTGAATGCATTTTAGACTAGACATCGAGTGCTCATTTCGGAAAAGAAGGCTGAACTACCTCACCTTCAACACTTCTAAGGGGAAAACAACCATAAAGCAATGGTGGGGAACATCACTCACCCGTTAAAGTCTTCTTCATAGTTATCGTCAGAATTTGAAGCTCCTTTCGGTGTAGAAACCTCTACGTTTTGTATATTTCCCTCACAGGCAGCCTAGAATACCATTGGAGATTTAATTAATCGTTAGCTAACACTGATAACCAACATCAGGTTAGTTTTGAAGGATGGCATACTTACTACCCACCCGTGTGTGCGTGGGTGTGCACGCCCCTGACCGTGTGTGTGTGTGTGTGTGTGTGTGTGTGTGTGTGTGGTGAATCTGTGTGTATGGGTGTATGGGCATGCAGAACACAGCACTACAGATGTCTGTTCTCTGTGTGTATGGTGAATCTGTGTGTATGGGTGTATGGGCATGCAGAACACTGCACTACAGATGTCCGTTCTCTGTGTGTATGGTGAATCTGTGTGTATGGGTGTATGGGCATGCAGAACACTGCACTACAGATGTCTGCTTCCACCTTGACTTGAAGCTAACTCTCTCTAGTTTCCATCCCTGCACTGTACTGCACACTCTGGCTTCTAGCTCTTTATCTTGCCTCAGTCTCCCAGTCTTGAAGGAAGTGTGATTGTATATGGACCACAGCAACCACAGAGCTTTGTCAGTTTCAGGGATCCAACTCAGGTTGTGGGGCTTGTGTAAAAAGCATTTTTAGACACTGAGCTGTCTTTCTGGGCCAAGGCTTTTTTTTTGTTCCTCCTAGAAACAGGAAGAGACATGAGACTTTTATATAAAAATTCGTTGCCTGCAAAACATATGGAAAAGAAAGCTAAGGGAACAAAAAAGACACAGAAGGCCTCGTTCTTGCTAACTTTTCTCTACAGTAAAAAATAATGTGAAACTAATGTTCCTTTATTCTCCTTTTTAAAAAAAAAAAATGCTTATACACAATGTGCTGGTGACTCTGAACTAGAAGCCAGTCCTAGGCCACGTCTTGCCAGGGTATGGTCTGACTCTAATGTCTTTCATAGTTAAGGCATTTTTTTTTTTTAGTCTCCTTTCTGAAGAGTGAGCACGCTGCTTTGTTTCCAGTTCTGGTTAATTGAGAGGAGGAAACTCTCTTCTGGTTCCTAGGGCCAAGACAGGAGGACTCCTCAGCGCCACGCCCCTCCCCAGGCCCTGAAGTGTCCCCAGAGCCATGTTTGAACCATGCTTGAAGTTTATAACATGTCTTGTAAACAGTCTTAGAACTTTTTAATAGAGAGACGTTCACTCCACTGTGAGTATTAACATAAAACTGTCAAGTGACTGTAACAAGAAATAGCGGTTCACACTTTAAGTGAGATGTTCAGAGCTCAGAGATGGTTGTCAGTCGAGACATCTTTGTTTGAGTAAAAAGTCTAGAATAAATTCAGTGTGAACACACTAGGGATACGGAGGTAGAAGCCAGGGAAAGTGAGCTGAGTACAAGAAGCCATATGTGATTGTTCATCCCATGAGACTGACCGATGTGACTGTCTTCAGTCCTCATAAGCACCCACCAGTGCATTTACCCGCCAAGCTTAGGTGATTGTACCTGTGCAACGAGCAGTGCTTCTTTAAGCTGACCCCTGGACACAAAAAAGTTGACGAGCTTTTTCACATCACCAGTGGCTATACAGTACGGAATAACATCATCCTTATCTTCCTGAATTAACTGGTCAGCTCTCCTAGAGAAATGAAGACAACCTTTATTATACCAAAATTAATTAAAATATTAGTTTTAATGTTTGTCAACTGGACTGATATTTTTAAAAAAATATGTCTAAACTTTTTAGGTTTTATAAAGACTTACATATATTGTAAAAGTAGATCATGTATAAAATGCAAATAAAAACTCTATAAAATACTTGATTTTCTTTTGAAACACTTTAAGTCAGTCTATCTATCTATCTATCTATCTATCTATCTATCTATCTATCTATAGGCATGTCTATTGATCTATGCATCTATCTATCTATCAATCTATCTATCTATGCATCTATCACCCACCTATTTAGTTACTTACCAATCTATTTAGAGAAGAGGTTATATGTAACCCAGTCTAGTCTTGGACTCACTATATAGCTGAGCATAATCCTGAACATATGTTCCTTCTAGTTCTATGTCCAGACTGCTGGCATTGCAAACATGATCAATTTATAGTGCTTTAGAGATCAGTCCCAGGGCTTTGTGCTCTCTGAACAACCACTCTTACAACTGAGTAACATTTAAGAAATACAAGAAATAGTCTGCTTATTGGCTTTTGGAGATAAATACAGTTAGAAATATTTTCTGCTTTGCAATCTGCCTATTCATTTCTCCCCCTGTTCTATTCAATTATTCTAACCTTGCTTCATCCATTAAATGCCCAAAGCTTTTTAACTTTTTCCATCTTTTACTGAGAAAAATAATACCCTTGTGTGGTCCAAATTTCTCGTATGTGCTAAAGAAGTAATAGTACCTATTTTATATTGCTATGAAAACAGCAAGGGAATATTAGGCTCAAGCAGCACAAAGAAAGCTCATGATATTTTGGGTTACTTAATTCAAACACTCCTACGTTTTCGTTGGTACTTTTATTTGTTTTGAAACAATAGCCAAAATTGTCAATAGCCAAAAATATCTGTCCCTTTATTCAGGCTTAACATCTCAAGAAACATTGAAGCAATCCCTTGCATCTATATTACTAAAGCCAGTTCATTTTAAGTATGTCAGAGCTGTCTGCCTGTCTTCTTCTTCATTGCTGTGTAAGGCTCCAATGCCACTCTGCTGCTCTCCTATCCACTGCCGACCTTCTTCAGTCTGCCATATTCTTCATCTGTTTTTAAAAGATGTATTTATTTTATGTATATGAGTACACTGTAGCTGTGCAAATGGTTGTGAGCCATCATGTGGCTGCTGGGAATTGAACTCTGGTTGCTCTCGCTTGCTCCGGCCTATGTAAGAACACTGTAACTGTCTTTAGACACAACAGAAGGGGGCATCAGATCTCGTTACAGATAGTTGTGCGCCACCACATGGTTGCTGGGATTTGGACTCAGGACCTTCTGAAGTACACTCAGTGCTCTGAACCGCTGAGCCAACTCAACAGCCCTTGTGTGAATTTTCAATATGGAAATTTGATCTTGTTACTTTCTACGCTGTTTAAAATCCTTTAATGTCTTCTGTTGGTCTTAGGATCAAGACAAAAACCTTAAATGTTGGAAAGGCCCAGCACAGTTACGGCTTGCTTCCTTTCCACTCCCGCTAGGCACTGACCCCTGGGACTCTGCACCCCAACTACAGCATTCTTTAGTCCCTTTGCTTCAATGACTAGTCTTCCAACCCATTTTCTAGTGCCTTCCTTTAGCTTCTCTTGGTTTGTAATTGGACAAATGTAAGTCTACACCAGCTGTCTTACAATGCCTGTGAAGGTTGCTAACTTTTATCTTATAAAGATCGACCATTAAAAATGCTGTATTCAGCCGGGCAGTGGTGGTGCACGCCTTTAATCCCAGCATTTGGGAGGCAGAGGCAGGTGGATTTCTGAGTTCGAGGCCAGCCTGGTCTACAGAGTGAGTTCCAGGACAGCTAGGGCTACACAGAGAAACCCTGTCTCCGAAAAAAACAAAACAAAACAAAACAAAACAAAAACAAAACAAAACAAAAAAATGCTGTATTCACATCCAACGTTGATAAGCAGGAAGGATCAAATACTGTTTAGTCTTACTTGCTATTATCAATGAATGAGTGACAATATCTTGGTCCTAAATGACTTAAGTTTACATTGAGGCATGAGTCTATCAAGCATTCATGGGAACAGTATCATTCCTAAGTGTGATCCTTTATATAGAAAGGATACAGTATCCTGGGAGCTTGAAGGCTCAGACTTCTTCGTTCTCTGGAAAACAGGAGGTTAGGCAGCAGTCTACCATCCCAGGGCAGACTGTACACACCCTTCCAGCTTTCATGCTCAGCCTTCATTAATCTTAACTTACATGCATGACTAGCAACAGAGATTTTCTTAAACCTGTCTTAAAAGAAAAAATATTCTCACATCCCTCTTGATAAAGGAAAGAAGGATAACTAATAGAATGCTACAGGCTTAGCACAGGGATTAGCATGTATAGATATAAAATAACCAGTTGCTGAGTGGCAGATTAGATAGACTGTGCTCTGAGTATAACTGTGCTCTGAAAACGTTAACTCCTAACATGTGGGAACTTTGAATGCAATCTTATAATGAAATCTTTCTCTATGTACCTTACTAAATTAATAGGGGATTATACCCTATAATAAGGTTAACCTAAATTCTAGCACGAATACATTTTTTAAGCAAGTGTATTTGGTCAACAAGACACAGTGGGTAAAGCCAGTGAGAGCGGTTACATGTTGTTAGCTAGCAGATTGTAGAAGCCATCGGAAAATCTCACTTAGAACCTCCAGTGTTAAAGCAACTCTGGCAATAAGCCAATCATATGTTTGATCTTAAGAATTATAAGATAATAACGGAGCTTGTGGCAATTGTACATTGGGCAATTTGCTGGAATTTTTTTTCATTAAATAAGGAGAAACTTCCTCTTATTGTATTCATTAGCAATCAGGATAAACAGACTAGTCAAACACTTTGTAACCAATTCATCTAATTGTTATGGTTGCAGATACAAAATCATTTTATTATTTAATATAATATAGATATAAGATATAGATATAAGAACTCCTGTTATACTTATATATTCTATCAAAATATATAACTTTGGAAATAGACTATTGGCTTTACCTCTGCATTAATTTTCTCCAGTATTTCACAGAGACCCCAGGTGCAACTGATAGGGCTTTGTCCCACTACAAAATTGAACAGAGAACAGAAATATCAGATTTAGATAGCATTACATAATTATAAGGAGACCTCTTAGGATTTGTGTTAGTAATAAACAATTTTTAAAATTATCAAATTATCAAGAGTATACTTGGAAACTATTCAGTACAGTCCAAAGGGAATAAATACCAACTTACTGCAAAATAAGTTAAATTGTATTATTTCAGGGAAAATCTTATTATAAATTTAGAAAGAGGAATCAGTTTTTTGTTGAATAAATGTCACAATTCTATCATATTTTTTGTCCTATGAATATTTTTTACCATTGTTTCTTCCTTTAAAATGAAAACCTGTCATATTTTGTAACTTAGAGAGCATGTGAAGAAGCTCATTATTAAGTCAAACAGATCGTTATTGTTACGTCAAATATGGGTTTGAGGTCTAATAAAGTACTGAAAGAGAAAAGATGTAAAAACTTCATGTTACATAAGCCTTTCCAAAACACTGGGACTTATAGTGCCATGTTAGCTACAAGACTGCTAATTTACTTAACAATTATAAAGTAAATTTTAAATAAATAATATATTTATTTTTATTCGTGTGCACACATTTTCATGTAAGCTGGTATGTATGATATGCTAAAGTTTAAATGACTATTTTTTTAAACTGAATATTTAAATCATGTTACTTAAAAGGTACCTTAAATATGTTTTTCCTTAAAGAAAAAGTATGGTAGGGGGAACGGAAGAGTAGAAGTTGAAATGTAGATGAACTTTGAATTCACTAAGCTGTTTCAATAAAAAAAAGTAAGTAAATCTTGTAAGTTCAAAGGTCAAACGCTTCCTTAATCCCTTAGTATTAAGTTACTGTAGTAGAACATGTAAGCGGTGATGACAAGGACTTATAAGCACTCCGACTGTTGAAGAATCCAAGAAGAACTTCAGGAATTGTCAAGCTCATCAGAATGTGCTCCGCAGAACAACCAGATTCCCAACTGAGAATGTGTTGAGATTAAGATTGCATGTACTCAAACAGAAGCAGACCCCTTCGAAGAACTGCACCCTTCTCCCCACGCTTACTCACCTACCTGTCACCCTGACTTTTAAGGCCCTGCTGAAAATTTAACATTCAATCAAAATATCACTATGTGATGAGTAAAGATGTCTAGTAGTTTTGAATACTTTTAAGTACCTTTGTAGTAATCCAGGATATTTTATTATTTTGGGTCAATCTGTAATTCACTGTTTAACAATAAGTAAATCAAGAGTTATAAAAAGGTGGGTTAAAATGCATTTTGATATATTTTAACCAACTGCATGTTTAATTTTTAGTGTTATTTATGTGTTCCTTTGTTTCTGACAGATTATTATTTATGGCTCTCTATATGAGTGGGGGCCGTGTGACTGTGGGTGCCTACGGAAGGCAGAGGGTGTCAGACCCCCTGGAGCTGGAGATATGAGTGGTCGTGAGCATGATGTAAGCAAACTCTAGCACTCTGGCCGAGAAGCAAGCACTTCAAGCTATCAAGCCTTCTCCAGGTCCTACATATGTGTTCTTATGAATATAGATGCAAAAATACTAAATAAAATTCTTGCTAACCAAATCCAAGAGCACATCAAAACGATCATCCACCATGATCAAGTAGGCTTCATCCTAGGGATGCAGGGATGGTTCCATATACGGAAATCCATCAATGTAATCCACTACATAAACAAACTGAAAGAAAAAAACCACATGGTCATCTCATTAGATGCTGAAAAAGCATTCGACAAAATTCAGCATCCTTTTATGCTAAAAGTCTTGGAAAGACCAGGAATTCAAGGCCCATACCTAAACATAGTAAAAGCAATCTACAGCAAACCAGTAGCCAACATCAAAATAAATGGAGAGAAACTTGAAGCATTCCCACTAAAATCAGGGACTAGACAAGGCTGCCCTCTCTCTCCATATCTTTTCAATATAGTACTTGAAGTTCTAGCAAGAGCAATTAGACAACATAAGGAAGTCAAAGGGATACAAATTGGAAAGGAAGAAGTGAAACTATCATTATTTGCAGACGATATGATAGTTTACCTAAGCGACCCAAAAAACTCCACCAGAGAACTTCTACAGCTGATAAACAACTTCAGCAAAGTGGCAGGTTATAAAATTAACTCAAGCAAGTCAGTGGCCTTCTTGTACTCAAAGGACAAGCAGGCAGAGAAAGAAATTAGGGAAATAACACCCTTCACAATAGCCACAAACAACATAAAATATCTTGGCGTAACTCTAACCAAACAAGCGAAAGATCTGAATGACAGGAACTTCAAGTCCTTGAAGAAAGAAATCGAAGAAGACCTCAGAAGATGGAAAAATATTTCTTGCTCCTGCATTGGCAGGATCAATATAGTAAAAATGGCCATCTTGCCAAAAGCAATATACAGATTCAATGCGATCCCCATCAAAATCCAAACTCAATTCTTCATAGATCTAGAAAGAGCAATTCTCAAATTCATCTGGAGCAACAAAAAACCCAGGATAGCTAAAACTATTCTCAACAATAAAAGGACTTCTGGGGGAATCAATATCCCTGACCTCAAGCAGTACTACAGAGCAATTGTGTTAAAAACTGCATGGTATTGGTATAGCAACAGGCAAGCAGATCAATGGAACAGGATTGAAGACCCAGAGGTTAACCCACAGACTTATGGTCACTTGATCTTTGATAAAGGAGCCACAACCATCCGGTGGAATAAGGATAGCCTTTTCAACAAATGGTGCTGGTTCAACTGGAAGTCAACATGCAGAAGAATGCGAATTGACCCACTCTTATCTCTTTGCACTAAGATCAACTCCAAGTGGATCAAGGACCTCCACATAAAACCAGACACACTGAAACTATTAGAAAAGAAACTTGGGAAGACTCTGGAGGACTTGGGCACAGGGGAAAAGTTCCTGAACAGAACACCAATAGCTTATGCTCTAAGATCAAGAATCGACAAATGGGACCTCATAAAATTACAAAGTTTCTGCAAAGCAAAGGACACTGTCAGAAGGACAAAACGGCAACCAACAAAGTGGGAAAAGATCTTCACCAACTCCACATCCGACAGAGGGCTAATATCCAATATATACAAAGAACTCAAGAAGTTAGACCGCAAAGAACCAAATAACCCTATCAAAAAATGGGGTACAGAGCTAAACAAAGAATTTTCACCAGAAGAAATTAGGATGGCCGAGAAACACCTTAAAAGATGTTCAACATCATTAGTCATCAGGGAAATGCAAATCAAAACAACCCTGAGATTCCACCTCACACCAGTCAGAATGGCTAAGATTAAAAACTCAAGAGACAACAAGTGCTGGCGAGGATGTGGAGAAAGAGGAACACTCCTCCACTGTTGGTGGGATTGCAAAATGGTAAAACCGCTCTGGAAATCAGTTTGGCGGTTCCTCAGAAAATTGGGCATGTCACTTCCAGAGGACCCTGGCATACCACTCCTGGGCATATACCCAGAGGATTCCCCTGCATGCAATAAGGACACATGCTCCACTATGTTTATAGCAGCCTTGTTTATAATAGCCAGAAATTGGAAGGAGCCCAAATATCCCTCAAAGGAGGAATGGATACAGAAAATGTGGTATATTTATACAATGGAATACTACTCAGCAATTAAAAATAATGAATTCATGCAATTTGTAGGTAAATGGTTAGACCTGGAAAATATCATCCTGAGTGAATTAACCCAATCACAAAAGAATGCACATGAAATGCAATCACTGATAAGTGGATATTTACGAGCCCAGAAGCCCTAAATACTCAAGACACAAATAGCAAGTCAAAAGATTCCCAAGAAGAAGAAAGGAGAGGACCCTGGGCCTGTAAAGATTGCATCCAGTTTAGTAAAGAAACCGAGGGGGGAGGGGGAATGATTGGGGAACAGTTGGGGGGGGGAGAGGAACTATGGGAACTATGGTGGGTGGGAACTGGGAAAGGGGAAAGCCTTTGGAATGTAAACATAGAATATAGAAAATAAAAAAAAATTTAAAAAAAAAGTTATATCATTTATATTATGTTATAATATAATGTTTGTAATAAAAATGTTAGTAACTTAGAGGTTCTTAAGAAGTAATAAAGAGTCGTATTCATGCCACCTCACCCTTCCTTTTGTTGTGATAAAGAGGTAATTTGTCCTGATCTAAAATACAGTTTTAAGAAAAGAAGGTAAAAGACCAGTGAACTTTCATAACTGCGTAACCAGTTCCCAAGTACAAGAATAGAAGCCCCTGCTGTCTCCATATTTCATTTCAGTCAGTACCTACCTGTCAAAGGAAGGCTATTTTCTAAACTGTATTTATGCATAGCACTCCGACTGCTTGTTGCTTTAGTCTTTTTTAGAAATTCTGAAAGTCCCTCTCATATGGTTAAATAAATCTAATTGTGAGAAATGGAGGAGATCCTGTTCTGAGCATATGAGCCAACACACGTACATTAAAGATCTTGGCAGCAGTTTTTCCGATTTTAGCACAGATGAGAATATCAGGGATAAGAGCAGGCCTGGATGGCTGAACTGCACGCCAAATTTTACGATTTGTAGGTCTGCCACGGGACATAGGTGTTCCTAGGTGGGACTGATGCAGCTAGCCTGGGCACCCTGCTTTATTCTTCCCGTGTGGTGTACACCTGACATGAGCTTGGCAAAGAAGGAATTTTATGCGGCAAAGTTAACCTCTATGTGGGATTAGCCATTCCCCTACTGTGTGGGCTGCTGTGTTAGACACATTGCTTTTCCTTGAGTAGCACGCTACCTCTCCAAGTTCGACCATGAGTTCACAGTATCTCTGAATCTGTCCTAATCGCAGGTGGATCTCAGCAGCTTCCTTCAGTTTTTTCTCCTTAGTGGGTGCACCAATACCACCACCAAATTTAGACATCTTGATTGTCGTTAGTTCTTGGGCTTCGGACTGAAAAAGATTATAAGTGTATAAATGAGTAGAAGGACAGATACTCTGAAAGCATGTACTATTGGAAGTTAAATGTTTGAATGGGATATATTTTTTAAAAGGATTTATTTATTTAGTACACAGTATTCTGCATACATGTATGCCTGCACACCAGAAGAGGGCACCAGATTTCATTTTAGATGGTCATGAGCCACCATGTGGTTGCTGGGTGAACTCAGGCCCTCTGGAAGAACAGCCAGTGGTCTTAACCTCCGAGCCATCATCTATCCGTCCTCTGAAGGTGATACTTTTACCTGTAGGATATGATCAGTTCATGGAGTAAGCCCTTTGGAAGAGGTCTAGTTGTCCTAGAACATCTAACATACATTTGAGAAAAAGACTAGAAGACCCATTCTTACTGTCCTTACGCTTTCTCAATGTAGGTTATTAGAATTTCCGAGGCCAAAGGTTGGATATATAAAAATACTCTCCAATCTCCCATATTGTAAATGTGCTTCTAAAATAATTATTGAGCATTTCATGGTGACTTAAGAAGTCTTTTTATGAAGGTAACCATAAAATCTTATTCCTAGTATGATTTTCTTGCTGTCTGAACTATTTATATTTCATTAAAATATATAAACTGCTGCTTTTATATTTTTAGCTCCCAGGGCAGATTTTGTTGTTGATAAAGTATATTCTCTCAGATATAAGGTAACTAAAAGTCAGGAGACCATAGGCTATAATCCCCAGAGATCACAGGTTAAAGATAAAACTTTTCATAGAGTCCAGATTCAACTTGCAGACTCATGGAATTCAATGTATACAACCTGTGGCCACCTTAAATTCTTCTTAAATAATTCATATTTTCAGTACTGGTTTTACTCTTTTATCTTTTCTGTGTGTATTTCTGCCTACCAGCAATTTTACTTTAATAGTTAAAAAAATTAAAATTTTTGTTTGAGTATACCGCGCTTGTGCGCTTCACTTACGGTTCTAAATTTGATCAGGTGCTTCAAATGCACCATTCCTTTGCAGTAATTCTGTGGAAGCAAGCTGTCGTCTTGTCCTTTAATCACGGCCACCAAATTCCACAAGTTGTCACTGCCACCTGGAGGCTAGAGGTAGGTACAGAATAACCAATGACAATAGGACAGAAAAAAAATTCTCCTAGTATTTTATCCCTCTAGATGGGTCATACCATACATTTCTCTAAATAAATAAAAAAAAAAAGCAGCAAACTAAATGCATATTCTCATTTATTTTTCCAGGTTTTAGATATGCTCTCTAATATTGTACAGATAATGTTAAAATTCATGTACTGAGCTGGGACGGTGAGCTTAAACAGGATTCAGTTTAAAGGTAACAGTTGTGGTGACTCATAATGGCCAAGGAGGCAGCGTCCACTTATAATTCCTATAATACTTACTGATAAACATTCTGAAAACAATCTTAGTTTTTTCACCCGAGGGCTGCACGTTGGCTTTTCTACTTCCTGTTTAATGTCTCGTGACGCTTTGCCGCAGAGTCGAGGTGGAGAGTCTTGTCGTATCGCGTTATCTGACGAGAAGAGACGGTTCACTGAGGACTTTTACTTAGAGAATATTATTGAAAGATAAGATCAAGTGCATGCACATATTCAGTACCAGTGTTCCCGATAATTTCGTCCCAAGATCTGTCTGCCAGAATATTTATTTGTAAAGGGGTGATTAAAGGTATTAATGACCAGAGTCTCACTGTAGAATCTCGGGAGCAGGACGCCATCGTGAAGGGACGATCTGGATGGCAAGTTAAACCTGATGGAAAAAAATAAGCTGGCTTTAACAAAAGTAAGCCTAGGAAATGCTTTTTTTAAAAAAAATGCACTTTTTAAATTAAACTGTGGCAAAATTGAAGATATGAAGGAACACGAGAAACTCAAAGGCTCAATGAGCCAGGTTTGTACTTGTATCTAATTAATACAAGAAGGTAACGCATTGCTTAGCATATTCTGTAAATATAGTTAGAGATGTACGATTATGAGAAAACAAAATTTCATTTGGATAGGCAGTAAGTGTACTGTATATTGTATACTGTATACTGTAATTCCATTAGGGTTCATGAAATCTATGAATTAACAGATGAACAAATCAAAGTTCAGTTTTCAAAGTGAAAGGACCTTTAACTTCAGACATCAGAAAAAGGTGTATATATATATATATATACATATATATATATATGTATATATATATTTATATATAAATATATATTTATATATATAAATAAATGTATATATATATATATATATTTATGTGTACTATAGCTTTCTACCCCCCAACACTCCTTACTGCTCAGATTCAGATGTATTCTTATGTAATTATTACTTTATATGCACATATGTGTGTATTTGTATACACATGTAACCGACTGATCCTATTTCGCATTGCCCATATATACACATGTTTAGGGCTGGCTGTTAGAGATCGGATGACGGGTTGGATATCATCTTTGGAACAAAACCCTGATTCTCTTCCTCTCAGCAGTCGGACTGCCTGCAGTCCTTCACCTAGGCAAGGCTACACAACCTCGAGTAGAGACGGCTGGAGGAAAGCATATAGTTGTGAAGGCACGGACTTGGTCATTTTTCTCTAGGGCATGCCTACTTACACCCAGCAAGGTTTAAGAATAACCGAAAATATAAATACAAATGGGTAATTTGCTTTCTATCACAAGCTTAATTGAACTATCAATTGTCATATTCAAGAAGCAAACATTGTCCATGATAGATAATGGTTAGATTAGTTATATCAGTGCTACCGCTACTGTTACTTTCATGATCAGTAAGGGAACTGACAGGATCCAACTTGCACATGTGCCTGCCACACATACATGTGCACAGAAACTCAATTCCTGCTGAATGAGCTTCATATGCTAATGAATCTCATCTTCTGAATAATCCCAAACGTCTTCTTTGGCTAGGTTGTGGTGATTCTAATAGGATATAAAATATATAATAGGATATAAAAGATAAACTTGTGTTTACACCATTGTGGGAAAAAATTGTCATTTCAAAATGAAATACTGTGGCTTACTTAAAAATATTGCATTGCTCAAAAAATAAGCCTCACAATTACGTCAAAATAACATATACATGGAAAAGAGTTTACCATAAACGTCTGCACCGTGGTCATACACAGTGTCTAGGCAAACTCCTCCTCGAGTGTCCCAGACTTTGATAGTATAGTCCCAGCTTCCGGAGATGAGTAGGTATGGAATCTCAGTGTTCCACAGCAGCCCCCTCACAGGCGCAGTGTGTCCATTAAGAATGTTGATGCAAGTATCTTGTGTATAATCCCAGATTCGAACAGAGCTGAAAGACAATTTCATGTCTAAATTATAACTTATCCAAAATGTTAACATTGTCTCAGTGGAACTCAACCTATTTTGTTTTGTTTTGTTTTGTTTTGTTTTGTTTTGTTTTGTTTTTAGCATATTTAAAAAGCATTTTTATGGAGCTGGAGAGATGGCTCAGAGTTGTTAAGAGTAAGGGCTACTCTTCCAGAAGACAGTGATTCAATTCCTAGCAACCACATGATGGCTCATAGCTACCTGTAACTCCCGCTCGATGTGATCTGTCGCCCTCTTCTGGCCTCCTTGGGCACCAAACATGCCCACAGTGCACAGAAGGAAGCAAAGCACCCATACATGTAAAACAATATAATGTTTAAAAAGCGTTTTCTGTCTCATACGTGTGAATTTTCTCTTTACAGAAGACATAAAGGAGTATGTTAGGGCTATCTGTTCCCAAATTCTTTTTCTTAACTTTTACTGGTATTTTATAACCGATAGAAAATATGGTGTTTCGGAAATTTTTAAATTTGTTTTTGGTATTTTTTGTATTATTTTTATGTGTTTGTTTTTGTTTTTTGTTTTTGTTTTGTGTTAACTTTTGTTTTGAGAGGTAGGTTGAGAGAGAGAGAGAGAGAGAGAGAGAGAGAGAGAGAGAGAGAGAGAGCCTAAAGATGGAAAGGTAGGAAGGTAGGGAAGATCTTGGAGTTGGAGAAGGAAATTGATCAAAATATATTATATGAAAAATTTTAAGTCAAAAGAAAGAAAATAAAATGTTTTGGGATGTATATAAATAAATAAGTGAGAAAGAGTTTAATATGAACTGCTACATTTATAAAGACTAACTAGAACATAGAAGACGTGTTGCTTTAAGTGTGAAAGACATTCGAGATGTGTTACCAATGCTAATGATGACTTCAATGGGAATACTAAGCTGGATTTAGTAAAGACTTATAACTGCATCATAAGTCAGCAAAATGATGCTTTTAAAGAACATATCTCAGACCATTATATGATGATACTATTTTTATGCCGAATAAAAATTAGTAATAAAGTTTATGTGGAGAAATTGGAATAATCTCATCAAGAAGAGTATATTCAACTTCATAGGAGAATCATACTGAAAGTTACATTTTGAATAATTTTTCCTAGTTAATTTGAATTTAACCCAAAGGAGGGAAGCTATTCAAATATTAATCTGGAGATACTATGCACTATCACTCGTATTTGTACAAAGTAAGATTATTTTTAACATGAGTTTATATTATTTTCAAATAGTATAATATTCTCAAAATCTATATCAAGAAAGAAAATATGAACACGAGATTTCAGAAACTCTTACCAAGAGTAAAAATTATAAAATTACTCTTGCTCCTAGTATGTTTCACTGTATGCCAAGATTTATAGTTAGTTTTTCATGGCAGTTTTCATGAGAGTACAAATGTTTTCTACATTAAAGACAAAAAGTTATAAATTATTTTGTTTTATAAAGATTTGTTTCAGATATTCTTTTATTTTAAAATCATCTTCTATGAACATTGTTGATAATAAGGAAGAAACATCCATGCACATTGAGCAAAATAAACAAACAAAAAATTGAAATCAGGAATACAGTGGTAGGATAGGATTTAATTTAGTTTTTAAAACTTATTTTGTCCGCTTATTGTTTGTGCGGAAAAACACTATTTTATATTTCTTCATAAATAATTTGTCACTAGTACATATGCAGTTCTGGGAAACTGTAAATTTATGATATAAAGGGTGAGAAAATTAGAATTCAAACATAATTCAAACATACGTACCCATCATCAGAACCGCTGCAGAGAATTCCTTCCCTCAGAGGAGACCACTTGACATGGAAGACTCGTGCTGTGTGCCCGCTGAACACTTTCAAAGGCTGATTAGAGCTCGTGGCTACGTAAAAGACGCGGACGTTTTTGTCTTCGCAGCCAGTGGCTATCATGTCTCTGAAATGGCACCAACGGAATGTTAAAATGTGACCATGGAAGGTAAATTACAACTAACATGGTTTATAATAGGTCACAGTTCTAATGACTAACGATGAAAATCCTTTCTTTTCGTGTGTGTGTGTGTGTGTGTGTGTGTGTGCGCGCGCGCGCGCGCGCGCGCGCGCGTGTGTGTAATGGGTACAGAGACCATTTCCCTTGGAGAGAAGCTGGGAAGCTTACGGCCGACAAGGACTATTTCAGTCAGTCACCTTCACCTTTCCTTTCCTCTGTGGTGCCCTTTTCCATCCAGTTTAAACTCTACTAGACGCAAACAAGAATCCCACAGAACTCTAAAACAATGTTTTAATATATCCATTATCCCAATAATAAAGTGGCAATTCTACTTGTACCTGATGATCAAAACTGAGCTAGGGAAGAAACTATGGGTACTAAGCAAAGCTGTGGAAATTATGAACCTGTCGGACACACGTCTACTCATGGAGCATCTACTGTGACCAGTAGAAAAGCAGGCTCGTTCTCCTAAAAAGGAAATCATACATGTTGTATTTTCCTAAGAGTATTCTGCTGAACACAACATAAAACATTCGGTAATCTCATGGGGTCTACCCTGGTAGGCACATCCAACCCTGACTAATACATACCCCATTGGCTACAAATAGCTTATGATGGCTATGAATGTGTGGCCTGATACAAAATGATAAAGCTACTCAAAACATTATGAGATTTCTTTTAGCAACTTTCCCTCCCCTTTTTTGTAACTTGATTGAGCAGTTTTTGTATAAACTTTGTAGATGACATGACAATATGGTTCTTTGCTATATAAAGATTGGACTCCATTGTGACAGTTGACCTTGGTTGTCAGTTTGTCATACTTAGGCAGAGGGAACCTCAGAGCAAGGACTGTGAGCATCAAACTGCCCCATGGACATGTCTACAGGGCATTTTCTTGATTTCTACTTTTTCAGATTTATTATTATTATTATTATTATTATTATTATATCTCATTTTTTAACAGTCCAGTCATTATCCCTCTCCTGATCTGCTCACTGAGAGTTAGTTCCTCATCCCATTCCTCCTCCCCCATCTTCAAGAGGATCTTCCCCACCCCCACCCTCACCCTACCAGACCTCCCTACTTCCTGGGGCCTCAAGTCTCTCAAGGGCTGGGTGCATCTTCTTCCACTGAGGCCAGACTAGGCAGTTCTTCCCTGTATATGTGTGTGGGGGTGGGGGCGGGGCGTGGGGGGGTGGGGCTCTTGATCTCTAAATGGTGTAGGAGAGCCCAGCCTGCTGTGTGAAGTACTAATCCTGGGTAGGCGATAGGGCAGCATAGGAAATGTAGTTGAATGTGCACCAGGCAGCAATCCAGTAAGCTGCTTCCGTTCAGAGTCTGATTCGGTTCCTTCCTCCAGTTTTCTGCCCTAACTTTCCTTAATCATGAACTATGACTTGTCTGATGAAATAGACTCCTTCCTCCTCAAGGTGCTTTAGGGCATGGTGTTTATCGCCACAAAATAAAGCAAGTTAGAACAATAGCTAGGAGGGAGAAAAATGTCAATATGTACTTAGTAATACAATTTACACTGCAGCACATTTTATAGGGAAACTAATAGCATTTGGAAGTCATGGAGATGTTTTCTGCGCAGCATTTGCTAGCAGGATGTGGATGGAGTTGGGAGGGGTGGTCTATAGGAAAAGGAGCAAGGCTGAGTGAATGGGAAACAGAAGAAAATACACTGCACACGTATATAAAGATCCCAAAGAACAAATAATAAAAAATTAAAACACAGTCTTTGTACTGAAAGCCCGGTAGATATTATCTATGCCCAACCTCAGGTGAACTAACAACATTTTACGTAAAGGGGAACAACATGAGTGAAATTTTGAGATAAGAATAAATCAGCTAGCTAGTTCAGGAGACTGAGAGTTGATGTACGTGGACGGCTTGGGAAAAGAAGGGCAAAGTTCACGTACCGTCCAAAAGACACCGTATTTCTCCCCTGAAAGGGCAGGTCTACTGACTTGGTCCAAAATTGAGTCTACGCTCATTTTAAGCTACATTACAGAGGAATTTCCGGCTGTTTGATCAAATCCAGCATTCCTCGGGAACCTGTCAAATGGTTTCCTCCATCTTCTCCCTTGCATATCCTATGAGTATGTCAGACTCAGGCTGGCCCCTGGGCTCTGTCAGCTCCGGCAACTCTGGTGTAGTGTTGTACATCTCAAAGCCCGTACTAGCCCACCTCACCTCCTTCTCTTTCGAAAACTTCCAGGCTGCTCCAGTTCACAGGCTTCCTCCTCCTAAGACTTCTTTATAACTCACATGGTTTTACCATCTCCCCTCTTCCTTATCCTTGGTCATGTACGGTCTGATAGTCTGATTCTTTTCTCTCTGCTGAGAACTGTTCCAGATGCTTCTGTTTGTTTTCTCTCTGTGTCTCTCTGTCCCTCTGTCTCTGTGACTGTCTTTCTCTCTCCATCTCTGTGTGTTTATGAGAGTATGAGGGGACTGTGGATGGGTGGGGATGACCCGAGGCCCTCGAAATGTGATCCTCCTTATGCAACGGAAAGGTTGGGGCTCCCTGCCATTCCAATATCGCAGTCAGTCTCAGTCTGCTGAGCCTGAGTCGGCTTCTTTGCCTCGCTTTTCTTACTAGTAGAGCCGCTCTTGGTGGCTGACTAGAATTGGTAACTGTGAAATGGCAGAGTGTGAAAGCCAACCCAAAACTCCGAGGCCCCCTGCACGGTGGCTTTTGTTGTCAGTGATTGGTAGTCTTCAAGGAGGGCTATGAGAAATGAAATGATAGAGGGAGGTGGCTGGAGTCATCATCTAATTTTGTGTATCACCTGGGTATGGGATAAAAAAATTCTGTTATCTACTACAGCCTACATACTGGGAGAAACAGGGGGGCATTATTTTGTGTTGTATGTTATTTGACTCAGAAGGTATGTTTTTAAACATTTATTTATGTTTTCTGCATTTAGTACAGGGAAGCATAAAGGATTTCATGTGGTTGTTGGTGACACCTAAAGAAAGCTTCATTTTAAAACACACTCTACCTTATCAAGAGGAGCTTTTTAAATACAAACTACAAAATTCTTTGAAATCCAGTCAGTTGGAAGTCCAATTTTGGTGGAATTTTACTTGGATTTGATTTGAAATGAAAGCTGATTATTACAGGATAAGTAGTTCTCATACAAGCCTGTCTTTCACACCCACACACTGAACTTTTACTTCTTGGGAAATTATGCAGCGCAGAGGCCGTAGCACAAGCTGGAGGCGGGAGAGAGCCTGTGTGGAACTGCTGAGACGCCTAGAGGAACAAACGAAGGACATTTCTACTCTGGAGTCTCACATTCAATACTTTCATTTCTTAGCAGCATGTTGTTTCCCCCAGTGGATTATGAATTTATTTTGAGGCCAGGAAATCAGTATTCTTTAGTCATACATGGATTATAAATAGCCGAACAACTGAGTAGCTACCAGGCTCCCCTTCCGCAGGTAAGTATCCAAGGAGAATAGGTTCTATCTATGGGGGTAGATGTAGTTTTGTTGTTGTCGTTGTTTGTTTTGTTTTACTCACCCTCTGAAACATAACTATTATTTAGGAACCGAGAACTCACTTGTTGTTTTGGCTCCAGTCACAGCCGAACACCGCGGCCGGGTGTTTGTATTTGTGCAGCAGTTTCCCATCCACGGTTCGAATAACGCTAAAATGACATCAGCACAGTTGTAACTGCAGGGTTCAGAGGTCAGTATTCTAAGAGAAAAAGCCATCTCTGAAAATTGCACAGAACGCTTCAAGAAAGGAAAGGTGCTTTAATGCTACCACTCAGGAGATAGGAATATACATATCTATAAGTTCAAGGACAGCCTGGTCTACAGAAAAAAGTTCCAGGACAGCCAAGGTTACACAGAGAAACCCTGTTTTACACACACACACACACACACACACACACACACACACAGAGAGAGAGAGAGAGAGAGAGATAGAGAGAGAGAGAGAGAGAGAGAAAGAGAGAAAGAGAGACACAGAGAGAGAGACACACACAGAGGGAGAGAGACAGAGCTATACATAAACAATTCTATCAATTACAAGTCTTCACATATGAATTTAATAACCCAATGCATTAAGATCAAATTAGATGTGATAACTGATTCAGAAGCTATTTTGTTGGAAAGAACTTTTAATTATAGGAAAGTATAGTTTTATGTACTTTAACACACACACATACACACACACACTTTTTTTTAGATTTTCTGCTTGACATTTAAGTGCTTAAAATTTATTTTGCTTGCTCATTCACAAAGTTCATTCAATGTTAATACATCAGGATCAAAACTCACTTTCCTAGTGTATAGTTAGTAATGCAACTTAAATTTGGAGATCCTTGACGCAGGAATGTATCCCCTATAACCAGACCACAAGAAATGAAGCAATCTCTGACGACCTGTCTTATTTTTGCCACAATGCAAGGGTTACTGGTTCCTTAGGAATGCTGTGCATGAACCAGCACAGTGCATGTCCCAGGACTCTGTGCAAGATTCTTTTAAACCGCATGAAGCGTGTCACAGCTTGCTAGGTGCTTACGCAGTGGTGATGACAGATGCTGATGCGCGAAGCTGAACAAAGGCTCCCAGTGTGTGGCGACATTAATTATGGATTACTTGATTTTAAAAAAATCTTAAGCATATCATTCAGAGTCTAGTGTATACCAAGTACCAAATGACTCTTTAAGGAGGAAAGTCTCTAATGGTGTTAACTTGTGAAAGGTGTTTCTGTTTACCTTTGTTCTGTTTCTTCCTGTCATTTTTAGAGTGGAGGTGAGAAAAAGTGAACTTTGGACAGCGAGATCTAATGAAATAGACAAGTTTCCTCATTCTTAATGAGAAATTCTCAACAACAACTTCATTCCTAATATAGGCTAGTGGTGGCTTAAAATAATTATTTTTTATGGGGTCTTACTTGGAAATTCACTTTTTGCCTGGGACTTGTCAGAATTAAGAAAGCGCTCATATTTGGACCACAGTGAAATTAACTCCCTAGGAGGACCTTTGGCCCCATTGTCATATTCCTATTTTTAACAGCTTTTATTCTTTTATATATATTGGTAAAAGCTGTTGAAAATAGGAATATGAAAATCTGAGGGTATCTTTTTATATTGCTTAGTGTCTTTAAATTTTCTGGGAAATTGAATTTCCCATAAAGCAGTTCGTTCTTTGATATAGTGTCTTCACTTAGAAGGCAATGTCCATGTGAGGCACAGCAGCATACACCTGTAATCCCGGACTTTACAGGTGAAAGCAGGAAGATCAGGGGTTCAAGGTCATCCTCAGATACTTACGGAAGTGAAGGCCAGTCTAAGCCTTTAGAGACTCTGTCCCAAACAAAACTAAAAATAAAACACCATCTATATTTGGTTCATTTTGTATTTTGAAATGCTTTCACATTTCATTGTTCTTTAACAATGATAGACATTGTTAAAGGCACAAGAATATGGCATGTGCCTATGTGGGGATTTAAATAGTACTTTTAATGTTACAGTAGGAAAAACAAAATATACAACTGAGAAGATCAAGTATGTGCTTTCTGGAAAGGTTAACTTCATACTATCAGATACAGAACTTACCAAAAACCATCGCCACTGCAAGTTGCTATTCTTTTAGAGTCTTTATGACTCCAGGCAATATGGAATATTCCATTTTTTCCATGCTTAAAAAATATAAAACAGTTATCAATAAAATAATTATCCACTTTTAAAATGTTACTTATTTCTAAAAATCATTTTTATTAGTCACTTATTCTAGATGATATTAGCATAGCTATGTCAATGGCAGAAATCTGAATAAATGTACATGCACACTCATAAACATCTTTTCTTTAACAAGTCATCAAAGAAATTTTCACTCTTAAATTTTATTGTTTGAATATGCACAGCAGAGTGATAATTAATCATGTTCCCTTTTTTCTCTAAAGAGCTCAGCGAGGACAGCATAGATTACTTCCTCTTTTTTTAATTTTAATTTTAATTTTTTATTATATTTAACACAATATATGTTTTATACCAATTATAAAATAATGGCTATGTTATTAAATGAACATAAAAAGATAAGTTCATTTTTGTTTGTTCATTTTGTTTTTAGTAGAGTTTAAAATCTTGGCTCTTACTGTGGTACAAACCCAAAATAAGAACAATTTTTAGACATTGGAGTTCATTGTAATAAGGCTATACTTCAATGTCCCTCACGTCACCAAAGGATTGCACCTCCACAGTAGCTAAGCTAAGAGTTGACAGTTCTGCTGTGCCAAGGAATGAATTGTAGGCACAATTGTTTGGATACACATTTCCAGCTATGGTCAAAGCTATTTGACTTGAGTGATTGTCATCATTCTCAGCCCACAGAGACCAGGTTACATTCATATAAGTAATTGTGATACACAAACATTCTTAATTTTTATTTGTGTGTGTATGTGTAGGTGTGTGATGGGATGTGTGATGGTCCTATATGTGCATGTGTGTGAGTACAGGATATACCTGCCCAGACATGCATGTGGAGCTCAGAGGACAACCTCCATGACCAGTCCTTGGCCTCTACATTTTTATAAAACAAGATTTCATCTTATTTTTCCAATATGACATATCACACTATGTAATCCTCAAATCTCTAAGGCTATTGGGCTTTGATTTCTGATCAGAATAGTGGGATGTGAATATCTCTGACTCTGGGTGGATATATGACATTCTATTTAAGCTGTTAATCTTAGGAGTAACAGATCCTAAGATTATTAACTGCTCAGAGGCTTTCTGGGAAAGAACAAAGACATGCCATTACTTTCTTGCTTTGGAGGTAATGTAAATGGACCTGTTGATCATCTATACAGGGAGACGCTCTTTAGCGATGCTATCTGTTCTAGTGACTTTAAGAAAGCGTACTTAAATAGGTAAGTTGACCCAGAAGTCTCTCTGGTCAAGGTCAATTGTCATGCCACAAGAGCATTTTTCCCTACAATGGTGACTTGGGTGGCTGCCTCCTCAGGGTACAACTCTATAACGACCTTACCTGTGTCAACATGCTCTTTTTTTTTTTCCTTTTTTTTCTTTATTTTCTATATTCTTTGTTTACATTCCAAAGGCTTTCCCCTTTCCCAGTTCCCCCCACATATGTCCCATAAGTCCTCTCCCCCTAACTATTCCCCAATCACCCCCCCCCCCATTTCTCTGTTCTGATGCTCTCCTACAAATCTGTATCCAGTCTTTTCAGGACCCGGGTCCTTTCCTTCCTTCTTCTTGGGAATCTTTTGATTTGCTAATAGTCAACATGCTCTTTATGGCTTCTCTGAACCATTTAAACAGCAGTTACAAAGATCTCCAGGAAACTTAGGGACAGTCATGGTGAGGTTCTAGTTACATTATGACCTATAGGTTTGTCTTATTGGCCTATATGCCTTTCCAATGAACCTTAGAAAACATTGTATAATTTCATTAAACATACCCTGAGAATCACTTAAACAATGGCACTTCAAAAACCACCGAAATCATCCATATGGTTATTACTAAGATACACAGATGTGACATTCTTCCTTGAAAAACCCTCAGCATACTATACTTTGCCTAAATATAACTTTCTCTTTTAATGACTGCACTTAGATCTGTATTGAACACATATACTCTCTCTCCCGCTCCTTCCTACTACACACACACACACACACACACACACACACACAGACTCACACTTCAAATTGCTTCAACGTATCTGTGGAGAGCTGCCTCAGTGTAGTGCTTTGTTTCTTGATCCTGCTAATAGGCTAGCTGCAGGGCCTTTTCAATGCAATAATAGAACTTAAAAGGAGATCAAAGTGATTGTAAAATCCAACTTCATCATTTCGTAGGTGAAAAACTGGGTTCAAGACAATAATATGAGTCTATGCCAAGATATATTGTTACAAAGTCCTGTAGCAGAGCTAGCTAGTTCTTCAGTTTGGCGGTGGCCACCATGAGCCATTACTATGTTGACATACCTTGGCTCATACGTCTGCAACAAAACAAGTACGATTCAGTGATGGCTAGGGCTGCCCTAATGTTAACGAGGCTGTTAATTCTCGCTCCCAGAGAAAGGGGCTAAGTCACTATTCACCCCTGCCTTAGATGCCAGTGTCTTGGAGGTTCCGGGACTATGCAGAAGGGGAAGGTGGACTAGGGAAGGGGCCATTGGTGACATTGCTGGCAGATCAGACATGTTAGGGGACAGAATTTCCCCGTGCTGTAACAGGCTTTTTGAGTAATAGTTGCTCTTTATGTAACTACAACAAACCTAAAGTTTCCCAAAGCCAGACTTGGATTGAATTCGGTTTTTGATTTATGAGCAGAAATTTCTTTGTTATTCTATAGGAACTGTCATACCACCAGGGAATACTTTGGAAATTTCTGACTGTGGTCTTCTATCTATTACTTAATATTGCTTAGATTTTGTGAAAAATATAACAAGATTCTTTTGAATTCATGATGTAATTTCAGAAGATTTTTTTCTAATTTCAGTCATAATTCTCAGATTCATTTTAGATTACCAGTTGTTCTTTGCAGTTCCTTCTAATTGAGAAAATATACATGCAAGTATATTGTTGGGATGAAACATTTACATGATATGCAGTAAGATAAAATGCTACTTAACATCAGTAAATGAATCTTACCTCATTAAATCGCTGTATTATTTTGCCCTTTTTAATATCCCAAATAAATGCACCATTTCGGGAAGTTGCACCAGCAATGCAATTTAAATCACCTTAAAACACAATTTGTTGAAGATTATACATATTTTCACTTACATATTCATATTACATATGTAATATTTTCTATAAATATGATTCTTTTTAAAATATAATTTTTGTAAAGTTAAGTCTTGAATTTTATTTAATAATAGTAGCTGATCCTTTAATATTCTTTTCACTTGTGTGGGGAAGGGTATGCATATGCCTTTGGAACTTAGAGGAAGATCTGCAGGAATTGGTTCTTTCAGTCAGCCATGCAGGTACCAGGCAATTAAACTCGGGTCACTGGGCGTGGCAATATGCTCTGTTACCCACAAACCATTTCACTCCATTATCACCCCATAACTGATAATATTTATAAATGAAATTTTCAAAAGCATAGGAATATGATTGTGTCAGTGTAAGACAGAACAATGCAATGAATGGATTTTGTATATAGCTTTAATTGTTTAGAGCCAGTTAATTTAGTCTATAGCCCCTGCTGAACTTTTCTAAGAAAATCTCTAATAACATTTTCAGATCAATAAATAATTCATTATAGAAGTTAAAAAGGCAGGTATGGCTCTATTATCAAGTCAACTACTATAGTTAAAATCCCCCAAATTATCACTAGCTCCGGAGTATCTAGCGTGTTACTACTCATATTTCATTACCATCTAGTGATATTTAATGGCTAGAAAAGTATTTTTGTAAGCTAGTCAAATAAAGGAAAATCAGTAGAAAAAAACATGTTTGTTTTGGAATTTAAAAAAAATAAAGGAAGAAGCTATTGGTAGGTAGTTTTTATTTTCACAAATCTGAATCACATAAAAATGTCATGAAAGATTTTTATCATGCAAAATCTACTAAACTTTAGCAGCATAATTATATAAATATAGCCAAAATTCAATAACATTCAAGTCATTTAGATTTACTGTAGATTTTCTATGCGACTGTCACTTGCCCAGAAAACATAGTTCTGCTGATGAGCTATGCTAAAACCTTACACCTCACAGCAGCTGAGCTGACTAAATATTGCCATTAATTTGCATCTACTATCATTTGGAAGAAGATTAACTCTGGGGGAAGAAGATAAACTTAAATAAAATTTAGGAAAGTCATTGATTTCATTCTTGGTTTTAATAAAAGAAAATCTTACCTGGAGCCCATGAAAGAGCAAAAATGACTCCTTCATTACCCGGAGACGTATACACTGCTGTTAACGTGTTTATATCCCACACCTTTATGGTGCCATCAAATGAAGCTGTTGCTAAAAGATTTGGGTCATCAGGTTTGAATTTGCAGTCAAATATAGTTTCCACGTGTCCCTAGGATTCATGATTTTTTTTTTAAAAAGTCACATTATGGAAGAACACTTATTAATAAAGCATAATACACAATAAAATGTATATGTGTGCTCATTTCCCAACTATTAGTGCGGAAATACACAGTTGAAAAGTTACGGAAATTTGTACTCAGTGCTATGAATGAGTGTTGGATTGTCATTGTATCATTGTTCATGTATGTATCCTGCATTAAAAGTTCTTAGGGCTAAATGTTCTGAATTTCAGATTTCTTTTAGGCACTAAAATGTTTCTATATGAGTCATGGTTGGGAGTTGCCTGATATGAGTGCTGAGACCCAAACTCAGTTTACCCTCTGAACTGCTAAGCCAACTCCCCAGCTCTCTTCTGCTGTTTGTTTTGTTCTGTTTGCTTGTTTGTTTTAAGTACAGGACAGTAGGATATAAATTTATAAAAAATAATAACTCTAAATAATTATTATATTTTATTCTAGCAGTATAAGTAAAGTCTGGGATAAAATGTAAACTAAAAGTCAATGAATCAAATATTTCGTTTTATATAGAGGTATAACATGATAGCAATAGCAGAAATAGGCCAAGTCAGGCACAGTCCCAACCGTTCATGAATGTCTTCCTAACAGCCTATGCTATAAACCATGAAATACCAGTTCTAACACAGGGCTGTCAATGTAACTTTTACTCTCCTCTTCTAGTTGCCTTCTCTGAGGATTTACTGTCTCTGTCTGGTAACCTAGGCCTAGTTCTAGAAGCTTCTAACTTCCTTACAATCTAATCTAGGCCTAGAATGTTTTCAGCCCCTGAGTCTTAACTCCTGAATAAACTCACCCTTTCCAGTTCTTTCTGATGTCCGGCTGGCTGGCTGAACTCAGCTGCTCTGGCTGAAAACTTCTCTCCAGGCTGACTGATTGAGTCTGGCTTCTTTCAGTTTCTGAACTGCTCTGCTTGGCCTCAGGCTAACTCCAGCAATCCGTTCCGGTCTTCTAGCTCCTCATTCTCCGGTGCATTCTGTTTTCACCCGTGTCTAGCTTGTTTGCTCTCTGCAACCAGTTTCTGTACACCAGACCCAGGAAAATGGCTTCCTTTTGTTTTCTCTCTCTGCTGCTCTCCCTTAAGCAGCCTGCTTCTCCTCCCTCTCTCTCGTCCTGAGAGTTGGGCATAATACCGTATTGTGTTAAATCTTTCTCTGATTCATCACTTTGTCTGCCATTAGTTAGACATCACTTTCAAACATTAGGGCCCCCTTCTTCAATCTAACTTTACCTTATTTGTTTGGGATTAAAGGCTTTAATCTGAAATTTTGAGACGCTGGAGGTTCCTGGAGAAGAACTAGATATATTTTTACATTATGAAATGCATATGAGCCTTGGAGGATCAGGTGTAAAAAGTTGTAAATAAAGTGTCCCCTGAAGGACTCCTGTTCCCAATAAAGCAGTATTCAGAGGAGGCGCTTTAGGAAGGTCACTAAACCACATGAGCTCAATCCTCAGCAGTGAAGTCATCCAATTATGTATTCACAAGTATTCACACAGCTACAGGGAATTGGTGGAAACTTAAGGGGGGCCGAAACCAATGGAGGGGAAGAAATGGATCTTTTAAGGTATGATCGATCGTCTGGGCTATATCATAACCACACCCGAGCCTGCCTTCATTCTCTTCCCTGCTTGCCTCTCCCTTCCCTTTCTTCCCTCTCCTCCTCTCAGGCCCCCGCTGCGAGCATCCCTAAGGTCAACAAGTTGAAACCACCATGAGTTCCTGCTGTGACCTTCAGCCTCACCACAGACCCAGAGGCAATGGAGTCAGGGTACAGCGCAGAACTGAATGAGGACAAGATGTGAAAGCATAAAGGGGTTGCTTATGTTGAGGCCCGCCCTTGCCCCAACACAGCTGTAGCCGTTTTGTCCCATACCGGCCAGCTATGGTTGCCGTAACATGCCTGCCAGTCATTGACACAGAAAAATAACTTGGCTGGGAGCAGGGCCATGCTGATCACATACCCTGTTATGTTCTGCATATTCTGTATTAGGTTTGTTAATCTTAAGAAATTCCATGAAGCTTTATGTAGGACCCATCAAATTAAAGGTCAATATGAACTTTGTCTAAAATGTCGAGTCAGAGTGGACCACTGGGTAGCACTTCCTTCACCTGAGTATGCGTTCACTATGGGTTTGGTGGTTTCTGTTTTAAATCCTTCATAAGCTGACAGAGTTCTGAGCTGCGTTCCTAATCAATTAGTATTAGGGCCTGCATTCAATAAACCATCCCTGTGAGGCTGAGATTGGTGTTTGTACGGTTTGGTGGCCACTAATGGATCCCAACACTTATATTATAAATGGGAGTTTAATAATCATCAGAGTCAATCCCTAGAATTATAAAACCATAACAGTGTTTCAACATAAACAACTATAAAAATTCTTAGCCTAACTTGTCTTAATGTGCCAACGAAATGAAACCCTGGATGTAAAATGACTGGCAGAGGTTTTGTTAAGCCTTCTGGAAAAGGCTAAAAACACTCTGATCATTTTTCTTCCAATAACATACTGCTGTCTTTTGTTTTTTCTTCTTCTTCTTTCTCTTCTATGGGATTTACCTAGGGATTAAACTGGGACTCAAATGTAAGACAAACCCTGCCAATGAGTCACATTTCCAGCCTTTGTTATTGTAGTTATTACTCTGTTATTTTTCTAAAATGTTTCAACAATAAAAAGGTCAGTGAGATGGAGAGATGGCTCAGTGGTTAAGAGCACTGACTGCTTTTCCAGAGGTCCTGAGTCCAATTCCCAGTAACCACATGGTGGCTTATAACCATCTGTAATGGGATCTGATGCCCTCTTCTGGTGTGTCTGAAGACAGCTACAGTGAGCTCATATACATTAAATAAATTATATATATATATATTTATGTATATGTATATATATATATTTATGTATATGTATATATATATACACATATATATAGTCAGTATAATATTACCTAAAATTAATGTTTAGCAATATTATTACATAGGTGTAAGTCAATATCACAAGTTTACATAAGATAAGCATCATGCATTACAGAGGAATAATCAGAAGACCTACCAGTTCTCTAAGAAAATCCCACTTCCTGGCTCCCATGTCATAAAGTCCAACTCCACCATCCAGGAAACAGCACACGACATGACCAGGAGGAAGAGAAAATGCTTGATTCTTTGTCAAATTTGGGGGTGGAACTGCTTCGCTCGTTGAAGATGTATAATGATTTTTGTTTGGAGACTGTACTGAAACTAAAATATGAGAGAAAAAATAGCAACCACTTTTCTTTAGAATAAAATCACAGGACTTAATATACACTTCAACGTTCTGTTTTGTTCTACATTCATAATCTGTATTAACGGGCACGATTTGTACTTCTACAGAATCACCAAAAATGTGGAAAAATGAGCATAAACCTCAGTGTTAAAGAAGTATATGCTAGTATAAACCAATGTGGCTGAAAATTATGCAGGAATTATAGTACTGGGGTGTGCTCTGTGAAATTGTGTCTCTGTCCTTCCTCACCTACCTAAGGCATTCTTTGATTGGTTTTAATGAAAAAAAAATCTAATGGGCAATTAGCTGGGCAGGAAGTGGAAGGTGGGACTTCCTGAGAGAGAGAGAGAGAGAGAGAGAGAGAGAGAGAGAGAGAATAATGTGAAGGAAGAGGAAAAGAATGAGAAAGAAGAGGAGGAGATGGAGGAGGAGGAGGAGAAGAGGTTTTTGCCAGGAGATGTGGTAGGAGACGGATGTGATCACAGGCCTAACATATAGCTAGCCACATGGCTGGATGGGGCTAGGTGGTTGGGTTAACTCAGATGAGCTAGTTGAGTATCTGCCCATCTAAGGACTAAGGCTTTGAAATATTGAAAGGTCTCTGTGTGGTTATTTGGGGAAAATCTCTTAAAGAATAATGGCCACCATATTAATTTTCAGCAGTCATTAATATATACAAAATTCTAATAATAATTTAGTCTACATTATAGCCTTTTATGAATATGTAGGTTTTTTTTTTACTGCTTCATAAACTAAAATGCAATGTGATTATTTTTAAAAACAATCTCCTTTTATAATACTGTCAGAGGAGCCTGAAGAGATGGCTCTGCAGTGAAGAGCCTCTGCTGCACAATCATGAGAACTAGGGTCAGAACTCAAGTACCTATGCAACAGTCTGGATTCCCACTAATATCTGAGGGTCCATCTTCAGTGAATCCAATGCTCTCGTCTGCCTCCACACACAAAGGTGTATGCATATACATGTGCACATATACTCCACAATCATAGAGAGAGGTACAAAGAGGCACACACACAGAATCAGATTAGCAGTACACAGCGCCATACCCAACCACACATAGATGGGATGGTTTTCTGTCAATGCAAATAACTTTATGAATTCATTTCAGGTCACTGAGAAAAACTGCTTCTATTACTTGAGGCCAATGTAAATTATTCATATAACCTATTATTAATTATGTATCGAAATAGGCATAAATACCTCCTGGTATTTTATTTTCTGGTTAAAATATAAGAAAGTCCCTGATGCATTATTGTAGATGCTGCTCCTTTCTTTGAACCTGGGAGTGAGAGGAAACCCAAGCCAGAATGGATAGTAATAAAGTAGGCATTTGGGAGTAATCAATTTAGTTCAATGACATGTACTCTGGGTAAAAGTTAATACGATCCACAATGTTTCCTGGTATTTTCAATACTCCACATCCTGACAAACTTGATGCATCAGTCCTGCTTGGAATTCTTGTTTATAATACAATGTCTTTATTTTTTAATTTCACTTCATAATGATTCTTAGTTTATGGTATCAAATTTAATGCAAACTAGAAAAATAAGTCTGGAAGTCTATCTACAACAGAGTATCTGAAAGATACTGTTCAAAAGTGACAATATTAGTTGGTGCTTCATTACATCTTCAGGTTTTTTGCTAATATACATGGATACTTTCAGAAAAATATGTAAGAACAGGACTATGATGTCTAAATCGTTCCAAAGTATGAAAATCTATAACAATCAAAAAGAAATTAATATAAATAGAAAAACACTTAGAAGCAATGTGTAATATGATGGTTTCTCATACATCATCCACCACTGCTAATTTTTCTAAACCATTTTTAAATCCCTGACATGTTGCGTCTCTACAGAAAGGCTTACATTTACAAAAATACTTTAGGTTCTAATATAGTTACTCCTAGCTATTTATCAATACCCTCTGGATTAGGAATAAAACATTAATTTGAAAAGTCATTGTTATTTTTTTAATCTTTGTATGAGGAAACATAGGGTTGAGTAAGAAGGAAATGATATCCTAGATCAACATGTATGTGCATGTATACCCACATGTGTATACATGTATGTCGGTGTGTGTATATGTGTACATGTGTGTCTGTGTCTGAGTGTATACCAGTGTAGGAGCCTGTGGAGGACAGAAGGTGTCAGCTGTCCTGAAACTGTCATTAAATCTAGTGTGTGCTCCCGGGCAGTGGTGGCGCACACCTTTAATCCCAGCACTTGGGAGGCAGAGGCAGGCGGATTTCTGAGTTGGAGGCCAGCCTGGTCTACAGAGTGAGTTCCAGGACAGCCAGGGCTACAAAGAGAAACCCTGTCTCAAAAAACAACAACAACAAAAATCTAGTGTGTGCTGACTGATATGGGTGCTGAGAACTGAAAAGTCCTATGGAAGAATAGTAAACTCTCTCCTATCCACTTAGCCCCAATCCTAGATTATTTTATTTTGTCAAAAGCCCCATAATTGACTATACGATATTCAGTGGTGATCCCTAGAAACATATTATATATATATATATATATATATATATATATATATATATATATACACACATACACACACACACATCCAACATTAAATGAGCTTAGCAGAATATATTTATGTTTATTATTCTATATATATCTATAATAACAATTTTTAAAAGAAGAGGGGTCTATGAATTTGCAGGGGTCAGACATTCTAGGAATAGAAGAAAATAATTATATTTTAATTGGAGAAAAAATGTTCCTCAGCTTACAGTTTCTGCAGTCACAATATGGACACACTACCAGCCATGCAACGTGCTCATGACAGATCTAACAGAAAGTTAATTTACTCTTTCTTATTTTTAATGAAACATCTACTTAAAAACTTTTTCCAAAATTTCAGATTTTTATTTAGAACATGTGTTTTACGATTTATCCTACATTAGAAAAATCAATAAAAAAAATCAGAAAACAATGTGAATAAATGAAGGCGGTAGAGATGCCTCAAAATTCTATAAATTCAGTAGCAATCAATAGTCAAAAAGGAAATCAGGAGTTATAAGAGTTATTATATGGCCATTCAGATTATTTGAACTTTCTTTGCTATAAACTGTATATGTTGTAAATGAGGCATTCTTGAGACATAAATTATACCTGTCAAGCCAATTTTATTTAATCCCATTACTCTTACTAATTCTCATTAATATTGTTTCATCTTCTTCACAGAAATAATTTAAGATTATCTGCTATCATTCAATGCCATTTTGGTCTAAATAGTTATATTAGGAATACTAGTTATTCTGTGGTTTTATGGTTCCTTCAGTATATATATTATTAAGACTATCACTGGTATAAAACATTTAATATATTATATTCTAGTATCACTTTATTTGCAGAAACATGATACTGGGAAATATTACAATTTTTATATTTTTACTTACATTTTTTCTTTGGAGGAGAATTAACTACATGTAAGCAGTGAAATCCTGTTTTCTTTAATTTAAAATTCTCGAGGGGTGTTGTTCTTGAAACATTCCAAATGCGTAAAACGCCCACTTGAGAATCTAGTCAGATTATCAGAAATGCAAATGTCAACACATTTTGTCTGACACAAAAAATACGCAGTCATAAAAGTAATGGCAAGACTTTCACCTCTCCTCTCTGCCTCTTGGTCTCTCCTCCCCTGCCTCCTTTCTCCATGTGGTCATGGCCAGCCTCAACTTCTCTACTCTCCCCTCTCTCTGCCTTTTTCTGCCTTCACTTCCCCATTAACTCCCATCCTCTGCCCTGAATAAACTCTACTTTATACCAAAAAAAAAAAAAAAAAAAAAAAAGGAACAGCAAAGGCCTCCAGAGGTCTGCAGTGATATCACCTAAGTGTTAATAAACAGTCCAAGGAATGGCTGCTCTCTCTCTCTCTCTCTCTCTCTCTCTCTCTCTTTTCTCTCTGTCTCTGTGTCTCTCTTGTCTGTCTCTATCTGAGTGAGTTTAGTAAATGGTAAAAGCTGGTTGTCACTTAATTTCCCATTGCTATTCCTAAATTTTCTCATCTTCTCGGATTTCATTGTCTGCCTTAGTAAATTCTCTCAGACAGGAAAAAACATCCTTTTAACCATGGAATTTTATACTATTTTCATTTCTAAATTTGACTAAAAATATTTAACTACCATAGCACATAAATCTATCAAAACAGGAGCGTGTGTTTATATTATATATAAATATAAAATATCAATGTATAATATAATATATTGCAATGTATTTCTGTACACAGGAAATACGGTTTCATAATTCCACTTTAATCATGTCAATGACATACTTTATAATCTAGGCACTCACTATATTAAATAATATGTGTGATATTAATTAAAACATTTTATGAAAATCGACTAACAGAATACAATGTATCTAGCTCATTTAGTGAACATTCCCTTATTTGATGGTTCCAGGAATATGGGCACATTTACCTCCGGTTATAAACATGCCTGGAGCACTGGGGACCCAGGCCAAGCATTGCACAGACACTGCGGCGCTGGGAAGAGTAAACGTCGTGATGCAGTGGAGGGACTCAGAATCCAGTAGCCGGATTCCATAATGCAAATTAGCCACCAGAAGATAGTCCGTGGACAGTGGGTCCCACTCCAGGGCTGTAACTGGGTCCTCCTCATCTGTTCCTTCAAGAGATTCAGGTCTCAGAACGTGTTTCTGATTTTTGCAGCCTATTTCATACAAAGAAAATTGTTTCACAGAACATCATAGGATCGTGTTTCCCTCCTGCTTTCTAACTGTATGTCGCCTGCCTCTGGGACTCCTGATCTGGCGTTCTTATGTGGATGGCTGACATGTGAACGGGGGAGTTAGTTTGCCGCGATGATGCGAGTCAGGGTTATCAGCCTTGCTTTGATATTGTCTTGTGCTTTTGGCATCCCTCATACTTATCGCTGAAAATACAGAAGGAAAAGACCGGCTGATCTCATCAGCAAGAACTTTCTCTTTCTCGTGACAGGATAGGGACAAGGAAGTAGTTATGAGGTAGAGAACATCAGTAATGAATAAAGGCATTAACTTTGGAGGTGATGCCCTAGGTCCACAATCTGATTTTATCACTGACTAGCTTTGCTCTCCTGGACAAGACACAATCATCCATCCAATCATCCATTGGTGTCTAAGCTCCTCTGGTATAGTGGAGGAATCAGTATTTTTTCACAGAGATTTTGAAGTCACTATATAAGTGGTTCATTAATGAGCTATTACAGTGGGTGTGTTATAAATAATATTAACAGTATTTACTGAAATTCTTTTCTCAGTCATCATTATATAGATCATACCAGAGCATTAAAAGCAAGAACTACAAGCATAAATAAGCAAAATTAAATATACAAAGAAATGATCAGAAATCATCTCTGCTTTTGAAAATTAAGTATATACTAGCAATGTAGAAAAAAGATGTTTTGCTGATGAACCACATGCTAATGAACTTCTCTGAGCCAGTCCCCTTACTCTTACAAGATAAGAGAGCAAAAGGTGCAATTAAATGGAGACACGACAAATATAAGAGTGTCTATTACTAGGAAGAATTATAAATTTCAAAGGGCATGCTTGTTTAAAAGCACAGTTACAGAGTGTGGGAAGACAGCTCAGTGCTTGCCTTAAAAGTATAAGGATCTGAATTCAATCCCTAGAATCCAAATGATAATCCTGGGCAAGGTGGCACATGGTTATAATGCCAGCATTTGGGAGGTAAAGACACATAAAGGCTTGGAACGTGCTGGTCAGTCATTCTAGCTCTATGAGCGAGCTCCCTCCTGTGTCAGCCTGTCTCAAAAATTAAGGTGGGCTAGAGAGATGGCTCAGCTGTTAAGAGCACTGACTGCTCTTCCAGAGGTCCTGAGTTCGAATCCTGGCAACCATATGGT